>CAWUFW010007797.1:0-607500 GCA_963921515.1 Calotriton arnoldi | reverse complement strand
CGCGCTTCATTTAATTGAGACCCCCGGGTGGGCCAGGTCCCGGGGGCATTGCCAACAAATATATGCAGGGCCCGCGGGGGCCCCCCGCAGCCCCGGGGACCGCCACCTCCCGGGGCTTGTTTTTTTAATGTTTGGGGGGGCCTCCAAGGCCCCCCCAACCCCCGGGGACCGCCACCGCCAGGGCTTTTATCAAATAGGGACCCTCAGGATTCAAGGGGAATTAATCCTCCAACTTACCCTGAGCACTACTGATGCAGTCCAGCCATCGCCCTGTCACTACCCATGCACTCCTGAAATCAACCAGCGAGCACCATGTACTTATCAAATCACTCCGCCAAAACACAAGCACTTATAAATTCACCATCCACTCTCCTTGCAGTACTCTAATCATCCAGTCAGTACCCATGTACTCATCCAATGACCCAGGCACTAACTCATGGCAAATACAGAGGAGGTCATGCTAATCACAGGGGTACCCCAACGCATAGTGTTCCCTAGTTTATGTAGGTGTTTTCACTGTATTCTAAGTGTCTTTTACCACCAGAGACAGAGTCAGTTACCACCAGTACCCATCAGCAAAACGTTGGGGGAACAGGAGTACTTTCTACTCCTCTGTTGGTTCTTTCTGCACATCTCTTCCTTCGTCTTTCTGGACTTCTGTTGCCTCTTTCTGCATTTGTCTTCCTTCTTTCTGCGCTTTTTGTTTTCTTTCTTCACATGTCCTACCTCTGTAGGCATAGTTAGAAACTAGCATTTAAAAACCTTTGAAATTCACTTAAAAAACCATAGGTTTCAGGCATGTTATAGTTAGAAATTAGCATTTAAAAACCTTTGAAATTCACTGAAAAAACCATAGGTTTCAGGCACGTTATAGTTAGAAATTAGCATTTAAAAAACCTTAGAAATTCACTGAAAAAACCATAGGTTTTAGGGAAAGTTATAGTTAGTTGGACATTTCACTCGTACAAAACCAGAGAAATTCCCCCGTTATAGTTAGTTCAGCTAACTATAACTCGCGCCCCCACAATGCACTGCTGATGACGTCACATATGACATCACTCATGACATGGTCAGTGACATCACTGATGACATCACTGATGACATCTCAAATGACATCACTGATGACATCACTGATGACATCATCTAGTGACTGTGTGTTTCTGTAAAGTTTAAATATGTTTAATATATATAGGGAAAGGCATATTGAAGAATGAGTGGGTGTATAAGTGTCTGAATGGATGATTTAGTAGGTGTGTGACTGACTCTATAAGTGAGTGATTAAATGTATCTTACTGAATGCACGGGTTAGTGACTAAACTGTGTGAATGTCTGTATCCGTCTGTCTGTTGGTGTGTAAGCGGCTGCATGGGTTTGTGAATAGCTACATGAGTGTCTATATGGGTTATTGATTGGTTGTCTGAGTATCTGTATACTCACACAGTTTAGTCACTAACCCGTGCATTCAGTAAGATACATTTAATCACTCACTTATAGAGTCAGTCACACACCTACTAAATCATCCAGACACTTATACACCCACTCATTCTTCAATACGCCTTTCCCTATATATATTAAACATATTTAAACTTTACAGAAACACAGTCACTAGATGATGTCATCAGTGATGTCATCAGTGATGTCATTTGAGATGTCATCAGTGATGTCATCAGTGATGTCACTGACCATGTCATGAGTGATGTCATATGTGACGTCATCAGCAGTGCATTGCGGGGGCGCGAGTTATAGTTAGCTGGGGGAATTTCTCTGGTTTTGTACGAGTGAAATGTCCAACTAACTATAACTTTCCCTAAAACCTATGGTTTTTTCAGTGAATTTCTAAGGTTTTTTAAATGCTAATTTCTAACTATAACGTGCCTGAAACCTATGGTTTTTTCAGTGAATATATATATATATATATATATATATATATATATATATATATACACATACACACACACATATATATATACACATATATACACACATATATATATATATACTTACCTGTAAAATAGATACATTAAAGGGGTAAAGGCAATCGTGGTAAAGGCATAGTAGTTGTAAAAAAATATTGCTGTTAAAACTTTAGTGGTTTAGACTAAGTAGTGGTTAAGGAGTAGTTGTTTAGACTGTAGTTGTTCAAGTCGTCGTTGTTCCATCATACAACCAGGGAAATTAGCTAACATAATTCATAAGTTGACGCGCAAGGTTAAGGAATCTGGTAATAAGGTACAGGACTCTATATCCTTCAAGTCACATGTAATACAGGGCTTCAAATTGGTGTAGACTAAGCTTCAACAACTTTTTTTTAACCAAGCTTTAACAACTCGAGAACCTTAAAGCAGGACCTTCATAAATATACTGGGGATCCCTCCACAAATGACTCACAATGCATACTTGAGGAGAGGAGAGAAGTGCTAGGCAATTTGCTGGCTCTGGATACTGAGAAAGTGTGCTAAGCCGTGTGTGCAGCACTTCAGTTACTGCGGCAATCATCAATCAATCAATCAATCACAGAATTTGTAAAGCGAGCTACTTACCCGCGAGGGTCTCAAGGCGCTGGGGAGAAAAAAGGGGGGGGGGTGCTGCTACTGGTCGAACAACCAGGTCTTGAGTAGCCTCCTGAAGGTCAGCAGGTCTTGGGTCTGTCGTAGGCTTAGTGGAAGGGTGTTCCAGGTCTTGGCGGCGAGGTGGGAGAAGGATCTGCCGCCGGTGGTAGTTCTTCAAATGCGAGGGACGGTGGCGAGGGAGAGGTCGGCGGAGCAGAGTTGGCGGTTGGGGACGTAGAAGAGGAGTCGTCTGTTGAGGTAGGCTGGGCCAGTCTTGTGGAGTGCCTTGTGTGCGTGGATGAGGAGTTTGAAGGAGATTCTCCTGTCGACGGGGAGCCAGTGCAGGTTCCTCAGGTGGAGGGTGATGTGGCTGTGGCGTGGTACATCGAGGATCAGGCGTGAGGTGGTAGCGTGGAGACTGACAGCACTGTGGTGGTGACCCTAATGGTTTCGGAATGGAGTGAAAGGGCACTGAAGGTGGAAGTTAAGAAGGCTACAGTTCAATTGCTAAATGACAGATTCGCTTTCCTTTATATAAAAGAGTTTTCTATACAGCGAACATTACCCAGGAGTATCCGCAAGCTTTACAAGGCAGCTATTTACAACTTACACAATATTAACTTGTAGATCAAAGGTCGAGAGAAGACCTAGTGAGATATAATAAAAAGGAGCAGCAAAGAGTTATATTATCCAATACACAGCGTACATTGTTACACTGGTAGAGCATAAGTCAACATTCCTATGACTGTCAGGATATGTGTGAGCCATCCATCCTTGTGCACCGCGCCTAGTCATTCCTGATTTGGGTAAGGCACCAAGTGAACTCCTGATGCATATCTAGCCAGAGAGGAGTTCTGTTATGTTATGGAGAATTGTAGAGCGCACTCTCACCCGGGAGGGTATCCTGGTGCTGAGAATGTAGCCAACCCTAGGGCCTAGTGGGACTACTTGAAAAGCCAGGTCTTCGGCTTCTTGCAGAATTCAAGAAGTGAGGATGAGGCTCTTATGTGTATCGGCAAGACGTTCTACACTTTAGGAGCAATGTAGACGGCTCGACCACAGGATCTCCTTTTCCATATACGTGGGATTTGTGCAAGTAGGAGTCCGGACGAGCGTGGGTGTCTGGAAGGTATTTGAAAGCAAATGCAATTGTTGCGGTATGCTAGGTCAGTGTTCTTTAGTGCCTTGAAAGTGTGAGTGATGAGCTTGCATTGTGCTCGCTTGTGTATGGGGAGCCAGTGGAGCTCCTTCAGGTGTTGTGTAATGTGAGTGCAGCATCGGAGTTTGAGAGTGATTCTGGCCACCAAGTTCTGAATAGCCTGCAGCCTTCTGGTTCCCGTAGTTCAGCTAGCTTGTGACAAGGGCATGCATGACGGTTTTCTGGGTGCTGACTGGGATCCATTTGAAAATCTTCCTCAGCATCTTCAGGGTATGTAAGCATAAGACGGCGAAGGTGTTGACTTGGACGGTCATGTAGGGTTTGCGGTCAATGACTATCTCAAGGTTTTTGACTTCGGTGGATGTCGGTCCCAGCTCTGCTGACCACCAGGTGAGTGCCAGGGTGAAGTGCTCTTCCCAAAGATCACGATTTTGGTCTTGTCAGTGTTCAGCTTCAGACAGCTGGTCTTAATCTAGTAGGCGGATTTAGTTATGCAAGCACTGAACTAGATCCGAGTACTGGGTGTCTTTTCAGTGAGGGAGAGTATGAGTTGCGTGTCATCAACTTAGGCAAGGACATTAATGTCATGAGAGCAGATGATGCTGGCTAGAGGGATCATGTATGCACTGAGGAGAAAGGGTCGGCTCAGGGAGGATTCTTGTGGAACTCTGCAAATGAGGTTGCAGGCATCCAAGGTAAATAGTGGCAGGCCTACTGAGTGCTTCCAGTCACAAAGGAGCAGATTCATCAAAGTTCGTGTCCTTGGAGTAAACTGCTGAGGGACTGTTGGTACATCTTTGGTGGAGAGTGGGAGGAATCTGTTCAACAAGATCAGTTTGGCTTACTTCTCGAATGTGATAACAGATGGGTTGGTGCAAATCTGAAGTGGGAGTGAATTTCACATACATGGAGCTGCTTCGTAGTTAACATGAACGGGCAGGATGCCCAGGCTATGGATGGTTATTGCGGCTCACAAAGCATGTGAGTTGTAATTGCAAGTCCTGCTTCTGACTGACAACCGCAATAAAATCCGTTTGAAAAGAAATGAAGCTGCGCCGCAGAACGTACGGACATATGTACTTTTTTTCTTGAATCTCTGCTGATCCATTCCGGGAAGTTGATCCTGTGTAGTGAGCGCCTGCCTCCGAAAACAGTGAGAATTCGTGCTAGGTATTAGAGGGTAGCGGTGTGTGAGGATTTCTGACAGACAAGCTATTTTGAGCATACTTCTTGCTTCAATACAGAGCCACTGGAGAGATAAAAGAGAGGGCTTGACACGATCAAAGTGTCTCATCCCTATTTCCAGCCAAACTGCAGTACAGGGGATTGCTTTGAGAGGGGTGAGGTGAACTTTCGGTATTCCAATTAGAGTCACAATTTGGTAGTCCAGTCTGGGTACGACCAAGTCTTGTACCACATTCTAAAAATCAGGTATAGGTATGAATAGCTTGACCTTCCTGAGAAGGCTGAATTTAGTACTAATACACTATCAAGAAGGCACTTATGGAAGTAAAGAGTGATTGCTGGAGAGAGGTATTGTAGCCTGGGTTGGCTTCCAGGCAAAACTGAGTGGACTATAAGGGAAGAAATTGGTGTTTATGCAGCGGGTATCGACTAAGGCCATCTGTAAAAGCTTAACCTTTGTTGATACTAGGTGAAGTTATGCGGTTTTTGAGTTGTTTTTTCGGAGTTAATATTTGGGGAGTTAGGCTGTGTGGGGGAGCTATTAAAAGGCCCTGGAGGCTTCCTCAGGGCCGTGGGGGAGGAGGGGAGAAAGGATTGATTTGCAAAGGGAATGTATCCTCCTAACTGTGTGACAATATTTTCCTTACTTTTCATACTTAGTTTCTCTGATCGACTTCTTCATCCTTGATTGTGCTATTTGGACCAGCTGTGTTAGGCTATGGCAGAATAGGCTGAGTGTGGGTTATTTGATTTTTATTTTTGGTAGTGGCTAGGGTTAGGACTAAGAAAACACAGGGCCTATTAAAAGGTAGATTTACACATGTGTAAACTTACTATTGCACCTAGTAGTAACTTTACACTTATTGCTATTCACCATTTCAGAAGCAAAAGGAACAATTGATGGACGGAATGCTGAGCAATGCAAACATTCACTCCTAGTCACAAGGTTCTGGGTTTAATCCATTGTTCTTTTGCTCACCATGCCACCGCAGTTTGGACCCTGCCATATGAAAATCATTCTTGACCCTGCTCCTCATGGGAACAGTCCAGCCCGAACTGCAAGCCAGGTCCTCCCTGGACCAGAAACAAGCAACCTGGGACCGGTTTCGGGGCTCCACCCCTCATCAGTCAGCTAGCTTGAATCCAGTGGCACAGCATGTTTATGTTTGCTGAGGAGCAGGGTCAAGACAGATTTGCATATGGCTGTGTCCAAACTTGGGTGGCGTAGTGAGCAAAAGAGCGATGGATTTAACCCAGATCTTTTGACTGGGGGTGAATGTTTGATTCATTCAGCATTCCGTCCATAATTTGTTGCTATCGCACAATTCACCATTTCAGAGTGTAATTTTATTTCTAGGTGCAGACTTAAATGTCTCCAACCCCTCAAGGCAGTGAACGGAACCTAGAACAGTATTTAAACATTGTTTATGCTATTTCTTTTCTTTATTGTTAGTTAATAGTATTAAATAATTATTTTTAAACAAAAAATATTGTATTTAACTTATTGCTAAATAAATATATATGCACGTGTGTAATTTAAAATTCAGAATATGTTATAACATCATTTCCTACGGGAGTGTTTAAGTCCTTACTCCATTATTTTCTATTGGAGCTGTAGTACTTGTAAATGTACTTCAGCCATCGTTTCAATAAGTCCACTACGACATATGGCACATTCCAACAGTGTGGGTCCTATTTTGGTTGAGGTACTTTAGAATTGCATCTTGTGAACAGCAAAGGGCTTAATCTTTCGTGGGTGGGCGTTTGTATTTGCATGCCTCCCTAAACGCATCTTTGCCCCTCCCTAAAGACCATGCTTACCCCTCCCTAAGCATCTCCTTTAACCTCTCTAAAGGACTCCCATTTTGTAGTGAAATGTCCTTATTTTTCAGCTACTTCCTAAGGTTAATCTCACATGTACTACTAAAACCTATACGTACATGTGTGAAAACCTCCACAACGGGGAAGAGGTCTCTACATAGAAAAGATAGGGGAGGCTATGGTACAGGTCTCCACTCAGATTTGTGAATAGAATTTTGTAGCACATGAGTTGTACTATTGTAGTAGTACTACTAAACGTGCTACTAAGAGCAATTTGGCATGAACACACTGGGGCCTATTCACAAAGTAGATGGGATGTGGTTTGTAACAAAGCAAAACCCAACGTCGGACAGCGGGAAATCGCACCTTTCTAAAAATGTTACGTAAAGTATATTTTGGTGCATGTATAACCCAGCACCAGCCGTTGAGTGGTGCTGCTGCAAAGCAGACACGCATAAACAAAATAATATGGGAAGGTGCACCAAACGTTGAAAGTACAAAGTATTCAATTTTGACTAAATATCTTCTTTATTTTTCTATCTTTACTTCGTTTTCATATAAAAACAGGCTGTTTTTTTATGAAAACGAAGTAAAGCAAGAAAAATAAGGAAAATCCTTAAATAAAAATTGGATACTGTTAATGCAGTTGAGATGTGTCGTGCTGCAAGATCTCTAGATGGATGACACAATGAATGCTTGAATGACGGTCAATACCAAGAGCTTCTTAAACATATTTGTTGTAGTAATTTAAAAAACATCAGGAATGTTTCTGGTGATAAAGGCTTTTTTCCATGTGCAACCTGAGTTGAGTGTTGAATCTGGAATCATTCTCAGAGGAAATTTGTTTGTGCCACCTAAAACTCTGAGATAGAGATTGATAAATATTGCTCATGAGGGGCATCTAGGGCCAACATCCACAAAACAAGTTTGCGTAATCATTATTGGTGGCCAGACATGGTCACCATGGTGGATACATATATACAATCATGTGATGAATGTCTGTTGTCTGATGAAAGTTGGCATTTTAGTAAAAACACTGTTAGTTAATGTCGAGATGCCTGAACAACTATGGGACAATATAGCTGTTGATTTTTTAGGACCCTTCAGTTCTCTGCCAGATAATCAGAAGTATTGTATTGTCCTGATTGACTACTTTTTTAAATGGATACATTTTAAAGCTGTGAATTAAATCACAACTGATGCGACAATTGAATTTCTGGATGATGTATTTTTATGGAAGGTGTACCGAAGATTTTAGTCTCAGATAATGGTACGGCAACTGGTACAGGGATGTGGAATTCCTATAGCCCGACGCCCAGGACATATTGTTTGAGGTCAAGGGCAACAAGTCTTCATGTTTATTTCGTCCTTAGGACAAGTAGGCCCAACCCCCTGCAGCACAAACCCTTTGACAGCCAGTTTGCAGTACCATATTATGGATCAGGAAAGGGCACTGTCTGCAGTTAAGGTAATAATTTTGTCAATTATGCGAATGCTGTTCAAACCTGTATTTATGGTTCATTAATTGAAAGCCTTTATTATTAGGGTGAGCACTCTAAGTAAATGTTGTAAGCTCTGACTGCACTACTGACAGTGGTTCCAATATAAAAATGTGTACACACGCTTTCAAAGTTTAGCAATATGAGGCTATGTATAATGCTCCTAGAATGCTCTCTGATTTGATGCAAATATTTGCAGAAGCTTGAAAGCAAGATTGATGATTCTGTGCTTTCAAAATAAAATGTTCATAAAAAAATTAAAGCAGAAAAAAAACATTTCGCTAAACTACTGTAAAATGTTTGCTACCATTTTTTTGCAGCATCATTTAGTAATGTGTTGATGCATGCTAGTATTTCTCAAAAATATTCATAATGGAAAATCAGTGTAACCACTTTCAATTAGATTATGGGAAACAAAAATAAGCAAGCATTGGCAAAGCCAGTAGGTCTGAAATTGGTGATCAGCTTTTTAGTTTTGTCAATGTGTGACTTGTTTTGGCAAGGTTTTTGAAAAATCTTATTGGTGTGGGAGCTGCCGGGCCCTCACCATTATAACAAGCATTGGCATAGCCAATAGGTCTCACCTTTGGAACCTTATAAGTGTTTAGTTATCCAGCACAATATCCTTGGTGCAACAACATCAACTGTTGCATGGCTAAACACTCATAAGGTCCCAAAGGCGAGACCTATTGGCTATGCCAATGCTTGTTGATTCATGCCCCTGTCACAGAACCCAGGCGACAGGGAAGAAACAGGAGTTAGAGCCAGCTTTGTGGGCATTTCAAATGGCTGTGCCATTTCAGCATTCCATACATTCTGTGAGTATGCCACCGAATACAATTCTGCAACTTTTTACCTATGTGCCTGAGTGTCTCAGAACCCACAGAGCTGCATTGTGCTTTGCAAAAATGCAAATAAGGTACATGAGTACATTCCAAAGTTCGTCCCCAATGACAGCAGCCGCCCTGCTGCGGTTTTTCTGTTTTAATCATGTTCAGAATGATCTTTCCAGGTGTAATTGCATAAAATAAGTGACCCTGCCGGTACATGCAGGAAGCAGAGCAGTCGCCCTAACTTGCTCAGCAGGATGGGATTAAAGAAGCAGCTTATAGAGGTGCGCAGTGTGTACACAGGGCAGTGCACGGGGTAAGGTCCACTGTGGCTAGTCTGGCCAAGCAAAATCCAGGTCATTAGGAACACAGTCTCCAGTCCTGAACTTTACACGAAGAAAGCACGTTTTCAAGGTGCCTCTCACTAATTGGTTCAATGAAAGTAAAGCAAGACTACAAGACCCAGAGTGCACTGGTTTATCTCACAAACGTTTAGGATTGGAAACACTCCACAATGACCTGAAGATAGTGGTCACCCTATACCAGTGGTTTCATTGGATGGGAGAAAGAAGGTCCATGGTCACCTTTTGAAAAAAACAATTATTTCTTCTTAGCATTAGTCAGCCTTTTGCTTATTAAATGTAAATCCCTTATGATGAACTGTGCAGTCTGATAGAGCGGGCCAGGGGGTTGGCATCCATACTATTGTTTTCTGCACTCCAAAGTATGTTAACTCTGCAATGCTTCAACAACAAATGAGAAATGACTGAGTGTGCAGTTGTAAACCGATGGGCCGTTTCCTGTAGTAGTCCACCGTGTCTTTTCATATGTGCAGTGATACAGAGGAACTAAGTACCCATGGGAGAAGTAAACATAATGCCCACAAAGAGCAAAACCTCTCCACGGACACCCCTGTGAATGGGACTCTGCAGTGAGTCCCTAGGCCCAGTGACCAAAGCAGTGGGATGTAGTATACGTCCACTGGCACAGTGATCAAAGCAGTGGGGTGTAGTATAAGTTCATTGGCACAGTGATCAAAGCAGAGGGGTGCAGTTTGTGTCCCTTGGCACAGTGACCAAAGAAGTTGAGTGCTGCATGAGTCCATGTGCATAGTGTTCAAAACAGTAGGGTTATGTAGGAGACCATAGGCAAAGTGGCCAAAGCCGTGGGGTGTAGTATGAGTCCATAAGTATACTGACCAATGCACTGGGGTGTAGTGTCTTTCCACAGGTCCAATGGCCAAAACATTGAGTTTGAGTCCATAGGCTCAGCGACTAAAGCAGTGGGCTGTAGTATGAGTCCATAGGCACAGTGACCAAAGCAATAGGGTGCAGTTTGTGCCCAAAGGCACAGTGACCAAAGCAATAGGGTGCAGTGTGTGCCCAAAGGCACACTGACCAAAGTAAAAGTGTTCACTTTGTGTCCATAGGCACAGTGGTCGAAGCAGAGAATAGTTGTATGAGTCCAAATGTACAGTGACCAAAGTTAATATGGTGTATGAGTCCACAGGCACATTGACCACAGAAGTGGGCTGTAGCATCTGTCCGTAGGCACAGTGTCCAAAGCACTGGGGTGCACTTTGAGTCCATAGCCACTGTGACCAAAGCAGTAGTGTGTATGAGTCCATAGGCAAAGTGGCCAAAACAGCAGTGTGTGTCAACATGCACAGTGACCAAATCTGTGGATTGTGGTATGAATCCCTAGGGCGCAAAAAGTAGAGCAGCAGGGAACAGTCTGAGTCACTAGGAGCAACAGCAAAGAATCTACATCTTACAATATGAAGGAAATGACGAGTCGAAAACATGGGCTATAAACGTGTACACTTCCAGAGGAGCAAATCAGCCGCCATTGGTTAGCTCGCCTGGGCCAATCCAGAAGCATTTCAGAACGAATCCACACCTGCTCATCAAGCGGATGAAGCAGCGCGACCCCTCTCATTAGTAAAACACCTGAATGAGGGTCTGGACGTACGCAGTGATCCTCAGGGTCGCTGGCCAAGCATTACCTCTTCAGGAGTATGTAGCAAGCGTGTCCACCAGAGGGCAGCACGTGGAGTCAGTTGCGGTGAACGGCGGTTGGATGAAAGGTATTACGAGGGGAGAATTGTGAGATCAAAATACGGATTAAGGTAGTTCACTTCTACATCCTGAGTAACTGGATGCACTCTGACTCAGGGGCGGTGGGCTAACCTTCAACAGGTCTATGGATAAGAATAACTATTTTGATAGCATACAGCAAAAAATTATCTTCAGGCAATACTAACATTGAAATGTTACTACTGCCCAACAGCAGTTGCTATCAGCCACCCCCCCCCCATGCGATACTAATAAGTGCACAGCTTCTCCTAGGAGAACTTCCCGCGGGTGTGGGGCAAAAACGGAGGGGGTGGGGGCACATATGCATGCAAGTGCATCAAAAAGTAAGGGCAGCCTTGAAGCAAATGGCAGCTGCCAGCGCCCCAAAATAAAAATAAAAACTGATGAGGAAGGGCGTGGAAGCAACAGAGGAGTGGGTTGAGGGTTTGGGGGTTCATGCCAATGTGGCCAAGTGACAGGAACAATGGAAAGTGGGGGGACTTGAGCATTAAAAAAAAGCCGGAAGTTGAGGGCAGGGGAAGCAACGGTCAAGCTGGGTGGTGACAGAAGAAACATAGGGAGCGCAAGGCGGGTTGGCATTTGAGTGGGGCAGGGAGCGCAAGGAGGGTTGGCATTTGAGTGGGGCAGCAGCACAAAAGGCAGAGTGTGAGAAAACACATGCACTCCAATGGAGTGCTGCAAGAAAAAGAAACAAGCCCGGGAGTGGTGTGTGCGTGTGCGCGCAGTCTTCACTTTTCAAGCACTGCACTCGTGCTTGTGGCGCGCCGCTGCTCGCTCCCGCAAGGTGGATGCCGCCACAAGCACGAGTGCAGTGCTTGAAAAGTGAAGACCGATGGCTAAAGGCCCTCCTAGAGCAGCGCATGCGCGCTGCCTAGGCGAGACCTAAAAAACATGGGCAAAAGCAAAAGTTGTTTTAGGTCTCAAAAAGCACACACTGCCACAGTAGTTACTGGCACTGAACAAACCTTTGTGTGCCGATATGCTCCTTGTGAAAGAGCAGAATGCTGTAAGTCACAGTGAACTAGACGATACAGAGAGAGAGAGACAGAATTTTAATAAACTCAAAAGGTCACGGTCAACGCCAGACCAAATTAGGGGCCCAATTATTAAAGTCTCAAAAGTGCACCCATGGTATATGTCCTTGCATTAAGTGCAGCTATAAGGCTTTTGTGAATTCCCAAGAATTTAGAGTAGTAGGACAAGAAATAGTACTCCTAGAAAATATTTCTGAACTTCATTTTAGCATGAGCAAATATGCATGTGTAGATTTACTCATGCGAAAACCTGAGTGTTTGCAAGTTCACTTTCCCTCCAACCACTTTTTTCCCAACTCTGGAAGAAGGTTTACGTCTGCCATTGTCAGGAGTAAATTGCCAACATTTCTCAGTATGGGAATAGATTAGAGAAGAGTTGTTGAAAACCCTTAAAACATACAAGTTAGTAGGTTTGCACAGACTCAAGAGGGCATTCTAACCCTGGAACTATTGCTTACCACTACATTCAGCCCTAGTATGTAGATCTTCAGAAACGTGGCAACATAAGGGGATTGCAAGTATTCAAACACTACTATGGTGTGAGCCCTGGCATAATCAGAGTGGCTATATCAGAGCTCTTATATAATGAACTTGCTGCCATAATTTGTCGCCGCACTACATGGCACCAAATTGTTGTATTCCGCTTTAGGGGTCCGTATATAGGTTTTCCTGAATCATGTCCTTATATAGGCACAATTCGCAATGCCCTTATATAGGCATAGAATCCCTGTCCTTATTTAGGCATTAACCGTGCACTACAAATACAGGCATGGTCACCGACATCCGTCCACCCTAATGTCACAACGAGTTCTTAGAAACCAGACCCTTAAGCTTCGGGAGCTCCCCTAGCACAGGACTATTGATTTCGCCAAGAACTCATCTATTATGTATGAACCGTTATACCTTAAGGGTTCATTCCTGACGTCTTCCTCTGTACCGACCTCACGTCAATGCTAACATTCCCCGACACCTACCAGGTATAAAAATACCTTCCCTTGCCCAAGCAAGTCAGAGGAGACCTCGACTTCAGAGGAGCCCGTATCCCGGCCTGATGCACTGAGAAGACGCTGTCATTCCTGCACGCAGACGAATCCAGCTTCCAGTGTTCTGACTCCCTTCGCGGGGTGTTAGAGTTCCAAGATCCGGCAGGAGATTCCCACCTCTCTCATTCTCAAGGTATGGAGCTGACTAGAACCTAGAGGGACTCTTGGCATACTACATTTAACATACTCTTAGTCTACCATACTAGAGAATACTCCACCTACTTCTACTCTTCCCTACACCTAGACTAGGTTAGGTACACTGGGGTAGAACTAGCTTAGAGACGCATCCATCGTATGAGTACTCGCATTCTTAGCTCATGTTATTTATGTACGTGAATAAATGCTAAAAGATAATGCTAGCGCAGTATTATTTATTTCTACTGCTTACGCTGTACATTATTTATCTTGCATACTGTCTTGTGATCATAACAGCACATATCTCTTACACGAGAAACAAGACTGTTCAATAAAACCCTTTTTATTGAAACGCCAGTCTTTCCTTTCTGGGTAACTCTGCAGAAACTAAGCATGCACGATTGAATGAGTGAAACTGTTATCTATTGTTTCCACGATTTTGAGACATGTTCCGCTTCTAAAGGGAATCAAAGTCGTCATGTTTTTCGGTTGCCAGAAACTACTCCCTTCTTGTTCTCAAGGAGTTTCTAGTGGCCTCTGAGCTAGCTGGCACAGGTAATTAAGTTTAATATAATCGATAGGGACATACCGACCTTAGTCCTATGTCAAACCTATAGGTTATATTATTCCAATGCGCAGAGCCTATTAGGGAAATAGGAACTACACTACATGGCGCCCAACGGTTTGGTAAGGCAGTAATTTAACACTAGATACTGAGTAACTCATTCGTGCTTTTCTCAGAGACCCCTACTCACATACTCCATAAGACGTCCGGAGTGGGTATGGTTAAATATCCGCCATAACTAAATAGGGAAGCACCCTATATATTAGCTGTTTGGTTTGTTCAACGTTGAAGGATACAGTGTTCCAAAATATTGTGCACCTTATCTTTTTTTGTTTCCTTGAAACTTGTTCTACATTTTTCAAAAAACAAAATGCCTGACTCCGACAACGGTGACGTTGCGGGTCACCCAGCTATAGCAGCTTATAACATCACAGGTTTTATTGAAACCGAGGAGGGTGTCATAGACATCAATCCAAATTTAAGAAGAGCCGTCACTCTAAAACTTAAAAAACATGGCCTACCACCAAGAGGAGGTAGAGCAGTTTTCGTGATGGAGGCACACGAATCCTTTCAGACAGAGGTATTCTATTCTTGGGTAATATTTCCTGAATCAAATTCAGTAACAAGACTGTTTCACTTCTACAAAGAAGATGATCCACCAGAGGAATATATTCCTTTCAAGGATATTGAAATTCCACTAACATACCAGGAGCATCAGCTCTGGTTTATAGGCGCCCTAAAACATCACAGAAACATTACCAGGCTCGGTCCACTACGTAGACCAGGAGCAACATGGCCGATTCTAGCCGGCTACACTCCTCATCCTGACATCAAAATAATGTCAGACGAGGAATTACTTACTCAACACAGAGTTAATAAAAATCTACAGACTAGTCCAATATGTCATGCGGACTTTTACAGTCCAACCACCATTGACACTTCCAAATCAAACTCCTCAACAGGGGAATACACTAAAAATTACACCACAGACTCTATACGCAGTCATGGGAAAAATGCCCACAAAACGTGAGCAAATTCCATTCTGGATAGCTCAAAAATTACTCAAATTGAAGCAGTATTTCCAAATACTAGCCCATATGAGAAACACAGAATCCTAACAATCTGTTTACTGATGGGGATCACACCACAACTGGAAGACTGCACCACTTGGGGCTCAGTCTTTGCTGCCATCTATACTAAAACACATGGTATTCCATCAATTGCAGTAATACCAGATGTCCTGAAACAAATTCAAAACGAATACGGGGCAGAGCCTGCTCTAAATTTAGGTATGAAATTACTGAAAAATTTCAACCAGGTCTCAACAATAATATTATCTAATATTAAAGGGGAGGCAGCAGCAGTGGCGATCCGCCAACGATTAAGGGAATTCGATGTTACAGAACATCAAACAGAACTACCCAGAATAATAGAACAATCTTATGCAGAATTAGGCAGAGATAGTTTGGGTGGAAGACCAGTGAAGCCGAAACCATCTGAAAGTCCTGAAAAGGACTCTATTAAACAAACTCCTACATCTTCTAAAAAGAAGTGGGAAACTAATAAACAAAATTCAAACGAGAAACGTTCTCAATCCCGAGGTAGGTCTCCTCAAAAGGAGCCCTCTGAAAGGAGGTATAACCTCAGGAATAGGGATAATTTGAAAAAGCCTGACAGGTATCAAGATACTGATACACGTTCCTCTCGTACCTTTCAGATCTCGTCACAGACATCGGAAAGAAGAGGTCGGTCAGAACATAGAGAAGAACGCATGAAATCGAAAGACGACAAACACGTTCCGAAAAGTAAATCAAAACCTCAATTCACAAAGAAGAAAGTAGCAGGTCTGAAGATTAGACATGCCGAGGATATGGAGAACACAACTCAAGAACGGAGAATGGGCTCAGACAATGCTGGACAGTGCAGCAGAAGTCACAATAGCTCGCCAGAACCTGAAGGAACTTCTGGAGACAGTGGACTGGAATGAGTACATTACAGTTGAGACTGTAGACACCAGGGTTAGTACTCCACAAAAGTTATACGAAATAACACTCCGGATGGAGGGAGACATACCTAGACAGGTGAAAGCACTTTTTTGGGAACAACTTTCAAGGGGCTATGACATACTTCTAGCAGAAAAAGACTGGCCACCACAATTTGTCAGGGAGTGCCCACATGGCGAGGACATTATTATGCCTGCCTTCTCCAACTATATTCCAATTAATCTAAAATATACTTATGCCAGGAAATGGGCAGTTGCCCAGGCCCCAGCATTATACAAAAATCATGTAGGATGGGATGAGGATTCACCTCACCATAAAATACATCTAAAAAATGAACCTACTGCACAAAGGCAGTACCCAATAAAGCAAGAAGCTAAAAAACAGGTCAGGGAGATCTTATATCAACTTGAATACCAGGGGGTGATTGAAACATGCACCTCTTCAATGAACAATCCTTTGTTTCCTGTCTCCAAGCCAGACAATACCTATTGTCTAGTTTTGGATTACAGACACTTAAACACTTGTTCTAAAACTTTTACAGTGCAAAATGCACATAGTACAGCATTAATGAATAACATTGTGCATAAAAAATATAAAACCACATTAGACATCTCAAATGGTTTCTTTTGTCAAAACATAGCACCTGGAAGCAGGTACTTAACAGCTTTCTCAATAATGGGGACCCAGCGTCAATTTTGTCGACTCCCACAAGGGTTCAAGAACAGCCCGGGGTTATTCTCAGCGAGAGTAACGGAGTTACTACAAATTTATGATAATGAGGCATTGTCATATGCCGATGACATCTATCTGACAGACGATGACCTGGACAAACACTTGAACAGGGTGAGCACCATTATACTGGGCTTCGCCTCTGAGGGCTACAAATTCAACTTCGAAAAGTCCAGAATTGCCCATCTCAATGTCCTGTTTCTAGGATATGAGCTTTCAAGTGAAGGCAAGAGCTTGGCAGCCAACTTTTTAGAAAGGTGTGCGCTGCTCCAACCTCCTAAGCACTAAAAAATTTACAATCCATCCTGGGTTTCCTAAATATTGGAAGAACTTACATTGTAAATTACGCAGAAAGGGTTAAACCTCTCAACGCGTTAATCAAACCTGATTTTTCAATCAAAAACTGGACACAGGAACACACAGAAATCTTGCGTTCACTCCAAGCTAACATGTTAGCAACAAATCACTTACAAACACGCGCAAGTCAACGCAATTAAGTGATCCGAATAATTTCGGGTCAATGCGGATTCACCTACTTAACATTTAACGAGGGTGAAAAGGTACCAATTGCATACAAATCACACTTGTATACACAAGCAGAAATGCGCTTCACTTCAACTGAAAAAATTCTGACAGCAGTTCAAACCGCTGTAGCAAAAGAAAGAGCTCTAGCCCAAGGGAAACGTATTATTGTCGTAACCCCAGTACCGGCTCTAGAGGCGGTAACAAAAGCGAGCATTCCAAATGCTAAAGCATTACATCCGAGATGGATACAATGGGTTAATTCTCTTGCTGCAACAGATGTTGAATATGTTTTTGATCCCGATTTAAAAACACAAGCGTTCCTGCAATATGAACATGAATGTCCTCTGCCTACTGAGATTCTGCCTCTCGATCAGTACAAATTCAAAATTTACACTGACGGATCCGCACAACCCGCAAGCTTACAGTGCAGCATGCGCAATCGTTAAAGGTCCCATGCGCGATGGCAACTTCAGACCTATGGTCACAAAAACCCAATCTCTAGGAGATTGCACAGCTCAGCGAGCTGAACTACAAGCATTCAAACTGGCACTTGAAAGTACAGATCGAGAATTCCCCACACTAATAGTGTGCGATTCTTTCTACTGTGTGCAGTCGTATAATGAATATATACAAACTTGGCTTGAAAATGGGTTCAAAGATGCAAAAGGTGGCACAATAAAGCATAAAATGCTTTGGGAACAAGTAGTTCAGTTAAAAAGCGAACTACCAAGGGCTCACGTGATACACACACTGAGTCATCAACGTGATGGCGTTCACGTTGCAGGGAATTCATTGGCTGACGAAGCCGCAAAGGGGGCTGTTCAGAAGGCTTCCGTAGCTGCGATCACTCGTTCAAAAACGAGAATAGACAGTGAGATAATGTTGGCTGTCAATGCTACGAGCAAAGGCAGTGGTGCAGCGTTACCAAAAATGTTTCCACTCAAGTACTCTTATGTAATTGATGCAAACAACGTTCCTTTTGCTCGAATCCCTGGAGTGGGGGATAGGGTAATTCCAAACAAGGAACGTAGAGCAGCTTTGATTTATGAAACACATCTGGGGGGGGTCTGTCACATCAAGGGATCTCTAAAACAATAATAACATTAAAAGAGATGTACTGGTGGCCTGGAATGAATACAGAAATACACATATTCATCAATAACTGCTTAGACTGTAAATTACAGCGAGAAAGCCACCAGACACCATGCTACGAATGTAGCTGCCCAGTACAGACACCATTGTTAGACAGCATTAGACTATCTATGCACAGGCGTCCTCGTGGACAACTGCAATCCCACAAATACTAAGTCAAGGTTCCTATGGATATGGCCTCAGCGCTCGGCTGACGCTCGAACTGTTATAAATGATTTGCGAGTCTTTATCGGCACATACGCAATAGGCACGCTACATTCTGACCAGGTCCCTGCGTTTAGCTCTCGGGCTTACAAAGACGCCATGGCCAGTCTGGGCATTGCATTGCGGTACTCCTCTCCGTTTCATCCTGAGGGAAATTCTGTTGTGGAAAGGAAAAACCGGGACATAAAGCAGTCTATAACAGCTAGGGTATTAGGTTCGGGTGATGGGTGGGTCAAACATCTTTATGGGGTCCAACGCTCATTAAACAACTTGCCAAGAAGTTCTCTAGGGGGGGCACGCCATATGAGGTCCTATTTGGGACAAGAATGTGGGTGCCAGATCTGGAATACAGTGGCACAGTGGTGGAAAATAAACCCTTTGATATCAAAGATCGTTTGGCTGTTTTACAGGACTTAAATGAACTAAGAACGAAACAAAGCAACGTATTCCTGCAGCCAACCACCACTGGGGAAAAACCGGCGGTCCCAGCAAGGCCTGTCTGGATTCCAAAAGTTGGGGATCTAGTCAGAGAGAAGATTGCGGACAAGAAGGAATTTGGACCTTCTTACAGACAACCAGTACCTGTCCTAGCCACACACGGAACAAGAACAGTACTTCTGCCGCCCCTTGCTGGAAAAAAAGAGTAAAAGATTTGTGTCCATCGACCTCATCAAACCACAGTATGTGGCCAATACTAAATAGTAGGCCTCGTGGACTCCGACCTAGTAGCAGACACACTCCTCTCGCTACTATCCAAGAGGTTCAGACTGAAAGACTGATAACCATCGAGAATTCAGCAGTAACAGATGAAGGACTGAGCAACAATGCTATGGAACTCATCCCTCTTGAAACACAAGTAACAGTTCGTCCAAATACACCTGTCTACACCAATGTAACAAGTGATCAACTGGTTCCAGCGATTTCAACGAATCCTGATGCAATTCCAACAATTGACAGAACTGCTTCTGGCTACTTCATTAACTTTGATACGTTTTCTGAGGATCCGAGTGAGCCCGAGACGTCGACAGCATCAGAAACTTTTAAACAGCAAGTACAAGACTTTTTAAATTTTTTGAAAAAGACTTATCTAGTTTCACCATGGATTGAACTTTGGGTTATTTCTGGAATATTTTTCTTCCTGCTTTGGCTAGCTTTGGTTATGACTATGAGCGTGCTTATAAATTGGAGATACATCCATTTGGAGATTGAAAGAAAAGAAGTGAACTTACTTTTGAAACCTCACAAATCATCCCATCGTGAAACAAGAGACTTGTCTGCAGTGAACATCACAGCCGTTCCTATACAGGATGGTATAGTGTGGGACAAAACTGATTTCGATATCTTTGGCCCGACGGAACATTTGAACATTCCACATTTATTTAAGATTTCACTAAGTGATTTTGTTTCATCCAGTACCTATTCTGATGATTGGGACTTTGAAACTGTAAATGACATAATGTTTGACCTAGAAAAATCTGCTGCATTTTCTAATAATGAGGGTTCATCAGACTACGAACAGCTGTATTGCTATAACCACTATGGTCATCATTTTTTGCATAAATCTGCAACACCTAGAAATGTGTTTATGTTTAACCAATGGGAGCATTGTCCTACACCACCAAAAGGTAGTTCAAAAACATTTGCTAAAAAGTTTCCATATTTTTCAGGATACAATACATCTGATCCAGAAACATTTTACTATAGAATTGTAAACAAAACAGGACTGAAAATTATGTTAACAAATACAAAACAGATTTACTCTGCAGCTTTTATTGCCCAACTGTCTAGACAGGGTTTCGACTTATGGAAAGACACAATAGACACAAAATATGTCTGGGGTACTAAAGATTGGCAAATGCAGGGGATAGAAGCTTTATTTAGAGCCTGTATCGTCCCTCAACAAATAATGTTTTTGAATGACACGGTCCAACAAACGTCTTGCCTTGGGTTAGCCAAGATTAAAGACATGAAAAATCCTTCTGTACCAACACCTGCAAGTGATAACAATACACAGGCAGCGGTTAAAGTTGACACCATACTACAACTCAACAGAACAAATCCTGATTGGAGAAAATGGTTGGTCTGGCCCACGGACACAAACAACTGTCAAGAGAGATTCCTGAATAAAACACAGGGGTTTACTATTCATAGGCCAGACCCAAGATACGTCCAAACACAGCATCCGGGGATAGTAACAACATACAGTGTAGGAAAATTATGCCTCGATTGGCTGCAAAAATCTACACTTAAGGATGTGAAACAACACTTATCTTTACTTAAAGAAGACGCAGACCTTAGGGAATTCTTGCTTGGACCAAGAAAACCGCGTCAAAAACGTTTCATATATGCCAGCATCTATGCTGCTTATAGTGAAGCATGGAAGGTGTCACAGATGGAGGCCGCAGAACGAATACGTGAACTTGATCGTATTAATTTAGAGAAAACTCTCTCTGTGGTCGACAATGGGTTAACAACTTTGTCCTCCAGAATTTATTCATTGGACAGTATTGTATCCTCTGCTATCGACATACTGGAACAAGATTTAGCCATGTTACAGCAAGGCCAGTCTCAGTTACGTTCTATTGTGTTATTAAGCTGGACGCTGCAATCTTTGCGTGCGGGCTATGTGCCTTGGCGTTTTATCAACACGACGGCTCTGTTTGCAGAATACAATCTAACTGATATACAGATCGAACTGGCACAAAGGGGAGCAAAGTATACAGTACTGAGCATTGAAAAACTTGAAAAATTACCATTCACAGTGGCAGAAAAACCGGCTACAGAATGGCTTATTCATGGCAAAATTAGTCTACCTGTGACTACTTTCCAGTTTCAGTATTGCCTTAGACAGATGCAAGCAGGCAAATATGAAAGGTTGGGTAAAGAATACATTAAGACATCCTGGAATTTACCTTACACCTATAGATGTTGGAGTGGGGATCGTGAAGTGTTTATAAGCGGTACACACTGTGAAAGTGCACTAAGCGGTTCACTGATTTGTCAGGACATTTCTTTACACGGGGCTTGTAATGGTTCTGTGGCAAACTTGTGCTGCCACCAGCAGGGTACACCAGCTGCTGTGATTAATCCAACGTTTGGACAACTTTCTAAAGGAAGTTACCTCATGTTGAATGATCAGAGTTGCTGTGGCATGTTGCCAGGCATTCCATATCTAGTAACGGTCAACTCCAGGGTCACTTGCTGTATGCAAGTATTGTTTGCCCATATAGACACAGTCAGGGAGTCGCCTCTATGGCCTTCGTTGAATGTCTCTTTTATACGATTTGATACTTTAAGCAGAATGAAAGCCATGCTTATACAACAATCAGTGCCTTTGACCTCGGCCAAAGAAACCTATGATCTACAAGTTGCTAGGACTTCGGCTGAGATACAAGCTTTAATTAGTACAAACTGCCCTATACATTTCGTAGAAATGATAGGACGTATCTTTAACATGTCAGATACAAGCGGAATTGTACATGTATTTAAGACCATCTGTTCCGGACTATTAGCACCTTTCCAGGCTGTCCTCGGAATCATCCCAAACTTCGCACATTCGGTGTTTGGTGGTGTGCCGTTAATTCTAGCACTTGTTGCAGGAATTCTGTTTCTATTCCTCCTACTACGCTATGGCAAGCCTCTTCGCCAACATCACTCCGAGCGATGTGGAGAGAGCCCTCCTTGAACGGAAATGCCGTGAGCGAATAGTACAGCTTTTGGGCATGCCTCGTCTACGGGAACTTAATACAACGTGGTTCCGGTCATTCAGACCAATCTGGCAAGATTGCATCTTACCTGTTTTACGCTGCCTGTTTTGCGGTGAAGAATGCGTGCTAGACACCTGTCTAACACTCCCATCAGTCATGCCAACGGATATCGATACTCTGCTGGACCCGATAACGGCCCACGCTGTGTGTTGTCCCCAGAGGCTTCCAATCCTGATGGCGGCTTTCATTGAGATCTCACAGACGCTTCCAGCTGCTGCTGAGGTACGAGATGGATCAACGGGCACACAGGTAACAACGGACACGAACATTGCTACGGCATCCTCTGCTGACGGCGATGCTTCACATCTCTGTGCAATTCACCTTCTGAACGAGGTGTTCCAAATGTCACCGACTTCGGTGGATATTTTGGCTACGGACATAGATGATCTAATGTTTACGCCAGACCCATACACTGACTTTGATTCGGCTCACAGTGTACCAGGGCAACAATGAAAATTTGGCCTTCATATTTTTCAAACTTACTTGTCTAAAATTTCATTTTACTTCCATGATATGCAATGGCTTTGATTTTAAGAACTTATCGACCATTTCATCATATGTATATATTACTGTTTCATTCACGTTGCATTTTTACTTCCGTTATATGCTTAGAATGAAAACAATGCTTTAAATGTACAGTACCTATGGAATTTTAACAGTTTTGAGCTTCTTTTAAAATGCTTTTAGAAATGTTTTTAGCACCATGTGGTACTCAATTTTATGTTTAGCATTTAAATGTTTATCATTTAGTATTATCGTTCAATCGAAGATGGAGTGGGTGTTGTATTCCGCTTAAGGGGTCCGTATATAGGTTTTCCTGAATCATGTCCTTATATAGGCACAATTCGCATTGCCCTTATATAGGCATAGAATCCCTGTCCTTATTTAGGCATTAACCGTGAACTCCAAATACAGGCATGGTCACCGACATCCATCCACCCTAACGTCACGAGTTCTTAGAAACCAGACCCTTAAGCTTCGTGAGTTCCCCTAGCACAGGACTATCGATTTCTCCAAGAACTCATCTATTCTGTATGAACCGTTATACCTTAAGGGTTCATTCCTGACGTCTTCCTCTGTCCGACCTCACGTCAATGCTAACATTCCCCGACACCTACCAGGTATAAATATACCTTCCCTTGCCCAAGCAAGTCAGAGGAGACCTCGACTTCAGAGGAGCCCGTATCCCGGCCTGACGCACTGAGAAGACGCTGTCATTCCTGCACGCAGACGAATCCAGCTTCCAGTGTTCTGACTACCTTCGCGGGGTGTTAGAGTTCCAAGATCCGGCAGGAGATTCCCACCTCTCTCATTCTCAAGGTATGGAGCTGACTAGCACCTAGAGGGACTCTTGGCATACTAGACTTAACATACTCTTAGTCTACCATACTAGAGAATACTCCACCTACTTCTACTCTTCCCTACACCTAGACTAGGTTAGGTACACTGGGGTAGAACTAGCTTAGAGACGCATCGTATGAGTACTCGCATTCTTAGCTCATGTTATTTATGTACGTGAATATATGCTAAAAGAATGCTAGCGCAGTATTATTTATTTCTACTGCTTACGCTGTACATTATTTATCTTGCATACTGTCTTGTGATCATAACAGCACATATCTCTTACACGAGAAACAAGACTGTTCAATAAAACCCTTTTATTGAAACGCCCGTCTTTCCTTTCTGTGTAACTCTGCAGAAACTAAGCATGCACGATTGAATGAGTGAAACTTATCTATTGTTTCCACGATTCTGAGACATGTTCCGCTTCTAAAGGGAAACAAAGTTGTCATGTTTTTCGGTTGCCAGAAACTACTCCCTTCTTGTTCTCAAGGAGTTTCTAGTGGCCTCTGAGCTAGCTGGCACAGGTAATTAAGTTTAAGATAATCGATAGGGACATACCGACCTATGTCAAACCTATAGGTTGTATTATTCCAATGCGCAGAGACTATTAGGGAAATAGGAACTACACTACATGGCGCCCAACGGTTTGGTAAGGCAGTAATTTAACACTAGATACTGAGTAACTCATTCGTGCTTTTCTCAGAGACCCCTACTCACATACTCCATAAGACGTCCGGAGTGGGTATGGTTAAATATCCGCCATAACTAAATAGGGAAGCACCCTATATATTAGCTGTTTGGTTTGTTCAACGTTGAAGGATACAGTGTTCCAAAATATTGTGCACCTTATCTTTTTTTGTTTCCTTGAAACTTGTTCTACATTTTTCAAAAAACAAAATGCCTGACTCCGACAACGGTGACGTTGCGGGTCACCCAGCTATAGCAGCTTATAACATCACAGGTTTTATTGAAACCGAGGGGGTGTCATAGACATCAATCCAAACTTAAGAAGAGCCATCACTCTAAAACTTATAAAACATGGCCTACCACCAAGAGGAGGTAGAGCAGTTTTCGTGATAGAGGCACACGAATCCTTTCAGACAGAGGTATTCTATTCTTGGGTAATATTTCCTGAATCAAATTCAGTAACAAGACTGTTTCACTTCTACAAAGAAGATGATCCACCAGAGGAATATATTCCTTTCAAGGATATTGAAATTCCACTAACATACCAGGAGCATCAGCTCTGGTTTATAGGCGCCCTAAAACATCACAGAAACATTACCAGGCTCGGTCCACTACGTAGACCAGGAGCAACATGGCCGATTCTAGCCGGCTACACTCCTCATCCTGACATCAAAATAATGTCAGACGAGGAATTACTTACTCAACACAGAGTTAATAAAAATCTACAGACTAGTCCAATATGTCATGCGGACTTTTACAGTCCAACCACCATTGACACTTCCAAATCAAACTCCTCAACAGGGGAATACACTAAAAATTACACCACAGACTCTATACGCAGTCATGGGAAAAATGCCCACAAAACGTGAGCAAATTCCATTCTGGATAGCTCAAAAAATTACTCAAATTGAAGCAGTATTTCCAAATACTAGCCCATATGAGAAACACAGAATCCTAACAATCTGTTTACTGATGGGGATCACACCACAACTGGAAGACTGCACCACTTGGGGCTCAGTCTTTGCTGCCATCTATACTAAAACACATGGTATTCCATCAATTGCAGTAATACCAGATGTCCTGAAACAAATTCAAAACGAATACGGGGCAGAGCCTGCTCTAAATTTAGGTATGAAATTACTGAAAAATTTCAACCAGGTCTCAACAATAATATTATCTAATATTAAAGGGGAGGCAGCAGCAGTGGCGATCCGCCAACGATTAAGGGAATTCGATGTTACAGAACATCAAACAGAACTACCCAGAATAATAGAACAATCTTATGCAGAATTAGGCAGAGATAGTTTGGGTGGAAGACCAGTGAAGCCGAAACCATCTGAAAGTCCTGAAAAGGACTCTATTAAACAAACTCCTACATCTTCTAAAAAGAAGTGGGAAACTAATAAACAAAATTCAAACGAGAAACGTTCTCAATCCCGAGGTAGGTCTCCTCAAAAGGAGCCCTCTGAAAGGAGGTATAACCTCAGGAATAGGGATAATTTGAAAAAGCCTGACAGGTATCAAGATACTGATACACGTTCCTCTCGTACCTTTCAGATCTCGTCACAGACATCGGAAAGAAGAGGTCGGTCAGAACATAGAGAAGAACGCATGAAATCGAAAGACGACAAACACGTTCCGAAAAGTAAATCAAAACCTCAATTCACAAAGAAGAAAGTAGCAGGTCTGAAGATTAGACATGCCGAGGATATGGAGAACACAACTCAAGAACGGAGAATGGGCTCAGACAATGCTGGACAGTGCAGCAGAATCCACAATAGCTCGCCAGATCCTGAAGGAACTTCTGGAGACAGTGGACTGGAATGAGTACATTACAGTTGAGACTGTAGACACCAGGGTTAGTACTCCACAAAAGTTATACGAAATAACACTCCGGATGGAGGGAGACATACCTAGACAGGTGAAAGCACTTTTTTGGGAACAACTTTCAAGGGGCTATGACATACTTCTAGCAGAAAAAGACTGGCCACCACAATTTGTCAGGGAGTGCCCACATGGCGAGGACATTATTATGCCTGCCTTCTCCAACTATATTCCAATTAATCTAAAATATACTTATGCCAGGAAATGGGCAGTTGCCCAGGCCCCAGCATTATACAAAAATCATGTAGGATGGGATGAGGATTCACCTCACCATAAAATACATCTAAAAAATGAACCTACTGCACAAAGGCAGTACCCAATAAAGCAAGAAGCTAAAAAACAGGTCAGGGAGATCTTATATCAACTTGAATACCAGGGGTGATTGAAACATGCACCTCTTCAATGAACAATCCTTTGTTTCCTGTCTCCAAGCCAGACAATACCTATTGTCTAGTTTTGGATTACAGACACTTAAACACTTGTTCTAAAACTTTTACAGTGCAAAATGCACATAGTACAGCATTAATGAATAACATTGTGCATAAAAAATATAAAACCACATTAGACATCTCAAATGGTTTCTTTTGTCAAAACATAGCACCTGGAAGCAGGTACTTAACAGCTTTCTCAATAATGGGGACCCAGCGTCAATTTTGTCGACTCCCACAAGGGTTCAAGAACAGCCCGGGGTTATTCTCAGCGAGAGTAACGGAGTTACTACAAATTTATGATAATGAGGCATTGTCATATGCCGATGACATCTATCTGACAGACGATGACCTGGACAAACACTTGAACAGGGTGAGCACCATTATACTGGGCTTCGTCTCTGAGGGCTACAAATTCAACTTCGAAAAGTCCAGAATTGCCCATCTCAATGTCCTGTTTCTAGGATATGAGCTTTCAAGTGAAGGCAAGAGCTTGGCAGCCAACTTTTTAGAAAGGTGTGCGCTGCTCCAACCTCCTAAGCACTAAAAATTTACAATCCATCCTGGGTTTCCTAAATATTGGAAGAACTTACATTGTGAATTACGCAGAAAGGGTTAAACCTCTCAACGCGTTAATCAAACCTGATTTTTCAATCAAAAACTGGACACAGGAACACACAGAAATCTTGCGTTCACTCCAAGCTAACATGTTAGCAACAAATCACTTACAAACACGCGCAAGTCAACGCAATTAAGTGATCCGAATAATTTCGGGTCAATGCGGATTCACCTACTTAACATTTAACGAGGGTGAAAAGGTACCAATTGCATACAAATCACACTTGTATACACAAGCAGAAATGCGCTTCACTTCAACTGAAAAAATTCTGACAGCAGTTCAAACCGCTGTAGCAAAAGAAAGAGCTCTAGCCCAAGGGAAACATATTATTGTCGTAACCCCAGTACCGGCTCTAGAGGCGGTAACAAAAGCGAGCATTCCAAATGCTAAAGCATTACATCCGAGATGGATACAATGGGTTAATTCTCTTGCTGCAACAGATGTTGAATATGTTTTTGATCCCGATTTAAAAACACAAGCGTTCCTGCAATATGAACATGAATGTCCTCTGCCTACTGAGATTCTG
This sequence comes from Calotriton arnoldi, assembly GCA_963921515.1. Classification (NCBI taxonomy): domain Eukaryota; kingdom Metazoa; phylum Chordata; class Amphibia; order Caudata; family Salamandridae; genus Calotriton; species Calotriton arnoldi. The sequence goes on along the minus strand of CAWUFW010007797.1, from coordinate 579,716 downwards.
CCTCTCGATCAGTACAAATTCAAAATTTACACTGACGGATCCGCACAACCCGCAAGCTTACAGTGCAGCATGCGCAATCGTTAAAGGTCCCATGCGCGATGGCAACTTCAGACCTATGGTCACAAAAACCCAATCTCTAGGAGATTGCACAGCTCAGCGAGCTGAACTACAAGCATTCAAACTGGCACTTGAAAGTACAGATCGAGAATTCCCCACACTAATAGTGTGCGATTCTTTCTACTGTGTGCAGTCGTATAATGAATATATACAAACTTGGCTTGAAAATGGGTTCAAAGATGCAAAAGGTGGCACAATAAAGCATAAAATGCTTTGGGAACAAGTAGTTCAGTTAAAAAGCGAACTACCAAGGGCTCACGTGATACACACACTGAGTCATCAACGTGATGGCGTTCACGTTGCAGGGAATTCATTGGCTGACGAAGCCGCAAAGGGGGCTGTTCAGACGGCTTCCGTAGCTGCGATCACTCGTTCAAAAACGAGAATAGACAGTGAGATAATGTTGGCTGTCAATGCTACGAGCAAAGGCAGTGGTGCAGCGTTACCAAAAATGTTTCCACTCAAGTACTCTTATGTAATTGATGCAAACAACGTTCCTTTTGCTCGAATCCCTGGAGTGGGGGATAGGGTAATTCCAAACAAGGAACGTAGAGCAGCTTTGATTTATGAAACACATCTGGGGGGGTCTGTCACATCAAGGGATCTCTAAAACAATAATAACATTAAAAGAGATGTACTGGTGGCCTGGAATGAATACAGAAATACACATATTCATCAATAACTGCTTAGACTGTAAATTACAGCGAGAAAGCCACCAGACACCATGCTATCGAATGTAGCTGCCCAGTACAGACACCATTGTTAGACAGCATTAGACTATCTATGCACAGGCGTCCTCGTGGACAACTGCAATCCCACAAATACTAAGTCAAGGTTCCTATGGATATGGCCTCAGCGCTCGGCTGACGCTCGAACTGTTATAAATGATTTGCGAGTCTTTATCGGCACATACGCAATAGGCACGCTACATTCTGACCAGGTCCCTGCGTTTAGCTCTCGGGCTTACAAAGACGCCATGGCCAGTCTGGGCATTGCATTGCGGTACTCCTCTCCGTTTCATCCTGAGGGAAATTCTGTTGTGGAAAGGAAAAACCGGGACATAAAGCAGTCTATAACAGCTAGGGTATTAGGTTCGGGTGATGGGTGGGTCAAACATCTTTATGGGGTCCAACGCTCATTAAACAACTTGCCAAGAAGTTCTCTAGGGGGGCACTCCATATGAGGTCCTATTTGGGACAAGAATGTGGGTGCCTGATCTGGAATGCAGTGGCACAGTGGTGGAAAATAAACCCTTTGATATCAAAGATCGTTTGGCTGTTTTACAGGACTTAAATGAACTAAGAACGAAACAAAGCAACGTATTCCTGCAGCCAACCACCACTGGGGAAAAACCGGCGGTCCCAGCAAGGCCTGTCTGGATTCCAAAAGTTGGGGATCTAGTCAGAGAGAAGATTGTGGACAAGAAGGAATTTGGACCTTCTTACAGACAACCAGTACCTGTCCTAGCCACACACGGAACAAGAACAGTACTTCTGCCGCCCCTTGCTGGAAAAAAAGAGTAAAAGATTTGTGTCCATCGACCTCATCAAACCACAGTATGTGGCCAATACTAAATAGTAGGCCTCGTGGACTCCGACCTAGTAGCAGACACACTCCTCTCGCTACTATCCAAGAGGTTCAGACTGAAAGACTGATAACCATCGAGAATTCAGCAGTAACAGATGAAGGACTGAGCAACAATGCTATGGAACTCATCCCTCTTGAAACACAAGTAACAGTTCGTCCAAATACACCTGTCTACACCAATGTAACAAGTGATCAACTGGTTCCAGCGATTTCAACGAATCCTGATGCAATTCCAACAATTGACAGAACTGCTTCTGGCTACTTCATTAACTTTGATACGTTTTCTGAGGATCCGAGTGAGCCCGAGACGTCGACAGCATCAGAAACTTTTAAACAGCAAGTACAAGACTTTTTAAATTTTTTGAAAAAGACTTATCTAGTTTCACCATGGATTGAACTTTGGGTTATTTCTGGAATATTTTTCTTCCTGCTTTGGCTAGCTTTGGTTATGACTATGAGCGTGCTTATAAATTGGAGATACATCCATTTGGAGATTGAAAGAAAAGAAGTGAACTTACTTTTGAAACCTCACAAATCATCCCATCGTGAAACAAGAGACTTGTCTGCAGTGAACATCACAGCCGTTCCTATACAGGATGGTATAGTGTGGGACAAAACTGATTTCGATATCTTTGGCCCGACGGAACATTTGAACATTCCACATTTATTTAAGATTTCACTAAGTGATTTTGTTTCATCCAGTACCTATTATGATGATTGGGACTTTGAAACTGTAAATGACATAATGTTTGACCTAGAAAAATCTGCTGCATTTTCTAATAATGAATATTTAGAGGGTTCATCAGACTACGAACAGCTGTATTGCTATAACCACTATGGTCATCATTTTTTGCATAAATCTGCAACACCTAGAAATGTGTTTATGTTTAACCAATGGGAGCATTGTCCTACACCACCAAAAGGTAGTTCAAAAACATTTGCTAAAAAGTTTCCATATTTTTCAGGATACAATACATCTGATCCAGAAACATTTTACTATAGAATTGTAAACAAAACAGGACTGAAAATTATGTTAACAAATACAAAACAGATTTACTCTGCAGCTTTTATTGCCCAACTGTCTAGACAGGGTTTCGACTTATGGAAAGACACAATAGACACAAAATCTGTCTGGGGTACTAAAGATTGGCAAATGCAGGGGATAGAAGCTTTATTTAGAGCCTGTATCGTCCCTCAACAAATAATGTTTTTGAATGACACGGTCCAACAAACGTCTTGCCTTGGGTTAGCCAAGATTAAAGACATGAAAAATCCTTCTGTACCAACACCTGCAAGTGATAACAATACACAGGCAGCGGTTAAAGTTGACACCATACTACAACTCAACAGAACAAATCCTGATTGGAGAAAATGGTTGGTCTGGCCCACGGACACAAACAACTGTCAAGAGAGATTCCTGAATAAAACACAGGGGTTTACTATTCATAGGCCAGACCCAAGATACGTCCAAACACAGCATCCGGGGGTAGTAACAACATACAGTGTAGGAAAATTATGCCTCGATTGGCTGCAAAAATCTACACTTAAGGATGTGAAACAACACTTATCTTTACTTAAAGAAGACGCAGACCTTAGGGAATTCTTGCTTGGACCAAGAAAACCGCGTCAAAAACGTTTCATATATGCCGGCATCTATGCTGCTTATAGTGAAGCATGGAAGGTGTCACAGATGGAGGCCGCAGAACGAATACGTGAACTTGATCGTATTAATTTAGAGAAAACTCTCTCTGTGGTCGACAATGGGTTAACAACTTTGTCCTCCAGAATTTATTCATTGGACAGTATTGTATCCTCTGCTATCGACATACTGGAACAAGATTTAGCCATGTTACAGCAAGGCCAGTCTCAGTTACGTTCTATTGTGTTATTAAGCTGGACGCTGCAATCTTTGCGTGCGGGCTATGTGCCTTGCCGTTTTATCAACACGACGGCTCTGTTTGCAGAATACAATCTAACTGATAAACAGATCGAACTGGCACAAAGGGGAGCAAAGTATACAGTACTGAGCATTGAAAAACTTGAAAAATTACCATTCACAGTGGCAGAAAAACCGGCTACAGAATGGCTTATTCATGGCAAAATTAGTCTACCTGTGACTACTTTACAGTTTCAGTATTGCCTTAGACAGATGCAAGCAGGCAAATATGAAAGGTTGGGTAAAGAATACATTAAGACATCCTGGAATTTACCTTACACCTATAGATGTTGGAGTGGGGATCGTGAAGTGTTTATAAGCGGTACACACTGTGAAAGTGCACTAAGCGGTTCACTGATTTGTCAGGACATTTCTTTACACGGGCCTTGTAATGGTTCTGTGGCAAACTTGTGCTGCCACCAGCAGGGTACACCAGCTGCTGTGATTAATCCAACGTTTGGACAACTTTCTAAAGGAAGTTACCTCATGTTGAATGATCAGAGTTGCTGTGGCATGTTGCCAGGCATTCCATATCTAGTAACGGTCAACTCCAGGGTCACTTGCTGTATGCAAGTATTGTTTGCCCCTATAGACACAGTCAGAGAGTCGCCTCTATGGCCTTCGTTGAATGTCTCTTTTATACGATTTGATACTTTAAGCAGAATGAAAGCCATGCTTATACAACAATCAGTGCCTTTGACCTCGGCCAAAGAAACCTATGATCTACAAGTTGCTAGGACTTCGGCTGAGATACAAGCTTTAATTAGTACAAACTGCCCTATACATTTCGTAGAAATGATAGGACGTATCTTTAACATGTCAGATACAAGCGGAATTGTACATGTATTTAAGACCATCTGTTCCGGACTATTAGCACCTTTCCAGGCTGTCCTCGGAATCATCCCAAACTTCGCACATTCGGTGTTTGGTGGTGTGCCGTTAATTCTAGCACTTGTTGCAGGAATTCTGTTTCTATTCCTCCTACTACGCTATGGCAAGCCTCTTCGCCAACATCACTCCGAGCGATGTGGAGAGAGCCCTCCTTGAACGGAAATGCCGTGAGCGAATAGTACAGCTTTTGGGCATGCCTCGTCTACGGGAACTTAATACAACGTGGTTCCGGTCATTCAGACCAATCTGGCAAGATTGCATCTTACCTGTTTTACGCTGCCTGTTTTGCGGTGAAGAATGCGTGCTAGACACCTGTCTAACACTCCCATCAGTCATGCCAACGGATATCGATACTCTGCTGGACCCGATAACGGCCCACGCTGTGTGTTGTCCCCAGAGGCTTCCAATCCTGATGGCGGCTTTCATTGAGATCTCACAGACGCTTCCAGCTGCTGCTGAGGTACGAGATGGATCAACGGGCACACAGGTAACAACGGACACGAACATTGCTACGGCATCCTCTGCTGACGGCGATGCTTCACATCTCTGTGCAATTCACCTTCTGAACGAGGTGTTCCAAATGTCACCGACTTCGGTGGATATTTTGGCTACGGACATAGATGATCTAATGTTTACGCCAGACCCATACACTGACTTTGATTCGGCTCACAGTGTACCAGGGCAACAATGAAAATTTGGCCTTCATATTTTTCAAACTTGGAACTTTTCCCAGAATTGAACTTTTTTGCTTTTTAAAGTTTTTGAAAGGACATGGCAAAAGAACAATCTGCTTACAGTAGAACTAGTCTTATAAAACGGACTTCTTTGAATACTTCCAGGGACACATTGTCACCTTACTTGTCTAAAATTTCATTTTACTTCCATGATATGCAATGGCTTTGATTTTAAGAACTTATCGACCATTTCATCATATGTATATATTACTGTTTCATTCACGTTGCATTTTACTTCCGTTATATGCTTAGAATGAAAACAATGCTTTAAATGTACAGTACCTATGGAATTTTAACAGTTTTGAGCTTCTTTTAAAATGCTTTTAGAAATGTTTTTAGCACCATGTGGTACTCAATTTTATGTTTAGCATTTAAATGTTTAGCATTTAGTATTATCGTTCAATCGAAGATGGAGTGGGTGTTGTATTCCGCTTAAGGGGTCCGTATATAGGTTTTCCTGAATCATGTCCTTATATAGGCACAATTCGCATTGCCCTTATATAGGCATAGAATCCCTGTCCTTATTTAGGCATTAACCGTGAACTCCAAATACAGGCATGGTCACCGACATCCATCCACCCTAACGTCACGAGTTCTTAGAAACCAGACCCTTAAGCTTCGTGAGTTCCCCTAGCACAGGACTATCGATTTCTCCAAGAACTCATCTATTCTGTATGAACCGTTATACCTTAAGGGTTCATTCCTGACTTCTTCCTCTGTCCGACCTCACGTCAATGCTAACATTCCCCGACACCTACCAGGTATAAATATACCTTCCCTTGCCCAAGCAAGTCAGAGGAGACCTCGACTTCAGAGGAGCCCGTATCCCGGCCTGACGCACTGAGAAGACGCTGTCATTCCTGCACGCAGACGAATCCAGCTTCCAGTGTTCTGACTACCTTCGCGGGTGTTAGAGTTCCAAGATCCGGCAGGAGATTCCCACCTCTCTCATTCTCAAGGTATGGAGCTGACTAGCACCTAGAGGGACTCTTGGCATACTAGACTTAACATACTCTTAGTCTACCATACTAGAGAATACTCCACCTACTTCTACTCTTCCCTACACCTAGACTAGGTTAGGTACACTGGGGTAGAACTAGCTTAGAGACGCATCGTATGAGTACTCGCATTCTTAGCTCATGTTATTTATGTACGTGAATATATGCTAAAAGAATGCTAGCGCAGTATTATTTATTTCTACTGCTTACGCTGTACATTATTTATCTTGCATACTGTCTTGTGATCATAACAGCACATATCTCTTACACGAGAAACAAGACTGTTCAATAAAACCCTTTTATTGAAACGCCCGTCTTTCCTTTCTGTGTAACTCTGCAGAAACTAAGCATGCACGATTGAATGAGTGAAACTTATCTATTGTTTCCACGATTCTGAGACATGTTCCGCTTCTAAAGGGAAACAAAGTTGTCATGTTTTTCGGTTGCCAGAAACTACTCCCTTCTTGTTCTCAAGGAGTTTCTAGTGGCCTCTGAGCTAGCTGGCACAGGTAATTAAGTTTAATATAATCGATAGGGACATACCGACCTTAGTCCTATGTCAAACCTATAGGTTATATTATTCCAATGCACAGAGCCTATTAGGGAAATAGGAACTACACTACAAAATGGACAAGTGGATTTTGTTACAGGACAAGTAGATTTATGAAGCAACCTGCCCCATGGACAAGTATATATTTTATTAAATTCCACACCCCTGTGGTATAAAAAAAATGTGTGAGTTTCTCAAAGAAAATGGAATAAATCATTACAGAGTTGCTCTTTATTCTCTACAATCAAATGGACTTGTAGAGAGGGCAAACGGAATAATTAAAGAAGGGATTAAAACGGCCATCTCTGCTAATCTGAATGCTTGTAAATATTTAAAACGCAATATTAGTTATCATAATACTCCTCATTCAACAACTGGAGCAACACCGTTTGAGCTTCTGAGGAAGAGAATAAGGTTTTCTAAAACATTTCCACCATGTATGGCTTCTGGAGAAAATGCAATAGTTAAGGTTCTTTCAGAAGTTAGAAACACTGTACATAAAGTTCTGTCTAAAAGGAAAGTGTATTATGATAAGAAATACAGGGTAAAAGGAAAGAACATTCAAGTTGATGATTGGGTACTGATAGAAAAGACGGGTTGAGTACCTAAAGCTCTTTCTAAATTCCAGAAACCTCTTCTTGTTGAAAGTGGGAAAAAATTCAGTATTCTTGAAAAACAGGGGTTGCTGGAGTTTAAAAAAGTAATTTTGATCAAAGCTTCGCTCACAGGCATTTTGTGTGGTGGGTCAGATAGCAAAGGCATTGGAACAAGTCTGTTGTGTAGTGATAACATAACAGAATTGCAGGAGAAGCCTTCTGAGCAGTTGCATAGCACCAACCCTTTACAGAAATGCGACTAAGGAAAAATGGTTTTGGGCAATGCAGCTTGTTCTAGGCCGAGAAGTCAGATTGAGGGTAGAACGTCTTAAGAACAAGGCAGGCAAACAGTAAGAGAGAATATCAGTGTCAGATCTGGTAGGAGAAACAGGTTACCAGAAAAATGCTAATATTTTGAATTGTGAAGAGGTGGCATTTTCTTTTTCTTTTTCTTGTTGTTTTGTTTTTGCGGGAATGGGAGATGTGGTAGGATAAGGGATTTGTATTCGCTTTTGGTTAAGTATAAGATGGCATGTAAATGTGTTATGCTCTTATTCTGCATCTCTGCATCAGTCTGCCTCACGATGCCTCACAATGTGGAATAGTTTAGAAGGACAAGTTACTTACCTTCAGTAACGCCTTATCTGGTAGAGACATGATCTAGCCGCAGATTACTTACCTTTGAATTTCCCAGGCGTCAGACTGGATCCATAAGATTTTTCTTCCTCTTGCTTGCCAGTAAGTGGCGCCGGTGAGCTCCGCTTGCCGTCGTCAGCTCCGCCGTTGTGACGTCTGCATCACCTATATAGGCACCACCTAGGTGTGCTGACATCAGTTACTTTTCACGACTTTCCACGCAAGAAGCGTGGAGCTATGAAGTGCACTGACATTGGTGTGTTTCTGAACTAGGCCCTGAAAGGGGGTCAGCCCTGACCCTAGAAACCTGTCTGCAGTGCGGGGAGGATGGGTGGCTCGGTAAGGAATCTGCGGCTAGATCATGTCTCAATAAGGCGTTACCGAAGGCAAGTAACTTTTCCACCTGAGAGAGACATCTAGCCGCAGATTCCTTACTTTTGAATAGATACCCAAGCAATACCATCGCCGGAGGAGGGATTGCAGACACATTTATACCAGGAAGTCCTGCAGGACAGAGCAGCCAAAAAGGCCGTCCCTGCGGACTTGACTGTCCAGGCAGTAGTGCTTGGTAAACATGGGCAGGGGTGCCCACATTGCTGCCTAACAAATGTCGAGGACTGGAACTCCACTATGCAAAGCTGTGGAAGCCGCCTTAGCTCTGGTGGAATGAAGCCTTAATCCTTCAGAAGGCTGCTTTTTGGCCAGAGAGTAGCAAATTTTGATGCAGAGAACTATCCATCACAAGAAGGTCCTCTTCGGCACCGCACAACCTTTCTACGTGCCAATGTACCCCACAAAGAGTTGGTCGTCCACCCAGAACTGTTTAGTGCGGTCAAGGTAAAACGGAAGCGCTCTTTTTGGGTCCAGCCAGTGGAGTTGCTCCTCTTCTTTAGAGGGATGCGGAGGAGCATAGAAAGTAGGCAAGCTAATAGATTGCCCCACGTGGAATGGTGATACCACTTTCGATAAGAGGCCCTAGTGCGAAGCACCAACTTATCAGTGAAGATGGTCAGGTAAGGAGGCTTGGATGAAGAGCTTGCAATTCGCTCACCATCCTGGCAGAAGTTATTGCCATGAAAAAGGCTGTTTTGATGGTAAGCAGCATGAGGGGGCAGTTATGCAGAGGTTCGAATGGAGCACACATGAGGAAGGTGAGAACTAAATAAAGTTCCCACTGAGGCATGATGAAAGGTGAAGGTGGAAACATACGGACAAGCCTGTTGCAGAGTCATCAACTTTTTTGCTGACTGGTACTGGTGGTAACGGACTCTGATTGGCCCTGGGCTCTGCCTAACCAGGCCCAGGGCCAGTGCTATGCTGAAAACACACCTAGAATACAGTGAAAACACCTACATACACTAGGGTACACTATGGATTAGGGTACCCCAGTGATTGGCATGGCCTCCCCTATAAGGGCCTAGTATATATTAGGGCAGGGGGATTGAAACCACCATTAAGTCCCGAGTATATAATAGGGCAGGGCAGTTTAGAGGCCAGCAGCCTTTTTGCACTTAAGCGTGTGCACTGTTGAAGCCTGAGGTCAGTTTAAAAGTAGCCCTGTGTTGCAGGAGTGCTTTTAAAATGCAAATTGTGCCCAAACTCGACTTTGCTGTTTGGGGCACTTAAAAATTAATAAACTACAATGTTTGGGCATATTAGGTACACACAGGGTCTCCCCTAGGTGACCCAGGTGTGTGGGGTCAGGTACTTGTAAGGAGGATCCTTATAAAAAGGTTTTTCTATGCCCTGGGGTTAATGAAATTGCACATTTCCCTCCCCACATTGTAGTAAAGTGCTTCCCAAAATCGACGTATGTGCTAGGAGCACTGTGAAGTGAGGATCTGCAATATTTTGACATATTCAGAACCCTTAAAGTCTTCCCTAGGTGTTTAAGGCAGGGGTGGGGGGTCCTGTAAATGTATCCAGGGTTCTTATAAAACATATTTTGTAAGCCCTGGTGTTGGAGAAATTGCCCAGTTATTTTTCCCCATTGCAGATCCCCAGCCATATAGGTTAACATAGCAAGAAGTGATTGATTAATAACTAAAGATAGGGGTGTCATAAAATATCATTCAAGTAGTCAATAAAATGGTATTGATAAATTCAACAATATGCTATTGTTGAATTTATCCTAAAATATACAGACAAGAAGTTAAGACTTTCTTGACAGTAAGCCAAAATTCAGCCTTCGAGCGTTCTGACCTGACTGGCCAGAGTTGACTGGATTAGCCAGGCTGCTTTGATGAGGTAATAAATAGCCCATGGCATCAGAGAGCCATACTGGGAGGCGAAGGGTTCTGCTACAGAGGAATGCTATGGCAAGGGGAGTGGTTGTAAAACATACTCTTCAAAGTGAGGAGGGGACAGATTTGTGTAAGTCAGGTCCAGTTACAGCCCTATCCTTTTAACCCAGCCAGATGCCAGGCTTAAGGAAGGAATTTGCAGACGTGAAGGGAGACTATGGAGCTGAGCCATCCTGTAGGCTGGTTTAGCTAGCTCTTCTTTCTCTGCTGGAAAATCAGCCATATTGAAATTTGGAGAAATGGTGCTCTCTGGGAGACTATAGTGCCACACTTTGGAGGATGTGGTCATACCCTGGGGTGTTGCCCTGCACCTCATTGGACAGGACTGCCCTCCTGCTTGACCCAGAGAACTCGGAATAAGTATCTGAGAGAGAGAGAGAGACTCTCAGCTATGCTGCTTGAAACTGAGAGAAGAAGGATTGCCAAGCTCGCACTGTTCCACGCTGCGAGACGCCACACGGGGACACTGAATTCAATTAATGCAACTACATATCCCTGGCAGAACCTTATGAACCGCCAAGCAGTTTCTATCCTTTATTCCCCCCTTACACCTATAGCATGGTGTGCATGGCTCCCTGCCCTTACTACACTTGAAATAGTCAGAGCTATGCAAACCTTAGGCATAGACACAATTGGAAAATTCTTTAAAGACGGGACAGGGTGCGACTGGGAGGAGCTGACAGCGAACAATCCCGTAGTCCCCCCCTTAACACTATTCCACTATTTTAGAGCCAGGAGAGCGTTGCGAAAACTGCTAGGGGAAGAATTGTTGGAACCACCAGAGGTAATACCTCTCACCACAATGTTACGCACTGAATCCCCAAGTAAAATGGTTTCACACATTTACAATAAAACACAGGATCTGCGCCATAACCAATATGTAGAGGCCAGATTGGAATGGCAACTGGACTTGGAGCTTACACTGGACGACAATACATGGAAATATTGTTGTGAAGCTACGAAACGTATTTCACTCAATGGCAGGCACCACCTTATACAATTTAAATTCCTTAATAGAATTTACCACACCCCTGTCCGGCTACACAGATTTGGACTGCGTGAAACTGATTGGTGTAAAAGGTGCGGGGAGAGGGGGGCGGGCTTTCTACACTTGGCATGGTTGTGCCCTCCCGTTGCTAACTTCTGGACACAGATTTTTTCTAAACTAAGTGAGATTGTAGGAGAAACAGTGGGTCTGGACCCACTACTAGCCATATTGGGCTACTCCAAAAGACTCAGGAAAGATATCAGATGTCTGATTGATATGGGCCTCTTGTTAGCCAAGCGAGTGGTGGCAATGCATTGGTCGCGTAGCCCTCCCCCCTCCTTAACACAATGGTCCAGGGATATGCTGTTCTGTAACACGCAAACAGAATTGTATAGCGAACTACTTCCCCCTAGAAGCCGCCCTAAAAACTTCTGGAGTCTATATAACACCTACATAGAAGGCCAGAAATGAGACTATTACATGCTGTTCCACCTGAGTGCACACGATTGTGTAGAGAACAAATGCATCATTCCCTTCCATAGGCTAATGTCCTCCATAAAGCCGCATCAGTAAAATCATGATCTGTCCCTCCATGTATATTGTCACTGCCTTTTTCGTTTAGTTGAACTTTAGTTAGTATTCTTTAATATTGAATTACTTGTCTTGTAATTTAGTTTTATTATGTTTTATTATTGATTGATTGTAATTGGTTTCTTTTTTGTCACTAGTTTTCCTTTTGGTTTGATTATAAAATTTGATTAAAAAAAAAAGAAGAAGGATTGCCAAGCTGGAAACTTGATTTACAACATAAGGCCCTGCACTCTGAAAAGACTGCGCCTGCTGCATTATCTGGAACTACAGCACTTTGGATGTTCCTTGCTTCAAGAGGAATAAAGAGTGGACGCCAAGCTGGAAACTTGATTTGCACCATCAAGCCCTGCATTCTAACTGACTGCGCCTGCAGCATTATCTGGAACTACAACCCTTTGGATGTACAAAGAGTGGGCTCCCTGCAAGCAACATGTTAACAGAGCTCACCTGCATCAACTCCATCAAGAGCCCCCTGCCTGGAGTGTATCCAGTGGACTTTTAAGAGAGTGGTATAGTTGGATTGTGGGAATTGTGGTCCAACCTTTCAAGGACCATCTTGGAGATTCTAGATCCTTGGATTATTTTTTAGACACTTTGAACCCTCACTGAATCCCGCCTGCTGGAGGAGGCTGCACGACGTCTGGTGAGAAATCCTCCAGAAAAGTGTGAAGGTAAAATTTTGACTGGGGCCTCCCACTTAGTGTATCCGACCAGGGCTCCATCGCGGTCGGCCTCAAACTTTGACTTTGTCCCAGTCAGAGGCGACCAAATGTCCAGATGTGGCACTATTGGTTTCTAAGCACTAGAAAGTGTTTAATCTTTCAAAATTCATATCTCTGGTTCCCTGCAGAGGATTTTGTTTCGTTTTGGTGTCATTTTAAAGATCAAAATATTTCTTATTTTTATAAACTGGTGTTGGATTTTTATTGTTTGTCTTAATTATGTACTGAATTGGTGTTTATAAATGCTTTACATACCTGTCTCTGAAGTTAAGCCTGCCTGCTCGCAGCCAAACTACCAAGGGTTGGTAATGGGAATAAATTTCCGAGACCTATTCTAAGCCCTAGTTCGTGTTAGTGGCCTCATTGCCAGAGGTAGATGTACATTTACCCCTACTAATAATCCACTTTCCAACAAAGCCCCTTAAGAAATCTATTTACAATAGGGGATTCAAATAAAGAGGGCTGGTCTGGTAGCCTTAAAAAGGCAGCCAAGGCCAAAAGGTACCCTTTGAGAGTGCAAAGAGCAGAGCCCTGCTGGGCAAGGCTCAAAATAAAAAATGAGCGAGAGAAGCAGAAAGAGGATTAATAGATCTTTCTGTACAATAGTTTACAAATGTTTTCCACCGGCAGGCGTACACGGTCTTGAGGAGGGCCTCCTGGCCCTAAAATAACACTGCAAACCTCGGGAGGAAAGTCAAATGCTATCAACTACCGCCGCTCAATCTCCATGTAAGAAGGCGTAGCGTTGACCGGTTCCAGTGGAAAATCTTCCCCTGCTTCTGCAACAGAAGATCCTCCCGAAGGGGCAGCCTGATCGGAGGATCGATGCTCAATTGGAGAAGTTTGTCATTCCAGGTTGTAGGGAAGTACCTCTTTTGGACACTGTTAACCCCACTTTTTGCCCAGAAAATGATGTAATTTCAACTAGAAGTGCACAGGATTGCTGCCAACAAGGTCCCCTGTGCCACATCTCCTTCCCTAAACTGTACCTATTGTTTCCACAATTGACACTCCTTTAGTTCACATATAAGTCCCTAGTAAAAGGTACCCCTGGTACCAAGGGCGTTGTGGTTTAAGAGGGTCCCCAAGGGCTGCAGCAGAAATTGTGCCACTCTAAGGGACCCCTCACCAAGGACATGCACACTGCCCCTGCAGCCCGCCTGCAGACAAAACTGAAGGCATGGCACACATCCCTGATATAGGTAAGACACCCCTATAGCAGGCCCTAGCCCTAAGGCACGGTGCACTATATCTCCTGTGAGGGCACATCTGCATGAGCAGATATGCCTCTGTAATATCCTGGTTGATTCCTGGGTACTGTAAGTGACCAGGGAAGCCATAGGAAGTACATGGGCTGGGCACTGTCATTACAAGTTTCCCAGCTCCATGGTGGCATCACTGAAGTATGGGATGTTTGGTACCAAACATCTTGTCATAATAAACCTGCACTGATGCCAGTATCAGATTTATTAAAGATTGCACCCAGAGGACCACTTAGAGGGGTCCCCTGAAATCTAACAACCCTTAGTGTGGTCACCGACTGGCCTAAACCAGCCTACTACCACCAGACAGTGTTCTGACCTCATGAGGTGAGTGCCTGCGCACTCAGAGGTCCAGAACAATGCCTTTCCTGGGTGGAGGTGTTCACACCTCCTCCTGGTCAGAAGACCCATCTGTGGCAGGGAGCTTCAAAGGCCTTGCCGCCTTTGTAATGGGACCCCAGCCTCTCCTGTTAGAGGAAGCAGCCCCCTTCTGTCCTCACCCCTTTTTTTGGCAGTAGAACAGGCGGGAACACTTAGAAAGAGTAGGAGGTGTGCCCCCCTTTGCCAACTCCACCCCTCAGGTGCTGGAGGCGAGGTGAAGTACACTTTTCAGTGCCCACCATCTTGAAGATGGTGGGACTTATCCAATCAGGGCTAGGTCTATCTCCCCCTCCCACAGAAGGTGGGCATAATAGAGAGTGTAGACACACCAGGTAAGGGGCCCACTGGCCACTACCTGTCCCTCCATTGTAACGCACCTAAATCTAGTATTTGGGTGTAGACACTGAACTTCAGTTCCTGGCGACCTAAGAAGAGCTGGACACTACAGAGTCACACCAGCAGAGTAGACTCCAGAGAACTACTGTCTTGGCCCCAGCCCTGCCAGCCTGACTGCAGCCCTCGACGATCCTGCGCCAAAAGACGACTCGTCCTGCAGTCCAGTGACCTCCAAACCCTTGGGAGGACTGCCTGCCTTCGAGAAAGATCAAGATCTCCAGAGAACAGCAGACCTGTTCAAAAGCAACCATTTTCAAGGAAAGACTGACCTGAAGAACCGCAAAACCCTGTTCCCCCTCTGCATCAGAGTCCAAGTGCCCACCAGTCCCAGTGAGGTTCCCTAGCGCTCCAGAGCCTGAGTCCATCATGGGTTGTCCTCTCCCGGACTCCTCGATGTCGCCTGCAGCCTCTGCACGGAGACCCCCTCAACAGCAACCTGCACCGGTAAGACGTTTCTGATGCCAAAAGACACCACTGCATCCATCTACCTGGGCCTTGGTGAAGAAGACCAAAGGTGTCTCTAAGCCCCAGAGCATCACAAGTTCTCTCCAGCTGTTGGTTTCCTTCAACCGGCCTCCTACCTGAGCCTGCAGCCCTTTTCCAATTTGGCCTTTATTGCTTTTTATTGGGTGCCCGATGCTGCGTTGGCACCCTGCACCCGGCCACCCCTGTGCTACTGATGGTGTACTGCTGGTGCTGCTTTGGGCCCTGCCCAGTGCTTGCTTCAACCCCTGGTGACTGGCTCCCCAAGCCGCTGCTACTTATCTGTAAGCAGCCTCTGTTCGATTGCCCAATTCTTCATTGAGTTGTATTGGGCGCCCAACACCGTATTTGCACTCTGCACCTGGCGGCTCCTGCGCCGCTGGTTGGGTAATGTTGGTGCTGAACTGAACTTTGCCCAATACAGACCGTAACTCCCAAAGACTGGTCTTGTAAGTCAATGACGTTACCTATATGTATGCTGAATGTTTTCATCCTCCCATAGGTTAACATTGCAAAGTCTGAAAATTGCACTAAGTGTCCTCTTTTGATACTGAAAAGTATTTCTGTTCCAAAACGTATTTACCCAAGACGAAGTTCTGGGGTTCTGAAAAATAAAGAAAACCATTTTATAAATTGGTCTCGGATTTATTCATTGAGTGTGCGTCTCATTTATTGCCACTGTGTGTACAACAAATGCTTAGCACTGCCCTCTGATAAGCCTAACTGCTTGCCCACACTACCACAAAAAGAGCATTAGTATTATCTACTTTTGCCTTTGTAAAGCCTCTGGGGATCCACTAGACTCTCTGCACACTATAACTCTGTTTAGTATAGTATACAGAGAGCAGTCGCTTAACGCAGGCCCCCGCAGCCCCAGCGGTGCGGCAAGCTCCAAGGGTGCCCCCTCAGCACTCTACTCTGGCCGGAGAGCCCCTGATAGAGACCGGAGGGGGCCCTCCATGTACCTTGCAGGGGGGCCCCTTCAAGTTTTGTTACGCCAGTGATCGAGAGCCAGCTTCCTACACAGACTCTCCATGCCCAGTCCGGAGCCACAAGAATTACTTTGGCCCGGTCGCTCCGGATCTTCTTGAGCATTCTGGGCAGGAGTGGGATAGGCGGAAAGGCGTCTAGGAGGCCTGAGCTCTACTCGAGACGAAAAGCATCTTTGAGCGAAAGACGCCTTGGAAACTCCAGCGTGCATAACTGCTGACGCTGCGCGTTCTTGCGGATGAGAACAGATCTAACCAAGCCTCTCCCCACTGTTTAAAGAGACCTTGCGTCACCTCGGAATGGAAATGTCATTCATGATACGTTAGGCATTGGCGGCTGAGTTCGTCCACCCTGGAGTTCTGAGAACCTCCCAGGTGTTGAACTACCAGGGATATGCCCTGCTGTTCCAGCCATGTCCAGAGAAACAGGGCCTTTTGACAACGTGTCCACGAACCCCACCCTGCCCAGTTTGTTGCAGTACCACATGGGAGTGGTGTTGCCCATGAACACTTGAACTAGCTTTCCTTTGATTGAAGGAAGAATGGCTTTTAAATGTCAAGTGAATCATTTGGAGCTACAGCAAGTTGATGTGGAGTCTGGATTCTGCCAGAGACCAGAGTCCTCTGATCTCCATCTCTCCTAGATGGCCACCCCATCCCAGGAGTGACGCATCTGTCACTACGGTGTGATCTGGTTGGGGACGGGAGAGTGGTCTGCCTCTGACCCAATCGGGGTTGGTCAGCCACCACTGGACTGCCTGCACAGGTTCTTCCGAGATCTGGACCATGTCAGAGAGATTCCCCTGATGCTGCGCCCACTGGAACTTCAGGTCCTACTGCAGTGCCTGAATATGCCATCTGGCATGTGTCACCAGCAGGATGCAGAAGGCCATGAGGCCCAGCAGCCTCAGAGTCATTCTCATGGAAATCCAGGATACAGGCTGAAACATCGGTATCACAGCCTGGATATCCTGGACTCGCCGTTCGGGAGGATAGGCCCGAAACTGAACTGTGTCCAGAACACCTCTGATGAAAGGGCGCTTCTGAGAGGGAGTCAGGTGTGACTTCGGCCATAGTCTGGAGGTGGTAGATGACAGTCTGGGGCGAGATAGGAGAAGACTGACACCCCTGATCTGCGCAGATGGGCTACAACCACCGCCATCACGTTGTTGAATACCCGAGGGGCGCTGGTAAGGCCAAAGGAGAGCATGGTAAAGTGCTCATGGCCTACCATAAACGGCAGATAGCGCCGTTGGGCCGACAGGGCGGGAATGTGAAAATAAGCATCCTACAAGTCCAACGCTACCACCCAGTCTCCTGGGTCCAAGGCAGACAAGACCTGAGCCAGAGTGAGCATCTTGAACGTTACCTTTTTGAGGAAGTAGTTGCGGGCTCGTAGATCTAGAACAGGGCGAACACCCTTGTCCTTTTTGGGGACCAGAAAGTAGTGGGAATAACAACCACAAGCCTACTTCTGGCACAAGAACCATCTCTATGGCTTCCTTGGCCAAACGAGTCACGACTTCCTCCTAAAGCAAAGTCAGGTGATCTTCCGTCAGCCAGTCGTATGTTGGAGGCATGCAGGGAGGGTTAGTCTCACGCTTCGGACTATTTGAAGAACCCATCTGTCCAACGTGATGTTTTGCCAGTGGTTGATGTGATGGTTGATCCTGCCACCAACTGGCTGCCCATGATCTTGAAAGGCCGGACTAGGAGCGTTTGGAGGCTTAGTCTGTGGGGGCGTAGAGTGGGGAGGAGGGCGGGGGGTCGTGTCAAGACCACAACGAATGGCAATTTGGCCGCATCTCTTCTGTCTGATTCCGCTTGGGAGAGGATGGCCCGGGCCTCCTCCGGGACCCGAAGCAGCACTTGCGCAACCGTTTCGGGAGTGGGAGTAACGGCCCAATAGGCATGTGGTATTCACCAACCGTAATGCAAGACGGACGGAATAAAACATTTTCTTACACCAACTATCCAGCCTCTTGGATTCCCTGTCCGGGGGTGTAGAAGGGAACGCACCTGTGACGTAGAGGCTTGGACCACCAAGCTCTCGGGGTTAGGGTGGTTGGTGAGGAAATTTGGGTCACCCGGTGCAGGGCGATGGCAGCAGGCGATTGTCCTATTCACAGGAGCCCCTATGCTAGGCTTGGACCAGGTTCCCAGTAGGACATCAGTCAAGGCCTCGTTGAAGGGCAGGAGGGGTTCAGAGGAGGCGACACCCGGCTGCAGGAACTCGGTCAAGATGTTAGTCTTGACAGCCACTGAAGGGAGCTCAGGGTCCAGGACCTCAGCTGCCCTTCTCACCACCATAGCATATGAAGCTCCCTCTTCCATAGCCACGGTAGTGGGAGAAAGCAGGCCAGAATCTGGAGAGGTATCCAGTCCACTTGCCTCACCCAATTCCTCATACCAGTCCATTTCTTGCTCAGGCTGGTATTGTAAAAGGTCCAGCGACCCCTCCCAATCTTCCTCCATTCCTAACCCTTCAGAATAAGGCTGAGGAACCGACGTCGGACCCACGGGTTCTGTCGGTGTCAGAATCGGTAGACGTCGATCGGGGCGTCGGGGATAAGAATGCGCCCAGCACTGCTGGTGGGGCCAGCAGTGTCGGGAGTCTCGGCAATGGCGCCAATGCGGAGGACGGTCGCAGTGGAACGACCGGCATCGGTCTGGATCCATGAGGGCAGGGGCAGATCATCAGCGCCCGAGCCACCGGAGCGGAATCCAATGAAGCCCGCTCTGCCCCTCCGGGGCTTGCAGGCGCGCCAGCAGGGTCAGGCCGCCCAACTATGAGGCACATAGCATCATAAAATTCTTTGAGCTGGGTGGAGGTCGCTCCGGCTCCCAGAGAAGCGCGGAGTGACCCAGGCGCCAGTTCAAGGGAACGAGGCCTAGATCGCCGAGCCTCCTCCATCGCATCAGCCAACGGACAGAAAAGTCAAAGAATGCTTCAACTTCTTGTGCTTCTTACGTGACCGACTCGAGGACTTCGAGTGGGAGGACGAAGACTAAGGGCTCCCTGAACCTTCCTCTTAACCGGGAGCGTGAACAAGACCTCCGGGGCAAACGACACGGTGCCGGGAGCAAGCAGCTTTAGGGACCGCTCTCTGAGCTTTCGGAGCCATGGCCCGGCAGTCGGAGCACGAATTCGAATCGTGATTGCGCTCCAAGCACCAAAGACAAACCAAGTGTGGATCCATCACCGGCATGGCACGGTGGCAGGCACCTCATGGTCTGAATCCAGAAGTCTTCTTGGACTTGTCAGGAAAACCTACACACCAAACAATGTTCGACAAAACGTCGAAAAAAGCCTGTTCAAGGGTGACAGACGTAGTTCTCTTCACGGATCTGCGCTAGATGGCGCGGAATGAAAAGAACCGACACAATGAGGTGGTGCCTATATAGGTGACGAGGACGTCACAGCGGCAGAGACAACGCCCATGACATCATGTGGAGCCGATCGAAGCCACCTACCAGTGCGCAAGGGTATTGCTCGAAGAAAAATCTTCCAGATCCAGTCTGATGCCTGGGAAATTCAAAGGTAAGGAATCTGCGGCTAGACGTCTTTTTCAGATTGTAGAATTATTAGGTGGTTGGATTCTGCGGACTGGCAGCTGGTGTTTGACAGACTGAGCAGAGGATGTAGGGTGGTATGGGGCTTCCGGATATGGAATAAACTAAACGGATTAAATGATGCCAACGTCTCAAGTGTGGATCCTTACAAGTGGATTCACCAATCTGCTTCCACTGTGGGTAAATTCAAAGGCCAGTTTTTAGGTTTTCACATTCGCAAAGAGAATAATATGGTAAAGTGCACCCAATGATGAAAGTACAAATATCCAATTTTTATAAAAGGATCTTCTATATTTTTCTTTCTTTACTTCATTTTCAAATAACAGGCTGTCCTTGATATCACCAGAAACATTCCTGATATTTCTAAAATTACTACAATATGCTTAAAAAGCTCTTGGTTTTAACTGTCGTTCAAATTTCGAAGTCAAATTCCTGTAATGAAGTTATCAATCTAACTAATCTCGAAGATCCCTTACCAACTCCCTTATCACTCATAAGAAACTCATAGTTTACGATCTGTCAAAATTTTAAACTTCTGACCACATAAATGTTTTTAATTTATTTATAGCCCAAACACAGACTGAAATCTCCCTTTCTATAGTGCTATATTTCAACTCCGTGCCAGTGAAAGTGCGAGATATAGAAGCAATGGTCCTTTCTTTTCCATTAACCCCCTGACTTAATACAGCACCTAGACCACATGCATCTACTGTAAGTTCATAAGTTTTCCCTTGAATAAATTGCTTCAAAGCATCACATTTCAAAATCAACATTTTCACCTCTTGCACTTATCTTTGCGTATGGTCATACCACGTACCAGGAGAACATTTAACACTTTGTGCAAAATCATATCATGCAGACTCATATTTGAAGCACAAATAAGAATATCATCTTGATAGGTCCTCACACCAGCCATTCCTTCAAACAATCCATCTATTAGTCTTTGAAAGACACTTGCCACCGACGCGAACCCCAATGGCAATCTCAGATAGTTAAATGTCCCAAAAGCTTTAATTAATGTAGCTAAATATTGCAATTTGTCTGTCAATCTAATCTGATGGTAAGCAGCCTTTAAATCAATGGTATTAAAAATACAGGCATTTCCTATCTGGCTAGCATCTCCTTTACTTTTGGTAATGGATGACACCCCTCAATGATGTTATTGTTCAGAGAGCGATAACAATACTGGATACCCACGCCGAACATTCCACTGGAGCAATGATGGTCTCCACACACATTCTGTCTAGTAATACTTTCAAAACCTTTCGGACACTCAAAGGCACTTTCCTGACTATATGACGGACCGGTTTTGCATTCTCTTTCAACCGTATATCATGTAAAAATTCTCACACCCAATTTCATCCTTGAAAACCTTGTCATAGACTTTCAATAAAACCTAAATGTTCTCCACATTACAAGTGTTAATGTTCAATAATGAAGGTTTAACTTTGAAGGACTACAAATCTTGTGAATCCATCTCCATCCAGTCAGGGTCCAATTGTACGGGTTCAGAGGATCCCGGCATTAAAATTATTCCCAACCTGGCTTGATCTATTAAGCCAAACACATCCTTACCTCCAACAGCAACATACATTTTGGTGAAAATTTTCATTCCCTTAAACTGTAAAGCATCCTCAAACCATCCTGACATTTGAATATCAAAACCACTAAATGCGTTAGGTGAACTATCACACTGAAACAATTGTTTATCTTTACAGTTCTCCTCAAAAGTGGTTAGATCTAAAATTCTAATAGGAGATCTTGAATCAGTCATTACTGGCAGCTGTTTGGTACCAATGCCTACGACACAAAATGGTCCCTTCCTTTTATAACTATCATTGGATGTAATGGTAAGAATAACATCTCTAAACTTACACTGACATTCATCCAGCGAGTTTTCTTCATCTATATGTAGAGTGGATACATTTGCACTTTTGTTTTTGCTACTCCCAAAACCCCCACTTTCCTTGAATCTGCACACTTCATACAAATTATAAAAAAATTCCTGAGCAACAGCCTCTGGCAACAACAAAATCGCTTTCATCCTGTCTGGATGAAACCTCCTGGCATCAATGGCTAAAAGGTAGTTCTCAAAATTTCTCTACAATGTGCGCCATTTAACTACTGGCTTACCTGCAGATTGTAAAAATGGCTGCAGTTGAGCAACAAATTATTGTGCAGCCATGACTTGAATTCTTATCCCTAGTGACCAGGAAAGAGAAGAAAAACACAAACACTGTCCACCCAAACCGGAGTGCTTAAATACCCCAATAAATGGTATGCGTGTCACCAGTGGACCTATGTAATTCATAAGGTAACACTTGCTACACTAGTTTCATTAAAGGAATGCATATCATCAAAATACACCACAACAACATCTTGTTAAACGTACCAGATGAGGAAAACGTGTTGCAATACCTTCCAACTGGTGTACGAATCACCGTTGAAGACACGCACTATATTGAGTTTATATTTGAGAAACCCTTCCTTCCAGATAGTGTGCGTACACACACACCAAATCCCGGGATGACAGACACAGGAACTTCCCAATTCGGAGACGAGGTTTCCTGTTGCACAAGGATAATCCGTCCAGCGTGCAATGTACGATAACGCACCACGAAATGAATAGGCAATCGAGGTGCAAGCTGGTGTGCGCTCACTTGTGACACTCTCGAAGGTAAGCACAGCGCAAGTGAGGCATGAGCACAGCAACAGTTGAAGGTTGAAAGATCTTCGCCGTAACTCTACACAAAGATACACACCATGCTCAAAGAGATTTATTTTCCTATTAGTCTGAGCCTTCATCAGGCACGCACTTGCAGACTGCAGTCCAAATCCACTGTGGGACAGATAAGAGGTCACAAGGTTGGCAGGCAATAATGATAACGCAATAGTTGTTATCAGTCTGAACAGCAGTCGCAAGACAGAACAAGATACGCAGTCACAAGCCGCTCCACACCAACATTACTCATGCAGACATAAATCCTTACTGTGGACTATGGTCAGGGCTTCCTAAGGATATGATTCCAGTACAGCCATCCTTGTCGCCAATATTTATACAAGGATCCACACTTGAGACGCTGGCATCTTTTGAATTTGTTTAGTTTATTCCGTATTTAGAAGCCCTGTACCATCCTGCATCCTCTGCTCAGTCTGTCAGACACCAACTGCCAGTCTGCAGAATCCAACCACCTAATCATTCTACATTCTAAACCATTCCACATTGCGAGATTTCGCGAGGCAGACTGATGCAGAATAAGGAGCATAACACATTTACATGCCATCTTATACTTAACCAAAAGCTAATACAAAAACAAATACCTCAGTCTACCACACCACTCCTACGCTCCAGCAACAGAGGAACAGATCAGTACTGTTCTGAGGAGCCTGGACATACGGAATGTTGGATTTCCCTCTGCAAAAACTGGAGAGCTTCTGGGACTGGCCTCTATACTGCAGGAGAAAGCAGGAAGCACTCCAATGGATCCAGCTAAGTACAGAAGGTGTAGCAGCCTCATACACAAGATGTTGGTAGCTTGAGGCCTGCTAGATAGCCACACAGTCTCAGAACCTGAACATGAAGAGTGGCTCCTTGGGGCTGATCCTGCACTCTGGAGGGTGGGGGAGCTCACAGTGAACTATTCTGGCGCACAACAAGCAGCATTGCAGAACCAGCTACACAAGATGGCAGTCTTTGGCACTGAGAAGTTGTGCGACAGGACCCATTCAGGGACAAATAGATTGAAAGAGAATCCGCTTAGCAGAAGAGACTGTCCCCACATCTCCAAACATCCGAGCAATAGCAAAGAAGCAAAAGCAGTAGGAATACACTATGGGTGAACTGGAGAACAAAATGTTCTTTACTACTAACCACACCTAAGTATTGACAGATGAAGGGACAGAACCTGTGTAACCCATGCAACCAGAATCTTAGGACCACTTTGCCACAAGGACTGGTACAGGAATCTAAATGGGCCTTTAGAGTGAGTGCCTCTGCAGTGGACTCTAAAAGGAAAGACTGGAAAAACTGGAAATACAAAAACCTACACTGGACTCCAACAGACTACTGGCTCGGTCTCACCTTACATCACAGTAGATCACTGTGACCTACTGTGGTTCACTATATGAACTGTTCAGTCAGGAGGGAGGACTGTGTGAAAACGTTGAAGCTGTACCCCCTTAATGAAACACAGAGTCAAATACAGTAAACAACACCTCACTATATTAATGGGTCCCTCATGGGGTGGAAATGACAAGCCACTTGTTGTATGGACTGCCTGACTAACAGAAAACTATAACGGAGTCCAGGCGAAATCCTTTCTTTTATGGGCTGATAAAAGTTATTCTGTTATATCCTCACTGTGTTATTTAATACTACACAGCCTAGCTGTCTCCTGCTTCTCAGCCAGAGTGAGAGATGGTAAAGGAATGTTGGTGTGAATGTGATGAATGGAATGCCTGGGTGCCTGTGTGGAGGAGTGGTGTCAGTTGGAGATGGGCTGAGCAGCATGGAGGCTGCTCCTGGTTGGGCTGGTAACAGGGCTGGTGTAAGGGCTGGAAATAGAGCTGGAATGGACTGATGTACATATTACCTGGAACCAATAAAGAAGTCCTCAACCTCTACATGGCTACCTGTGTCTACATGTGTGCTAGGGCACAACATTATTTTGGTGAAGACCGAACCAGGACTCAAGCGTTTTAAAGGACTTAAAAGCTGATTACAAATGGTACAAGAACCAAGAGTAACTACAAGAACCAAGAGGTTACAGAAACCTAGAGCATCTTCAAGAAACTAAAGAAACCTAGTGAAACCAAGTATAAAGCATCAAGTATGGAGCTACAGGCTGTCCAGCTCCACCAGCGTCCTTGTCAACGGACGGCCCCAATCATCATTGCCCAGCCTGGACATCCTCCATAGACTTTACATTTGTGGACTACAGAGTGTGCAACTACATTGTTTCGCTTTTATGTCACTCTTTGTGAAAGGTCTTCACAAGCGCTACACAAGAGCAGTGTGGTTTTGCTAAGATTAGTGCTTTGGACTCAAGGAAAGCACAGTTAAGGACATTTAACAAAGTGGATACTAGTGTGAGCCTGAGCAATCCCACAACCTGGATGGGTGTTTGCAGCACACAGCATCTTCCTGAGTGTCAAATCTACTCTGACAGTGAAGGATCAGAGTCTACACATGCTATATGCGAGTGCCTCATCTCCCACTCTTGGCCTGTGCTCTGGATCGGGATGTTTGATGGTTTCCGTGTCTTTACGAAGACATCGTTGTCTTGGTTTTGCAGCGTTTACGATGCTCCTGAGGATTTTGGTGGTGAGCAATGTACGGTTTGCTTCGTTTGTCTCTGGCAAATACTTGACATGTGAGAGTTTAACTGCAGCTTTATTTTTCAATTTTGAGAGCGCATGCCATATTAGCCCATGCAAATTAAATATTGTGACTGACGCTTGGTGCCTGTTGCCAGAAACGAGGAACAAAGTTCACTTATTTATTCAAATTGGCCATGCGTCCAGAGGAATTTTAGGAGCTGCGCAATTGCCAGTTTAACCCCCGTGCACCATTTAAAAAGAAACTGAGACACGAGCCATATGCTGCACGCGCTCGCTTACCTTCAACTTCGGGTTCGCGTGCAGTCTCTTCTTTCACATGGAACTTGGATTTTTCCAGTTATGACGATTCACGCAGATCTGTGTGATCGCTGGCGACGCTTTGGTGCACTGGGGAGCCGTGAGCCTTCCGGCACGGGCGTCAAGTGCGTGCCTCCATTTTCGTGGTAGTTGGTTGTTGTTACTCCGAGGAAACAGGCTACCGGCGTTTTCGACCACACTTCTGCCAACCTGTCAGCTGGTATGCTGTTCATCTCAACACTAGCAGTCTCGTTGTATAGAGGGTCCCTTAATGAACATTGGGGGTGAGATTTCCTTCACGCGCCTGTTTTCGGTGACAGGCCCACCTTTGTCACTGGTAGGTGGGAAGTTTGCCTGCTAACGTTTTCACCGGGTCGCACACGATTGCGGCGTCTGGCACGCAGTGGTCTTTGTGTGCCATTTGGCAGTTTGAGACTGTGCCTGTATTCTTCAATTCGTCATTGACTTGTTTAAAGTGGGTTTCACAGCTCGTTTTTTTTTTGGGTTATTCTTCAAACAAGTTTATACATCGGAGAAGCACACAAGTTGAAAAGAATACATCTTTGTTATGTGATGTTGCTCGCCTGTTTCAGTTGGTGACTACTTGGTTTTAATATCTGCTGGTGTATTCACTTATCTTATTCACATGTGTGGTGTACAAGTCTAGAGTGTGCCTATGGATGTACTATTTGGGTGAGAGGTCGCTCACCGGCGTGGGGCACTGTTTAGTAATGTTCTACAATTATTGGGATTGTATTTGTATGAACTATGGAAAATTTTTGTATGTTGTGATGCCACAGTTTACCTTTTCTTACATATGGGTGGCCCGTGTGTTTTTTGTGGGTGGCCATCACAGTTTCATCCCTTACATGAGGGATGGGTTTGGGTAATAGTCCCATCACGGTTTTATCCCTTACATGAGGGATGGGTTTGGGTAATAGTCCTATCACAGTTTTATCCCTTACATGAGGGATGGGTTTGGGTAACAGTCCCATTTTCACATTTTACATTCTGTGAACTTTTCATGGGGGTAGGTTTTGGATGCGTTCCCATATACATGGTTATGATATTAACCCTTACACAGGGTTGGGTTGTGGGTGTTAGCCCCATTTTCATGTACAAAGGTACATCCCTACATAGGGTGTGTGTTTATGGGTGTCAGCCCCATTTTCACTTTGTGTGTTTGTCGTCTCTCGCTGCACGTTTGGTCTTATCTGTGGGTCTTATTGTGTTTGTAAGTCGTGTTACGCTACACGTCATGTCTTGTGTGTAAGTCGCCCTGCGCCTCACGTGTTGTCCTGTGTAAGTCGCCCCGCGCTTCAGGTGTTGTGTGTAAGTCGACCTGCGCCTCACTGTGTGTACCCTCTGTGTTGTCCATGTTGTGGTACACGTGTATTTTTGGTGTTGGTTTCACCCTTGTTGTCTGTAATTGGCTTCGGGTGTTGGTCTTGTGGTTGTGGTCCACCCTTCGCTACATTCTTTTCTAATTGTTTTTTGGGAAGGATGGGGATATTGCTTGTTATTTATTTTTTATTGCTTGACAATATTATTCCTTCCTTCAGGTACGCAGTGTTTCTACTCTGGCGAAGTTGCTTTCAGTTTTGCTTCCCCGAGTTTTAACCTTTTCTGTGATTGTATATTTTTTGCTGTGTCTATAGTTATTTTCTTGTTTCTTCACTCTTTCTGTTTTCTTTTATAAGGAAGGGGATAATGTTATATCCTCACTGTGTTATTTAATACTACACAGCCTAGCTGTCTCCTGCTGCTCAACCAGAGTGAGAGATGGTAACGGAATGTTGGTGTGAATGTGATGAATGGAATGCCTGGGTGCCTGTGTGGATGAGTGGTGTCAGTTGGAGATGGGCTGAGCAGCATGGAGGCTGCTCCTGGTGGGGCTGGTAACAGGGCTGGTGTAAGAGCTGGAAATAGAGCTGGAATGGACTGATGTACATATTACCTGGAACCATTAAAGAAGTCCTCAACCTCTACATGGCTACCTGTGTCTACATGTGTGCTAGGGCACAACAGATTCACAGGCACAATTTCCAGTTTTTGCACAGCGACAATGGTGTACTGAGGGACAAAAGGGAAACCAACATAAAAGTGCTGCTAGAATAAGGTGGTATTAATTAAAGACACAGGGCCTGAAGCAGGAACTGAATATGCTAGAATGGGAGTTAAAAGTTGTACTCAAGTGAATGGCGCCTAAAAGCTTTATGCAGAGGTTCCCAAGGCTAAAATCAGTGTTTGAAGGAACTGCTGAACCAGAACCTGAAAGACATCAATAAAGATGTACCAGAGCTCGGCACTTCCTGGAAGATACAAAAGATAAATGTAGTATGGATCAAGAGATTCGGAGCATGCCCATTGTTGCTTGAGTAGCAAAATGTGATCCTCCAAGACAAACAGAAAGATTTAGTTAACAAAGCATGCCAAAAATACAAGGAAAGGAGGCGTCCCCAAGGAGCGGAAGGTAGAATTATCAAAACCTACGTTCAGGAACCATCTAAATCAAGATAGCATACCTAAGGTAACAAGGTCAGTTACTGGGCATTAAATTACGAGCCAAATAAGTCTGCAGTTATACTGAAGAGATAAGGGACGATACATCTGTGCATATCAGTAGAGAGGAGGATAAATTGAGCCGCTTTCACAGTTTTTTTAATAAACATATAGAGTGCTGGCAGAATCAACAATACAGACAGGGAGAGTTACCTAGCTGACACATGCTTGTCGAAGATCACAGACTTAGTGAGAGATTAGAGTCCCCCAGAAGTAAAGATGTGGTCCTGCTGGTGATACAGAGCAGAGGTTGAAGCCTTCTAATAATCCGGGTGCAGACGGGTTCTCTGCAGGGTTCTGTAAGCTCTTTGGCCCTTTTCTAGTCTGATGAAACGATTGAATGAAATCTTTTACAAAGAGGACCTTAAACCAACCATGAAGGATACTTGCATTACTCCTATATGCAAACCTGCAAAAGGCCCTAAATTCCAGCAGTCATATCAACCAGTACCCTAGCTTAATCAGGATGGTAAGATATTTCCTATAATACTGGCAATGAGCCTGGATAGTCTCTTACTGAAATTGATACCTTCAAATCAGGCAAAGTTCCTTGAAGGCAGAGAGATGGAAGAGCACACTAAAAATATTTTAAACACTGTTCACATAGCGCAGTTAACACTAAATAAATGATACGCCTGCCCGTAGATGCTGAGAAGGCGTTTAACAGGTGGAGTGGGTATTTGTGGAGGGTGTTTTGAAAAAGGCAGGCACTGGTAACATTTTTGAGAAGAGTCTTGTAAAAGTATCAGTACCCAGAGGAGCAAGACCTCTGACCTCCTGGTCACTGCTCTCCCCCGCGCAGCTCCACCGTTCAGGGTCTGCCCTTAAGCTCCAGCCCGAGCTCCTCTCAGGTAGGGGTTCGAGGCCATTCTCCACCCGCAGGTTCCTGCCTGCGACTCATCCCTGGTGGTCTAGTGGAAGAGCACCCTGCTCTTCTGCTACTCCGCTCTATGTCCCCTGTTCTCCTTTGCCTCCTTTCGCTTTTCTCCCCTGCTGCTTTCTCTCTTTTGCCTCTGTTGCCTACTTTGCCACTTTTTCTCTTTTGCCACTCTTTCCCTCTTGCCTCTTTTGCCACTTTCTCTCTTTTGCCACACTTTCCCTCTTGCCTCTTTAGCCACTTTTTCTCTTTTGGCCTCTTTCTCTTTTCCTTGTTCCACTCCCTCTTCCCGCACTTCCCGCCACTGCTGACCCCGTGGCCCCTCCCCCCTCAGTGTGTCGCTCCCGCTCCGGCCTCCTGGCTGATCGCCCTCCCCCCGACCCCTACTTAATGGAGGCTGCTGCGCAGCAAAAAGAGAAAGACCTCGTACCTCCTGGTCAGAGTAATTGCCCTCCCCCACGCAGCTCCTCTCAGGTAGGTGTTCGAGGCCCTCCTCCATCCGCAGGATCCTGCCTGCGCCTCATCCCTGGTGGTCTAGTGGAAGAGCACCCCGCTCTTCTGCTATTTGGCTTTGTGCCCGCTGTTCTCCTTGGCCTCCTTTCTCTTTTCTCCTTTGCCGCTTTCTCTCTTTTGCCCCTTTTGCCACTTTTTCTCTTTAGCCACTTTCTCTCTTTTACCACTCTTTCCCTCTATTGCCACTTTTTCTCTTTTGCCACTTGACTCTTTTCTCTTTTGGCTTCTTTCTCTTTTCCTCGTTTCACTCCCTCTTCCCGCGCTCCCCGTCGCTGCTGACCCCGCGGCCCCTCCCCCCGCGTGTCGCTCCCGCCTCCCAGCTGATCGCCCCCCGACCCCTACTTAATGGTGGGCGCGTAGCGGAGGCGCACCAAAGGCAAGCCTGCCTGCGCCCGTCCGCGACCAGCGGCAGGGACCCTGGTACTCCAATCCCCCGCCATTACGACCAAAGCACCCTCCACGCTCTCAACCCGAGACGCAACAACAACTGCCAGCTCTCTACGCCGAGCAACACCCAAGGCCCGATCTTCGCCGAACTTCAGGCCCATCTCGCTGCTACCTTTCGCAGCCAAGGTCATTGAAAAGGCCGTCAACACTCAGCTAGCATACTTCATCGAAGCCAACAACATTCTAGACACCTCCCAATCCAGATTCCGCAGCAACCACAGCACAATGACCGCCCTCCTCGCCGTCACAGACATCCGCGCCCTCCTCGACCAAGGCCAAACGACAGCCCACATCCTCCTGGACCTATCCGCAGCCTTCGACAGGGTCTCCCACCGCACACTAGCCACCAGACTCCACGACGCCGGCATCCAAGGAAAGGCCCTTGACTGGATACGATCTTTCCTCACGGGCAGAACACAGAGAATAAGACTCCCGCTCTTCCTCTCAGAACCAACAGAGAACAGATGCGGAGTACCCCAAAGAAGCTCCCTCAGTCCCACCCTCTTCAATGTCTACATGGCCCCTCTAGCAACCATCGTCAGAAAACATGGGCTCAACATAGTCTCCTACGCTGATGACCCCCAACTCATCCTCTCCGTCACCAAGGAACCCGACATCACCAGGCACAACTTCCAAGAAGCCGTTGCAACCTGGATGAAGAACAGCTGCCTGAAACTCAACTCTGAGAAAACTGAAGTCCTCATCCTCGGCTCCACCTCCTCCACATGGGACGACACCTGGCGGCCCCCCGCCCTCGGAATCCCACCCACCCGAACAGACCATGCACGTAACCTCGGCATCATACTGGACTCATCACTCACTATGAATCGCCAGATCAACACCGTCTCCTCCGCATGCTTCAACACCCTCTGCATACTACACAAAACATTCAAATGGATACCCTCCGACTCCAGGAAAAAGGTCTGGACTACGGTAACGCCCTCTACATTGGAATCAACAAAAAACTCCTCCACAAACTCCAGACCATCCAGAATGCCGCAGCCAGACTAATCCTAGATATCCCACGACAGACCCACATCACCCAACACCTCTGCGACCTCCACTGGCTCCCATTATAAGAAGAATAACTTTCAAGCTGCTCACGCAAGCCTACAAGGCCCTCCACAACATCGGACCACAGTACCTCAACAACCACCTCTCCTTCCACACCCCCAAGAGAAACCTCCGCTTAGTCAACCACTCCCTAGTCACCGTCCCACGCTTCTACAGGAACAGAGCGTGTGGAGGGTCCTTCTCCTATCATACAGCCAAGACCTGGAACGATCTCCCCCTTCACCTCCGGCGCCCGACACTGAACCAATTCTGGAAAGACCTCAAGACCTGGCTCTTCGAACGACCCCATCTGAGCTGCGCACTCCCCTCCCCTCCAGCACCTTGAGACCCTACCGGGTGAGTAGTGTGCTATACAAACCCCTGATTGATTGATTGATTGAGGGTATGGGTAAATTGAAGACTCATGCAAAGGGTCGACATAAAGAGTGGCATCCAACACAGATTCCCATTGTTATCCCTGTTCTTTGCGGTGGTCCTTGAGTCCCTCTTACCAAGAGCATTTCAGACATACTAATGGAGAAATTAGGGTAAGATGTGTTCAAAGTAACAGCTTTTGACTAAGACATCATTCTTATCCTCACTAAACGTGAAAGATAGACATGCCAGCCCTGATGCTGGAACTTCTGCAATTCCAAGCT
Organism: Calotriton arnoldi; assembly: GCA_963921515.1. Taxonomy (NCBI): domain Eukaryota; kingdom Metazoa; phylum Chordata; class Amphibia; order Caudata; family Salamandridae; genus Calotriton; species Calotriton arnoldi. The sequence continues at coordinate 548,235 of CAWUFW010007797.1, read as the reverse complement.
ATTTCTTTTCTAAGGTCAATCTATCCAAGTTTCAGGGAAAGACAAGACTATCAAGGTATCTCATCAGATGACACAGGACTTTCAGAGATCCACACAGTTTCAGTGAGGGATGGAGACATAGGGTACCAAATGAGAGTGGTTGCAAGAACCTTGTTGAAGACCTTAGCCAGAAACATGATAGGGGTAATACCCACAGTCAAATTGGAGAAATCATGATATTTCTTAGGTTAGGTAAAATACTGGTGGTATGAAAGACAGTATTACCTAGAATTCTCTACCTTTTTGATATGCTTCCACTTAATATCTCAAGGCCAGAAACAGAGAAGTTGCAAAAACTATATATGGTATTGAAAGAGCACACACTGGGTGGAAACAGTGTTGATGTAAAGCATGGTAGGGAGATATAGGCACATTCCACCTTCTCAAATAATATCAGGCATCACACCTACCATACAAGTCATGGTCCCATACTGAAATACAAAAGTAATGATGCTATATAGATAACACATGGGGTAAGATCACTGTGTGAGGCTGCATTGCTGTCAAGCGAGAGGAAAAAAAAAAAAACACGTCTCTACCTCTCTCTTGCAGCACGAGACACCCTGAATATGTTGGATAAAATACTCACCTTCTATTCATGCCGCTTTAAATCCTTGATGACAGTGGGTCAATAATGCTGCTGCTTCGTGGATTTCATGGCTGTTTTTGGTTGATCAGCTGACATTATGAGACAAATTATGATGTTTAACATCCAGTTGGCTCTTTTAAATAAGGTTCAGCAGTTGCATTCTAATAACTAGATGTAGGTTAACCTGACATCAAATGAAAGTTTGTCAGAAAAAAATCCTTACCCAAAATGGCTTACAACTGGGGTGTGTTTTAGCACCTTTTCCATTTAGTCTTTTTATCTCTGTTCTTCATACGATGTTAGCAAAGATGAATTAGTTTTCACAAATACTGGAGATTCATACATCCCATGTCTTATGTACAGGGATGACTTAGTCCTAATGGACTACATTCCTATAGGATTACAACGGTAACTCAAAGCTCTAGGAGATTATTGTGATTCTAATGGCCTCACCTTAAATATTGACAAAATGAAGACCGTGGTTTTTTCTAAGATACCTAAGAAGTTTATATGGTTCCTAAAAAAAACCCCATTAGAACATGTCCAGGTCTATAAGTGTTTAGGCTTCAACTTAACTGACAATTTAAAATAAGATAGGAACCTTGAGGTTTTAAAAACCTCTTTAAAGACCATTGCCAACACCCTTAAAAGATCTGACTCACGCTATGGGGTTTGGCATCAGACTCTTTAAAGAGGGCAATACTGGGCAGATTACTCTCCCAGGCTCTCTATGGAGCAAGGTTGTTATCCCTAGACCATAGTATTAGTAGGGAGAAGATGGAAAGTTAATTTTAAAGAGATTTTTCAACACCCCTGCCAATCCAATGATTTAGGCTTTGAGAATCGAATTGAGACTGTATTTTGAGATTTGATGGTGCACTCTCACACTTTAAGGTTTTTCTTTCCTCTTATAAAGAGTGTGGGTAATGGCAAACTCTATACCAGGGGACTCCAGCCTTTTCTGTATCTAGAGCTCCTTATGTTCTATGAAAATAAGCCAGAGCTACTTATATTATTAGTGTTGTAATAATGAAACATCAGGCAAGATTGCTTAAGTGACCACCCCATGCAAGATTACCAGCAGTGATGACTTCAATGCATCATGCAGAGTTGCCAGCACTAGTGTAAAAAGGTTTTTTCAATTTGGAATGCCTCCACATGGGTAATACATAGCAGCCATAGTTGCAGTGCCCCAGGAACCAGGGTAATATTAGTACTAGTGCATGATTTATTACTCAAATATCCGCTTTAAACATATTTTAGAAATCTATTTCTCCAAACGTCAGATTATGAGTTCTGAAAACACACATTTTCATTGCAAAAATGCACCTTTCAATTTTGGGATACATATATTAATTCAACAAAATAAAAGTCCCTAATTTAGTATGTTGTGCTCCACACAGGAGAGCTACTTCCAGGTAACTACCAGTAGCCCACGAGCTACTCGATAGAGAAGCCTGCTCTACCCAAATATTAAAAGATACAGAGAACATATGTGAATTAAAATGTTTGAGTTTTGAAGCAAACAAAAAAAATTAAATTTATACATATTTATACTGGCGGTCGCCAGTAGGTAGTTATAGTTAGGACCTAGTTTCTATTGGAAAAGCATTTTTTGACTTGCCTATAATTTTGGCGTTGTTTGACCAATCTGAATGAAATTTCCCCCCAAAAAAGTGTCAAAGTAGGTTCTGTGTGTCATGGAAAGTTTGGGGGTGATCCGTGCGGTGGGGACCGAGAAAAAGGGGCACAAAATAAGGGTGTATTTGTAATGTTAGTTCCCATAGAAACACACTGTTGAATCTACAGCCCGAACCGCTGGACAGAAATACACCAAATTTGGCAGAAAGGTAGCAGATTGTGCTTTTTGTTATTTGGTGCAAATCCGTTCAGAAGTTTATGAGAAATTAAAGCCGAACTAAAATATAGTGATATCTCTGGTCGTGGATATTTTGCTGACATTTCGCGATGATCGCAGACATTTCGCAATGATTTTGCAGTAAATCGCAAATGCACGTATCAGCAAAAAGCTCGGATTGGCTGGACGCAAACTGAAGAAAAAGTTGCGGCTGCCATTTTATCGATCGGGAACGGTTCCCAAGGCTGAAAATTTGTGTCAAACCTAACATAATGGGTCAGTGTGGAGATACTCTGACCCCATGTTTGAGAAATGGGGGTGTTAGTGGCCAAAATTGATTTTTTTAAATCGCGTGCAATATTTGTGAGAACGTCACGACCGCCAGCGGGGCCCCCCGTGTACCATCATGGGAACATCGCAAATATCGTGGCGACATCGCGATTATTATATATATATTTGTACACACTCGCCGGTCACCGTCACAGACTCATGTACACACTCTCAAACTCACTCAGACACTTATACAGCCATTCACATACCCACTCACACACTTATACATCCAATCCCATACCCAGTGAGATACTCATGCACCTATTTAAATACCCATTCAGGTACTCATGCACCCACTTACAGACACACTCTGAGAGTGACACACCCATGTATAGATCCACTTAGAGACTCATGCACCTACTTAGAGACCCACTCAGACATATGCACACAGTCTCATACCCACTTAGAGACTCTTACACCCACTCACAGACCCACCTGGGCACTCATGCACCCACTCACAGACCCACCTGGGCACTCATGCACCCACTTAAAGACTCACTCGGAGAGTCACACAACCATGTACAGACCCACTCAGACTCATGCACCCACTTACAGACCCACTCACATATGTACTCACAGACCCACTGAGACACTCACACACGCACTGACAGACCAAGTGAGACACTCATACACCCACTCATTGATCCACTCAGACACTCATACACCCACTCACACCTATAGTCACTCACACATCCTCTTAGAGACTTATGCACTCAGTCACTCACTCATACACTCAGAGACTCACACACTCACTCACCCAAAGACTTACGCATCCACTCACAGACCAACGCAGACACTCGTCCTCCCAGTCACAGACCCACTCAGACATTCATGCATGCACCCATTCACTCTCACTCACCTAGAGACTTATGCTCTCACTCACAGACCCATTGAGACACTCATAAACCACCTCACAGATCCACAAAGACACTCAAACATCAGTCACCTCTCCAACCCAAGCAGCAGGACACACGCACGACCCAGTCTTCTCCGACAGCGAAAACATCACCTACAGCCACACACCGAGCTCCTCTGGACTGACCACCACTGCGTGCACTTCGCCTTCACCACACCCACCGTACACCACCGCCCTCACTGCCCCCCACCGTAGCTGGAACAAGGTCACTGAAGAATATCTCACCGCCTCTCTCAGCACTACCACACCACCGACATCCCCCGATGCTAATATCTCAGCACGCAACCTCCAATGATTGATCTCCAACTGCTCCGACACTCTGGCACTCTCAAGGAGGCACCCGGCAAGCAACACTCCAAGAAAGCCAGCTAGTTCACTCCCACCCTCCACGAGTCGAGACGCACCTGTAGACAACTCAAGATGGAGGAACAACAAAACCCCGGGAACCCACACAACCTTCAAAGCTACCATCACCGCGCACACCTCCTCCTCCTCAAAACGACAATTAAAATGGCTCTCCAAGACAGAATCAATGCACACAACAGCAAAGAACTCTTCATCATTGAGGAGTTTGCGAGGCCCAACAGCAAGACCACAGACGTCCCACCCTCCCAAGACCTCTGCAACAAGCTCGGCACCTTCTTTCACCAAAAGATCAGGCAGATCTATGACAGTTTTGACACCCAAGACCCTCCAACCATGCCCGATACCACCGCACCCAACCACGCTGAAATCCCAACAGATCCTGCTCAACTGGACCCCGCTCACCACAGACTACTCACTCAAGACCATGAAGAGCATCCACTCTGGAGCCCCCGCAGACCCATGCCCGCACCACATCTTCCACAGAGCAGCCACCTCCATCGCCCCGAGCTTCGCTGCACCATCAGCTGCTCCATCGAGACCACCACCTTCCCCGACGACTGGAAACACGCCGAGATCAACCTCCTGCTGAAGAACCCATCCACCGTTCCTACAGACCTCAAGAACTTCAGACCCATCTCCTTGCTCTCCTTCCCAGCCAAGGTCACCGAGAAAGCCATCAATGCCCAACTCTCAGACCCACATCCTGGATATCCCCCAATCCGGCTTCCGAGCAACCACAGCACGAGACCGCACTCCTCGCCGCCGCCGCCGACATCCGCTCCCTCCGCAACCAGGGAGAAACCACAGACCTCATCCTTCTGGACCTCTCAGCCGCGTTCAACACATCTCCCACCTCACCCTAATCTAGAGACTCCACGACACCGGCATCCACAACAAGGCCCTGGACTGGATCCACTCCTTCCTCACCGATCGAACACAGCGAGTCATACTACCTCTGTTCCTCTCAGAACCCACAGAGCAGAGATCAGTTGCAGAGTGTCCCAGGGCTCCTCCCTGAGCCCCACCCTCTTCAAAGTTTACATAGCCCCTCTCGCAGCCATCGCCAGGAACCACGAACTCAACATAGTCTCCTACGCCGACGACACCCAGCTGATCCTCTCCTTTACCAACGAACACACAGCCGCCAGAAAACTTCCACGGCAGTTTCTACCTGGATGAAAGACAGTTGCCTCAAACTCAACTCGGAGAAGACCGAAGTCCTCATCTTGGGACCCACCCCATCAGCTTGGGATTACTCCTGGTGGCCTGCCACACTGGGAACACCTCCCACCCCATGGACCAAGCACGAAACCTCGGCATCATACTGGACTACTCGCTCACAATGAACCGCAAGATCAATGCCAAATCCTTATCATGCTTCCACACTCTCCGCCTGCTTCGAAAAACATTCAGATGGATCCCCACTGAATCCAGAAAGACTGTCACCCATGCACTCATCAGCAGCAGACTCGACTACGGCAACGCATTCCACGCAGGCATCACCCAGAAACTCCACGGGAAACTACAGAACACTCAAAATGCCACAGCAAGACTGGTCCTCAACATCCCCCGCCGCAGCCACATCACCGAACACCTTCAAAAACTCCACTGGCTCCCAGTCAACAAAATAATCACTTTCAAGCTCCTCACACATCCATACATAGCACTCCACGACGTAGGACCAGCATATCTGAACCACCACCTCTCATTCCACATATCCACCAAGCATCTCCGCTCCGCCCAACTGGCCCTGGCCACGTTCACACGGATCCACAAGACTAGAACCGGATGGAGATCTTTCTCCTACCTCGCCAAAACTTGGTACACCCTGCCTCTCCACCTCAGGCAATCCCCGTCACTGACCAAATTCAGGAAGGATCTCAAGATCTGGCTCTTCGACTGAACCCTAGCGCCCAGACGGATCAGCTTTCCCCTCTACCCCCCTCAATGCCTTAAGACCCTCATGGGTGAGTAGCCGAGCTTCACAAACCCGATTGATTGATTGATGCACGCACTCATAGACCCACTCAGATACTCACACACCCATACAGTTACTCACGTACCCACTCACAGTCCCACTCAGCGAACTATGCACCCACTCACAGAACCACTCAGACACTCACGCTCCCAGTCATTGACCCACTGGGACTCATGCACTCACTCACAGACCCATTCAGACAGCCATGTACCCACTCACTAACCCACTCAGACATCCACTTAGACACTCATGTATCCACTCACAGATCCAGTGAGAGAGTCACATACTTACTTTCAAATGCACAAAGGCACTCATGCACCATGCATCCAATCACAGACACATTGAGACAGTGATGCACCCAGTCATAGATGTACTGAGACAGTCACGCAGTTTGTTACAGAACCATTGATAGACGGATGCACCGTCTCACAGATCGACTGAAATACTTATACAGTGAATGAGAGACTTACTGATACAGTGATGTATGCAGTCACAGGTTCCACTGAAAGAGTTATGCACTGTGTTATAGAGAGATATTAAGGGAGTTATACGTGCTATTATAGAGTCTTTTAGACAGTAATGTGTTTAGTGTATTGATTCTTCCCTATTTTGCAGTTATAAGTTTTGTATGTGGTGGTGGCTATTGAATGTTTGTTTTTGCTTTGTCATTTCGCAACGTATTCGCGGTGATCGCAGCTACCGATATCATCTCGGCGCCCGGCATCATCGCGAAAACGGAAACTCGGTTTAAAAGATTGTTTTTATACAAACTCCCCACTAAAATATGACTTTAAACAGTGAAGTAATAAACCCCTAATGTCTAAAATACTGTAAAATGTGTGCATATGTGTTTTACACTTCTTAAAAAAGGCTTGATCGTTGCGGTTACCGAAGTCATAGCGAACACGGAAAGTAGGGTTCAAACACAGTTTTAAAAAAACTTACTAGAAAAATGTGTACAAAACATCTTTTTAAGCAGTGATGTAGTTAGTAATGTGTGTATTGAAATGCTTAGAATTAATTTTTTAAGCTAAACTTTTTTAATGTGGTGGTGGTCGTTAAATGTCTGCTTTTGTTCTGCAATTTCGTGACGTGATTGCTACCATCGCGATGATGTCGCGTATTTCAAAGATTCTTTAAAAAATATATTTAACAAGAAAATGAACAAAAGTTTGGGCTCTTGGGTGGCTCTGACAAGAGTCTGTGTTGAGAGTGTGTACAAGACAGTTAAAGATAAGACTATATGCAGGGTTTCAGGTTGCTTAGAAACACACTGTTCCCTTCGTCGGTAAGGAGAACTCCATCAGTTCTATAGATTCCATGCATGTTAAAACGCAGGTTGTTGTAGATAGAGCCCATGTTATGGTGTCTGTAGAAAGCAGAAACAGTTTTATTAACATGTTTCCTGGCTTTGCCAATCAGTGGACAGAATTTATTAAACCACTTCCATTTCTGTCTTTGGCATATGTTAGAGTGCACCTAGACAGTGGGAGGGAAAAGCATCATCAATTCAGCAAAGGTATCCTTCATTAGGATCTCCAGTCCTACTCCAGTTAATGTGCCTTGGTCATTGCCACCACAGTGTACAATCATGAGGTATGGGGCTGGTGAATTCACAATGGTTTAAACCAAAGGCAACACTTGATGAAACTTTAATCCTCTCTGCCCAATCCAAGTAATGTCCACATTAACCAAACCCAAGTCCCTGGTGATATTTCTGTTTCTTGCAGCCTCAGCAGCCCAATAGACATAGCTGTGGCCCTCAACCCACACTCTAAGCATTTTGTAGGAAGGAGGAGTAGCACACAGGAGAGGTCTGCAGCTGAATATTACAGTTGGTACTATGAAAGACAGTGAAAATGCATGTGTGTTGGTGGTTTGAAAAAAAACTAAAAATTTGATTGGGTGGAGGGAATATGTTGGTGAAAAAAAGTAGGTAGCATTTGGAACTGATTATTAAAATGGTTTTTCTTGTCTGGTAAATAGAAAAATTGTAAGAGAGTTGGATATGCTTTACACTATGTGCTGTAAACCACGCCTGCTGTAGTTCATTTTGTAACTAGTATGCCTCTTCTGTGATGTGTTGTGAACTTGTGACCTACTGGTTCTAGTTGGTTTCTATGGAGAATCTGCAGAGTGTGTACAGGGGGATGGGTGTTAAAGAAACAGGTATTGATTTTTTCAAATTGGAGAAGTTTAGGTTAATTATTTTAGAAGGTAAGTAAGATTACCTTGGGAGGATTTTGCAAAAAAGTGTAGAATGGTGTTAAAAATATAATATAAAGGAAAGTAGGTTTTTCGACTCCCATTTTTTTTTTGCGAATTCATCGCGATGACATTGCGAGTGTTGACACAAACGCATCCGTTTTGGGCTACCTCTAAACAGGAGTGAAAGAGTTAACAGACAGTAACCATTCAGAAATGCAGTTACAACAATGAAATATGAAAGGAATGTTTTTATTTGCCGACTTTTGCAGTATCAGGCAATGCAAAGTTCAGACGTTTGCCATTTATGATTGCTTTGTATGAGAGTGGTATGCCATTCTTGTGCTAAGTTTTAACAAACCCTGAGACTATTGCATCTATCTAATAAGAGGGAAAAAGCGATTTTACCAACGAACTCAATATTCTGGTATGTTAATTAAATTTCTTTGTAAGCAAACAAAATTGATTAATAAGGTAGATAATGTCAGATTGTGATAAAAGATTTTGAAATATATATAAGCAGTTAAAAAAAGAAAGGATGATACATAATTGTAAGTGTTTTTATATATCTATTAATAGGTAACTAAGATATAGTTTGTCTCAGGTGCAGATTAGGTGTCTGTCTAGCTAGTTTAGAATGTGTTTCCATGGAGGTGTATATTGCACTTGTATTCCCTTAGTCTATTCTGTTAGTAATAGAAAAAAAGAGTGCACAGTAATGTTTGAACTAATAAGTAATAATGTAGTAGAAAATGTTAAAGTTGTATATGTGTATATGTGTATATATGATGTAGAGCTTATAACAAATGTTTTTATTTGAATTCTGTGAGTTGTAGTCTTATTTGTTCCATTATAAAAGAAGACTAGAACACTCATATTTGAAAGTGGAAAGTATGCACTTAAGCTGTATTTGAATCATGAATCTCTCAAACTTGATAGCGTTGTGCTACATACTGTTTAGTGTAAGTGTTGGATAATTACAGGGTAGATTTGTATGTGCATACATGGGGAGATATGTTCTTTAATTATATTCAGATTGAGATATGTAATAAAACAATGCTAGGCACTGTTATGCCAAGTACTATATAAAGCATAGCACCGATGATGCAAGTGACATACATGGTTGTAAACTATCTCTCACCCACTCATGGATCAAGAGAAGCACTTATACATTCACTAAGAAACTCAAAAAGTATATATATGTGTAGCAGCATCAAAAGCAGTTAGAGATATGCAGTAGTAGTAGTTTATTCATGTTCAATTAATTAAAGTCATTACATGTGGGCAGACGGGTTTCACAGTTACCCATTGGTACAAATTGACAATGTATATGATAAAAACTTCCTTTAAAACTATATCATTGATGTCACTTTTTATTTTTTTTATTTTAAGAAAGCGTGACGCCCATTGGCAAAAAGTAATTTTTGTAAGATAGTAGAGTAAAATTAAAAACATAAAAAGTTAACAGGCTTGTGCTATAAAAAAAAACTAAGATCAATAGAGGGATAAGATGGAAAATGCAAAGTGCAGACTGGGCAGTCCATGTTTAATTATGAGTCTCTAGATGTTTACCAGAAAAAATACATCAGGATATGGATCGCGAGTGAACTGGTGACTCGACACCGCTGCAAAGATGAATCAGCGTGAAAGGTGTTTCGAAGCAATCTTGTTATGAAGCCATATTGCGTAAGGCTGGCAGGAGTTCACATGAGTCTCATTCAGTGAAGATTTCCATTCTCGGTGCTTCGGTGTTCTGCACCTAAGATGTCACGGTTCCTATTCGCTTTCTGCTCGCTGGTCTGAGCTGTGTGCATCCTGGTATTTCTGTCAGCTAAGTTAGTGGCTTGGCTCTGCCGTGGCCCTCTCTCAGACAGTCTCTACATTGAACTCAGTGACTGATGAGCGATGGGCCATATGTTGGAAATCCGAGGAATCTTGCGTAATGGACTAATGAACTTCCCAGGACGTTGGGCAGTTACCATGTGTCCTTTGCTGGTCACAACATGAAATGGTTCTGCATCAAAAGGAGCATCAGACTTTTGTTTTCTATGCGGATGAACAAGCACTCGATCTTCTCTAGTGAACGTAATGTCTTTTACATGTTGACACTTGTCTGTATAGGCCTTTTTCTTTCTTTTATGATCCATGTCTTTCATGCATGTTTTTTCTCAGTATTTTATTTTCTGTGGGTCCATTGAGGTAACTTTGTTGTCATGGCTCTCCCAAACATTAAGGTTGCAGGGCTTTCCAATGTGGTTGAGTGAGGGGTAAAACGGTAAGCTTGAGGAGCCGAATTTAAGACAGTTTTAAGATCGAGCTTTTCTAAAACCAGCACGCTGAACAGCTTTCTTAAGAGTGCTCATGAAGCGTGCAACAAGGCTATTGGCCTGTGGCCAAAGAGGTGAGCTCTTCTGATGCTTCATGTTAAAATGAGTGAGAGAGACTCTGAACTCTCAGCTGTTGAAACGTAGGCCGTTGTCAGATTTTAAGATCGCAGGCTCACTTCATAAGATGACATCTAATCTCTCACAGACTCTTTCTTGAATGATAGATCTTCTGTTTTTGGAATATGGGAATATTCATCAACGATCACCATCAGGAGATGTCCTTTGTCAAAAGGACGGAAAAAGTCAACAGTAATTCTTTCCCATGCATGTGTTGACAACTCTGACATGTTTAAGAGGCATTGAGTAGTTTTAGATGACAGGCAATTGCATAGATGACAGGCTTTCAATTCTTTTTCAACTCTCTCGTCGAGCTGTGGAAACCAGACTCAGTCTCTGAGAGCTCATTTGGGGACAACAATTCTGCGATGTCTTTCATAGGCCACTTCACTTATTTGTTGTTGCAGACTATCTAGAATGACAATTATCGAACCTCTTAGAACAATGCTTTCCTGGGTAATGGACAGTTCATCTTTGACATTTTAAAATTTCCAGTATTCACTGTCTCTGGTAATAGGTCGAGAGTGCTGATACCACGACTGAAGTGTAATATCTTTCAGTTTTAGCATGTCACTATCTTGACTCGTGGCAATGACAATTTGTTCCAACGAAATGACAACTGGGGTGCTTGAGTTCACAATGAAATTCATATATGCTTCAGCCGTCTTGGAAGGATTGCCATGGCACTGTAGAGGCACTCATGAAAAGTAGTCTGCAGGGTTTTGATCTTTCCCCGTACGATGAACAATGATGTAGTTCTATTCTTGCAATTGCAGACCCCAATGTTCAATACGAGGAGGCCTTTTTGCCTTTGGATTGCCAAAGATGGTCAACAATGTTTGATGATCTCTTACAAGCGTGAAGGGCTTCCGATACAAGAATACATGGAAATGTTCACAAGCCCACACCATTGCTAAGCTTTCTTTCTCATGTTGTGAATATACACATTCAGTTTGTGACAAACTTCTGCTTGCATCTGCTACAATAGGTCTTCTATCATTTGGGTGTGTGCTGTGCAATGATGGCGCCTAACCAGACAGGGCTAGCATCAACAACAACCTCAATATGAAGCTTTGGATCAAAGTATGCCATTTCAGTAGCTTTCTCAATAGCTTGTTTGATTTTCTGAAAGCTTAGCTCACATTCATGACCAATGAAAAGAATTATTTTTCTCAAGTCTCTTAATAGCGCACTGACAGTGGCAAAGTCTTGTATGTATCTAGAGCAATAGCTGCCCATGCCAAGGAATAAACATGACATGGAAACATCATGTAGGGGACTAGCAGTTGACAGCGCATGCACTTTAGCTGGATCGGGTGTCATGCCTCCATCAGAAAAGATATGGCCAAAGATTTTTAACTTTGTCTTATTGAACTCACATTTCTCAGCACACAAAGTCAAACCTGCATCAGCGAGCAAATTACATACTTGTGTGAGAGTTTTATCATGCTCCTGCTGTGTAGCTCCCAAAACCAATGTCATTACTATAATTGAAAGCATTCATGACAGACTGTATGATATGTCGAATGACATCTTGAGACAGCATGACAAACCAAAACTTAATCTTTTGTAATGGAACAGACCAATGTGCGTAGAAAAGGTAATGTACCTGCAATTCACCTCGAGTTTCAACTGATGATATCCTTTATTCAGATCAAGACGAGAGAATACTTTCACACAATTTTATTGTGTTATCATGTCAGCAATGTGTTGACCTGGATATTGTTCTCTTTCAATTGCCTTGTTTGCTTGACGCATATCTACGCAGATGCATACAGCTCCTTCACTGTCCTTTTTGGATGCTACCACTATGGGAGAAACCCATGCAGTCTCAGCCTTACCCACTCCAACAGAGAAAGGATGCAATATTTTGGCGCAGTTCTTCCTGGAAAAGGTAGCCAATATATACGACTCCTTTCCTGGAGGAGCTAGAGACGCCTCCTAGTCGGAGGACAGCTCTAGGCTGCTCAGTTTTAGACCCCTTGATGAGGAAGAGCTAACTGCAATATATGAGTCAGTGAAGTCAGGGCTCCATTAGATCCAGCTTCTCTGTCCATTTGGGAACAAGGCTTGGTGAGGATATACCCAGTTGTAGGTGAATTGATCAATAACTCTTTTTGATAAACAAACTTTATTGCAATTCAGCCCGACTGGGCCAGTAGAACACAATATAAGGCACACACAGTTACAGTACAGAGAGAGATGAGCAGTCCATACAAGGCAATGCATTGAGTAAACATAGAGCAGCAACCTTACAAAAGAGGCCCCAGACACAAACCCAAATCCAGTTAAGACAATTGATCCAGCCATTTCCCACACACCCACCCATGTTTCTGAGGGCAGCCACGAGCTTTAAAAACCACATGTTCCTGCTGCGCGCCCCAGTCCACTCCCCGTCTCCATCTTGACATGGTAGGGGAGCCAGGAGACATCCAACCCGCAGCAATGGCCCGTTTTGCTACTCGGAGGGCCGTGCCCAGGAATGCTTTCTCTGCCCTTGTACCCCCAATGCCTTCCCACACCCCCCAAAAGGATCATCATGGGAGAAAGGGGTACCTCTTTTCCCAGCACCTCCGACAGCTCCCGGGTTAATTTTGCCCAGTACTGAGCGATCGCTGTGCAGGTCCATACCATGTGATAGAAATCTGCTTGATCTGTTCCACACCGAGGACAATTGGAAGTACGGCGCAATTTCGCTCTGTGCAGGCGGAACGGGGAAAGGTAAACCGAGTATAGATAGTTGATCTGAATAAGTCTCAGTCTGGAGGAGGTGGTGAGCTCACCGGGGGCAATCAGGCAATTGCGCCAGTCTTCTTCCTCAACAGGGCCTATCCATCCCTCCCACCGGGTTGACAATGAGTGTACGATAAATATGAAAAATCTTGCCACGGCCCAGGAGCTCCATAAGTAACTTGGCTTCTAGGGGACTGAACTCAGGGAGGGTACCGGCGGGGTGAGGAGGGCATGCCTGAGCTGAAAGTACTTATAGAATTGGGTGCGCATGAGACTGTACATCTGCTGGAGGTCCTGAAAGGAACGCATGTATATCCCCGACCATACATCACCCTGCCTCGGGATACCAATGAGATCCCAGGAATGAAAACCGTTGAGTCCAGTTACCTCCCAGAGCCAAGTGCCATGCCAGAGCGGCTTCTGCTGCGTAAGTATGCCATCCCACTGAACATGGCGAAGGGCCGTCTTCCACGCATGGAACACCACCCAGGTAACCAGCGGCATTGAGAGGGGAGTCGGCGACCCACAGAGCAGGGCCTAGAGACGCGGAAAGTCCATCAGTGCCAGTTCCAGACGATAGGCGGGGTCGGACCACCCCGTTAAACCAGTCGTGGAGGACAAGGAGGTGTGAAGACATGTAATAGAGATAGAGATTGGTCATGCCCAAGTTGCAGTCATAGGGGCCTCGCTGACAGTGGGTAAATGCAATGCGCGGCCAGGAACCTCGGCAGAGGAACGTTTTAGCTGCGCCGTCTAGCACGGAGAACCATGTCCGGGGTAAATAAAGTGTTAGATTTTGAAAGACAGAGAAATCGAGGAAGTATCATCATTTTATAAAGGGCAATACGCCCCAAGACATTGAGAGGAAGGGGACGCCACCTAACGAGATCCGACTGGGCTTTCCGGACTAGGGGCTGAAGATTAAGGGCCCATGTGAGCTCGGGGTGGAGAGCAACTCATATGCCCAGATATTTAAAACTGAGTCGACGGAGGCGATCATCGTTTGCCAATTGAAGCAGTCACTGGAAGTCGCCAGAGGGATCAGCACCGACTTGGAGGGGTTGATCCGGAGACCCGAAGCCTACTCGAACTATTTGAGCAACAAAAGTAATCGGGGACCACTCACAGCCGGGTACCAAGATAACATCTGCATACAGCGCGATGCAGTCTTCATGCCCCCTACCCCAGACCCAGCCAATATAGTGAGGGTCCGCATGCATGAGTTCGGCCAGAGGCTCGATCGCCAAAGTCTAGTCCTGCGCTTTATAGGGAATGTGTCAGAAAGAACCCCATTCGCTCGAACAGAAGCAGTGGGGTTGGAATAGAGAACCCAAACCATGCATCAGAATTGTGGTCCCAAGCCGACACAAGTCAACACAGTGGAGGTAGTCCCAGTTCACTGTGTCGAATGCCTTCTCAAACTCGATAAGGAGCAGGGCTAAGTCGGAAGGCAGCCGATGACGGTGGGCCAGAGCCACGTGTAGCAGGCGAATGCAGTGCCACATGCTCTGAGATGGCATAAAACCACACTGGTCAGGTTTTACCAGTCCAGGCAGAATCTGCCTGAGCCAATTTGCCAGGATCGGCGCAAAGATTTTAACTTCACAGTTAAGGAGCAATATCGGGCGGTAATACGCACATGACGTGGAGGGAGGTTGCGTCTAGGGTATTAAAACTATGGTGGAAGAGTCTAATTCTTACGGGAAGGACCCAACCTGACAGCCCTACTGGTACAGCAATAGAAGGTGAGGGATAAGAGTCTCCCAGAACGTGGTGTAATACTCCATGGGGAAGCAGTCTGAACCCAGGGTTTTACCCGGCGCCATTCCGGACAAGGCTTTGCCCAACTCGTCCTCCAAAAGAGGTTCGTCCAGCGTATGGGCTTTATGAGGAGGCAACCTGGAGAAGGGAATCGATTTGAGGAAATTCAGGGGCACTGTCCCATCCCTATCCACTGGCTTGGCATATAGTGTTTGGTAATATTGAGCGAACGTTTGGGCTGTCGCGCGGAGGGACTGCTGAGACTGACCAGCATTGTTGAAGATCTCAGGGATGATCCTATCAGCCTGTTGTCGGGAAACCAGCCAATAGAGTAGTTTCCTGTTTTTATCTTCTCAACTGTAGATCCTAGCCATTGTAGCCCGCTAGAGGTGTTTGGCAGCTTCAAGGGAATGTAGACTAATGTCTTCCGGGATGAGGCCCAGCTGTCTAGAGGTATCGGACTGGGGGGTCAGACCCTAACTGCTGTTCCAGGCGATGGGCACGTGCCTCCAACTGGGCAATCAGTACACCACGCTCCCACTCTTGGGCCCTAATATAGCTCCTAGCCGGGCCTCGCAATGTTGCTTTGGTCTCTGGCCATAGTGTTCCTACACGGCCGACAGAGCCTTCATTTTCATCGAAGTAGGTTTGAAGCGCAGACCCAAGGGTGTCGGTGTATTTCCCATCTTGGAAGTAACAGGCATTTATGCGCCACATAGGGCGCAGACACATAGGAGGGTGTCCAAGGTAGTGGTCCGAAACGTCACGGGGCAGAATTTGCGTCTCAGTCAACAATTGGCAGTCAGAGGTGGGTAAGAGGGGCATGGTCTATTCGAGAGTGAGTATGGTGAGCCGCCAAGGTGTGTGTGAATTGCCGATTGCGAGGATGTCAGAATCGCCAAGCATCACAGAGACCCAGGGTCATAGCCCAATCAGTGAGATGACGGGCACCAGCCGCCCTCGCCGCTGTGGGGCCACCAGAGCAATCCAATTCAGGGTCGGGCACCGCGTTACAGTCATCCCCTATTATTGTGAGCCTGTGCGGAAGACGGACAAGAAGGCAAGAGAGATTGCCAAGACCGTTGGACTGCGAAGCGGGTGGTACGTAAGCACCGCCTGCCTCTCCAAAGTGCCCTCCAGGGTGAGAAAGGGTTCCTGCGGGTCACAGGTTATGCACTTCAACACTAAAGGGAAGGAGAGTCATAAAAGAATGGCAACCCCCCTGACCCCTGGGAGAACCCTGCATGGAAGACTATTGTAGCCGTTGCAAGCTAAAAAAGGGCAAAGCTCCCCCGTGAGATGTGTTTCCTGTAGCAGGACTTCTGGGCGATGCCGGTGTACGAAGGTAAAGACTGCTGCCCTCTTCACTCGGTCCAACACACCATTAACATTCCAGGAGAGGACTCTGAAATTCATGTGAGCGAGGGGCAGACGCATAAGCAGTTTTCTGGACCACAGCAAACTCTCTGGGAAAGCAAGGTCAATCACTTTGTGTAATGAGGGTTTCCCATATATCTGTGGTTGATTGTTAATGTGAACTAGGCTACTCGTGAAGTGTATGGTATAGGGTCAATGTTGCACATAATGCACGCTTGCTACTCCTAAGGGAGTTGTATCCATGATGGCATTAATGATGCTTCGAATTATTATGAGCTATTTTGTACTTACTTTTAGGCCTCTAATGCCATATTAGTTTATAAAGTAATGTGTACAAAACAAGCGTGGCTGATGTATTCAGTGATGTCATAAATTATATCATACAACATGTCATGAGTGATGTAATATGTGAGGTCATAAGCAGTGAATGATAATTGGTGAATTTGTGGTTTTTTTTTTTTAGTTATAAACGCTAATATCGTCACTGACATTCACCTAACTATAACGTTACTTTAACCTTTGTTTTTACAGTGAATTTCTAAGGTTCTTTCTTCTTTTCAAACAAAAACAGATCTTTTTATCATACCTAACTAGAACATTACTGTAACCTTTGGTTTTTCAGTGCATTTCCAAGTTTTTTTTAAACTCAAGTAATATTTTATTACTATAAAGACAACCCCCCACCTGTGGCCAGGCCCTGAGGCAACCCCCCCCCCCCACAGGCAGTCAACCCCATGCTGCGCACGGTCTTCAGCCATGTACAGCAGGGAGTTGCCAACAGTGCCTGGACGCAGGCCAACCAACACAGAGGCAGCCGACCCTCCTGCAGGCAGCCAACCTCACGCTGCGCATATCCTTTCATCGCATGCAGCATGGGGTTTGCCACAGGGCCTGGCTTGCTGCCAGGCCCAGCGTACAACACCTTGCAGGCAGCCACCCAGAGGCAGCTAATCCCCCACTGCACACGACCTTTGCTCGTGCGAAGCGTGAGATTAGCCGCATGGCCTGTGTTGCAGTTAGACCCAGCTTTCAACTCCCTGCAGGCAGCCAACTGCGCGCGCAGCGAGGGTTGATCACAGGGCTTGGACTGCTGCCAGGCCCTGTGGCCAAACCCCCACAAGGCTGAAAACCCCACACTACGCACAGCCTTTGCAGTGCGCAGCATAGGGCTGGGCTTCGGTCCCAGGGAACCCCATCCCCCAGGGCCAAATATAATAATTATAATTTTTTTTTAAAAGGAGTGGGGCCGCACGGTCCCCCTTCCCCGAGCCTTATTTGGCCCTGGATATCACATCTCTTATTGCCATACCAATAAAATAGAGGAGGGGCACTGTGGCCCCCTCCCGAGCTTCATTAGTCCCTGGGACCACATCCCCCAGGGCCTAAAGAATTTTAAAGGGGCAGGGGGCCACGTGGCCCCTCCTCCCCAAACCTTATTAAAACTCCATTCCCCTGGGCCTACATTTAATATAGGTGCTCAATACAGCCTTATTAACATCATAAACCAAAATCTAGTGAAGGTAATGCAAAATATTGTACATTTCAAACAAAACTATTGTTTTTTATATTTGCAACAGAATTAGTACAACTGGTGCTAAAGTACCATTTACGCGAACGTCAAGGTACAAATAAAGTGAAAAAATAATTGATTTGTAAACTTCAGGATTTTTTTTTTCTTTTTCTTTAAAACACCCAGTCTATTTAGCAAAAGCTATAAAACATGGCTTGAGCTGGGGGTTATAGCGAAAACAAGTTTAAGGTGAAGAGCACCAAGAGGCTCATGGAAACAATAGAGAATGTTCAAAGTAAAAAACATAACACAAAACAAAGAACATAAAATGTGGGTCTTAAATAAGCAGCATTTGTGGTAGTGCAACACTGAGCCCACCTTTGATCAGGACTTCATGACGTGGCAACAAGTCTAGAGAAAGGCCACAGTCTGCGTTAAAAAGCTCAGAAATGGACTGCAGATGCCTTGGCTATCGTGAAAGCCAACAAAGAGGAGCTGCAACACTACCTTGGATAGTACAGCAAACATGAATCATTTATTTGAATAAAAAAGCCACCAAGTCTCATGCTTGCAAAAAACCACTGATACAAATTCCAATTCTCTCTCAAATTGTTTTCTCTATGTTTGGTTTGCACACAAATACAGAAGTTAATTGCAGACTCTTAGAACTTATCTAAATAGTATTTGTGTGGCATGCATTTCTGAAATATTGCCCAAATTCAATCTTGGAACCATTCTCGTCAGCAATATTTTGAGATTCTCAACAGGATCTTATGGTGACTAATGATCCTCATACCACCTCATACTTCAAGAAAAAGCAGCTCACCACATTCAAATTCTTTCCCTAATTGGTAATTTTTATTGTAGCAATTAAAAAAGGAAATAAAATAACAGGAATAGCCCATTCTATGACAAGTACAATTAGTACATTATGATGCACCAGCAGTTCTCCATGTGTCACCTGTTCAAACTGCCATTCTGTTGTTCAGAAAAATGGCTTGTAAAATACCATATTCAACAACTTGGGATTTACTATTAAATATTGTAACTAATTGATATGGCCACCTAAAATCTATTCAACTTCACAATACTTGTTAAAACTGTGTCATAGTTTTAATATTTTAAAGGAATTTGTTAGTTGAACACTTGTGGACTGCAAATGTAAGAAAGTGTATATGATTCAAATTAAAAATAAAAAGACAGGAGTACCTTCGTCTGAAAGATGCACATGACATACTACACTATAGTTTTTTTTGTTTTTTTAAATTACAGACTAAAGAGTTGAATATTGAGGTTCCTATCAGTCACTACTCCATTTGAACGAATGGTGCAAGTTGATTAAAAGTAAAATACACAACTCTTCTCAAATGCTATTTTATACTTTAACGGAACGCCAGTATAAGCCACAAGAATTACCAATGTTATAACAACAAACACATTCATCATACAAAACATTAAAACGTGTTATGCTATTGCCAATGTGCTCAACTGGTAGTCCACATAAGGTATATGCGGGAACAAACATTGCCTCTGTATCCACTCCCAAAGCGAGCATGTTCAAAGGCTTACCATAAGATGAAATGTTAATTTCTTGATGGGCGGTGGTGGTGTTTGTCAAGAACCTTTCAATACAGCTTCTTCAACGGCAGCCTAGGCATAACATACCCCACACCTAGGATTATAAATGAATCATAGTAAATGTTCCAGCATAGATCTACAGCTCTAATGTGCGTTACCCAGTACAGAAAAACATTAGAACATACATTTATCAAAATATTTTTACTCTGCATTTATAATTATTTAGAGAGACTGGGTTTGAAAATTTGGACATAGAAATTGAGCACAATAGGATTTAGTCACGATTCCACTCCTTTAAAATGTGATTCCTAGAATAACTTGTCTCTTTTCAGAAAATAAACGTATAAACTTTATTCCATTGGACAAAAAGGAAAGCTTTTCGCTTTCCCACTAGTCAATGGATTATGCAGCCATTATCAAAGATCAGCGCAACATAATAAACTACAAGGACAGTAGTAGTTTAAAAAGGAGCACAGGAAGTTAATTTTGAGGCAAGCTCCAAGTTTCCCACTAAAACCTTTGTTTGGCTTACACTACAGCTCAAAACTCCCGTTGGCAATACTAAGCAGGTCCCAATCTCACCTCTACACCGTACCAATGTTGCACAGCTTCACTTTGGTCTTGGCCAGTTCAAAGTATGCGAAAAGGTAGCCATGGAACTCTGAACTCGTTCATCCAATCACATAGCACCCCTGAACCATGCCACTAATACGCCTACAACTACCCACATTTCCCAGCCCCATCTGGCCTGCTGCTATACCAACCAACACCAAAGCTGCAGTTTGGCGTCAATGGCTGTTGAGTGGGTAAAGGTGGTTCTGTTTGGTGTCGTCGGCCTCTTTGATAGGGTTTCCTAGCAGAAAGACAGCAGTAATGGTGTGCAATTTCACTATTATAACGTTCACCTGTCGACACAAAAAACATCAACGCTACGCTAATGTTTACACCAACGATTAGGAGCCAATTTGTGCAGTGTCAGATCAAAGGCATTTTTTTCTTGGTCTCATCTATATTTCTTTGCAGCACAAACTACAAGTTCTGTTAGGACACCACTTCAGTCTCATCTTTTTTTAGGTCTCGCCTAGCGATGCAGCGCAAAGCGCTGCTCGCTATGCGAGATCTATTGTTGCCGACTTTTGCTCCGATGCGGGACACGAGATGTGCACGCGCTTGGTGCGAGCAGGAATTGTAATAGCGCCGCAAGCCGTACGCGTGCACATCAACTGTCTGTGCCGAAACTTAAACAGACAGGAGATATGCACGCGTACGGCTCGCGGCGTTATCACAACGCCTGCTCGCACCATACGCGTGCACATCTCCTGTCCAGGCACGCTCACGGCGTGTCTTCAGCTTAACTTCCCGCTGGTTCCGAGGAGTCAACATGGCTGCGCCCTCGCCGGGACACGAGGTGGACGAAAGACGTCAGGGCCCGCTGCAGCAGCTCGAGGGACCCCAGCGCCAGCTCGACATAGGCTTGACGACACTGCCAGCAAAGGAGGCACCGCAAGAAGCGTCACAACAGCAGCGTGTACTAGAAGCACGTCATGGCCAAGTGCAGCTAGAGCTCTGTGTGACGTTAACCCCGCAGCGAGAGGCAGAATCACGTCACAGCGAACAACCACGGCCCAACCTTGAGTCAGAGACACGTCACAATGATCAACGACCTCCACAGCCCGAGTCTGACACACGTCACAGTGAGCCCCAAAGGCTGCCACAGCGCGAGTCAGAGTTGCGTCACAATGAGCAACATTTGGCACAGGTACGCGAGCAGGAGGTACGTCATAAGGAGCAAGCACGGTTGTAGCAACACGAGCTAGGAACACGTCCAGTCCAAGTGCAGCAAGGAACGACGTCCAGCTCACGTTGCGTGGAGCAGCACCGACCGCCTGGGACTCCGACGGAGCCTCAGTCCGGGCCCCCTCTAAGAAACGGCGGACAGTGCGGCTGGAGCTAGCCCTTCGGGACCCCACGGAGGAGAGCTGCGCGGAATACAGCTATCCCGAGCTACTGGGGGCAGCCCGGCTTGGGGGCTCGGCCACACCACAGGTAAGGGATTGAACACGTCAGACTTATGAGCTACAGGTTCAGGGTGGGTGTTGGAAGTAGTCGCAACTGGAGTGGGTTCAACGGGTTTCGCAGGAGGGCACTTGGGTCTGGATGCAGTGCTCTCCGGTTTTGGTGGGGTGCTGAAAAGTCCTTTCCAGTTCAAGGGCTGGAGGCTGCTGAAGTGGGTTGTTGGCCAGGCAATGCCCCTTACATGATTTGCAGGCATGAGCCTCTGCTTTTACTGGGCGCATAGGTGAGTTTTTGCTTTTTTTGTGATGTTCTTGGCACACAAGGGAATCGTGCGTGTGTGCCGAGAGCTGCGATTTGTAGGCACTGTAAACTGCAGTAACTCAGTGTGGATCTGTGGTATAGAGGGACGCAATAATGTGACCTCTGTAGAGAGAGGGACCAATGTCCTCTCACTGGATTGTAAGGTATTGCCAGAGGTGGCAGCCTGATTTCTTTCTAGAAGGGAGCGGAGTCCCTTTACTGATACCTGAGGTGAGTGGCCTATTGGCTTCGTCCCTGTAAAGTGATAAGGACAGCTGTACTCTACATTAATTTTCTGTGTATGCACGTGTAGCGCTTGTATGTGGGCATACCTTCAGTGTATGTCAGAAATGTTCAAGGAGTTTGTGTGCTATTTTAAACCAATGGGTGATGCAGAATGTATTTTGATATAGCTGTGTAGGTACCGTATACAAAATGGAGAGACAGGAGTCGCCTTCCAGATGGGCTAAGTGAATTGCAGATCCCTGATACAGACTTAGCTTTTTGTCAACTAATGAAAGCAGTGTGTGTAAGGATAGGTGACAGGGGTATCTTGGAAGGACAGTGATGTTTCCTGTCCTGACTTATGTTCCGCTAAAGGCGCTACATACAAAAGCTAGCCGATTTGGCAAGTGTGAAGGTTGTTGTGCCAGTGTTTTGGTTAGCCCTGAGAGAAGCATCACAAAGTCTTTTGGGACAATCACCCAGCATCAACAAAACATGTCTGAAAGAGTGTATGAAGTATGGCTCTAGATTCCATTCAGTGTTTGCAAGGTTTTCCATGACTAAAGCAGTGCACCCAACAGGGTGTAGGAGGACTTCTGTGATCCAGGGCTAGAGCCTCTGACTACCAGTTTCCCCAAGGGTGTGAGGGACTATTTACCCTAGACTATATCCTGCTGTTGAGTCTGCCTAGAAAAGTGGACTGCTGAGCGAGACACACTGGAGTTGTTACTGCAAGCGTCTGCCCAGCTGAGCAAGATAGGATATCTGGGGTCAGCTGTCCCAGAGTCATGGAGGGGCTCAGTACTGGTACCACTACACAACAAGCATTTGCAATGCAATAGGTCTCGCATTTACGCAAGTTTAAGCTATCGGCATTGTAATTGACACTGCGTTTTATTTATGTTTTCAAAAACCAAAACAAAATTAAAGGCATTGTCATTTACAATGCCAATAGCTCAAACTGGCGTAAATGCGAGACCTATTGCATTGCAAATGCTTGTTTTATATGTAGCTATGTACACCAGCGATGATACAATGGTATGCCTACATGCACTATGAAGCAGAGGTCTAGGTAGGTAAAATCTATTGCTTGGGAGACTACGTTACCCAGCTTTTTTTAATTTTACCAAAAACAGTGTCCATGCTTTGTGCTAAACAATAACCGTTCCTGAATGGTTAATGTTGACCATGGGTTGCTCAAGACTGAAACAGAAAGAGGGAGTCTTCAGTACAGGCAAGGAAGGGGAGGACCAAGAAGGAAGGGGAGGGCCAGGAAGCTAAAAAACAAGCAACCATTCTCTCCAAAATGGCCTTTATCTATAAGGAAAGTAAATGTGTGCAATTGATTAACCAACAAATATAAAGGCTGTTTGGGAGACAGAATAGGTTTTAATTAATGGCTTCATTTGAAGCTCCATGGGAACAGTTATTTTTTTTCAAAGAATTTGCCAATTCTAGCGTGAGTAATATTTTTTATGTTTACACTAGGTACACAGTCTGTTTGCTATTGTTGAACAAGTATTAACAAAAACAATAGCTCTGGCCTGTGTATAAAGTAAAGAAGAGGTTGTAATAATTATGGTACTGCAATGAGAATTGCTAAACTGGACATCTTGTGTCATTGGAAAACAAGCATAATCCCAACATTTCCATCCTTGCTAAAAAATATGTATGAGACGAAGGCTGATTTCTAAGCTTAACAAACAATTACAATTATTCAAGGAACTTTAGTGGGTTGGAGAGCTTTCTAAAAGTTTGATTTTGGAACAGGTGGCACTAGGTGGAGGGGTTAACGAGTCAAAATAACAGCCTCATTTATCGCCCTTTACTCTTGTTTTGTTATCCAGAGTTAGTGAAGAGTTATATCTCTGTGGATGATCACCATATATAGTTCTCGAGAAGTGGAAAGTGATCTATGGTGACTACTGGCATAGGCGTATTGCTCCTTTAGAGGGAGCAATGGGTCATTATGATGTGTCATTATCACAGAGAGGTGAGGGTGGTTTATGTTAGTCGCTTTTATTGGATGGGATTATGTAACAACGAGCGCCTTTTATGATGAATGCATTAAATATTATGTTGACTGATATGCCAATAAAGAAATGTAGTAATAAAATGAAAACTTGATGCAAAAGATACTGCTTGCACAGAAATAAAACATTCAATTCTGTGGAGTTTTAATGTCGTTTTTTTATTAGAGCAAGAGAGACTATAAGACCATACAAATCAGCACAGTTAAATCGTGTGATAAAGCAGCATTAAAAAGAATACAGTGGAGAATTTTAAAAAAAAGTATGTTTTGCTTTTTATTTTGTTTTTTCTCTTCACCAAACTAGAAACTTTTGCACTCCTAATACCCCTTCCAAAAGCCAGTCAGTAGCATAATAATGCATCAGGGTACCCAGAACACAACTAATCTAACCTAGACCAGAGTAAAAAATAGTCCAAACTGCTAAAACATAGGATAATCAAAATAGAAATACTATTAATATAACATTTAATTAGTAGCTGCATGATAGCAAAATAATTCAGGAACAGACGGGAGATTCATGGAGACAATCCTCATTTTTACTTTGGGTTTTAAACTTCACAATATACTGTTTCCTAATCCCTCCAGCTCCTCCCTATAAAGGAGAGTACCTTCAAATTCCAGCCATGGGAGTAGGGCTCTTCTCCGTCTCTTTACCGTAGAAGGAAATTTGCTTTTTCAATTTATTGGTATATTATGTCAAGCAAGGAGCATTGCTAAGTCAAGAAACACACTCAATACTTTATCATTTTTTGAGGAAGAGACCAAATATGGATGATTCAACATAACTCCCAAGTACTTGAACTGTTGTAAGAGACAATATTTCCAACACTCTGGGCCAACAGAAGTGAAGAGAGCCACGTGACCACAGCATGGGCTGTAAGTTAGCGTCTAGAGAAGGAGACATAGGGCATCTCAAGCCTGCACCTGCACAGGCCATGCCAATATTTTTGGGTGTCAGATATGCTCAATTTACTATAATAAACTGAATACACTTCAATCTGGATTTGTAGAATATTTTATGCGGGTATTACAATATTTTTTACCATTCCGCATCACTGAGAGGTTTTGCTAGATCCGGTTCCCATGACAAACGAAGTGGGGCTCAACATACGTCCCAATGTTGTATATGAGCCCGATATTTTATCAATTTCTTGCCATCACCCATTGAACACAGTGTTTGATACACTTCATGTGTTGTGGGTTGAGAGGATTGCATTTGAAATAATTCTGTAAGTCCGTACTTAATTCGCCTATATGTAAGAAACTGTCCCAGAGGAATGTCATAGTCAGTCATCAGAGACGACATATCACCACTTTTGCCATTAACAAATAAGTTGCCTATTGTAGACAATCCAGGATCAGTCCAGGAACGAAGTTGGTAAGAGCCAACTAGTATGTGTGGAGCCCTATAAGTGGGAATAGCGGAGGCCTAGGGAGGGACCTACATCTAAATCACACGAGAGTGTCTCAAAAATGACAACCGTATACAGTAAAGCAGGAGGGGGAATCGGAGGACACCTCACAAAAAGGAACGGGTGCAAAGAGCCTTCAGTATAATTTCTACGTCAGAGATCTGTTTCAGATAAAGATTGGGATCACCAACTGAAGCTGTGCAGCTAATTAGTAATGTTCAAAATCATGGAGGCAGAGGTCCTCTCTCTCAATGGGCTACTTCAAGGTTGAGTGGGTGCGACGCGACTCAGTGATATATAAAATCACTGTGTTATTGATCCAGCTTTTTAGAACAGGAAAAATAGAGGATTGGAAGATTAGCATAGTGATGCATTAACCGCAGTTGTGCGGCCCATGGTTGCTAGTGGGAGTGAAGTCTAAAATACAACCTGTGTGCTAAGTGCTTGCACCATTCTTCCAAGGTTGCCATCCCAAGATCCTCTACAGAATAGTAAATAGCTATACCTAGGAATCTAAAAGAAAGAGCCCCGACGTCATAGGGAAAACACAGGATTTAGACAACCGGGGCAATAGAATCGCCATGAGGAACTTATCTATGGCATCAGTGGTGGCCTCAACCGCTGCAAGACCAACGCACAACAGTATGAAACAAGCATTTGCAATGCAATAGGTCTCGCATTTGCAAGAGTTAGAGCTATTGGTGTTGTAAATGACTGTCTTTTCAACACCAATAGCTCTAACTCTTGCAAATGCAAGAGGGTACTGAGAAGTAATTAGGGGACTGTAGAGGGAAGGGTTAAAGAAGCGAAGGAACAGAACGCCGTGCCCTGCTAGGGTTTGTATAGTGTTTACCCGTATCATGCTGCCTCAAAGCGCTGCGTGGAACAGGAGAGGCAAGGGAGGGAGGAAATCAGCCAGGAAAGGAGGAGCTTGTACTGGGCCTCAGACCCCCCCCCCCCTATCAGCATGAAGTTAGAAGAACGAGGGACAGAAACAAAACAAAAAATTAAATCTCCAACCATTATTTTCAAAGTAAAAAAAAAAAACGATTGTAAAGACATTCTCATGTTTTTTTTATACAAGAAGTGGCTGACCTGAAATCACGGAGGTGGGTGTTCTAAGTGCTTAAGAGCCAGGCGCTTCTGCTGCTAGAAGGAAGCCATGTGAGACCTCTCCTACCCCTGTGACTTCTCCGAGGAGCTGGCTCCGGGATCAAGGCACCAACAGCATAGGGTAAACTTCCATGCAGCCCATTGGTAACACAAAATGACAGGGCCCTGTTCGGGATGTGACGTGGCCCCCATGAGTCTCCTGTATTTTGGAGTTATTCATCGGCCTTTGGCAGATTGGGACCGCAGAGTCCCGCCTCCCCGTCCTGCTGCCCTCTTGCACTGCTGGTGCACACTGTTGTTAATAGAGGGCAGTGGGTGAACCAAGGGTACACAGGGCTTTAAGGGTGCCTTCTGGGAGACCTGCTCTCCACCTGGGTCCGTGCCGTGCAGAGCGAACTGCCCTGCTACTACTGAAAGGAAAGCCATGTTTAAGCAAGTAGAGCGGCTGGTAAACTGTCTTTAATTCAATGGGAGATATTATACAAGTGTGATTAGAAATACGAGCATGGGAAGAGGATTTCTGTTGGTAGATTGCAATAAAAGTGAATTGCACGTGCGATGTTTGACAGCGTGCATTACAGAGCACAAAATTTGCATAGCATGTGATCAAAGCCCTGCAGGGACATAATGACACCAATTCCCAACCACTACTCACAAACACTACTGTTAAGTTAGATAGTAACTGTAAGCCTATCCATAGCAGTCCGAGCACTAACAACTAGCCTTAACCGAGACTCTGACCCTAAACCAAACAGCCAAATTAACTCAACTACCCACGTGGCAGCACTAAAATACCCTAAACACAAACTCTATCTGTAATGCAAATGCCAACACGATTGAAAGCGGAGGACATTTTAGAGCAGCTGGCAGATCTTAAAAAGCCCAGGGAGCTGGGGCAGTATATATCAGTAAAAGTCGAGACAGTCTCCCAACCCAGCTTATGACAACACAATCGGGTCAAATGAAAGTTGGACTGATTAGAGGTTTTTCAAACTCAAGGCGGTTTATGGTTTGGGTTTCAGGTTGTAGAACCCTTAAATATCCTGTCCCAAGTTTGGATGTAACAAGAAATACTTTTTTGCTGTTACTCGCACCTTTGTCCATGCCGATTTAGTGACTCAACAACCTTAAGTCTCCTAAAATTTAAATATATCAGAGTACATGAGTCCCATATAAATAAACTCAAATTTTATTAAGGTATTCTGATTTGAAAGCGATATTATTTATGAATATTATCCTACCCTGACAGCGAGTGGCATCGACTTGAGAGTGCGCCTGTACTCAAAAAGCAGCAGAGCACATCCATTGCAGCAGCTCCGACCGGAGCACAACAGATGGCCGTTTCCAATTACGTCCAATGGAAATTAAAGGAGCGGGTCTTAAAGGCATGAGGATTTTTAAAGGGGCAATTTAAAACAAGTTAATAGCGCCCGGCAGCCGCTGCACGCATCCCTTCTACCGCCTCTGCGAACAGCTCCCCTCAAGAGATGCACGCGCCACAACTCAGCAC
This sequence comes from Calotriton arnoldi, assembly GCA_963921515.1. Taxonomy (NCBI): domain Eukaryota; kingdom Metazoa; phylum Chordata; class Amphibia; order Caudata; family Salamandridae; genus Calotriton; species Calotriton arnoldi. The sequence continues at coordinate 519,943 of CAWUFW010007797.1, read as the reverse complement.
AAAGCGCTCGTTTGTAGAAGCGGGGGCAGAGGTGCGCGGTCTGGCGTGCATGAGTAATGCACTGGCGAGCATTGCTCCTCCCATGGCCTATTGGTGTCTATTACGCGCACCAAGCGCGTAATAGACACCAATAGGCCATGGGCGGAGCAATGCGCCCGCCTTTAGCCAATTGCGTGCAGTCTTTTATAAAAAGACGCTCGAAAAGGCCAATGGGGTAGCACAAAAGGAATCGCACACGCACGAGCGTGTGCGATTCCTAGGTCAGTGCTGAATCCCCGTTTTTCACCCACTAAATGTCTTGCGCTGTGCGAGCACTGCTGCGCAGTGCAACGCTAGGCGCGAGACCTAAAAAGGCACTATTAATGCCGGTTTGGGTAGCTACAGATGCTCCAGAGCATAAAGTTATGCAAAGGGAGTTACATGGAATGAGTTCGGTTACTCACATGTGCTAAAAGGCGGCTGGATTTGCCACCCTCATTGTGTATTTTAGTATGGTATGATGAATAATCAAAATCTATAAGGTCTCTAATCTGTCATAAGAAGTAGTTTTTAAGGAGCAGAAATCCTCAGATCTTTCCAGGCCAGAAGGAATATGAGTCTCTAGATCTTGCACAGAAGATTCGAATTGGGAGATGTCCCTTGTAAGCAACTGTCTAACCCCCCACCTTGGTTTTAATACATAGATCTCTAGTGACAACTTTAAATGTTCACCCCACTCATTGAGAGGGAAGATGATGTCCCCGCACTGTTGCAGACAAATGTAAAAATATGGTCTAAGAGCATATGTCAAAACATTAATTCTTCCAGCATGCCCACTTGCAGGTGCCATGTTGGAATTGGAGGAGGGGGGGAATTCAATGATTTGCCCCAAGTTAAGTTCATATGTGAGGGGTTATGTTCTAAGTGTGTTCTGGGGAAATATCAGCAATGCATGTGTAAATTTCTAGAGCGCAGACAAATCTATTTACCTTAGGGACACAGATTATGAAAGAGAAAATAAAATAAGTATTCACGTCAGGATGAGTAACATAATAGTCAAATGTCATCCGCGCCCCATTGATCCAACCACTGCTGACAGCTTTTAGCATTCAGAAATACAAGAGACTGGGAAAGAGGCAACATCAAGCGATTAATGAAGACATCAAACACACAGTTAAAATCTCCCCCATTTATTTAAGGGACATGTACCCAATCTGAGAGGCCGGTCGACATGTAACGCCAGTACGTAACCTGGACAAATGTTGGGGGCATAAAATACTCCCAACACCAGCAGTTTTCCACCCAGTCTGCCCCCGACTAACACATACAGACATTCATCATAGATAAGCATAGTTTCTGTTTCAAAAGGCACACCAGGTTTAATCAAAAGCGCAGCATCTCTTACATAAGCAGAATACCCGGTGCGATAGAGCTACCCACTTGCTTTACACCGTAATATAGAAACTTCGGAGGCAAGCAAATGTGTTTTTGTACGAAAACAAAAAAAAAAAATAGTTCCTCCATCGAAGCAAAGAAAAGAGCATTGTATACTGTATATTTAGGGGGGAATTTGAATTGCATCCTAAACCCAGAACACGATCGATCTAAAGGGAATCCTCATAGGGCCTTCTGCGGCGGCTCGTGCCCTTGTGGAAATAGCAACATGGGAGGGTATGTTGGACAACTGGCGATATAGATCCTCCACTGGGGAAGGGTTCACACGTTATTCATCGGTGCATGATGTACATTCCTGCAGTGACTACTGGTTGTTGTCGCGGAAACTGGCTTCCCGCGTACGATGCTGGAAGCCGCTCCGGAGTATGTATTCGGACCACTCGCCAGTCCTTTTAGAACTAGAACTGAAAACACTGCGGCCTCCTGTGTTTTAGTGGCGCTTTCCCCCGTATTCGCTGTTGGATTCCGTGTTTCGCAAGGAGTTGACGCAGGCGATCACCGAGTTTTTCTGCCTCAATATAGGCTCAGTAGACAAATTTGTGATGAAATGGGAAGAGTTCAAAGTTTACATATGCGGCGTCACGTTGTCTAAGCACGCCGGAGTCCTCAGATCGCTACGCAGCCGATTAGCCAGACTAGAAACAGAGATTACAGAAACAGAGCAGCGACACAGGGAAACAGCTGAGCAAAGTCTCCTGGGTGATATCAGAAATAAGGTAGAGGAATTTCATGAAATTGCACAAAGTGAGGTGAACCATCTAGGTAAATACGCAGTAGCAAGCTCGTACGGTGAAGGGTAGCGACCTGGTGCAACACTGGGGGCCCTGATGCACCCCCACCAGGAGGATAATGTGATTCTTGAGATACAGGATGAGCAGGGGCAGAAACTATGTGCTGCTGAGCAGATATCGGACCGTTTCCGCAGATATTATACTGAGTTATATAAGTCGCAGCTTGCTTACGATGACACAGCTACCACAGATTATCTCGCACAGAGCCATGCAGAGGTTTACTGTTGAGCATAGAGAATACCTCATGGCCCCGCTGTGCCCTGGGGAGATACGCACAGCTCCTAAGGGTATACCCACTGGGAAGGCCCCAGGTACTGACGAGCTTACTGTGGCCTTCTATAAGGCCTATCAGGATCAACTTATCCCACACCTGGTCTCACTATACGAGGAGATGACTGCAGATGGCTGTATGGCCCCACAATGCAAGAAGCTCTATTAGTTACTATATTGAAGCCGGGTAAGCCGGCAGATAGTTGCTTGTCCTACTGTCCGCTGTCCCTACTGAATATACACGAAGAAATTAGCTAACTGCTTGGCCCTGTTATTGCTGGGAATGGTGAGACCAGAACAAGCCGGTTTTGTTCGTGGACGTAGCTTGACGTTTAACCGCCGCACCTTATTCAGTACTATTCAGCGACTAGACCCAGAGGTAAATGCATCAGCAGTCTTCCTCGACGCTGAGAAAGTGTTCAATTTGATAGAGTGGGGCTTCATGTTGGCTGTCTTGCTACGCATAGGAGTCGGAGACGTACTTTTGTGATTGGTGACAGTACTTTACACCGAACAGACAGCGCAAATTAGGATTATTGGCACTGTTACTGCTCCTACTGTTATCAAGAAAGGCACCAGACAGGGTTGTCCCCGGTAGCCATTCTGCACACCCTGGCTTGTGCGCTGCATGAATACCATGCACATCGAGGCCTGCGATTCCCGGGCTATAAGTTAATTATCTAGGCCTATGCTGATGATACGTTACTTTACATATGCAATCAAGAGCGTAATCTAACACCAGTGCTGAGAGAGGAGGTGCGGTTCGGGGAACACTCCGGGCTTCGAGTCAATTGGGATAAGTCCACCATTTTCCACACATACCCCAGCTATGACGCCGGTGCAGTTAGAATACCCGGTGCAGTGGGTGACGGACTCAGTGCGCTATCTGGGGATACAGGTACACACAGACCCGGCGGTTGTCATGTTAGACAATTATGGCAAAGCAGAACAGAAACTCTCAGGTGCAATAGAACTGTATATTAGGTTTCCGTTATCTCTTACGGAACGCATCGCAATCATGAAACTGGTGATGCTGCTCCGGTTCTTATTCTTGATCATGAATATTCCGATGCTGCTTCCCCGGGTGACGTTCAATGGCCTCCGGACTCTCATGATTCACCTGGCGTGGGCCAGGAAGCAACCGTGGGTGCACTGGGAGACCCTCACTTTGCCATACCACATGGGAAGACTGAACGCCCCAGACTTAGAAACTTATTATAGGGCCTCTCAGTGTATGTTACCACATTACTGGATCCATGGCCCACGGGACTTGCCACACTAATGGTGGAGGGCTGTTTGGAACTTTGGTGCGCAGTCATGGTGTGTCTGATTCCTTGAATGCAACGTTAAAACTCATGGCAGAGGCTCCTAGAGCAACAGGCCAGGTCTTTATTGTATTCACCCCATATGCCCTTAGCCTGGTGTGCATGGTTTCCCATGGGTCAGGAGCACTGCGCAGCAAAGTACTTGAAGGAGTTGGGTATACAAACTACAGGAGACTTCTTCGGCAACAGCGTCATGAGTGGCTGGGACGTGGTGCATGCGCGGGCCGTTAGGCCCACTGTTCTCGCACAGTTCCACTATTATAGGGCAGAGATGCCAGCGTTGACATCACTTCTCCAGACAGCTGCCCCTTGCAGACTAGTGGCGAGGTTGTATGCATATGCGCAGGAGGCGACCAGGCCCAAGGTATCCAAGGTCTGACTTGAGTGGCAGGGCGACTTGGGGATAGTTATCAGCGACCAGCAGTGGCAGTATTGTTGTCCCTCACAAAGACTGTCTCCCTAAACAGCAAACATAGGTTATTGCATTTTAAGTATATCAACAGAGTGTACTACACACCAGACTGGTTGCACCGCTATGGTTTGCGTGACAGTGCGGACTGCCCACGCTGCAGAGGCAGGTTTTGCGCACCTAACTAGGTACGGCCCAGGCTTACAGGAATTCTGGCGAGCTGTGTTTGGAGAGCTTGAGTCTATCACTGGGGTGTTGCTGGACCCCCCTCCACTTTTGGCGCTGTTGGGCTACGACAAGGAAGTGCATAGTGGTGTAACTTGTACACGTGAACAATCTCCTAAAGCGTGTACGGTGGACGCGGAGCAAGCTGGAGGTCTACAATTGTGGTACTTTTCAATTTGTGAATCACCAAAATAAGACAATCTAGTCACACCAAAGAAGCACATTTTTTATCCTTAATAACAATTACTTTTCAACAGTACCCCCGTGGCATAATATTGGTATCCCTCTGGCACTAAATCATCTCTGTACGCCATAAGTAGTTAAAGTCCGCTTGCTGCTGCATCTCGAGTTCACCATGGCTTCACAAACAAAAAAAGCTACTCTGGCTGCAATAATTAGGTAGTGAGCATTCGGCTAATATCTTTTTATTATAGGGCATTGCGAATATTGCTGCCTCTATCTCTTCTGTAGAGAAGTCTCCCTCTAGATTCCTTGCTCTTTCCCTCGTGCTTCTCCCACCCTCAAATCCTCTTCTTGTTTTCAAATGTTTCTTTACCCTCCCCTAAGAGCTATACCATTGTGTCCCTGCCTCTCCCAACTTGTTTGCCCAATTTTTAAACCCCCTGCTCCTTAGTTGTTCCTCTTCCTCCTCACTGCTCTTGCCGCTAAGCAGCATCGGTGTCCTCCATCTGCCTGCACTCAGCCTACTTCGCAGCTGAATCCGGAATCTGATGGGTCAACAGGCTACTTCATCTTAGTGTGTGTTGTAGCCTCTTCGCTATTCTATTGTATCCTTCTGTTGATATCAGTTTTACATGACCTGGTAATGAAAAACTCTAACATTCGTTTTTCACTACTGCAAGGTCTATATATCCCATAGGATAACATTGGGATTACCTTATTACATTTTATAAGTGTAATTTCCAAATGGGAAGGTACAACTGATTCAAGTTTGGTGTCTCTGGAATCCTAATTTGAAATCCTCGCTTATGGTGAAGTCGGATTTTAGATTACAATTCTCAAAATGACACTTTTAGAAAGTTGACATTTTCTTGCCTTAGCCATTTGGTGCCTGCAACCTGTCTCTGGTTACATGACGGGGTTTAGTTGGAAGTTGGGCTTTGTGTATTCCTCCTAGACAGCCACATACAATGGGAGCTTAGGTGTGACTGAATAGGCCATCACTGGCAGGATGGGAAGGAAGAGCTGGGCCCAGCCTCACTTACGCTTAAATAGGTTTTGCCCTGTCTCCACAAAAAGGGCTGCATACCCCCTGTAGTTTGTCTGGAGCCAGGGCAGGCGAGGCACGTCATCAGAGCACTTCAAAGGTATGCCTCTAGAAGCTTATCCCCACTTCAAAGGCACAACTCTGTATAAAAGAAGGACCACAGTCACCACCACTTCAGTGCACTTCTGGACCTGTGGATACTCTGCCACGAAGCAGGACTGCTGTGTTGCTGAAGAACTGCCACTCTGCTGGAATGCACTCTGGCGGACTCCTGCTTTGCTGTGCTGACCTGCTGCCCTCTTGCCTGGGTGAGAAGGACTGGATATGCATCTCTTGAACCCAGAGTAACTTCAACGGCTAATTGGCTGGCCTCCTGATCTGAAGCCTCAGGGACATAACAGGCTTCCAACCTCCTTGCACCTGGACTCTGCCATCTGTGAGTCTACCATGCCAAGTGTTGCCACTCAAGTTCTGGACCCTTGGAAGTGGGCCTAAGTAGCGTGCCAGGGGAAACCGATGCATCTTCTCTGCTGAGCGGCGCATCCTCGAGCAGAACCAACACTGCTATGTGGATTGGACCCATCACAAAGACCCACACCAACTCTGCAGTCCTCGGAACCGACGCATCGCCCCGACAGCGTGGCGCATCCACAGCCCAGGTCCTCACATCTCTCATCAGCGGCAGCCTCAGCGACTGACTCCACATCGCAGCACCTCGAAACCAACGCATCGCCAGCTGTGTGCCACATCTCCCAACAGACTTCACAACGCAAGCCCCGTTGATGGGACCCTTGACGACGACACAACAGGACTTGGCACCGCAGCCTAGCCACATCTCAGAATGAATGCATCGCTTTGGCTGCACGGCATATTTTCAATACGAATCCACACAATGCGCCTCTATCTAGATTTAAAGGTACACTGTTCAGCGGGCCTGATTGGGTCCCTATGGCCGGCCCACGCTCCATCGCGGTCAGCCTAAAATTGTGAGTCTGTCCCAGTCCAGCGCAACCAGATATCCCCAGTAGCGCTTTGTGCTTTTTGGCGCAATTTTGGCCTAAAATTTTAGAATTGAATATCTCTGGTTCTACTAATTGGATTTGTGCCGGTTTTGCTCTATTTTTCTAGCCTGATGTGGGATCCTTTTTGGGTGCTTTTGTTACTGTTCAAAGTGTTGCGCAAATACATTACACATTGCCTCTAAGTTAATCCTGACTGCTCTGTGCCAAGTTGCCAGGGGGCAACGCACAGATGAATTTGGGGTTTACTTGTGCCTTACCCTGAATAGGATTGTGGTTGCTGCTTGACCAGGTTTACACCCCAGTAAACCAGTAACCCAATTTCTAACAGTTTACAACTTGGTGACTTGCATCTACAATTGCTTTGCATACGTTACACTGCACGTTTATTTCTGTACCACGATATTATTTTAGAAATTAATTTGCACATGTTTTTGTTATTCGGTATTTCTTCCTGAGATTCAGTCTGGACATTTTGTACAAGGTCGAACAACATTGTGCCCTGTTTTTCTCTGTGGTCGGTCACTAACACATTCTAACATATAGACATAACAGAGAGACTCAGCTGCTGTTTTCTAACATGGCACTTCTTATCATATAAGCAGAGACTTGCCGTTTTGAAATCAGAGAGGATGATTTCTAGCAGAGGAAAGGTCCCGGGACGAACACGCCCAACTCTGCGCAATCTGAGATGCAGACCGGCTAACAGCAAATGCCAGCTATGGGGCACAGTACTAATCCCAGAGAAAACTGATATAGGACTGTGCTCACGTAGTGAGGCTAAGCTTAGGCAGATATATTATTCGCCATGATAGGGGTTTTCATTGTATACAGTTTACTAGTAATGATAATTGCACTGCTAAGTTGTGTATGTTTTCTAATTGCAGCACAGTTACTTCATAACTGAGCACAATAATTTCAATAAATATTGTAAACTGTTTTTGTCTCTCTTTTCTGCTTATTGTGGACATGCATGAGTGAGAGAACGAAAGATGATGATCCATTACCACAGTTCCCTGAGGGGACTAGAGTGCTGTGTTCAGGGGTGCCAACTTTCCTGTTACTCTATGAAGCTTATGAGGGCAAGTAAGACACTATGAGCTAGTCAGGATTTGGGCCCATAGGCACTGATGTGGTATGGTGACTCAGGGCCAGATGTATTAATAAACCGGTTTGTGATTCCCTAACTGTGAATCCTTGCGATTCGCAATAAGGAAATCACAAAATGGCATGTATGAAAGTGTGTTGAACACTGTCTGCGATTCCTAATGGGTCGCAAATGACCCACCTTATGAATATTGATAAGGTAGGTCGCAATTAGCAACCCATTAGGAATCGCAAAAATCACAGGGAAAGAGGCCTGCTGAGATGAGCAGACCACCATTTCTGTGATTGCTGTTAAATAAAGCAATTTCTTTTTAGTAAAGCATCCCGTTTTCCTTAGAGGAAAACGGGATGCTTTACAAAAAGTAAAATGAAAAGTTTTCCTTTCATTTTTTAAGAGCAGGCAGTGGTCCATGGGACCACTATCTGCTCTTAAAAAGTTATTGCATACATTCACAAAGGGGAAGGGGTCCCTTGGGGACCCCTTCATGTTTGCAAATGGGTTACCACCAACTTGAAGTTGGTGGTAAAATGCAGATGTTTTGCAACCGCATTCACGGTCACAAAACATTTATACATACCATTACGATTTGGTATTTGGAAGGGATGCCCTAAACACGCCCCTTCCAAATACTGATTCGCAAACCCATTTTGAAATTCAGTAACGGTTACCGAATTGCAAAATAGGGTTTGATACATTTAAAAAGCATTTGTTGTGTTCGCAAACGAGCCGATTCTGAGAATTGGCCCATCTGCAAACGCAAAACTGCTTGTTACATGTGGCCCTCAGTCCCTACATACTGACATTCTGTGATCCCAGGCATAATTCTGTTGCCAAACAGAATCCCAGCAACACAGAACGGAGCAACATCACAGCGTTGGCCATAGCCAGAAAATAAATGCTAAGCAAGAAGCGCATGTATAATATCGCACATATCACCAAGAGGAAAAATGGCTGGTCAGCGAGCGCTAGCCGAAAGGAGGTAACTTGAGAACGATGTAGACAGACGTAGGGACACTAGAGGTCACGCTGAGGGGGGAACTTAGTGATGCAAGCTCGCAACAGCAGACCCAGGATTCAAGGCGGGACAAGCCCCCTTTACGAAGGGGAGGGAGTTGTCTTTGGCAGCTGTTGGAAGCCGAAAGGTAGGTTGTCCCTTTACACAGAGATGGGATGCTTCTGAAGGCCCCTGGCCTCTTCTGTCCTCAAAGTGGTGCTCTCTGCTGTACCCCCAAACCGACAGCGATTGATGCCATGCCGCAATTGCAGGAGGATAGGGGAGATGAAGACCTTCCATTGGAGAGTGACGGTGAGCTTGGAAAGAGAAGGGCTAAATCAAATAAAAGGGTTACCATTTTGTTTTGCTTCATACACCGGTAGGAACCCAGGATGCAAGCCTCCCAGCATTGTAGGGCAGCCAAATCAATTGTCTGCACAAGCTGTGTAGTGATCACTGAGTAGTACTGTGACAGAGAGGGACACAACCATAACATGTGGCGCAGGATCATGGAGGTGGCAACAAGGCTTATCGGAGGGGGCGGCTTAGGAGCCCCATCGTTTGAAGCCTACTCCCTCGTGGCACAATTGCAATGGGTTGCCAGATGGTTGGCAAACCAAAACCTGGAGGAAACATACCATGTCTCACAGCCTCTCATCGCTGCCACTATTCAAGGCTTCCTGCTCCCAGGACTCTTACCAGACTCCCCGCGCTCTTTGCAAGTTGCCTACAAAAGTATCACCAGAGCACGCTTTCGCATGCAACATGTCCCTCCATATGCTCCGGGGTTCCCATTGCAGGGCCTCCCACATTACCCAGGAACATTCTCTGCTTCAGACCTGCGTAGCTGGAACAACCGGTGCCAGACCACAGCCGGCGACCTTTTCTCAGACGGCCACTTCCTTTCGTTTGAGCAACTTCAGGCGGACTAAGACCTCCCGCCGGGACAATTTCTCACTTGCCGCAAACTACATAACACTTGCAATACTCTTTGGTTTACACGGGACGAAGAGCTTCTTATGCACGCTGTCCTTCAAGCGCTTTCTTACCATGTAGGAGGGTGGGTCATATGATCACATGGCTCTACAGGACACTTCGAGACCATACAAGGACGCCCCAGGGCCCTTTCGCGCTAAGTGGGAGGGCAATTAACGACACTGAATGTGACAAGGCCCTGACCTTTCGTCAGAGCGTCTCGAGATATGCCAGATTCAAAAATACATAGTTTCATATCCTTCACCGTCCGTACTTGACCCCTGCGCAACTCAACCACTATTTTCCCACTGCAGACCTCCGATGCCCTTGCTGTACATCGGGGGATGCGGACTTCCATCACATGTTATGGTTCAGTCCTGTCCTCATCACCTACTGGAGGGGAGTACACTCTACAGATGAAGAATCACGACATCTTCGCAAACGCCCATTTCCCAAGAGTGGGACACAATTCCTGCACCTCATATCCCCAGATAATCTTCCTCGTGAATTTGACAGCAGAGCACACCAGCCTTAAGAGCCCCTGCGAGCATCCTTACCTTACCGCAATTCATCATCGCTCGTACGCACTCCTTGGCCCTTTTCTCCCCCCACCCCTAACTGCTCACGCTGTGGAGCCGCACAGCGAGTCCGCCTCACCGCTTTGCCTACACTGCCATTCTGATATTATTCGAGCCACTATACATTCTTCCCACCACTTTCCAACTTAGTACGTCTTTGTCTGCCTTCATGCTCCCCCCCCCCCCCACCCCTTTTTCCTAGTTGTGGCATTCACACATTTAAGTTGCATTGTTTTCTAATACTCTGCGATTTGATTCTAACACTGTTCTATGCACTGTATACACTATGTTTTTTCCCTGGTACTGACATGGTACAGCCATGCTCCGGATATTAGATTTCTGATGGTGTTACACGCTTCAGGTCTACTTTTGTGATTCCTTATTAAGGGATTCTTTTTGCATTATTGTGTTTATGTTTATCAAAAAAACTCTAATAAAAATACTTACTAAAAAAGGGGAAGTAGCAACAAGGACAGCTGGCGTTCACCCCAGGGAAAAACTGGTTAATCTTTACAGGAGATAAATACATCATATGCAGCACAAAGAACTGGATAATCTTAAACCTTGCATTCCCAGATACGGTGGCCGGGTAGGCCAGCACACTATACCACTCCCTGTGAGCAAAGGCCCGCCCAAGTTCCGTCTGCCATCTCTCCTGAAGGCCGGGCTAGATAGTACTGAATGAATGTGCAAACCAATAGCTTTTGCCAACCAGACGATTAGTCTCCACATATTGCCCATGACAATGAAGTACTGTACAACAGCATTGATTTGATGCTCTATTGCCACAGCATTCCAGTTAGTGCGCAAGATACGAGTCAGTGTGTGGTATAGTAGGAATTGACCCCTATGTAGGTTATAGAGGTCTTACCAGCTCATCAAAGGCAGTGTGTAATTCCTTTTCTTAACTAAAGACTTGCATATTCACAGTGCTTTCTGTCACAGGCTCTGACGCCAGCTATAAATATGTCTGTCACTATTCCCCAGTGCACCAGTCAAGATTCAAATCGGGGACCCTTCAGGTAGACACATTGAGATCTTAAGTGAATGTATTAACCAACGGTGCTTTTGAACCAGACCGACGTATTTCACAGATTAGTTTACCTGGCATTTATTTTCATTACGATGTTTGCATTATATATAGGTGAAAGGTAAACAAAATAGTTGACACACATTTCCTTCTTTTTGTCACGTCTCTGACCTCGCCCCCACACTCAGTGACGGTCCATCCCATTATACTTCGGTTCAAAGTATCCATACTGTTTGAATGCACTTCGACTGCTGCCATGAAGCCCCATATAAATGCTACAATACACCACTACTAAATTCAGGAGATGCAAATGATTTATATTCTTATACCTCTCCACCTAAAGTTGTAAAAAAGGATGCCTTGCATTGAAATGCACGCCCAATTTAACTAAAAAAAGGTAAATTAGGCGGATTACATGAAAACTTTAAAGGATATGGGACTGGTTTAACTATTTCATGTCGTTTGGGACTATTTACTTGTTTTCATCGGAACCTTAATCAGTTATATCAGTGTGTGTGATACATAAGGGTCGTTACTTTGGGCAATGCCTGTCACATTTCAATACAGGCTTCGAGCAGGGAAGCTCTCCCCTAGAAGCTCTCAGGTAGTCTACTAACAGTTTTATGTGGAAACAGTCTGATCACCACACGCACCCTTCCCAATCTCACCATGGAGACAAAACCTCCCGACAAAACTTCCCTTAAAAAAACTGTCGAGGCAAGGCAGTGGTTACTCTTCGCTGCTGTGCAGTTGACTAACGACGCAACACACAAACACCGCCTTTGGCAGCGCTGAAAATCAAGCCTTCATTCAATCAGAGATCACTTTTGACTGGCTATACAACGTTAAAGATGCGTTGAAGTTCTTACAATGAAGCAGGCACTGTGGCTCACATATTCATAGTTTGGGAAACTAATCCTTCCGAAGCAAAAATTCGCCGTCTTGGCATTTTAGCAAAAGACTAAATTCCTAGAGGAAACACAAATAATACACTACACAATACACATTCAATAACTGTAAAAATATTTGAAACTATTCGGTGGATTACGTTTCTCCAATACCCACATCTGAGTGGGACAAAGCACATGCTCTTTCAGAACCCTGACAGCAGCTCGGTGCTTGTATTGTGCCCCCCGGCTTCCTAAATGGTAATGAAGCCCAGTCTGTGGCGGGTGAAGAGGGGACAGACTGCCAGTCCTGCTCCCCGCTTAGAAGACGGAACAGGGTTCCGTGTAAATGAGGGTTTGGAAGGGTAGCACGTCACACTCACCGGCGGGGCAGCCCTGCTGAGTTGTGTTGTGAGAGCACGGCAGAAGCGCTAATGACACAAGCGACCCTACAGTGGCAGCAGAGTGACAGAGCCGTGTAGAAAGGAGGAGGGCCGCAGGAGGCGACACGCTCGTGACGCAGGGTACAGACCGAGTGGCTCTCGGCAACAGAAGACTGTTTTCCTCACCGGCCCTGTTCCCACTGATTATAGATAACTTACTGTCAAAGTCAACCAGTGGAGTCAGGGAGCCAGTCAACGGAAGGAAGCCGGGTAGAGCAGCAGGTTTATTCTCTGCCAGAGGCGCGGGTACTATGTTGGACACCACGCCAATAAACGAGCGGCAAATGTTTCCTCATCCAATGTCAAGGCACGATATAGTCTGCAAGGGGGCAGCACAGCCCAACGAACAGCTAGCATGAAATCCCTCAGCCAATCCAATGACACATATTCCACCAACTAAACCAATGACAAGACGCTTTGACACCACTAAAATAATATGTCCCTTCTTAACTGATTGGTTGCGGACATGTAGCTGCCCAATCTCTAGTTTTGCTCCGTGTAATAGAGGAACAGTAGGCGCCTGTCAAAGGAGCACAGGTGCCAGGTTTTTCTGATTGTTTATGTGCGACATTTCCATGGTTTCTGTGTACTTAGTTATGAGTGACATTCAACGACCATATGTGTGACACTTTTGCGAGTAAAATCAAGCAATGAAGTGCATAGGCACAGAAATTACACCCTTTTGAGCAATGAGAAACTCTTGACAAAATCCTGAAACTGCTGCAACCCCCTGAAATGGAAGGTCATGAAGACGTTGGAGGGCAATATTTGCCACAGCCAAAGCTCATATTCAGTCGGTTTCTACTGCTGTCAATGAAGTCAGGACAGCATCATTAGACAGCACTCCGTTGTTGTTGAAGTCTCTGATCATCAGTTTGTTCCAGGGTCCTCAGCAGGTCCGGCTCCAGGAATTTTGATTTGGGTGGGCCGAGGGTGCATTCGGGTGGGCCACTGCGGCAGTCGCGACTCGCGGGAGGGGGTGGGGGAGAGGAGTGGTGGGTTGGCGGGGGGCGGCGCGGAGAGGTCTGGCGGGGGGGTTCAATTTAATAATATTCATTTTAAAGAAGCAGGCAGCCAGGCTCCCTCCCCTAAGCCAATCACAACGCTGCAAGCAGCGCGGTGATGGGTCAGTACACCGCCCAGCCAGGGGCTTATGTGGCCCTCCCCTGCCCTGCTCGCATGTACAAACGCTATTGTGCAAGACGGTATTAGGAAGGGGTGTCCCTTCCTAATAGCGAGCCGCATTTGTATGTATCATTGTTTTGCGACCACAGTTAAAGTCGCAAAACACTCGCAGTTTACCACCTACTCCAAGTAGGTGGTAAGCCACTCGGAAAGAGGAAGGGGTCACCAGGGGACCCCTTCCCCTTTGTGAAAGGATGTGAAAATATTTTTTAAGAGCAAGCAGTGGTCCCACGGACTGCTGCCTGCTCTTAAAAAATTAAACAGACGTTTCATTTTTCTTTTTGAAATGCATTCCATGTAAGGTCCCGTTGATGGGAAGAGGAGGTTTCTGAGGTGGGAGTATCAGGCAAGTAACACTACTCAGCCTCCCTCGTTGCCAGCCTTCAGAGAGAATCTCTCTTCATTACTAACGCCACCAGACCCCGGACTCTGCAGCACCCTCCCTTCCAGCCCTGATTATCCATTTTTTACCATCCATCTCTCGTGCACCTTATCTCACAGCTGACCTTGGGCCCCAGCCCCATATCAGCCACCATCCGGCTCCTTTTTCATTATTCCTGGTAAAAAACATTAGTAAAATCCCCCTCAAACTTAAAACATTAAATATAACAGTAAATATAATTAGCACACACTTTAAAATATGTTCCACAGTGGCCCTAATGACCCGACTGCTAATTAAATAAACAAAAACAGAAAGGCCATGACAGGGCCGGCTTTAGCGCTGGTGTGAAAGTCTTTATTGGTGCCCCACCACTGACCTCCTTCTCGATATCTTTACTACCACCCTCCAACAGTGCCCTTCATCTCTCCGTAGCCTCTCCCCCTCATGACCTCCTCCTCAGACTCTCACACTACCACCCTCCACCAGTACCCCTCATCTCTCTGTAGCCCCCCCCCACCGCATGACGTCCTTCTCGGATTCTCTCATTGCCACCCTCCACCAGTGCCCCTCATCGCTCCATAGCCCCTCCCCCATGACCTCCTCCTCGGATTCCCTCACTACCACCCTCCACGAGTGCCCTTCATCTCATCAAAGCCCCTCCCCCTCATGACCTCCTCCTCGGATGCCCTCCTTGCCACCCTCCAACAGTGCCCCTCATCTCTCCGTAGCCTCTCCCCCTCATGACCCCCTCCTCAGACTCCCTCACTACCACCCTCCACCAGTGCCCCATATCTCTGCGTAGGCCCCCATGACCTCCTCCTTGGATT
This sequence comes from Calotriton arnoldi, assembly GCA_963921515.1. Lineage (NCBI taxonomy): Eukaryota > Metazoa > Chordata > Amphibia > Caudata > Salamandridae > Calotriton > Calotriton arnoldi. Next base: position 504,833 of record CAWUFW010007797.1, on the reverse strand, counting down.
CCCTCACTACCACCCTCCACCAGTGCCCCTCCTCTCTGCGTAGCCCCCCCATGACCACCTCCTCAGATTACCTCACTGCCACCCTCCAACAGTGCCCCTCATCTCTCCATAGACTCTCCCCATATTCTAACTATATCGCAACACACAAAAAAAGATCTAATTATACCATTCAGGTTTGTATGTAGCTCTTTGATGTCAGTTCATAGGTCACTGTCCTATGTTAGGACTGTAACTTCTGAACTGCAAGTAACACAAGAATCTCTGTAACAAAGGCAGTAACCCACTGAGCTATCCACATAAACTACAGTTTATCTGCAATTCAAAACTACAAACAGACAAAAGATTGCTCTCCAGCAGGATCATTAATCACCAGAGTTATCGGGACCTTTTTACTGTTGTCTTGCATTTGTGGCAGAGCCAGTCATGAAAATGATACAAATGATTTTTAAATGAAATATACACGCCATACACAAAGTATGTATCTTGCTGGGCCCTCACAGATTTAAAAAATATGAACAAATAGCCACACATTCTCGGAGCATACATGAAGTATGTATCTTGCTGGGCCTTTGCAGATTTTTTAAAAAACGGAATAGCCACACATTCTCTTACCTGCTCGGTTGCAAATCTGTCTCACAGCCCGATCTGATAAGCAGCTGAAGGGGGTCAGGAAAGGTGAATCAGGATAGACAAACTCCTTTTCTCCAGCGCTGAAAAGAAGGAAATATCCACGCAGCACGCAAAGGTCACCTGGTACCAAGGAAAGGATTTGTCCCCTTCGCCATGCCCCTATTCTACCTGCACGAGTGGGCGGAGACACAGCCCACCTTTCTAAAGGAGATGCGTGATTGGGGGTGCCTGTGAGAGAGAGCCGAGGCCCAATCACGCAACTCCTAGAAGGAGATGATAAATTACGCTCAGAGGAACGTTTTAAATTATAGTGCCAATTTTCTGTTGGCCTTCTTGACGTCGCTACAAAGGCCAAGATTCGTGTTTGGGTGGGCCAGGCTCATGTTTGGGTGGGCCTAGCCCACCCAGCCCACCCTCTAGAACCGGGCCTGGTCCTCAGCATCCTATTCCCGTCCCCAGTGTGACAAGGACCCACAGGAAGGAACACGATGAGACTGTAGTGTTGATCAAACACAAGCTGTTTATTCATATAATAAGACCTCATTGTAATAAAGCGAGGGAATCGAGGTTTATGTAAAAATATTCTTCTTTATTCCAAGTGCCATAAAAGGACCCACTGGTGCAAGAGCCAAGGCGTCCACTCCATCCAAACTCCAACCGCTTCTACACATTCAAACCCAAGCTCCTGCATCAGTGAATTCCCTATTACACATACACATTCCAAATGACATAAACAATAGGGTAGTGACATGAGAACTCTAAACTCTATAAAGAAGATAAAGAAAGGACACAATACCACATGTACCCTTTTAACAAAACCAAATAAAACAATTATTCCAAAATATAATCATCAAATTTCTTAGGCATCCTAGTATTTCTTTTTTGTAACACAGCAATGTCCTCCATCGAGGAATCCACCCTCTCTTCTGCATTAGATTCTGTCTGATATGCACCAGATATATCGAAACCTTCACTCCTCGTATGATTTTGAGGAAGAGTACTACAAGTGCCATTCGCATCAAACCACACATCACCATCTTCATTTTTTTCAAAAAATATTCTTGCCCCGGTTTAAGAACCACAACAGAACTTTTGCTCCACCAGCCTTTGTCCTTTAGTAGAACAGTAGTATCAGTCACTCTTTCTACTTTGAAGGGAAGAGTGAATTTGGATGAACCCTTACGGTTCAAAGTTGGTTTAATAATACGTACCCAGTCGCCAATTTCCACACTCTTACTCTTTGTTTTGTGACACAAATCAAGATAAGATTTACCAGACATCCGGGAATCTGTTATATTTGTTCTGGCTTTGGCAATAGAGGATTCAAAAGCTTCCCCTCCTGCCTTCTTTTTAAACACAGGTGTCAACAAAGATTTGACCTGTCTACCTCTCATCAACAAGTATGGAGACACACCTGTACATGCATTCGGCGTTATGTGGTAACTCCAAACTTTTTCTTTTAAAAATTCAAAAACATCAAGATTGCTCTCCAAAGCTGCTTGGATCCCTTCTTTTAAGAACCTGTTGGCCCTTTCCACTTGACCATTGGCGCGGGGACAATATAGTGGAGCCCTTTCAGAATGCACACCAAATTTACTCAAAAACAGTTTCATCTTAGTAGAAATGAATTGCACCCCATTGTCGGACAAAAGAGTAAGCGGCGCACCTTCAATTCTGAAAATATGCTCCAAAAATACAATAACCTCATCAGTAACTGGATGTTCCACAAAAGTGTAATACATCCATTTAGAGAAATTGTCAATGACAACAATTAAAAATCTCTTCTCCCTGCCTAGACACTCATACGGACCAGAAAAATCAATAGAAACTTTCTCCCACGGTCCCCTAGGAGCTTCCTGAACTGATAAAGGCTCCGTAGATACTTTCCAATGTTTGTCAGACTTGACACATACAGAACAATTATCCACAAACCTCTCAACACACGCGTCCATGCCCGGCCACCAATAGTGAACTTTGAGCAGTTTTTTTGTACCAGACACTCCAGGATGCCCAGAATGAGCTAATTGGATAAGTTTATTCCTGACCCCAGCCGGTGGCACAAATAAATCCTGCCTCAATAAGATGCCATTTTCAATACTAAGTTCACTGGCAACCTGAGCAAAACATCGGAGAGGAATCTCTAAACTTTTGCCAGATGGCCACCCATTGGTAACAAAATGCTTGACCTTGGACAAAATGGTATCCACAGCTACAAAGTCGTTCCATTCCTTTTCAGAAATCACAGAATTACACGAATCAACGGCATCTAGCAAAGCCACAACACATTCATGCTGGTCAATGATCTCATTCTCAGACTCTTCCACAGGTGGAAGTCTAGAAAGACAGTCCGCAGTGAAATTTTTACCTCCAGGGATGTGTTGAATTTCAAAATTAAACTCCTGTAATCTAGCAATGAGCCTAACTAGCCTGGATGAAGCTTTCCCACTTCTTACACCATCCATCATATAAACAAGAGGCTTGTGATCAGTAACAAGAACAAAGGGTCACCCCCACAAGACATTTTTTTGTTTTTCTACTGCCCATACGCAGGCCAAAGCCTCTTTTTCGATGGTACTATAATGCTTTTCTGCCCCTCAAATCCCTCTTGAAATGAACGAAATGACTCTTTCCTTGCCATCCACAATCTGTGTAAACACAGCACCTAATCCGATAGCACTAGCATCAACAGTAACATAAGATTTTCCTTGAGGATCAAAAGTATTGAGACCAGGTGCTTTAGCTATTAGTTTTTTGACATTATCAAAGGCTTCATCATGGATATCTGTCCACGTAAATTGAGACCCTTTTTTTAAAAGTTGTCTGAGAGGCTCAACAACAAGAGCATATCCTTTAACAAATCTGGCATAATATTCGCCCAACCCCAGAAAAGAACGCAAGGAATCTTTATCCTGAGGTCTGCTAGCTTTCTCTAAAGTATTAATGAGATCTTCCTTGGGAAATATGCCATCAGGAGTGATCCTGTGACCCAAATAATTAATCTCATCTACCAGAAATTTACACTTCTCCTTACTCACTGTCATCCCCTTACCTTCTAAAACTTGTAATACACTGTCAAGAATCTTGTTGTGTTGCTCACAAGTTTCAGCAAAAATTAAAATGTCATCCTGAAATGACTGCACACCACTCAAACCTTGAAACAAACTCTCAATTAATTTTTGAAAAACACTGGCCGCTGAGGCCAGCCCAAACGGCATCCTCAAAAACCTGTAAAGACCAAATGGAGTGATGAATGCTGTGAGATCTTTTGAAGACTCATCAAGAACCACTTGGTGATAAGCTGACTTAAGGTCGATTATGGAGAAAAATGTTGCACCATTAACAGCTGCTAACATTTCTTGAATTCTGGGCAAGGGGTAAGTGTCTACTACAATATTTTTGTTCAAAGACCTAAGGTCCACACACAATCTCAATTCTTGATTTTTTTAAGAGCGATAACTATAGCAGAAACCCACTCTGAACTATCAGTGGATTCGATGATGCCCTCAGAACACAACATATCTAAGTGAGATTTTAACTTATGCCGTATGCCTAGAGGGACCATGCGTACTTTATGCTGTATTGGCACGGCTTCTTTTTAAGTTTGATTTTGTGTGTATAACCTTTTACTTGGCCCACTTCATCTTTAAAAATATCACTGTGTTTCTTTAGAATCATCTCCAAAGAAGATTTATCAACAGAAACACTATTGACTGCTAAATCCCTTAGCTGGATAGGACGATCTGAGCCTGGACATAAAATAACACCTAATTTCCCCAAATCAAACCATCCCACTATGTTTTTTCCATCAATAGCCACATAAATTTTGGTAAGCACTTTACGTCCTTCAAATTCTAACGTATCTTCAAAGAAACCTAGCATACAAATTTCAAAATTACCAAACGCCTTGGGGTTAACATCAGTTTCCTTGAGTTTGACATCCACCCAATTGTCTTTAAAAAAATATCAGACAGAATGGTAATGGGCGAACCTGAATCTGCCATGGCTTCAAAAGCCACATTGCCCACTAGTACAGTACCTAAAGGTGCTTTAAAAGGAATAGAAAGATTGTTCACAGAATCATCAAGCAAATCATCATAAACAGTTAAGAGTAAATTTTGCAAATCATGCTCAACACTAGAAATATTATTAACACTAGTGTTTGAGATCCTCTTTGGTGCTTTGCATAGTGATGAAAAATGACCAACTTTGCCACACTTGGTGCATTTTCTCTTTAAAGCAGGACAGTCAGAGTAATTCGCCAAGTGCGTTTTAGAACCACATCTGTAACAACTTAACCTATTATCCCTTGTAGTTTTGACACTTCCCTTATTGAAAGATTGTATGGCACAAACAGGAGAAGAAGGAGTAGTATGTCTAGATTCTTCACCAGTGATGACTTTCGAGTATATAATGGACCTTTCAATCCCTTTAGCTAAATCCAACACTTCACCTAACGTGGGATTGCGACAAGCAAGAAGTCTTTCTTGTACTTTCTTGGACTCACAGTTAAACACAAATTGATCTCTAATGCAGAAATCGACATTTGCTCCAAACTCACAGTTCGCAGCCAAAACTCTTAGTGCAGCAACATATTCTTCAATGGTTTCATCAGGAAATTGCTTCCTTTGTGAAAAGAATGTCTTTCAATCAAAACATTGGGTTCATCCTCGAATTGTTCCTCTAGCCTTGCTACAGCTTCTTTATACACATTCCACCCATCTCCTCCACTACCGGGTGGCGCTATAGGAATAAGATTTTTGAATATTTCTATCGCTGCAGTGCCAAGAAAACTAAATAAAATAGCTTTCAACCTTTCAGGTGAAAATTTAGTGCCATCAATGGCTACAATGTAGTTTTCAAAAGACTCAAACCATTTTTTCCATCTCAATTTTGGTTTGCCTGGAATCTGCAAAAAATAGTAGGTTGATTGCAAATTTGAGAAGCTGCCATACTCAAATGGAAAGTGGGAATGAGAATTAAATTATTAAAACCACTAGAATGCAATAAAAAGCTTTACAAGGGACTGTAAATATCAACTAGAATGCAATTAAAAGCTTTACAATGGACTGTAAATATCCCTTTATGTGTTGCTGATAAACGCTGTATCAGGACAAAGTGTGCACATCACTGTAGAAGAAACATGCACAAGGAATTCTAAATGTGCATATCACTGTAGACGAAACATGCACTAGCAATTGTAAAAAGTGTGCATATCACAGTTGTAGATATCAAGGGTTTACTTATCCGGATGTACTTCAAAACGGAATACTTTAAAAGAAGCAACCAAACCTCAACTCTGTTGGAAGTGCGCAAATCACTGACTGCGCTCAAAGTGTGCGAATCACTGAATCCGCAAAACAGATTAAATATATTTCAGCTGAAGCGATGCACAAGAATTGCCAGTCGCTTGAACGTATGCGGATAAAGCCGTAGTGAGCCTTGCCGTAACAGATCAATTGGTTTTCATGTACGAAGCTGGACGGTATGGCCGCGACGTACAACATGCAAAACGTCCTCCCAAGATGGCCGCCAATGACGTGAGTTGCGTAGAAGCACGTCTAAAGAATGAGAGGGGTAACTTAGCAACAATCGTCAGGCAGGCAGAGGGACGTAACCAGGAACACTGGCGTGAAAAGCTCTAAGCGCGTTGCGAGACCCAAGCGCGAGCAATGTCACGAGCGATCAACGGTTCCAGCAAGCAGTCAACCAACTCCCAAGTACAGTACCTTGACTTGACACGAAGAAGTAGCCGTAAATGAGGTAAGGATTATGATGAATCTCTTGAAGAATCAATCCAAAAGTAGAAGTAAAAGGATAACTTCAGAGAATCCATGAACAAAAATAAAAGCACAGTGGGTCGGCACAGAATATTAAAAACCACTCGTCGCCATTGTAATAAAGCGAGGGAATCGAGGTTTATGTAAAAATATTCTTCTTTATTCCAAGTGCCATAAAAGGACCCACTGGTGCAAGAGCCAAGGCGTCCACTCCATCCAAACTCCAACCGCTTCTACACATTCAAACCCAAGCTCCTGCATCAGTGAATTCCCTATTACACATACACATTCCAAATGACATAAACAATAGGGTAGTGACATGAGAACTCTAAACTCTATAAAGAAGATAAAGAAAGGACACAATACCACACTCATCCATCCAGCATCTAACCTCCTTCACTCTGCTCCTTAAACTGTCATCCCTACTGCTTAGTGTCACTGTGACATCACCACATTCTAGTCTCAAGGTTCCTAGTCAGACCTAGCCTCAAGACATGTGACATGAGTCAGAATAACTCCATTGTATATACCACAGTCACTAACCTACTATCTCCCAGCCAAGCAGGGCTCACATGTGACAGAGTTTGCCAGAGAGGCTCTGCAGTAACCCAGCGCCGCATGGCGGAGCAGCCAGCCAAAAGCTCACTAGCTATTTTGTGAAATGTTCGCCGGGGCGCTATAATCATAGCCGCCAAGTTGTCATTCAGTATATGTGTCACATTTCTGTTTGCACTGTGCCTATGTGTGACATTTTAATGCCCCAAGTGTGACAATGAGAGTTTATTGCAAGTAGTTAAAAAATGATGGTGCAAATTAATGTGCAAACCGGGCATCTCCAGCTTTGTTTCATTCGTTTAATTAGTGTACCTGCAGTTTTACAAATATACTGTGAAAAGTAAATCTAAAAGTACCAGAATTCTGAAAGGAGGCACTTCGTAGGTAAGAAGTAGGATTTTATTCTTTAAGCCAGCAGGAGCATAGTAGCCGCATCTCCAACCCACAACTGTCAACCCACCACATTCCAGAATACCCCGACACATTCCACCCCGAGACCCAGCGCGCGACATAGACCTAACACATCTTCCTCTTATACAATAACAAATAAACAAAATACATAACAATGCAATAGGATTAGTAAACATAACTGTGGTTGACAAAGTTGGAAACAAATGTATGGAACATATCGAAGTTATTAAACAAGTTCCGACAAAATTGATGAATAAATACAAAAATAAACACTTAAACTAGAATAATAGAAAAACTAATACATAACATACTCATGAAATTTGAGTGGCAACTTAGAAATCCTGGAAAAAGGTACACGGGCACTGGTCTCATGGTGCACTCCTTTGTGAACAGCTTGAGACTCCTGAGACCCATCTTCCTCGGGCACATCACCATGGCGTGACCAAGGCACCGTGATTTTACTTTTGTTCCACCATCGGCCGTTCTCCAATTTGACTGCACTCTTATTGATTCACACTACAGTCTTCAGATCAGAGAATTTGGATTCCCCCTTAGGAACAATTCTAGGACATTTTACCCTCACTCGATCACCAACACATACTCTCAGCTCTCTGGTCCTTGGTTGAATATATTTGTTCTGAGCTTCAACTCTCTTACTACTCACCTTCTTAATTTTTTCTTCGGGCAATTGGAACCCTCCCATCCACCTCCTCAAAAATTTAGAAGAGGGAACTCGACCTCTCAACAAAACAAAAGGAGAGACCTCAGTATCAGCGTTGGCAGTGGTGCGTACTGCCCACAACAGTTTGTTTAGTTCTTGCATGCAATTTAAACCACTGGCTTTTGACAGTTGTACATTATCCTTGATCACCCTATTGAACCTTTCCATGAGACCATTGCACCTAGGGTGATAAAGAGACGTCTTAATGTGTTTTATACCCATAAATTCCATAAACTCATTAAATTGCGTTGATGTAAATTGACAACCATTGTCAGAAAGTACCTCACCAGGAATCCCTTCTCTTGCAAATAATGATTCAACAAACTCAATGATACAAATAGTAGTGGGTGTTTTCACAAACTTGACCTCAGGCCAGCGACTGTAGTAGTCTACAAGAACTATACCATACTCAGGAATGCCACTGACGGACAGAGACATGGGACCTATGATGTCAATGGCAAGTTTTGACCAAGCTTTGGTGGGCACCTGAATCGATTCTACTGGACTGGGCACCGTCACCTGTGACTTGTCGCTAATTGCACAGGACTTACAATCCCTCACAAAGCGTTCCACCTGCCGGTCCAAACCAGGCCACCAGAAATTTTCCCTGATTCTCCTCTCCATGGCACACATACCAATGTGGCCCTCGGAGCTAACACAAAAACTTTATTACGCATGGCCTCATGAACCACAGGCAAAGAAGTTTGAAACAAGAGTCCATTTACAATGGATAACTCTTCAAAGACATGTTTAAACTTGCTGAGAGAGTTGTCCCTTGAATAGGTTCCAGACCAACCTATGCGCACTAAGCTCATGACTTTCTTAATTTTTTCATCTGTCTCATAAGCACTCCTCCACTCTTGTTCCCACAAAGCACCATTGGAACTGCACACGGTATGACAAATAATCTCACAATCAATATCCCTGTCATCTTCCCCACCACCTATTTCTTCACAACTGGGTAATCTAGACAGACAATCAGCTAACAGATTATTCTTTCCAGGAACATATTCAACCTTAAAATTGTGCTCCAAAAGTCTATATTGCCACTTGGCAATCCTGGGGGTCGCCTTAACTGCTCCCTTTGTGGTGAAAAGATGGACTAAAGGCTTGTGATCGACCCTCACTGTAAATTTTGAACCCCATAAATAATGTTTGAAATGGACAATGCCCCACCAGCAAGCTAACACTTCGCGTTCTACGACGGAATAAGTTGCTTCTGCACCTCTTAAGCCTCTGGACGCAAAAGCTATTACTTCATCCTTTCCCTCTCTGTGTTGCATAAGTACAGCACCCAACCCTCTCTGACTGGCATCGGTCTTGACTATAGTATGACCCTTGGTATCAAAAGGTTTCAAGGGAATGGCATGTGCAATCTCTCTTTTAATCAAAATAAATTGTTCTGTACATTCATTATTCCACTTGAACATGGCGTTCTTCTTGAGGAGGCTCCTGTTGTGGTAAGTTTTTGCAGCACAATTAGGCACGAATATTGCATAAAACTCAATGAGGCCCATGAAGGACCTCAATGGATCCTTGTCCTCAGGTGTGCCGAAATTTTCATTGCTTGGACTAAACTGGCTATGGGCTCCACCCTCTCAGCCGACAATTTGTAGCCTAAATACTCCACGGTAGACCTATTCAATTTGCATTTGTCGAGGCTCAGAGTGACACCTTTACTTTCTAGAATAGACAATACAGAGTGCAGTCTTGCATTGTGTTGTTCTTGGCTGGAACCAAACACCAAGACATCATCCTGAAAGGACATCACCCCGGATATACCCTTGAACAGGCTCTCCACAATTCTCTGAATCCTCGTCGCCAGTGGAAGGAGGCACTCGTAGGTAAGAAGTAGGATTTTATTCTTTAAGCCAGCAGGAGCATCGTAGCCGCATCTCCAACCCACAACCGTCAACCCATCACATTCCAGAATACCCCAACACATTCCACCCGAGACCCAGCGCGCGACATAGACCTAACACATTCACAATTTGGAAAAATTAAATACTGACACGTAGAATGGGTTAATCGAAGATTTCTCAAATTAGACCATGTGTGCTCGCTGTCTAAATTCCTCCTGGCGGCTTCTGCCCAAGCTTTCAAGATTTCAAAAATTCTGAGGAGTAATAATTTGCATTGTCAGTGATATCGCAGGAATTGAGATTGCATCACCTTGTACTCAAATAACATTACAGAATATGAAAGTGGTAAAATTAACATAACACAAACATCTGGCTAAAATGAACACTAAACCAAAAATATTACCTAATGGGTCAAAAATGTAGGCGGCCACAATGATTGGGCAATTGATCTCACTTCCCAACACCCAAAAATCCCTCTACTCCAGAGGTGGAGGAACAATGATGGTGGCAGAGATTATATACTTCAATAACATTTAACAGTCAGAAGCCCTGCCAAGTACCACACATCAGGCGTTAGACTAACGTATTTTAATGTGGTGGGCTGCATCACAGCATTAAAATGCATTATAATGCATTTTTGTGCCTTCAACACCTGTGCGCGCAGGGCCTGGGTGAACTAAGCAGCTGGTGAGACTGTCTATGCTGAGCCAGGATGCTGGAAACAGCAGCGCACATGCTGCCATACTGGCAGAGGTGTGGTGCAGCGGTCAGAGAGGCTGACTCCGGAGCGCAGGGCTCACGGTTCGATCCCCAGTGCCAGCTGCAGCTCAGCTCAGCATCATGTGACTCTGGGCAATAGCTCACTTAATCTCCCTGACTGCCCCCAGCGCCTTGATACTCTTAGGGGTGATCTGTCAGCGCTTTACAAATATGGAATGCTGCTGCACTTTAACATATCTGTCACATTGGCTGATGAGGGGTGAAACACTGAAACCGGTCCTAGGATGCTTGTTTCCGGTCCAGGGAGGACCTGGCTTGGCAGTTCGGGCTGGACTGTTCCCATGAGGCACAGGGTCAAGACTGATTTGCATATGGCCAGGTCTAAACTGGGGTGGTATGGTGAGCAAAAGAATGATGGATTTAACCCAGATCTCTTGACTGGGGGTGAATGTTTTGATTTGTTCTGCGTTCCGTCCATCAATTGTGTGTCTTTTGCTTTCTCACACTTTAACATAGGCATAACCTTCCCTGTTTAAGACTGTCATGTGAGGACGCACTGTACCAGAAAAGCCGTAAGGAGTCCTCCTTCTGAAAGCCAGAAGCTATAGAGATCAGGTGGAAGTGTGAGTGTCCTATTCTGCCGTGAAGTCTGTGTAGGCATGCATATTAAAAACGTCGTGCACATTCACTGGAAAGGAGGTGATGACACGGAAAGAAAGTAAAATAGGAGGGGTGGCCAAGCTGTAAACCGGAGGTGAGTTGGGCATTTTGAAAGAGCTGTTCTGGGCAGTAGTGGCTGCTACCGATCGGGAGAGGAGGGGCGGGAAGGTCTTTGCGAGGCGTAAAGAAAAAATAAAAGGATGGAAAGAAAAAATTAATTAAAAAAACACTTACCTCGGCAGGCCGGCCTCCGCCACTTCTCCGTCCTCTTCTTCCTGTCTCCGCCGGCTGCAGGAAGGAGCAGGAAGCACCCAGGCTCCCCATAGCCAATCACAATGCTGCAATGCAGCGTTGTTATTGGTCTGAGCGCCGAACATACGGGGACTGGGAGGCTTTGCATGTTCCTGACTAGGCTGCGTACTTGCAGCCTGGTGGGGAAGCTGCAAAGTGTGCAGGACTGTTTGTCCGGCCCTCTTGGGCCGGCCAAGCAGTCCTGCGCACTTAAGGAGTGCAAACCACTTCTCTCCCTGCTCTGGCCAGCCCCGCTCCGCCCGAGAGCCACTCACTTCAATGGGAAAATGAAAATGATAATAACGGTACGTTATTATCATTTTCTTTTTCCTATTGAAGTCAGTGGGGCGACGCTCCTCCGCCTTAGCAGAGGAGCCGCCACTGATTCTGGGGCAATGTTGTGCAAACCTGAAGCTGCATCCGAGGGTCTGAGAGGGCAATTGCTGCTCGGTACCATTGCATCCAGCGTCAGCACCCAATAAGGCCCAGTGAGAGGAAGTTATTACTGTGAACCTTGGGACGCAAGAATTTATCCTATGGTCAGTGATCCCACCCTGGGGAAGTTCCTGTTGGTAGTGCCAGAGGATTCTCCCTCTCGCCCTCTACGCTGAGCGATCCTCATGCCTCTTACCTTGAAAGTATGTTGCTCATTTAAAAGTGTTTGGATTTATTTGAGCCTTCATTCTGGGCCTACACCCTGCACATTATTGCCCTCAGCGTTTATGTATAGGAAGAGCATACTTCACTCAACAGGAAACACCCCCTTAAACAAGTCTTAAAATTAAATGTATGCTTCAGTTATTCTATGTTGCCAGTTATGTTCTAAAACTTATTTAGAATTCAGGCTTTCGTCCGGCCATTAAAAACAGCCCCCAGAACAGTATAATAGATTAGTATTTATTGTGTGTGTAGAAAAATATTATTGTTAGTAAAGCCAAAGCCAACCTCTGTGGTGTGTTTTAACTCCTGTGTCTGCGCTTCTCCAGACCAAACACTTTAAAAATATACTGCCTACTAGTATGGATGACATGTGACTCCTACACCATGTAATCCTCATTGTCTCATGTAATATTTACAATAGACTAATTTACTCAGGTATGATACATTGTCTCTGTATAATGTGTCTTTGATGTAAAGTGCTCTGTCATCCTACACTGATATGAGCAGCGCTATAAAAACAATCGAAATGGATATTAGAGATGGGCTATGGAGAGATGTCGGGCACTGTTGGAGAGTGGTAGTGAGGGAATCTGCGAGGAAGGAGGTCATTAGGGAGGCGCCAAAACATATTGTTGCACTGGACGCCAATGTGCTAAAGCCAGCTCTGAGAGAGTGAGTCAGTGATGTCTGTCACTGCGCTGTTTGAGAATGATAGCCTACTAATATTTAATACTTGATATATAGAGCACAGGGGTTGGATCACAAATAAGTTGTGTTGAAAAGTGTTTATGTATACGAGTTACAATTTTCTGACAATTTTACACTGACTGGAGATACAAATGAATGTCATAATTTGTCCATGGTACTGCAGGCAGCTAAGCTGCAGTGGTCAAAAGAGGTGTAAAATCATGTAGGATGTGAGGAAGTAGTGCAAGTTCTTAGAGTTGCGAAAATGGGTGTATTTTCTGATATTCATATGTTTCCCGCATCTTCATTGCTTGATTATTGCTCGCGAGAAAGTGTCACTCATAGTCGATGAATGTCACTCATAATTATACTGAAATTATGAAAATGTCACACATAAGCAATCTGAAACCTTGGGAGATATGTCCTTAGGTCCCCTCCACAGCCCTCCTCAGCGCACCATGAGGTCCTGCCACCACCAATCTCAACACGATACTCTGGAGTGGTTCACCGCCACTGGCGCCGTCAGGGTCATCTTCTGTACTGTACTACAACAAAATGTGTGCAGATTGAACTCCAGCAACCGAATTCGGCCATCTTGCCAGGCCATGGCCCCCAAGATGGACATAACTTAGAAATGATTTCTTTACTGAAACCCCACTAAGTACAGTGCGTTCATGGTTTACTCCACTTTCTATATCATCAGTCTGTGAACCTTTATCAATATTCAAGATATTTGTCCAAATTTATGTTTATATTGTAAACAAGCCATTAAATATGTGGGCTCCTATCAAACAGCTAGGACAACGTACGGGAACACTGAGGAGAAGAGATATACCTTTCAAATGTTAATATGAAAGAAGTAACGTGCGGATGATTTGCTTCTAGTTATACCTAGACCTCATGGTAAGATTTATTGTCAGGACAAACTCCACAGGGAAACAAAGAGTCAAGAATATACATAGCAATATTTGACAGGGTCTTGGGTGTCATTGGGTTCACAATACTGATTGGAAGACTGGCTGTTGGTGGCTGAGGCACACACACACCAAGTTATAGATGCAAGCACTTTAGGGTTCGGCAGTGTCAGGATTCAGAGGAAACACACGTTTCATGGGACTCCAGGTGCTGGAGAACAGGTCAGTAGAAGCTGCGAAGGGCTGAAACACTAGCCTGCTAACAGCATTCTTCAAGATGTATGTTTAAGACATGCAAGATGGATGATGTTCCGTCTTAATTTTTCTTATGTTATAATCTTCCATTCAGAACCCAAACATGGAAAGGCAGAATCAACTAGTTTTGTTGTTGTATGTGATACATTGCTGAACGTACATGTACTCACTTCCTGGGTTAGGGTCAATTCTGTTGAAGAGTTGTAGCGCCTTATCTAAACCACATTCAGAGTTATACTCTTCACCTGGCAGTGTGTTGGGGTACTTGCATTAGCTTCCCACTCTCAACCCAAGTCACACATGTTCTTGTGTCCCTCATGTTGCTTGCTTTTCTTCCCTTTTCGTTTTCCTAATTTATTCAAGCATTGTCTTGCCCTTTCTTGTGCTTTCTCTTGACTTTCTCTGCCTTAGAGTCTTTCTGGTGTGTTTGTAGTAGCGTCCCGGGGCCTTCAGCTTGTGTGATGGTCACCTTCAGGCTCGTAACAGCATTATCTGCTGCTGGAACTGGTAAGATAATTTCCATCTGTTATGTACTGTTTGTATCCAGGCTTGATTCATACTTATTATCTGCCCTCTTTCTTTCAGCCAATACGGTACAGAACTAGCACTTCTGTAACATCTAGACAAAGTACTGCCATCCCCTGAAACAAATTACTTCAAAGGGGGTGGATTGTGTTCCTTGGCGCTCACATGGGTGTTACACCTATGTAGTATACATTGATCAATTATGCGGTGCACAATGAAAGGGGGGATGCCTACCCGACATCCACAAATAGAACCCCACAGGAGGTTCTATATAAGCATATATACACCCTTACGGCACACGCAATTATATAAACAACAATTTTGATAAAAATCCAGTCATCAATTGATGTTTTAGGTCTTGCTCTTTACGAGTGCTTTATTCCATTTCATAATAGCCTCCCCATAGCCAACACATGTTTCGTAGTAATCACAACTTCCTCAGGGCTCTTATCAATGCAGTCTGCCCAAATCAATGGTACTCCTGAGTTTCTCATAGAACAAAACAAAATTTCGCCCTGTCGTTGTATGTAATATCACAGTGTGATATATATATATCTAGGCAATAAGTGATGATGGATGAAGAAACTGAGAGAAGGGCAGCTGCCCAGAGTCTTTTGGCCAAAGCACCCAACAAAGGTCAACCTAGAAAAGAAACTAATATTAGAGATAGCACCCTTCAAGAAAAACTGAGAAGACTAGAAAAATTGAAAAAATCAGAGACCTCCAAATGGTGGGAGGCAATTTCCTTGCAGGATTACATTGATAAGGAAATGGTGCCACGTGGACTACGTATCTACACAACCCCCTCCTATGAATCACCTAACCCAAAAATGCTGGAAGAATGGGTGGAAAATTCTGCAAAAAGCTCAAAACAAATGCTCATGATTCTAGTGAAATACGCTTGGGAAGACAGGGAAAACATTTTGCATGAGCTCAAGTCACTTGAAGAAGACTTAAAGAACCATAAAGAACAAGAAGTCATCAAAAAATTTGTAGAGGAACTTAAAGTAAGACTGAAATTACACAAAGATGACATCAAAGCGCGCAAACAGCGCAAATTACATCGTGACTGCTGTGACTATGAGAATGGAAGAATCTTAACCTATAGTCACAAATATGACCACCTCTATGAGAAGATAGCGCTAGGAGAACCCATAGAAGAACTGTCAGGAACCTTAAGTGGCACAGAGTCAATCACCAGCAGTGACACGGAAGGGAAAACATTACTAAGAGGGGGTACCTCGTCTGAAGGGAATACAGGAATCAGATCACAACCGAATTTTGTAGACGAGTACCGCCTCCTGAGAACAGGGAGGCAAACCCCGAGAACGGTGCAACCACCAAAGACTTGAGGGAGAGGACGAGGCCAACAGAGCAGCGGAAGAGGAAAAAGCCTGGGAGAAACTGGCGGAGAAGACAGCGACTCAGACAGAGGAACCGAAAGAGGAAGAGGACGGGGAAAAGGGCCAATGGGAACCAAAGCGACTGGCCCGAAAAAGCACACATAATGGATAACAACATGGTAAATAAAACTATCATTAACCTGTCACACCGACCATTATCCATGGAGGAAAAAAGGACACTCTGTCTAGGCCTGTCGTTTTGCCCTGGTAATGATTTCAACTACCCAGAAACCAGGATAGATCTTTACAAGTTCGTGAGAAAGTTAAAACTAAAAAAATGACATTCATTGAAAACAACATGACCACCAGACCCAGAATATACAACACACAGGGGCACAATAGAAAACAGTATGGACACAGATACCTTCCGCAATATAGGAGATCTTGAGACCCTCAGAGCCCTGCAAGATCTATATAATGAAATAGACTCTCAAACAACAGGAGAAACCCAAGAGATAACCACTGACCAACCAGCCAAAACCAATAATAAACCTAAGTCTATTTTCTACCCCAATTTACCTCACGACAATATTGATGCCTTCCATGATACCATGATAAAAGACCTTATACAATTTTGTAAAAAGAAAAAAATCAAGGCAGTTTCTAATTTCTCAAAATCACAATGGGAATTTGTCAAAGATCTAGCAGGAGACAAAAATATGGTCATCCGCCCCGCAGATAAGGGAGGGAAGATTGTACTTTGGGACAGAAACATGTATATAGAAGAAGCACACAAACAACTAGACGATCCTAAATTTTATGTGAGGACGAACTTAACTGAATACAATGAAAGCATTGTCACAATCTGGAACATGCTGAACAACTGGAAAGATAGGGGGATCCTGCAATGGGAAGAATACTGCTACTTAAAGAAAGACTATCCCAAATTACCCAGCTTCTACCTCCTACCGAAAGTACATAAGAACCCAACTACACCGCCAGGGACACCTATAGTCTCATCAATAGGTTGTGTCTCTGAACACATATCAAAATATGTAGACCACTTCCTCTGAGAACACGTGATGACATTACCATCATACACAAAAGATACAAAAGACTTCCTAGGTAAAATAAAGAACATTATCTGGGAGGAAGATTTCCTGCTACTGACGATGGATGTTAACTTTTTGTATTCCATTATTGACCACACTCTCGGCATACAATGTTGCCATCATTTTCTGAAGAAAAGGCAAATTTGTTACATGGAACACACAACAATGTTATTGGAAATGATTAAGTGCAAGGAGAGCCCTTCGGTATATTAAATTATCATATAGACAAGGTGGCTTTAAACTCCCAGATTTAAAATTATATTTTTGGGCTGCTTTTGTTGGCCGAATCCAAAGTTTACTTAAGGGGCCTGACACCCGCGCCGTGTGGCTGTCATATCAGCTAGCCTGCGGACCAAGCACGGGGTTTCTATTGTATAAAACGGCTGACCCCAACTACTACAAACAGGTTCGGTTCAAGATAATAAGAGATATTATCAGGATATGGCAAGATATTTGTAAAGAATATTCTCTGCCAGCATTGCATTCCTACATGATGTTGTGGGGTAATCCAAAACTGCCCAACATATTTCACGATCACACAGGTAGAGGCTGGCTATGTAAGGGATTATCTCAGCTTGGCCAACTCTACGACGGACAAGGGTTTCGATCCTTCTCAGCTTTGCAGGATGAGTTCGGGCTGGCGCAGAGTACATTTTTAAAATATCTGCAAGTTAGGGACTACTTTATCAACGGTTAGAGGCTAATAGAGCTAGCAAAGTCCACAGAAGTATTATCTGCACTGTTTAAGACCTCTGGTCGAGGAACTATTGGCATAGTTTATCAGAAACTTCTTGCAGCTGTTAGGGATGATATCGTGCAAGTGGCAGCAAAATTAAGTCGGGTCCTAGAAATCGATATAACTAAGGAGGAAATACAGGATTCTTTGAGATTCATTGATGCAGCTGTAACATCTGTCAACTTGAAATTGCAACAACATAGGACGGTATTCATGTTGTATTACACTCCTGAACTTATTTCTAAATGGGCTACGACTCAACCATCGGCTAAAACATTCTACCCAAAATGTCAAAAGTATGCAGCAGATTTACGGCATATGTTTATTACTTGTCCTAAGTTGAATGCATTTTGGTTAGATATAACCGAAGTTTTAACAACGCTGGTAGGCTACGGTGTTCAGATAGCGGAGAAGGAAGTAGTATTAGGGGTAATACCGGAGATTGGCAGCTATACGAGATTTTTAGTATCAATTATCATAGCCTGTGTGCATTTATGTATAGCTCGTGCATGGATTCAAAACACGAGTCCAGGCATGAACGAATTTTGGGTTTTACTTAGGCATATATATGAAACGGAACTAGCACTAGCCAAAGCTAGAGGCCCACGTTCTTGGTTAAAATTTAAAATGGTGTGGTCTGGTCTGCAATGGGATTAATAACTTAATGTTTTTGTTTTCTGGATCTTTCTTACAGTAACCTTATTTTGAATTGGGAGGTATTGGGTTCCTCGATGCTGTCTCTTCCAGGTAGTAGATTATTATAACTGTATTATACCTCAGTGGATGTTACCCTTGTTTTTTGTCATTTGTATGCTTTACCTGTTGCTATTTGTCATTTGCTATTGGTATGTTCTTTTTGTTTCTTCTCTTTTGTGTAATGTACTATAATTGTGGCAAAGAAAAGAATAAAAAATAATTTAAAAAAAAAACAGGAAATGATTAAGTTCCGTTTGCATAATAACATCTTTCTTTTCAATGGTACACTGTACAAGCAAGTCCTTGGCACTGCCATGGGTACTTGCTTTGCCCCTAGCTTTGCCAACCTCTTTCTAGGGGTCTGGGAAGAAGAAGTGCAGAAAGAATTAGAAACACATAACACTGAAAGGAAAGTCATCAAATGGCTAAGATACATAGATGACTTATTCATCATATGGAAAGGAAGCAAAGACAGTGCCAGAAAGTTTATCTACAAACAAAATGTCAACAATTTTAATTTAAAACTGACATATACCATCAGTAGAGAGTCTATAGATTTCCTGGATATGGTAGTGGAGATAAGAGATAACCAGATCTGTACCAAACTGCATAGAAAGGCAACAGCAGGCAACAGTCTCTTTCACGCTCTCAGCAGCCACCCAGAAACCCTCAAATGGAGCATCCCATTTGGAGAACTGCTGAGGGCCAGAAGGAACTGTAGCAGCCAAGAAGATTTCCTGGTGGAACAGGAAATTATGACCAGAAGATTCAAAGAAAGAGGCTATCCTAGATGGGTATTAGAAAGGGCCAAGGACAAGGTCAGTAAGATCCCGAGAGATCAAACACTACAGGAAAAACCGATCATAGAAGAAGAAAACAGTTTGAGAGTGATTCTGACACACAACTCACATTCCAAGAAAATCTCTAAAATTCTTAATCAAAATTGGAACATTCTAGCATGCGAGCCCACTTTAGCCAAACAGATCCCTAAACACCCCCAAATAACATACAGAAAGGGCAGGAACATCAAAGACTTACTGGTAAAGGGAGATCTAACCAATAGAAATCTGAATACACTGTGGAAATCGCAGAAATTACCGTTAGCATAAGCTGAAGTCATTTTGTTTGTGGCATCCATTTGCATTAGCCATGTGTTAGCCATGTGATTCTGCTGTCTTCACTGTTGCCTGCCTTTCTATTCTGCTTGAGTCATCAATTGTAGTTAACTCCTTCAGTACTGAGCCAGAGCACTGTGTAAGCTCAGAAAGGCCTGTAGTTGCTAGAATGCACCTGTTTTAGAATGTAACTGTCAGGCTATTCCAACTGATGTAAGCAGTTCTGTTTCTCCTCCCACTCTGCTGACAAAGTGGTTTCTATCTGTCTATGTTAGTCGATAGCTATTCCTGTGTGCCTGTACCTTCTATTTGAGTCTCCATGCTTACTGTGCAACAAACTGGGTATATAAGACCCTTGGTTTCTGTATTCCATGTACTACCTCATACAGTGCCCGAGGGTGTTGTATTGATGTAGTCCCACTCATGAGTGAATAAACATGTTATTTGATATTCCAGCTTCCGTGCCAATCTCTATTTTGTTGGTCTAAGGACCCGTGGACAGATAAGGGTGAACCCCTGCACCGGTGGGCCCTAAAAAGGCTCATTTCCACAACACAATTGAATCTGAAGGGATTCTTTCCCTATGGGCATTGCAAGGCGTGCCGCAACAGTCGCATGCGAAAACAATATCATACTCTTACAACAGAAAAAGCCATAAACCAATTTCTTACCTGTGGTACGACTTTTGTCATCTATATTCTAGAATGTCCCTGCAAATTATGGTATGTGGGGAGTACCACCCTGGCAGTGAAGAAAAGAGTCTTGGAACTTATGAGGGCCATTAACAACAAAGACCCTCATTACCCTGTAGCCAGGCACTTTGCCGAATATCACCTATCCAACAGTTCATTGCTCACCTACTTTGCAATTGAACAGAACAAGAGAGGTGGGAACAGAGTACTCCAGTTGAGACAGAGTGAGACAGAGTGAGTCCTGGCATATCATTAACCTACAAACTAAAACCCCCGGGGGACATAATCAAGACGAAGAACTTAGTATACATCTCCATGAACACTGAGCAAGGACTAGAAGAGGATTAGGAAGGGACAGAAACTTAGCTGCCTTTAGGTGCATTACTATGAAGATATCTGTGGTCTGTTTTGCTTATGTTGTAAACATGACAACTGTTTGTTTTTAACCCCTACCATAAGATTAATCTATGGTTTTTTCTTTTAAATCATAGGAGGAAAGGAAGGGGCCGACTCCAGTTTTAGACACGTCGATTTCTTCCCCTACCCTTTCTTCGACATCACGGAAACCAAGTGGTGCAGTACAACAATAGACAGATAAGAGAACCCTTTTTGTTCCTAAATGACTTAGAATAGTTCCTCTGTTTTTCTGAATTTTCAAATACTAATTGAATCATTTTAGATGTGTGATGGTGGTGGTTTAAATTTTGATTGTTCTTCACGTTAACTTATGGCTGATAACAAGGGACACTGTTATACTATGCTTTACTGTGAACAAATACGAATGCAATCAACTTTGTTTCTATTGATTAACAGAAATCTAGTGTGGGGTAATTAGGGTGCAAGCACAACTAACCTTGAATAAGGCACTATGCCAAACAGACAAATTTTTTCCCCTTCTTCGAAGGGTAGGTACCTGTGTACAGACCGTATGTAGTCAACTTTGACTCTCATTAGAGTGCCAGCATAACCCACCTTCAAATAGGCACTATGCCAAACAGATGAATTCCTCTTCCCTTCTTCGAAGGGTAGGTAATAGCAATTGGCACTTTGCTGAACATATGGTCGGGTCGATGCAAGCCAGAATGTATCAACACTGCTATAGAACAACAAATAGAATGTATAAACATTTAGTTCTCATGAACATATTGTGAAAACACCCTTCCTCACACCATTTCAATATGGAAGCTACTTTTGAAACATAATTTGAATTTGTTGCATATCTATATACTGTGTCGAGCGAGATCTATTTAATACTTTTAGTGTATATTTAACTATAGTAAGATCAGTGATTTCAACTGATGAAGACACATGTGCAGGATGTAATATTTTTATTTCTGTTTTCAAATCAAGCCATTCCAATATGGATGCCATGGTGACTAACCGTAACAGTCCTTTTTTGCTTTCTGTACTATGCATTATATATGACAGCTTGTCCCACAATTCAGTGTGTGAGCAAGCCTGCTGTGTCAGGCGAAACGCATAACTGAAAATAAATCATCTGCTGGTGAATTTACCCCCTGAGTGATCGCCTTACTGGAATATTGGGTTAATATATATATATATATATATATATATATATATATATATATATATATATATATATATATATATATATATATATATATTGCAGATTCTCGCTTGAAGTATCCTCGAAGAAAAAACGAGCGTAGTCCCAAATCAGTGCAAGATATTCTTTATTGCCACCAAGCTAGTCCGCCATGACGCGTTTCGGCCGTACCTCGGCCTTGATCACATGACACGGCTCAAACTGTGAGTAACTAATTTAAAGTGCTAGTGCTCAATTTGCATAAAAGGACATAGACAACATACTATATACATTTTATACTCTGGAATTATACATTATAAATAAGTAAAATTCTTGTGTGTATATATTTAAAATAATCTGTATATATTTTAAAATTCTTATATGTATATATTTACAATAAATCTCCCAGTTTAACATTTTCTGCATACAGATCCCTGAAATGCTGAATTATGTAAAGTTGCCTCAACTCTACAAAGGCAAATTGGTCCGCCTAATATGTGCTTGAATGCTTTGCTGCCAAACAGGCGGAGTCTATCTATCTAATGTCCGCAAAAAGTTTCTAAAGTGCATATGTGTAGTAGATAAGTGTAGTGAAGCCCTATGGATGAAGTGCATAAATAAGATAAAAATATATAAGAAAGAAAGGATGTGCTGTATACCATATATTGCCGTACAACCGTTATGATATTTTCTGGGACGACAATATAATATTCATTATAAATGTATAAATACATAAATTGATCTAATCAATTAAATCTGTAAGCACATCCGTATATACCCATATAATAATGGGCTATGGGTATTGTCTTAATGACATATGCTTACGGATGCAGATTCAATAGGGCCAGGGAAATCAATGCAATCAATATCAGTAGGTGGGATCAAGCAGCTGTAAAAACCTGATTTTATGGGGTATGTGAGATTTTTAAACATCTATATTTAAATTACGATACTGATTCAACCTCCTACTGTTAAAATACATAAAATACGATATACAAAGAAAATATTTTTCAAAAATTTCAAAGAATTAATAAAATTCATATATATTCTCACAATAAATATATTCATAAAATACTGTAGATAAATATTAATAAATATAAATATGTGCAAAATCAGATCTCATAAATGCAATAGATGAGAGATATTACCTCTAACCAGAACCTATATAAAAATCGCCAAACCTATAGATGTCTAATTGTGGCACATATCTTTTACATATTATTGACTCATCAGAATTTATAAAGTGCAAGTGCTATCATCCTAAAACACAATGGGAGAGTTACATCTAAATATCATAGGAATCCATACAATAATAAAATCATATAAATACCCATAAAAATGATGATGATGATGATAAAACCTCCTAAAATCACATTAATATTTTGTATGTGACATTATAAATTTTGTGTAATATTTGTGTGATTATTAATAGGGTCTCGCATTCATAAATAGGTGTGCAAATCTTCTGTATTATTCAGACCTCCTGGGTGCTTGGAGTCGAATTCTAAAATGTATCTTGTTTCTAGGCGTCTTAATTTGCCTTCCCGATCACCACCTCTCTTATGGGGCGGAACCGACTCTATAGCATAGTATTTAAGATGTTTGAGGTCACTATCGTGAAACTCCTTAAAATGTCTAGCGACCGGGTAACTAGCATCATTATTTGTGATGGCCCTCATGTGCTGCAAAATTCTTTTATGCACTGCCAGCTTAGTGCTACCTATATATTTTAATTTGCAACTACATTCCAACACGTATACTGAAAATTCAGTCTTACATGTAAGGTGTTGGGTAATATTGCGTATTTTATCATCGAATGCAGTGCGATAAGTACTGGTATTGACACCCTGTTGGCATGCTTTACATGTAGTGCATCTAAAAAATCCTTTCCTTGCTGATAACCATGTGGTTCTTCCCTGATCTTCTGGGCTGCTTCTTACCAATGCATTTCCCATACTGGTAGTTTTTCTAAAAGTAATGGAAGGATTAATAGGTAATAATTTGCCTATGATCGGATCATCACGCACAATGGGCCAATTCCGTCTAATGATATTTCGAAGTTGTTTTTCCTGTTTTGAGAAACCTAATATAAGTCTGATCGGTTCCATAGTTTTACTTTTGTCTTCAGACTTATTGTTATACTTTAGCAGGTCTGACCTCGCCTTTTGCTTTGATTTTGTTATAGCCGCTTCAATTACCTTGGTCTTATATCCCCTTGCTAAGAAGCGGTTGCGACATTGTGCTTGTATAATGTCTGCATCATCCTCATTGCTACATATGCGTCTTATCCGTAGCATTTCACCATATGGGATGCTGTTAATAAGGTGAATAGGATGTGCACTAGATGCATGTAATAACGTGTTGCCTGCCGTAGGTTTCCTAAATAAAGTGGTCGTGAGGCAGTTGTTCACTATTTTGATTTGCACATCTAAAAATGTAATTTCTGTTTTACTGATGGAATATGTAAATTTAAGGTTGACATCATTCAAATTCAACTGATCTATAAAGTCCATAGCACTTTGTTGAGTTCCATTCCATATAATAAACAAATCATCTATAAATCTTAACCAGCTTATGATCTGAGTTAGGAATGTTTGTTCATATTTTCTCATTAGGACCAACTCCTCCCACCATCCCATAAACAAACAGGCATAACTGGGGAGAAGCTGGCCCCCATGGCAACTCCTTGTGTTTGTTGGTACATTTGATTATTAAAGGTAAAAAGATTGTTTTCCAAACAGAACAGCAACATATTTAAAAGCATTTTGTTGTGTTGTGCATATCGTATGGGTCTGTTGGAGAGGAAAAATTCCACAGCCCTGACTCCATCCCTGTTTCTAATACACGTGTAAAGGGACGAAACATCTAGTGCTATAAGTAAATAGTTCACATTCCAGTTTATATCTTTGACTTTTCTCAAGAAATCACTGGTGTCTTGCACATACGATTTTAAATGCATAACATGCTCCTGTAAGAAATAGTCCATGTACCGGGACATATTTTCTAATGGCCCATTGCATGCGGCTATGATGGGTCTGCCTGGCGGTCTATCTATATTTTTGTGTATTTTTGGGACAAAATATAAAACCGGTGTAGTTGGATACTCTTTCTTTAAAAATTTGTATTCGTCCCAATTGATTAGACCCAAACTTTTCCATGCAAGTAGTTGAGAGAAAAATTGTTCCTGAGTTTGTCTATATTTGAACATTGAACTTTTCCGGTAACATTCTGGATCATTTAGCTGTTTGTGAGCTTCTTCCAGGTATTGCTCCAAGGGCCAAAGTACTATATTTCCTCCCTTGTCTGCGTTTCTTATGACCACTTTGTTGTCCTTACTCAATTTATTTATCAGTGATTGGTAACTTCTTTCTTGGTGAGTTGATTTGGTTTTGGATCTATTCATTGAATGATTCAACCTTTTGATCTGGGCCACCAATTGATCACTAAAAATATCCAAAGAATCTCGAGGCATAATGGGTACAAATTTTGACTTGACTTTGAAGGGGGTGCTGGGTTTGGCAGTTGTTGCTGGCAAATTATCATATTCATGGCCATTGACATATTGCGAGGCTCCAGTATCAGAACCAAGAGCAGAATTACTATGTCCCAATTGCAGTTCCTGCATATCCTGTAACAAGCTTAAATCCGAGACTAAAAGGCCTAAGGGTTCTGGCTCAATACTCAATGTCTCACTACGGTCTGACTTATCCTTAGCTGTTTTAAGTAGATGGAATTTAGTAAGCTTTAATTTTCTAATAAATTTATATATATCTGCCCTGGTTTGTGTATAGTCAAAGTTAGATTCCGGGCAAAAGGATAAACCTAATGACAATAATTGCTGCTCTGCTTTAGTCAAATTGATATTGGCCAGATCTATAATAGTATTGTGAGAAGTGGTATTGGAATCTGCTGTAGTGATATTATCTGGATGTACATCCTCTATCTGCGATTCCCTCGACCTCGCCCCCTCTTCTTGTTCTCTCCTTTTTCTCTGGGCTAGTCTTCTCCCCCTTCTCCTCTTGGTGTCCCTGCTGCCACAGGTCCCTTGTTTCGTGGTAGTAGTGTTTCTTGTCGACTTCTTTTTAAAATGTCCAGCTCTTCCCCCAACGTTAGTCTTATAGCACTCTGTTCCAGTCTCCTCCTTGATGTTTCGGTTTCTGATTCACTATCGGGTGCAGAGCTTAAATCTGACATTGACACAGATTCCATTTGGTGTTGATCTCTTTCCTTGGTCTTTGCACCCTGTAGTCGTTGATTAGCTGTTGCTGTTCTCAGTGAATCATATCTCCGTGCGAAAGTAAACACTTGTCCATTGGCGTAGTCATCTCTATCACGCCTGAATTTGTAAGTTTTTCTCGTTTTAATTTTATCTTCTTCTTTATTGAGTCTACTTGTCATATCCTCATGTAATTTCTGTCTACTTTGAGGATCCCCTTGTTGTTGAATCTCGTGCTCCAATGATTCAATCTTAGTTTGAAGATCCGTTCTGTCAATCTCCGCATACTTAACTAGTATCACTACTAGTCTGCGGGAGGATTCGAGATTGCATTGCGCCCACTCAGCCATCATCAGTGGATTCATTGTTTCATAACTGGGGGCGATCATAATACGGAGGCCCCTGGGAATTCTCCCCACATCCAGGTACCTCTGTAACGATCGAGCCTCCCACCATTTCGATTGTTCTTGCCGCTTCAGCTTTTCAAGCGTCCGATAATTCTCCTTTAGTCCCTTAATTCTTGCATTGTTTTCCCCATCTGCATCCCTGGTTGCACTCTGTATAATTACAGGGTCCTCAGAGAACATTTCCTCTGCCGCTGATTCTCTACTTTTGAGCGTGTCGGCGGACATGCTTGGTGGTTGTATATTGTTTAATCTGTCCCAATACGAGAATACTCTAAAATGATCAATGTCAGTAGAGTTTCCCTGTATTGTGCACACCTCCTCTCCTGCGTATAACAATTCTCACGTACCTGCTGTCGGTCCACCTTCGGTAGGAAGCTCCCGCTCTCGCTAACACTCCTCCGAGCAATCCAAGAGGTAGGTGCTTCACCGCCCGCGATGCCGCCAGACAGGAGAAATCTTCATTTGTATGTCACGCAGGGGGCTCCGGTTGTTCCGTTGTAGGAATTCCTTGTAGTGCCCCCGGGGTCCCCGCCAACGCAGCTCTGCGAGCCCGCAGAGCCAAGGCAGGAGAAACCCGGAAGATTGACTTGCCGATCCGGAGCCTGCTTATGTATATATATATATATTATCTACTGGCGGTCGCCAGTAGATAGTTATAGTTAGGACCTATTTTCCATAGGAAATCCGCGACATTCTATTTGAAATAACTCTTGCGTCGGTTGACGAATCTTCGCGAAATTTTCAAACTTTATGGCCCGCTCCGGTCCGCTCCTACCCTGAAAGTCTCAGGGTGATTCGTCAAGCGGGGGCCGAGAAAAAGGGGGTCCCAAAATGTGTTTTCCCCATTCATTTTCCCATAGGAAACTTTAGACACGGCTACAGCCCGAACTGCTGAACGGAATTACACCAAATTTGGCAAAGAGGTAGTTCTTGGTTCAGAAAGAACCCTTTTTGTTAAATGGTGTAAATCCGTTCAGTAGTTACGGAGAAATTAAAAAATAAGAGTCAAAAAATCAATTTCCCATAGGAAACTTTAGACACGGCTACAGCCCGAACTGCTGAACGGAATTACACCAAATTTGGCAAAGAGGTAGTTCTTGGTTCAGAAAGAACCCTTTTTGTTAAATGGTGTAAATCCGTTCAGTAGTTGCTGAGAAAATCAAAAGTAAAAGTACATATATATCTATGGCCGCGTCGGATTCGCGCACCCTCCCGATCACGAGCTGTCTGCTAATTGGCTGTCAACACTCCAAACCAGGAAGTGTTGGCAGCCATCTTGTTCCTCGGTAGAACCGAGGAACAAGAAAGCAGTAAAAAGTGCGCAAAATGCACAAAGGGGGCAGGGTAGAAACACCCTGACCCCTAGGTCTGCTCAGGGGTCCCACAAGGACCCCCTGGGCAGAAAAGCATTTTTTTTTTTTTTTAAATCGGCAGGATGCGCTCAGGGAGCGCGAATCCTGCCGGAAAAAAAAAATCGAAGAGCGGTCTCTTGCGCTTCGATTGTATTTTGCCCCCGGGTGGCCCAAGTCCCGGGGGCATGGTGGGGGGGTTAAATTTATGTATGGGGGGCCTCAAAGGACCCCCCAAGACCCGGGGACCGCCACCCCCCGGGGCTTTCTTTTTAAAATGGTGCGGGAGGGCTCTGAGCCCTCCCGCAGCCCCGTGGACCGCCACCTCCCCGGGGCACTAACAAATTAAAATGGGGGTCCGTTTTGAACACCCGAAGCCCCGGGGACCACCACCTCCCCGGGGCTTTGCTGATGTGGGGAGGGGGCCGCGCGGCCCCCTCCTGGAGCCTGTGGTGGCCCTGGGGACCACCACCCCCAGGGCCGGCTCCTGCAGTGTCCCGGGGTGCCTACCCCGGGACACTGCTGTTTGCAATGACAGGACGGGAGCCTCGCGGCTCCCGTCCTGTCATTGCAAACTGCTTTGGATATTGGAAGAGAGAGCAGGAAACCTGCTCTCGCTTCCAATATCCAAAGACAATTGCTTTTCCACATGGGGAGCAGCATGTTAGCTGCTCCCCGTGTGGAAAAGCAATGCCGGCTCCCTTAGGACACGGGGAGCCGGCGGGACTGTGGGGAGTTTGGGGACCCCCACAGTCCCCAACGAGAGGCCAGGCCCCGGGGGATGGGGTCCCCGGGGCCATAAGTGGCCCGGGAGGGGGGCCACACGGCCCCCCTCCCCAGAAATAAGTAAAAAAAAAAAAAAAAAGGCCTGCCCCGGGGCAAAAGGAGGCCTGAGGAGGGGGGCCACGCAGCCCCCCTCCTTAAAAATTAAAGAAAAAGTGTGGCCATGCCCCGGGGGATGGGGTCCCCAGGGCAGGATTCGGCCAGGGGAGGGGCCCCCTTCCCGTTTAATTGGAAAAAAAAAAAAAGGGGGTAAGGCCCTGGGGGATGGGGTCCCCAGGGCCCAAAAATAGGAAAAAGGAAAGGGGGCCACACAGCCCCCCTTCAGGAAAAGAAAAAAAAAAAAAAAAAAAACGATCGGGCCACAGGCCCCGCCCCCTTCCTTCACCACTCTGCAAACGCGCCCCCTGGCGCGTTTGCAGATGGGGAAGTAATTCCACTTCAATACTGGGGGTCCCTGGGGGCCAACTAGCCCACCAGGAGCCTCCAGTATGCGCCAGGGGGCTGCGTTGCAGAGAGGTGTACAGAGGCCACGCCCCTTTATACACCTCTCTCCCAGGGACCCTCAGGATTCAAGGGGAGTTAATCCCCCGACTTAAAACGCGCCACGGGGCGCGTTTTCACAGTGGTGAAGGGAGGGGGTGGGGCTTCAGGTGACATGTGTGCAAACAGGCCCCGTGGCGCGTTTTAAGATGGGGAATTAAATCCCCTTCAATCCTGAGGGTCCCTGGGGGCCAACTAGCCCAACAGGTACACCCAGAAAGCGCCACAGAGCTGCGTTGCATCAGTGATGTCATCAGTGATGTCATTTGAGATGTCATCAGTGATGTCATCAGTGATGTCACTGACCATGTCATGAGTGATGTAATATGTGACGTCATCAGCAGTGCATTGCGGGGGTGCGAGTTATAGTTACCTGAACTAACTATAACGGGGGAATTTCACGGGTTTTGTACGAGTGCAATGTCCAACTAACTATAACTGTCCCTAAAACCTTATGGTTTTTTCAGTGAATTTCTAAGGTTTTTTAAATGCAAATTTCTAACTATAACGTGCCTGAAACCTATGGTTTTTTCAGTGAATATATATATATATATATATTATATATATATATATATATATATATATATATATATATATATATATATATTCACTGAAAAATTTCTATGGTTTTGTACGAGTGAAATGTGAAATGTCCAACTAACTATAACTGTCCCTAAAACCTATGGTTTTTTCAGTGAATATATATATATATTTTCCACCAAAACGCCCTTGAGCTCCCAGGACGCACACAACAGCTTGCCTGCCTTTAGGCTTCAATTATTAGCTTGCCTTTACCATCCGGTATAATGATTGCGGCCTGACGCTTTTCGTGGCCAGAATGCCACTTCCTCAGAGGCCCATTATCATTTGCGCAGAGAATTTGGCTTCTTTATATACATGCCTTCAATTGGTTCACGGCCCCCAGTGGGCCTTGCTAGTTAATTACAAGTTCATGCGGCATGTTGGGACATGTAGTTTAGTCCTTTCAGCAATTTTTTATTTCCTTAGTAGGTTTCCCTGCGTAAAATAAATAAGACATCAATTAATTCCTTGGTAGGATCCAGCATCGTAAAAGCAAGACAATTTTCATTTGGGCTCACTGTGCTGTATATTCAGATTGGAATTCGTTTCCCTCCACAGCCTCTTAAAATTATAAGATGGTGCCGTCCTGCACGGTACAGGCCCCTGTGCGTCCTGGGAGCTCAAGTGCGTTTTGGTGGAAAATATATATATATATATATATATATATATATATATATATATATATATATATATATAGTGTCCCAATTATGTCCCCCATGGTGTGTACACGGCGGGTTTACGGCGTTCGTCCCCTGAAACAAACAAACTTCAAAGGAGTATGAACGCCAGTCCAGGAGCCCTCTCCTAGTTTCTTCCCCAATTCCTAGTTAGGTGGCGTGTTCCATTTCTCACCAGCATGGGTATTCAGGGACGGCAACAGCTCAGGCACTGAGATGCACATTCACTGCTTCTTGGTGTTGGACTTGGCCCTGCTCGCAGGGTCATCCCGGAACGTTTTGCCTTCCGCCTAGCCTTTTTGCTGCTATGGTAGTGGTGGTTTATGTACTCTGAGCACTTTGGCACGGGAGTTTGGTGTAAAGTGCCTGTGCTCTCTGCCCTCCATAGGCTAGCAGTGAGAACTTTCCCCCCTATGGATAACCCCTAAATGAAACACAATAAATATGTTATGGTTGGTGGTTGAACTGAAAATAAGAAATGTTGCGCAATGGTGTACGCAGGGGTATTTTCACCATTGTAGAAATGTCACTTTTAAACCGCCACCCTGTCTGTGTGCTTGTGCCTGCCTGAGGTGGGTTACCGGTCTAGTGCTCGAAGTGACCAAGACTGGCTCCGCCCCCTGGGGTGTGTCCGTCTCACACACCCCCAGCTTTTGGAGGGAAGCCTGGCAGACAGGGTGCTCTACACCTCCCCCAAAACCAGTTGGGACCGGTTCCCCCAGGGAGCCTTACAGAAGCTTCTGCCCTTTTCCAGTAGGTGGGATGAGGGGCGTATATATAGAGGAGCTGAGACTCCATGTGGGTGTGCTGTACTTGGACTTTGACTTGGAGGGGACACTCTGCCAGGAGGTACCGCCGCAAGGGCCTGCGCGCTGGCCCCTGTGCCCATCTGTACCCCTCTGCTGTCCACAGGGCCAGTGAGAGACCCTTACTGGAGTAAAGACCGCTGTGTCCGGAGGAGTGCCACATTATGGGGGTTGACTGACCAAGGAACTGCTGTCCTGTGATGATGAGCTGCCCACGGCCTGCTGATCTTGCCCAGCATTGACTGGGCTCTCCTGCTTCCCTAAACCCAGCACCTGGTGAGCGCCATAACTTTACCCCAGCTCTGCCTGCGTTACAGCGCCCTGTGAGCGCTTGGTCTGCCCAGGAGTGAGGAGCTGATGCCTGCAGCGCTGTGCTGCCAAGGCGCTACAACTGTGCCCAGGAGAAGAGGAGCTGACGCCTGCAGCGCTGTGATTCCAAAGCGCTATGAGGGAGTCCCGGCGTGTGGGATTCCCCCCCTGCCTGCTTGTTTGACAGCGGGAGCCGACCCCGCGTTATTGCCGTATTTCTGCTTTATTAATTAGCGGGAGCCCACCCCGCAGGTGACACCTTTCCAAACTCGAGCGGGTGCCCACCCCGCGTTTTTGGCGTATTTCGCCTCCGGGAGCCTACCTCGCGATGTGTGCATTCATGCGGGTGCCCACCCCGCAATAGGTTGTATTTGAAAGCGGGAGCCCACCCCGCGAATCACCGCCGCAGCCCGAGCCGCCCAAGAGTACCGGGAACAGGAGCCGGCACCCGCGCCTGGTTGTGGGCGGGGCCGGAGAAAGCATCGAAGGAAGCCAGGCGGATCAGGGGAAGGAAGGGGTCCCCCGTGTGCAGGTGGGAGCCCCGCGTGTCGCCGCCCGGAGAGCCCGGGTGAAAGGAGGAGGAGGCGACCGGGAAGCCAGGAGGAGTGCTGCGAGGAAGGCGAAGCCCCCGTGGGTCGGTGGGAGCCCCGCACGCCTGCCCGAGAGTCAAGAGGAGACCCTGGGAGCGGGTCCGATCGAGGCACATTATCGGTGCCTGAGGACCCGCAGGAGGAGACCAGAGGAGGCGGAGGACACCCGAGAGAGCCCCGGTGAGTGGGGGCTGCCTTTCAGGCATTGGGAGTGCACCAGAAGATCCTCGCTTTGGGCACGGGTGGTGCCAGGGTTTGCTGAACGTCACAGCGGCACCACAGTTGCGGGCCGCTGCCACGTTGTGGGGAATTCCGGTGACTGCCGCAAGGACTGCCGGTGAGTGGGGCTCCCCCAGGCGCAGTGGCGCCAAAGGCTAATCTGCACCACGTGAGCATTGTTCCTTCCAGAGTCCCAGAGGGGGCTCCAACGGGACAGTACTGGTTTACTCTACTCAGCTGCCCCCCTGGACAGTGGGCAGCTGCAACGGAGGGGCCATTTTGATGATTAGAGTCCCCGAGTAGGGAGCTCCCAGGCGCAGTGGCGCCAGAAGCTAATCTGCAACTTTGGGCAGTTATTTGAGGTGGGACTATGCGGGCACTACTAGATATGTTTTAGGCCCCATGCCCATATGACCCTGCCTAATGTGAGTTACCCTAATGTTATGCGCACAGGTTTATGCAGAGTGTGATTCCAGCTCATGTGGCTGTGCCCCCTGCCGGTGTTGTTCATGCCACGATGATGCCCCATGCATAATGTGATTGATACTCATGGTTTGTGCCCCATCTGAATGGGGTTACGCATAATATCTTTTATGCTTATAAGGATGTGATCTATGCTCTAGAGAATGCCTCACGTTAGGTTATGATGTTCTAGGTGTCACCAGGTTTGCCCTGCTAATTCTGTGTTATGCCCAAGGTGACCCATGCTAGTATGATGCATAATGTTCTATCTGCCTAAGGTTCTGCCCAAATGTTCGCAATAATGAGATGCCCTATGTTCACATGTTTATACCACTGCTAAAATGATTAGGCCTCAGGTTATGCCGAATATGTTTGATACTTTATGCCTCGTGGGTTTATGCCTAACGCTTACCTTGATGGTTGTGTGCATAATGTACCTGATACCCCCTGTTAATGAGTTTCATGCCTATTGTTATGCATAATGTGTCCTTATGCCTATTGAAATGCCTCAGGTGTTAGGCCCATGCTGATGGTGTTGCGTTTAGGCCTAAAGTGAGACCTAATGTCATACAACAATGTTTTCATTCCACGCCTGAGCTAAGGTGGGTACGCCTAATGTTTTCTTTGGCTGTTGATGCCTCAATGCTCATATGATTATGTATAGTGTGACCCATGCTAATGAGGTTATGCCCACAGGTTCAGGCCTAACACCAAGTTATGATGCTTATGTTCCTGCCTTGTGCTTATTGCAACATTGCTAAGCGCATGGTCTTGCCAGTAGGTACTGGCTGTTACCCATTTCTTGCTGATGGTCTTACCTTTTTCCCCTGTGCTTTATGATGGTTCTGGCAGTGACCCGATTGGCACTGCCCTGTACATAATCCCCTGTAAATGGATACCTGGTGCCAGTTGGCACAGTGTCATATGTGACTGTGATTACGAGTCTAATGTGTTTTCTTAATACAAAAAGCTACTTTTACACAACCTGGTGTGGAGTCTCTTTTGTAGTGTGCCTAGTGTGTCGCCTGTGAGTGTGTGCTGCACAGATGCTTTACACAATCCTCCGGAGATTAGCCTACCCGCTCCGCACCACGCTACCCCGGTTCTAACACTTGGTCTCTGTAAAAGACACAGAATCAGTGAGTCGAAGCCTGGCAGTTTCTGTTTATTGTATGGCTCATACTTATGTGTAGTTCGACACCTGCTTGGTGGCCTCCATCTCTGTTACTTTCTGCCCTCCTCTGTTCAAAGTGTTGTACCTTGTTCTTCCCGATTGTGTCACACCGTCCATTCTGAAGTTGTGCTGTTGTGTATGCTGGTGAGGCTCCTTCGGTCTTGGGGTGTGTTCAAATGTCCTCAGAAGTTTTTCACAACCCAGATATTGGAGCTGGAACGTGCAGCATTCACAAGTGCTCTTCATCTTTGTGCATATTACAGAGAACTCAATGACAAAACTGTAAAGAATCACTACCTTCATCCTCTAATACCTGATCTGATTGATCAAGTGCAAGACGCATCAATATTCAATAAACCTGTAATTTTGTGAGCATTAATGCAGGCGATCAAAGGAAAAAGCTTTCAAAACTAAACTTAAGCATTTTGAGTATCTTGTCACACTGTTTGGTTTATGCAATGCATCAGCTGAATTTTGACATTTTGTAAATGATGTCTTTTGAGCTCTAACTGAAAACAATATAGTAGTATACCTATATGGTATACCCCTTTACTCTTATTCGTTACTTGAAGATATACAACAAATTTCTTTCTCATCTCCGAAAATGTTGTTTATAAGTCATAGATGATAAGTGGAATTAAAAAAACCTAGTGAGTGAAGTTTCTAGGATACACCCTGCTCCCAGATCTATGGACACCAATAAAGTAAAGCCACATCATTTCAGCCTGTGTTAAGGACATTCAGTGATTTTCACATTTTCAAATTTTATTGCTGCTGCATGCCATATTCTATTAATCTAGTAAGTCTCTTGACCAAATTTTGAAGAATACATTATTTTCATGGACAAAAGACACCACAGATATGTTTGAATCCCTAAAGAAGCTGTTTTGTACAGTACCCATTTTGATTCAGCCTAGGCCTCCAACTTATATGTCTTGGAAACTGATTTCGCGAGCACTGATATTGGAACTAGCCTATAACATTGAGATGACCAAGATATCTTACATTCTTTTGCATATCTCTTTTGAAAATTAAAATTGGCCTAAGTCAGTTTTACATTTTATGATAAAGAAATATTGGCAATCACTCATTAGAGTCATTATTTAGAAGGTGCCACATGTCCTATTGAAGTGGTCACTTACTAGAATCTTATCTTCTAAAAAAATCAGCACGTTGTGTGAGTTTAAGACATGCAAGATGGATGATGTTCTTTCCTCACTTTTCTTATCTTCTTATCTTGCATTTAGGACCCAAACATGGAAAGGCAGAATAAACACATTTTCTTGTGGTTTGTGATACATTGCTGAGGCTGCTTTCAATTGAAATAGTTTACTCTGAATAATGAAACACAAATGCACTTTATAAGTTGTGACAAAAGGAACATAAACAAAATGTGTCTTGACATTATGTGATATCAGTTCCTCCTTCAAATAGTTATTAGAAATTCAAATACATTTAGGATGAATAGTTCAGAAAATGTTATTTTGTATACTGTAAACTGCCCATACATAAGAAGTATATTATATATTATTGAGGCTGTCTGATATTGACTGCATTTCAAATAGTAAGTAAGAAGGTTTTATGTTTGAATATGATGTTTAGTATAAATAATTTTGAGCCCCGAAGCAGTCCCAGATAATAAAAGGATTAAACGTGTTGGCAAAATTAGCCAAAATTTGATTGGTGTATTGTGATTGAAAAATTACTTTTAATTGGAGCTTTCGTACACAGGTAAAGGAGAACTTAGTAAACCGTATTGCAACAAAAACGAGGACTTACCAGGCTTCAAAATCAACTTTTCCAAAACACAGGGACTGGGGATAGCGTAACCACAGGGCAACCTTCATGACCCCACCCAAAGTGAGGGTTTTACGTGGGATGCGCTGGCCATCACGTACCTAGCGGTTCACCTTCCGACTCGCACGAGTGCCCTTTACGATAGCAACATCCCTCCTTTGCTTACGGCCCTATTCAAGGATCTTTATCAGTGGGCTAAGTCAGAGATATCCTAGTTGGGGCGGTTCAATAACCTCAAAATGAATTCATGCCCCGGCAATTGTATGTCCAACGAGCCCTCCCTCTCACCATGCCTAAGCCAACTCAGGCCCAGAACCATAACAAAAATCTTAATTTTGTGTAGGAGGGTAGATCTTCCAAGGTGGCAAGATCGTCCCTATTTTGCTTCCGGCTGAGGGGGGCCTGGGCTTCCCAGACATAACAACGTACTTGCTAGCGGCTCAACTCCGCCCTTACCTTGATTGGAACCATGACCCTGAGGGTTAATCTTGGGTACAAGTAGAACAAGCCTTCTCTCCAGTCTCCCCAGGCGGGCTTTTGTGGCTACCAGCTGCGGCCTGAGCAGGTTCTCCCACATCCTGCGGTTGATGGGCAAACTCCTACCCACTGACAAATTGTGAGGAGAAAACAGGCATTTCCGGTCTACCCCTTTCTCCTGACCCCCTTGGCCAATAACCTGGACTTCCCTCCAGGCATGTCGGAACCAGAGTCCTTTTGCTGGGACTGGGGCGATCATCTTCTGTGAAGGACTTCTACAGTGATGATGTCCTTAGGGCGAGTGGGGGTAAGTCTTTGAGAAATGTGCACTGACTAGACTCGACACCTATAGGCTCACCCAGGCATACACTGGGCATGGAAGGGCCCTGCTCGTAGAACCGTGCAGAGGGAGGAATCACTGATCGAATCCCTGTACACCAATAACATCCGTCGTAAAGGCATATCAAGGGTCCACCGCTATATCTTAAATCTCACTCCCCCCAGGAAGCATGCATACTTGGCGCAATGTGAGAGTGAATTGGCTATAGACATTTCAGAAGAGACTTGGGGGGCTATCTGGCAGAGGGCTTCCTATTCCTCCATGTGCCTACACTATAAGGAGAATGCTAAAAAAATATTAACACTTTGGTACCTCATGCCCGTGCTTCTCCACATGATGTTTAGGGTTTCAGAGCTGTGTTGGAAAGGTTGCGGGGATTGAGGTACCTTTTTTTCACACATGGTAGACTTGTCCGCAGATTCAGGTGTTTTGGGACAAAGTCCTCCTCACAATACGCTTCATCACTAATGTCTCTTTGCCCCATGACCCATTTTTGGTTCTCCTGGGGGACCCAGTGGAGAAGGCTTTACCCCACAACGACTCTTCGGGGGACCCTGTTCTTTCACCTCCTTCTGACCACATGCCTGAGTGTGGCTCAGATGTGAAAGCAGCCGCAGGCACTTTCCCTTAATATGTGGTGGGGGAAGGTGTGCTCAGGCAATACCATGAAAAACTTTCTGCAATTGTTTGTGATAGGGTTACAAAATTTGATACTATGTGGCACTCCTTTACCCCCCACATCAACAGACTGCAAAGCACAGGGGGAATAGACTTGACAATGTCCAAGACTCTGCGGGCTTCGGAGGTATGTGAGATGCCCTCATCTAAGGCAGGGAGTTGGTCTCCCCCTTCTGGGCAATCGTACTAGATGTCAACATGTCACTTTGTGTCTCATGGATCGAAGGTCAGGGGATCTCATATGGTCTTGATTGGGGGGAGTGCACAATTTTTTATTTGCTTGTATATACCAAACTGTGTGATTCTGCATTGTCGACCGCTCCACGCTGAATAT
Organism: Calotriton arnoldi; assembly: GCA_963921515.1. Lineage (NCBI taxonomy): Eukaryota > Metazoa > Chordata > Amphibia > Caudata > Salamandridae > Calotriton > Calotriton arnoldi. The sequence continues at coordinate 467,185 of CAWUFW010007797.1, read as the reverse complement.
CATTGTTCCTAACAAAACCATAGTGTGTGTCTTGTATCTGCCAAATTTGGACTAAGACACAAGTGTGGGGCTTGAGTTGACTGTGACATGAACTTTTCAGTTTTCTTTGAAAGTTGAATGTGGTGATTTGTGCAGCTAAATTGCGCTTTGACTTCCAGCAGCTAATGTAGGAAAACATGGAATAGTCTTTGAGGGCAGAGCTCAAACCCACCAACTGCAATTTGTAATTGGTCATAAGGCAGAACCAGAACCAGCCTTAGTTCAACTGAAATCAATTCTGATCCTTTTCCCATCCTCATACCTATTTGGTTACATTTTTCCAGTCAATCTGTCTCCTGAGAAGAAATATTATTGCAAACTCTGTAAGAGCTAGATATGAATCTGTTACATCGCTGACAACCTGAAGAACTACAACTCAAAGGCGATCATCTTTTGTATTGGGGAGACAAGATTTATTTAGCTATCATTATTATTATTATTGGTATTAGTGATAACAATATATTACTATTATTTAGCTTAAAAAGCAAGCTGTGACCTAAAAGATATCTTGGTACTGCGGTAAACAGTAGATTACAATTAGATAAGGGTATAGGTTAAATAAAGCCTGTTGTGTCTAAAGCCAGGTCTTCAAAACATTACAGAAGGTCAACAGCTGAGGGATCTTCATCAAAGTTCGGTGGCAAAATGTTCCAAAGCTAAGTCGTTTTTAGTGAGAAGAAGCAGCCATCCAATTTGACAAAACCTAGGTATAGTAACCAACAAGCATTGGCAAATGTAATATGTTTCGCCTATGTGATTAATAATACCTTTTTTGTAAGTTTTAGCTTGGTGGGCAGTTGTGCAATATAAGTTAAAGAAACACTGTAAAAGTGTTATGACGTGTTTTTGAGAAAGGCAATATATTGTACAGTAACTGGTGGTAATATAAAGCGCTCCTGTACCTTTGGGTATTGTTGGCACTATATAAAATTGGCCCTAAAATAAAATTGTGAAAAGTCGGTTTAAATGTGGAGGTCGATTAGTTATCTGTGTGCTTGTATAATGTAACAGGTGGTAATATAAAGCGCTCCTGTACCTTCAGGTGATGTTGGCGCTATATTAAAGCCCCCCAAAAATTAATTAAATAAAAAACATTTTACATAGCAGTGCTGTAACATTTTTTATTTAATTAATTTACATTTTTAATTAAATGTTTTCTCACTAACTAAGGAATCGCAAAGGGTGCTGGTTTTGTTGTAGGTTGCACTACATTTTGATACTTTATATGCATAGTACTGATTGTTTTTCCTGTTTGTACTGTTAATTTTTTTTTGCCAAGGATGGTGGATGTTCTTCTCGACTTAGAATGCTGAGTGTGATCTAGTGAATGTGAAGGATACATGCAATTAATTATGTACTGGTTATTGTTTTCTTGAACTAAAAGAAAATATAATAAAAAGATTTAAAAAATATGAGTCTGTCTCGTATGTAGCTTTTTCTCTATGTATGAAGTAGTATGTCTCTTTGTGTGTATGCATATCTGTCTACATATGTCATTATGTCTATATATGCATGTATATGTCCATCTATGTGTAAATGGCTGTGTTAATATGTGTGTGTACGTATGTGATGTTATGCAGATTTGTATAGCGCACTATCACCCGGGAGGGTATCCTGGCGCTGATCGTACTGTTCTGCATGCCTTTGTCAACGTATCTATAAGCCTATCTGCCTCTGCTTAACTCTCTATGCAATGCACTAGTTTGTTTAGCTCTACTTATTTATTTCTGTGTTCCATCTCTGTTTTCTTAGCCTGATATGCACCTTGTGCCATTGTCCTTTCTCTCAGATGAGAAACAAAGGCTGTGTATTCTGCAGATCAGGTTTAAAGAGATCAGCTTTTGAAGAGAAAAACGATGTGGCTCAGTGAGTTAGCCACTGACATCTGGTTCAATCTGCTTCATGTTTTGAACTTGCAATGCAAAGGCAACTCAGCCTTTCATCCTTTTATGGTTGGTAAATCATATACTATTAAACTGTGTAATAATACCACTGTTTTTTAATTGCATTGTATAAACAATATGTTAGTGTTTAATTTCTATCAAATTAGTGCAGAGGTTTCGGTCTTTGTGAACTGAAGGCAAAGTTACACTGCCTGTATTACTGTGCCTCGGAAAAAGCATTTTGTTTAACAATCTAGAGCAGTCTGAGATCTCACGGAGCTCTACATTGGGTATTATTAGATCATCAACTCCAATTTTTATTTTGCATTATGATGCTTATAAATTTATTTATTTATTTCGTTTTTGCTCCCAGAATACAAAGTCAAAACCAGGACTGGATGCTTCTGGTAAATTGACAGCTCAGGGTAGTGTGGCAAGGGAAAGGGGGCAATCTTTTGCTAAGTTCTCAAGTTTTCTAGGTTCATGTTTGAGCAGCTAACGGTACGGGAAGTCCTGAGTTGATAATGTGATACACAGGAATCCAAATACCAGATTGCCAAAAATAAATACCGACCTGGATGAGCCAATCGTGTATGGGCCTGGGAAGCTTGAGAGGTTTGTGATGTTCAGTTAATTTATTGGAAGCATCAGGCCAGAAGGTAGCTGGAATACAGCCTAGATAACCTTTTGAACAATGTAGTTGCGGCTTTGATCTTCCCACATGCCTGACAATCGTGTGAGAAACAGTACGAGGAAGAATGGGGAAGCTATACTGATGACATTGTAAGGCTGTAGGGCTATGCTATCACTGTCTGAGATGCCAGGACCCAGTTGGTCAACCTCTGCTACTTCAGCTGCCCTCCGTACTTCCCCTTTGTCTATCTTTGTCAGGCTTCATCAACCAACACACTCCCATCCACATATAAATGCACGTGCCTGACAGCTTTGTGTCCTGCTTTGAACTCTTAGTTCTGATATGTCCTTGTATACATCATAACCACCCTACCAGCCTCTCACCTACCCGACAGCCCCACCCCCTCCCAGGACTACTTATGCAGGCCGCTTTGTGGTCACACCACCGGCATGCCAAAGGCAAGCCCATCTGCGCCCGTCCACACCTGGACCAGTGCCAGGAACCATGGTTCCCCAGCCATCCATCACTACACCGCCACCCATCTCCTCGCCCTGGCCCCCAGTGGCTGCAACAACAACTGCTGCATTTCCTCACCCAGACAGACAGAAGGACCCATCATGTGCAATCGCTGCTGGTTCACCTGCAGCTCCGACACCCCCGCCACACCTCCACAGCCAACCTCCAACCCTACAGAACTGCTCCAGTGCTTGCTGCTCAAAGCCAGATCCCTTTGCAAGCACGCCACAGAAATCTGAGACACCATCACCACCTCCACACCCGACGTGCTGTTAATCACCGAGACCTGGCTCACACAGTCGTCAGCCCCCGACATCGCGACCACAACACCTCACGGCTACAAGATATTACATAGGGACTACGCCAACAAACACGGAGGAGGCAATGTTATCATCAACAAGGAGACCCTCCTTTGCACCACCACGGAAGACGACAACTCATCAGTCATGGAACACCTCAACTTCCAGATCTGGATCAATGCAAACACAACCGTCAGAGGAACCCATGCATACGGACCCCCCCTCCAGCTTCTGCGATACAGTCGCCCAACTCAATCCCTCCCTGGCAATCGACTCCAGGGACTACATTTACCTCAGTGACCTCAACTTCCTACTAGACGACCCCAATGACCCCAACTCCGCTAACCTCCTAGAAAGCATGAGCAACATCAGACTTGGCAACTAGTCACCAGCCCCACACACTGCGCAGGACATATACTGGACCCCATTTTCACAGCCAGCGACAGAATCAAATTCAGCTACACCACCGAACTCACCTGTACGTACCACAGCATCGTCCACTTCACCATTGCAGGTTCGCCACGACACAGCGCCACTGCCCCCACCTCCACCCCTGCATGCCACAGCTGGAACAGAATCCCCGAGCCCAACTGGACTGCCGCCCTCAACACCAACAGGCCCCATTCCTCCCAACAACCTGGAGACAGCTGTCCAATACTTTTCTGACAGGACCTCGAACTGCGCCAACACTGTCACCCCCATGAAAAAGGCCAGCACCAGAAGATCCACCAAGCACACGAGCTGGTTTACCTCCCGAACTCTGAGCCTTCAAACGTTAATGCAAGAAACTGGAGACACGATGGCACACCAGCAATATCCCTTCAGACCACACCACCTTCAAAGCGGCCCTCAGCAAAGAAGCCAAAAAGGACGCATTGACCATCCGCATTGAGGCAAGCACCAACCACACGAAAGAACTCTTCAGCATCATCATAGATTTCTCATGCCCTTCTGCCACAAGACCATGATCCACCCCACCCAAGCCCTCTGCAACTTCCTGGTGGACTACTTCCACAACAAGATGGCAGATATCTACAGCAACTCCGACCAACAGCCTTCCAACCTCAACCACTTCCTGACACACACTGACAACTCCCACAGCTACCTCACCGAATGGACCGCTCTCACCATGTCTATCACCACAGTGATCATGACCTCCATATACTCCAGAACACCGACTGCCCTCTGCCCCCACCACATCTTCAACCTAGGACAGAAGGAAATCAGTAACGCACTCACCACGATACTCAACTCCTCCATCACCACTGCCACGTTCCCCAATGCCTGGAAACAAACAGACGTGAAACCACTCCTAAATAAGCCCTCCACCAACCCCAGTGAGCTCAAGAACTACCACCCTATCTACTGCTCCCCTTCTCGGCCAAGGTCCTGGAAAAAGCCATCAACCGCCAGCTGAACTACTACCTGGAAGGAAACAACCTACTCGGTCCCACCCAGTCAGGTAACCGCTCCAACCACAGCACTGAGACCTCCTTGATAGCCGCAACTGATGACATCAGAGCCATCCTCGACTGCGGCGAGTCAGCTGGCCCAATCCTCCTTGACCTCTCAGCGGTTTTCAACACCGTATCCCACCACACCCTCATCGCCAGACTCCACCACATCGGCTTCAGTGGAAACGCCCTCAAGTGGATCTCCACCTTCCTCACAGGACACACCCAAAGAATCCACCTTCCTGCTTTACACCTCTGAACCCAAGAGCATAATCTGCGGAGTCCCCCAGGGATCATCTCTCAGCCCCACCCTCTTTAACACCATTGGTCTGCACCCACGGAATCAACATCATCTCATATGCAGACGACACCCAACTCATCTTCTCCCTAATGGAGGACACCACATGGGGCAACTTCCAGAAAGCCATGACCAACGTCGCCGACTGGATGAGATCTAACTGCCTGAAACTGAACACAGACAAGACCTAAGTTCTCAGCTTTGGAAGCAACACCTCCCCTTGGGACGACACATGGTGGCTTTGCGCTTAGAACTTGTAGCCACTTTCCGACCGGACTTTGAAACCAAGGCTTATGAGATGGAAAGAACATTCTGACTATATATTACATATGATCCTTTACCATGCCGTCTTAGTATGGCAGCATAAATTGCCTGGTTTGGAATCCTTGGAAGAATGAATTGTGAGAGCGGACTGAGCAGGTGCAAGCCTTTTTAATTCCTGGAACCATAGTGGGAGTATACAAGAGTGAGACCGTTGCATGGTACTCCTTTGGATTTAGAAGAAATCAAAGCCATATACTTATGTTAATCCCCAACCACTCCCCTATATATTCTATATTGTTGGTCCTAAAGAAGGTGGCTTCAAAGCGATAATTGCCACCAAAAAATGAATTGACATGGATATTTGAAATCCAACCTCACGGAGACTGCTTTTGATCTGTCTCTTCCGTGACTTTTTTGAGCATATGTGACCTAGGCAGGGTGTGGAATGCATATGATGAGAGAGTGGGAATGTATGATGGTGTGATAGGTTAGTATGAAAGTGTGGTCAATAATTGGGGGGACATGCAATCAAAATGAAAGGATATAGGTACTATTGTTTGTAATGAAAAAAACATAAATGTTGATTTGTTATAACAGATGAAATTGTTGTATATTTGAAATAATGTGGACAAAAAACCTTTTAAAAAAATGTGCATTTTACCTTTTTTGTATGTGGACATAAATGAAAAAAGATTATGAATAATCAAATAAAAAATAAAAAGACATAGAAATTGTAGGTTTGTTATGTTACAATTATGGATAGCCCCATAGAGCTGTTGTCAGCCTATATGAAAGCAATATAGGTCTAGTGGAAGTTTTCTGAATAGGCCCCTGGCACTCGGACCATCACCCACTCACACCAACCACGCCCACCACCTCGGCATTATCCTGGAACAACAAACTCTGTATGAAGTGCCAGGACAACGCAGTAGCCTCCTCCTGCTTCCACACCCTCTGCATGCTGTATAAGATCTTCAGGTGGATCCCCTTCAACATCAGAAAAACAGTGACTCAAACCCTCATCACCAGCCGACTGGTCTACAGAAATGCACTCTACATCGGAACCACCACCCACGTCCTCAAATGACTTCAGACCAAACAGAACGCCGCAGCCAGACTTATCCTCAACCTCCCCAAATGGACCAGCATCACCCCCCACCTTGAAAACCTCTACTGGCTCCCCGACCAGAAGAGATGCCAGTTCAAGCTGCTGACTCATGTCTACAAGGCGTTCCACAACATCGGAACCGCTTACATCAACCACCCCCTGACCTTCCACCAGCTGACCAGACAACTCCGATCTGCCTCCCTCGCCATTTCCCACGTCCCCCACATCTGGTGGAGATCGTTCTTTCTCCTGACTCGTTGCCAAGTCCTGCAAAGACCACCCTCTCCATCTCCGAATCTCCCCCTCTCTCGCCGACTCAGGAGGGAACTCAAGACCTGGCTCTTTGACTGAGGCTCACCGTACCCCAGTGCCTGGATACCCCCCAGGGTCATAAGTCATGCTTAAGAAATACTGATTGAATGATTGGTTGATAATCTGTATTCAACTGCAACATGTTATACAGGCAAAGTGTGCACTGAATTGAGGGATGCTCTTCTAACTATTGTTAATTTTATACCCCTCAAAAGAACTTCAGGTGAATTGCATTTGACTGCAGAAAAGGAAGTTATTTCTGAAATGAATCATACTGCATGGCCATAATTGTTGTATTCTACTCACAAAAAAATGTTACCTAATGTCACTTCTTGGGCATTAAAATGTCACACCTAAACACACTGAAACATGGTAAAATGTCACATATAAGCAAGCTGAAAGTTTGGAGTTATGGAGACGGCACTGAGATTCCTATACACGGACGCCAGGAACACAATCATAAATCATGCCACATCCTCAGTAAACACAGAGACACATAGTTAATGGGAGATGATGTGGCGTAACGGCCAGATCTGTCAACTGTGGAACGAGGGGAACCCGGTTTAAATCTCGGCATCGGGTCCTGGTGCTTGCAATAAAAAATACAAAATTGGTATTTATTTATTTACGATTTTTATAGAGCTTGATAATGCCCAGGGGTTTTCTGGCGTTAACTCGGCAGACAAAAGGAGGAAAGGAACAAAATCGAACTGGATTAGCCAGGTTTTCAAGGGCTTTCTGACCTGGTCACAGAGGTACAAAGGGTGGCCACATGAAAAGAAAACGTGAGCCCACCGTGGTGAGATTTATTGATCTCGGGCACATAAAAAGTGGAGCGCGGAAGTCAAAAAGGATATATCAGAGTCCTACTGATTGGCTACACTCTCCCTCACACACCAGGACTGCCCGAGTGCGTCAAGGGCGTGTTAAGAACACATGCTGTTTTTTGCCTCTGTTGGAGCCATTCACCTTTAACTGCCCCGCAGTCTCTGTGAGTGGCACAGACGGACATCAATCACACACTGCTTGAAGCAGCCCACATAAAGTGTGCAAAGTGGTGAACAGTAGCAAACACCTAGAAAAGATACACAGAAAACATCTGGGGCTCGTGCTGAGTCCAAGACGAATGCAGGGACGTCATAAGGGAGTATTCCATCGGAGTATTCCATCAGGAGTATTCAGACTCACTGGACCTTTAGAAAAGCTTTGAAGACCTGGCTATTCTCTACCTAATTTCTCCGGCCTTCTCTCTGCCGACCTTTCTAAGGCTAGAGCTGGGACGCCCCGTTGCTGGGGCAGCCATGCGCTCTACAAATATTTTTAACATAACATAACATAAAATAAACACACACACAAACAAATCAAGTATAAATAATTTAGTGCTCCTGGTCTGTCTGTTCATGGCTGAAAACAATTCTAATTTCTATCGGCCTCACTTCAGCTCTGCTCTTTCTTCGACGAGCCTTTCTTACAGTTTGAGAGCCGCGCTCACTTTTCATAGGCTCCGAAGTGGGCGGTACCATCGTTTCACAGGGGAGTGTAAGCTGCTCTGCTGAATCAGTGAGAGAGCAGTTTGCTCCTAAGTTTAATATTCAGAAATCGCCTCAAACAAAACATCATCACCCTTCCAAAATGGCACCGGAGCAGAGAAAACGAACACAGACGCAAAGGAATAAACTTTACCAACATGGCCGATGGCCATTCCACAGCGTGGTCCGTGATTGGGTCTGAAGTTAGACACAAGTGATAGACTGAACGGCGTAGCTTTATTAACATATAGGGAGTCCACATCTATTATTGGTTTTGATGGTGAAACCCGGCAATTTTAGAGTTGATAGGGTGCATTTGTCACATTGTATGTAAGTACAATGCTGCTGAATAGTAAAGATAATTATATAATCCACCCTCAGTTACTAAGTACCTGAAATCGAGACCCATATCAAGAAATGGGGGTTGATATTTTGTAGAGTGGAGGATGCTCATCACAGAGTGCATCTGTCACAGGGACGCGGGCAGGTAAGAACGAGCAAATACAAGCACTGACAGATTCAACATGTCTTGGTTTAAGGCGCTGATGACTTGAAAATTAAATGGAAAGCATGTCGGGATAATGGGTTAAGCAACGCAGAGGGCACGGACAAGAAGATCAATACCAGGTCCGTGGGGGAGGGAGGAGGAGCAGATGTAGCAGCCTTAAGAACAGCATTGCAATTGTGTCAATAAAAAACACACAACCCAGTCTGGAAAAGGTGGACTAAAAGCCCCAGAAAAAGTGCCTCTGCCCTGTAAGAAAAAGCTCAGCCTCTCCAACGGATTAGCGTCTATCCTGTGATATGATGGCCAGAATTCTAATCAGCACTCCCAGAAGTGTTTGTATTTTGTGGCTTCCTGAGAAATAACTCCTGTCCTCAAAAACATGCAGCCGATAAACACGCTTAAAAAGCGTGCTGCCAGGGGAAATATCGACAAACAAACAAGCAAGCTTGAAATTTGTGCAGCCCCCGGAGAGTTTCGATAAAGGGCAGAGGACAAAAAAAAGGTTTGACAAAAGCGGATGAATAGGAGTACTTGGGCCATGGGCTACTAATAAGAAAAACACAGAAGGAACAACAGGAAATTAGCATGCGACAATCAATAGCAATGGAGGAAAAGTAATTAGCAAGCACACAAACCAGTAAAAAGTGAGGGCGGGATGTAAGCCCCTTTTAAGATTTATATTAAATACAGTAGAATTCAGTGTAGGCAAAATATAAAAGAATTCACAAGCACAGTGCAAGTGCTGTGCAGGCAAAACCTAACAAGCATTGGCATAGCCAATAGGTCTCGCCTTTGGGACCCTATAAGTGTTAAGCCATGCAGCACATTATCCTGGATCATGTGCTGCTAAGGATTGAATAGCTATACAATTACTACACACTGGGCCAGGTAGTGTGATTCAGGAATATGTGCTTGCCTCTGTCGTGCGTTTCTTCTTCCTGGGTGGCATTTGGGAATTAAAAGCAACGACGGGAGGGTGGGAGAGAACTGAAAGTAACATTTGGAGGATAAGGGGAATTGAAAGCAGCGATGGGAGGGTAGGCGGGATTAAAAACAATGATGGGAGGGTGGCAAGTTTTCAAAACGTGGTTGCCAAAACTAATTGTTCCAGCCTGCAGCAGATCAAAGTGCATCAGGGTAATCTTATGATTCGCAGATACTGTGTTAGCAATTAGGGCGGGGTATATATTATCAAAGACAGGTGCAATGCAACATATACACCTGAAAATTTTTGCAATATTACTTATGAAACGTCTCACATGAAACTGCGTCTACTAAGTATTGATATTTATCTACAGTGCCTTGATTCAGACTTGTTGGCACTCTATAAATCGATTACTACTGCAACCATAAGCAATTTACTATATGAAAAGAGGGTGTTCAACAGAAACGACGCCCTTTGGCGAGGCTGCAGCCGGAGGCAGAATGCCCAGAGGTATTGGTATTGGTGGTGCAGGAAGTTGCGCTCACCTGGGTGTGGAAGGTCGCGCTAGCGCTGCCTTTTTTCCAGCATCACCTTTGCTCGCAGCTGCCCCAGCCTCTTTCGTTGCTTGTGGCGATGTTGGTTGGCTCCTTCCTGCAGAGTGCAAGGACCAGGCTTGCCCTGATCGGGGAGAGAGGCCTCGTGGGAGAGGAGCTGCTGCGGCCGGATGGTGAAGGGGACTTGGAGAAAAAGTTGAAGCGAGTGCTTTGACAGGACATGACGGCTGCGGACATGCCACCTGCTGCACTCAGTCTCCGCTGTGGCAGCACACGGGATCTTCACCGGGAGCGTGGCTCGGCACTGGCAGGAAACCAGCAGCAAGGAAACGGCATACAAGCTGAGGACCAACAAAACAAGCGCGCGCGCGCTAAAAGTAAAAAAAAAAGTGTCGGCAACAGTGAAAGCGTTTCACTTGCGGGAGCGAGCAGCGCCAGGAGTGATAATTGCTACCATATGGTGCCGCTCGCTCCCGCAAGTGAATCGCCAAACATGCACGCGTTGCCATTGAAGGCAATAGAACGCGTGCACGTTTTTGGCTGAAAAGCCGAAGCGATTGCTAAAGGTCTTTTTGCCTAAGCAGCGCATGCGGGCTGCGTAGGCGAGACCTAAAAATGAATCTGCTGAACGTAGCCTTCTATCTGTAATATAACATTTTAACTTATTTGGAAGGTAATATGGGCCCCTACCATGTAGAGCCTGATGGACGAAACATATGCCCTTACCATGTAGAGCGTGATGAACCAAACACAAAGATTTGAAACTGACTCGCATGAGAATTGGCAGACAATGAAGTATATTCAATGCTAGGGAAACCAAAGATATCCAAATTTGGAAATGGCCCTCTCTGCAGGGTCACCCCCAAACCTTTTGCCTTCCTCCTCCTACTTTTTACTGAATTAGTTTTTGTTGGCCGTAGGACTCTGTGCACTTTACCACTGCTAACCAGTCCTAAAGTGCTTGTGCTCTCTCCTTAAAACATGGTAGAATTAGCCTATACCCAATTATTTAACTTACCTATAAGTCCCTAGTAAAGTACACTACATGTGCCAATACTAGTGGGCCTGCAGCACTGATTGTGCCACCCACTTAACTAGCCCTTTATACATGTCTCAGACCTGCCACTGCAGAGCCTGTGTGTGCAGTTTTAACTGCCATTTCGATCTGGCAAGATAAACCTAACTCCGGGCCCAAACCATCATCTTTTATACATGTAAGTCATCCCTAGGATAGGCCCTGGACAGGCCAGTACGCAGGGTGCAATGTATTTTTAAAAAAAGGCAACGTACCTTTAAGTTTTACATGTTATGATAGTGAAAACTGTTACATTTGTTACTGCAAGGCCTATATCTCCCATAGGATAACATGGAGATTACCTTATTAGGTTATGCTCTTGTTGTTGGCAGTTGCGCTTTGTGTAATCCACCTAAACAGCCACACAGAATGGGTGCTTAGGTGTGACTAAGTGGGCTATCCTGACAGGATGGGAGGGAGGAGCTGGACCCAGCCTCACTTACACCCGAATAGGCTGTGTCCTGTCCCCACTCAAATAACTGCCTACCCCCAGTAGTTAGTCTGGAGCCAGGGCTGACGGCTGGAAGGCTTGTCTTTGGAGTCTCCCCCACTTCAAAGGCACCTCTGGGTATAAGTACTGGATCTCAGACACCACCACTTCAGTATACTTCTGGACCTATGGATACTCTGCTGTGCTGCTAAAGGACTGCCACTCTGCTGGGCTGCTGCTCTGGAAGAACTGCTGTCCTGACCTGGTGCCTTCTGCCCCCCCTTGCCTGGGTGAGAAGGACTGTATCTACATTTCTTGCATCTCTTAAACCCAGAGGGATTCCAAGGGCTAGTTGTTTGGCTGCCTGATCTTAAGCCTCAGGGACGTAACAGGCTTCCAACAATCTTGCATTTGCACCTGGACTCTTCCAGTTGTGAGTCTATCCTGCCAAGTGGTGCCACCGCAGTCCTGGACCTTTGGAAGTGGACCTAAGGCACTTACAAGCAGAACCAATGCATCTTCTCTGCTGAGCGGTGCATCCTCAAGATTAACCATCGCATCTCCTCGGCTGAGTGGCGCATCCTTGAGCAGAACCAATGCATCGTTGCTTCTGCGTGGATTAGACGCAGCACAGAAGGTCCCCATCACCCTAGCATCTTCGGAACCGACGCATCGCCGATGGTGCGGTGCATCTCCAACCCAGGTCCTCGCATCCCTTGTCGATGCCAGCTAAACAACGATGCCGGCCTTCGCATCGCATCTCACAGCCCTTTGGAACCGATGCATCGCCTCTGCTGCGCACCACATCCTTGACACCTGGACTTCGCACCACAAGACCCTGTTGACGGAATCCTCGACAACAACGCAACCAGACCTCGCACTTTGTCTTCAACAGGACCTCACACTGCAGCCTTGCCGATCCGGTGAAAAAAAAGGTAGAATTTAATGCTCTCTGCATTGCACACAAGGTAAAACATGACTCATGGCCTCACATCATTAGTCATCTCATCAATGCATACAAAAATGCAAGAGAGCTAAGATTGAATAACCGCTTCCTCTTGGCTATGCCCAGAATTAAAAGGATGAGAAGTGGAGGGCGTTCATTTGCACATTTGGTGTCCAAGCCGTGGAACTCCCTGCCTATTCAATTAAGAGGCAACAGCAATTTACTCAGTTTCAGAAAGCAACCCACCTCTTTGTGTAATCATCGCATTACTCCTCTCACGATCTCTCTCAAAGCGCTGAGAAGACCAATCAGGGTAGCGATGCACTCTACAAGATACTGTAACATAACATAACAGCATAACATCCACGAACCGATGCATCACCTCAACTGTGTGACACTTCTTTGCCTCGGATCCGCACAATGCTCTGCAACCAGAATTTAAGGTACTTTGTTCAGTTGGCCGAACCTGGTCCCTGTAGCCAGCCCACACTCCATCGCGGTCGGCTTGAACTTGGGACTTTGTCACAGTCCAGTGCGGCCAGATAGCCCTTGTTAATTCTTTGAGCTTTTTGTTGCTATTGTAACTTAAAACTTTGAAACTCAATATTTCTGGTTTCCCTGATTGGATTTTTGACATTTTCATCTTGTTTTATTTATTTAAATTTATTATATTTTTCTAAATCTGGCGTGGGTTCTTTTTGTATGGTGTTTTCACTGTTTTTACAGTTTGAAATGTTGCAAAAATACTTTACACATTGCCTCTAAGTTTAGCCTGACTGATCTGTGCCAAGCTACTAGAGGTTAATTTAGGGTTTGCCTGCCTCTTACCCTGACTAGGATTGTGGTTGCTGCTTGACCAGGGCTCACACCCCAGTGAACCAATAACCCATTCTCTAACAGCCAATATGCCACCACTACCATACAATCTTGAAAACAAGTAGCTGAATTAGAGGAGGTCTTATCAAAATATATCAAGATTTGGTTATTGTTGGGATAATTTATCACGTTTATCTCAAATGAACGGATTAACAGATCCCAAATGAGCGGATTACTGAGCCAATGGCAGTAAACAGATGTTAAAAAGTGTTGGGCTGAGACAAGAGCCCTGTAGAAGTCCTCTAGCCATGCCAAGACTAAGAATGGAATCAAGGGGCAACCGGACAGCTTGGCATATAGAATCCAAATAGGACTCTATCGATTGTAATGCCCTGTCTGCACCCCCACCTCTGCAAGTCAGAGAAGCACTCTCATGTGGGAGATTGTGTTGAATTTAAATGTTATGTTACCGGGATCAGTATTTGTCTTTTTCAGTAAAGGAACAACCATCACCTTTTTTTAAGCTATAGGAACCTGCACAGGCAAAATAGGTCTGAAACCCTTCAGCCAATAATAGCTCAAAATCTTGGAAAGAAGATGTTATCCTATTACATTTAGTCCTTCTGACTACTTCTGTCTACAGAGTGCTCAATACTTATGCAGATGTTATCAATTTCTCTACTGGATCTCTCCAGAAATACTTGTTTCATTGCTGTCACAATACTTTTTTGGATGGACATTGAGGACCGCAAAAGATTCTGAACTCGTACAACATTGGTTCTTTTGACCTAAAACGAGAAAACACATTGTCTAATATATACAAAGCTTCATAGGCAGCACTCAAAACTCCCATTATAAAATAAGTGTATTACTTTAAACTCTTCTAACTGTCACAATGCAAGGCATGTATTGTATGTTTAGGGGGTGGCCGAGCTTGCCTCAAGATGGCCGCAATGTGATCGAGCTCGCGCTCGCATCGCTGCAATCCTATCATTATCCACATAATCTGTAACCAAAACGGCCACAAAACTGAAGATTGCTACCAACGCGGTCACTAGCTGAGCCAAGATACCTCCACTGCCAAGAACGACCACTGCAAAGGGTGTTAGTGCGGCCCAACCTGGCTGCGACGGTGCGGCCTGCTCTGACGCTGCTACGGCCCGGAAGACCTGTGTACTGAGCCTGCGAGCGCGGAGGCACGGGGCGACGGGTACGCCTCGGACCCCTGCGACCGAGCTCTCCTGATCGAGGCCGCATCGGTGGAGTCATCGCGGCTCTGGATCCGACTGCCCGAGAGGTGCCCCTGGTTGCGGCTTGGCCTGCGCTGTACTTGGGGGGCCGCAGTGAGAGCTGGGGGCCTCAGGGCCTGCTGCCGCTGTGACCGATGCCCCGTCGCAGCCGATGCTGAGCCGCACGAGCACTGCTGAGAAGCGTGGCAACTTAAGGAGACCCCCCCGCCGGCACTGTGATTAATAATTGTGCGGAAAGAGGGCTCCGACGTTGCCTGCGGGTGCTGAAGCGGGAGGCGGCTGCTGGACATCGGGACCCTCTGCTGCGCTTCGCTGGTCAGGGCCGCGCCTGTGGAGTCGTCGAAACACCAGTGCTGGCTGCCTGCGGGGGGCCACGAAGAGCAGTGAAGCCTGTGCTACGTGGGAGACATCGCGGTAAGTGCGGAGGGACTCGTGACCTGCTGGGTCCCTCGCGCGGTATGTACCGCATCGCGCACGATACAAGAGGTGGAGTGGGGGCTTGGAGCACCCCCCCTCGCTGATATTAAACCCGAGGGTGTGAAGGGGACTTTCACGAGACCCACGACCCCATGAGGCCCCGCACAGATTAGGCACAATTCAGCGTGGCAGCCGGGCCTACCTCTAGGGGCCAGGAACACTGAGGTGGGCTTATTGTAACAAAGAATTCCCCTAGGATCTCTATCCTGGACTAATTACGCAACCTACTGCCCCAGAACTGCTGAGCAGGGGCAAGACCCACGTGCATTGCTCACAGACTGGTGTTACAGGGGGGAGTCTACCTAATGAGTGGAGAACCGTTGTGACAGTACCTCCACCTCTGCCCTCTGTTAGCACTTACCAGCAGACAGCAGTCCCACACCCGTTGGAGTCTGGTAACTGGGTTCCGACGCTGGGTTAGAGTGAGGTGCAGACTCTCCGCCTGTGTGTTCTAGCTCTTTGGGATCCTATATCTGATACAGGCCTGCGGGACAATGGGGAAGTCCGACAAAACCCAAACTAAGCTGTAGTTTGACCAACGTAAGTCCACTAGGTCGAGAGAAGATGAAACGGATGTTGACCTAGGGAACCAAGGCGCTACTGGGCCCGAGCCAGGGGGGGATTTGCCTATCTACTATAGATGGCAAAATTGTCTCTCTCTCCTATCGTATGGACCGCATGTCAGAGAGGATGGACAAGCATGCCAAGAGAATTGACATGGTAGAGCGGAGAGTCTCGGACATCGAAGACCAAAATGCCGAAACTACAAGCTCTCAAAAAACAGGTTGGGAAACTGGTGGAATCACTACAAGCAAAAGCGGAAGACCTGGAAGCGCGCTCAAGGCGCAATAATATACGTATAGTCTGTCTCCCAGAGTCCACCCCGACTGGCAACATGGAGTTATATGTGGAGACCTTACTCACTACCCTCCTGGGCTGCAAAGTTTTTTCTCCCATCTTTGTAGTGGAGCAGGTGCACCAATCGCTCGAGCCTAGGCCTCCCCCTGGAGCTCCCCCGTGCCCCATAATAGCACAAATATTAAATTACCGGGATAGAGACGCTGCATTGCGAAAGCACGAGAACTCCGAACACTGCAATACGAGTGCTTCGAGCTCTCGCTGTAACCAGATTTCACTCCTCAGGTACAGGAAGCGAGCAGACGGTTCGCACCCATCAAGCGCAAGCTAACAAAAATGAACATTGAATATGCCATGCTCTATCCTGCTCGCTTGAAGGTCACAATTGATGGGAAAGCGAAGTCTATATGGATCCTGGAAACGTGCAACAAGTTCTTAAGGGCTACGTCAAATTGCAAGGTGGCAAGAAGACACCTGAGAGAGCGGCGGAGGATAACAATTCACAGAGCCCACTGGATCAAAATGACTGAGACACTGTAACGGGTTCAACAACGCTCTGTGGGTCTCACTTTATTTACAGGTGTAGAGGTGCCTATTCAAGTTAAGGGGTAATTGTACCATCTTGTCGCCAGAATAAACTGCGTATTTTAGCAATGGGATACGGGAGGGGTTGCTCACCTCAAGATATTAGGCCGAAATGTAACTCCTTAAATATTCGTAATTGGCGTAAAGTGTTTTTTTTGCCAAAAGATAACTACGGATGATTATATCTAGAGGAAGTATAGTTGTAGCGATGTTAAAGTTTGTGATATCTGGTTGGGCACTCTCCGCCCTATAGTGTGCCACACAAAATCATTAGAAGGGTTGTTAAGTTCTGTGGGTGGGGATAATGATGTCATGTCAAAAGTTGGGGGACGCGACGTGGGAGGGGGGATTACTGACTATGCGTTGATTTATTGCGGCAGCACAGATACGATTGAATGTACCCATTCTGACAACTGTGTGCACACTATGAAATATGCTATCTGGTTAGAAGATGAATGGGGGGTGACCAAACTACCACACAGGGGGGTCACTATCTGTCTTTTTTAACCTGGAACATAAGGGGGCTAAATGATCAGCGCAAAATCCGCAAGGTGGTTTTATATTTGCACAGACATCACATAGATGTGGCTGTGCTGCAGGAGACTCACTTGGCGCCTGCCACGGGGCTGCTAACGCAGAGAATAATTAAAGGCTTTTGTGTGGCAGCTGGTTTCACATCACATGCAAGAGGGGTCCTGGTGTGGGTCCGACAGGGCACCAATATCACGGTAAGATCGGTCGCCATAGACACTGAGCGCAGGTATGTTGTTGTTCACTGTCGAAGCGGGAACCTTGAGGTGCGAATAGTTGGAGAGTATGGTCCGAATTACGATAATCCGCAATTCTATCACACCCTGCACAATAAACTCACCACACACTTGAAAATGGCCACCTTATGGGGGGGTGACTTTAATTGTGTACAATCTCCCGAGCTTGACAGGTCGAGAGGCCCAGCACGTTCCCCCTCCGCAGCAGCGCGGGCGATTGCGGCCATTGCCGAGACTGATGGCTTGGTTGATATTTGGCGCCACCGTACTCCAACTGGTAGGGGTTACACACACTACTCATCTGCACACGACATACATACACGTATAGACTATTGGCTAGCATCCCGTGATTTAATGCCATTCATAACAAAATGTGAACATTTGCCTCGCACATACTGGGACCATTCCCCGGTTATGTTACAACTAAAGATAGACAACCTCCAGCCCAGGACCCGAATGTGGCGCTTTCCTCAGTACTCCTTGCTAGACGAGGTATTCAAGGTTGAAGTATCAAAAGAAATAGACCTTTTCTTTGCTACTAACCTCGGTAGTGTCCCTAAAATGTCCACAATATGGGAAACTTTCAAGGTCTTCATTAGAGGGGTGGATATTTCAAAGCACGCCAGGGTGCTGCGCTCCATTAGAGGAAGAATGAAGAAATTAGAGGCAGAATTAATGGACTTGGAGCGACAATTGATTGTGGAGTCTTCTTCTGACATCCTAGCTCAGATTAAAACTAAGATAGATGAATATAACGACGAGGCCCAAATGGAAGTAGTATATTTGGGGAAATATGCAACTGCAAAAATCTACGGAGAGGGGGAGAGGCCAGGCGCTACATTGGAAGCACTCGCTCGACCAGTTGGGGGTCAAATTAAGTGTTAGAGCTGTGTGATGAGAATGGTACAACACTAAACGGGGCTGCACAGATAGCGAACAGATTTTGCTCTTATTATACAGAGCTATACACGTCACATGCGTTCGACTCAGACGAGACGGACGAAGAATATTTATCATACATAGCCATGAAGTGGCTTTCCAACGCACACAGGGAACACTTGATGATGCTGTTACCCCCACTGAAATAACCGAAGCGTTAAGTACGATGTCCAATCACAAAGTCCCAGGGTCGGACGGGCTTACCATAGCACTCTATTAGGCCTACCAGGATCAGTTGGTTTCACATTTGGTAAATCTATTTGAGGAAATGGCCACAGATGACATCATGCCCCCTAGCATGAGAGAGGCCACTCTGATTACTCTGTTAAAGAAAGACAAGCCCCCACAACAATGCTCATCGTACCGACCACTCTCGCTGCTTAATACGGATACCAAAATATTTGTCAAAATATTGGTGAATCGGCTCAGCCCTTTGCTTCCCATAGTTGTGGCCCCTGAGCAGACTGGTTTCGTACCTACTCGGTCACTAACGAACTCTCTTTGGCGCAATGGTTGGTATCGATCCGGAGTCCAGTGCTGCAGCAATTTTTCTCGATGCCGAGAAGGCCTTCGACTCCGTCGAGTGGCGATTCCTGAGAGCTGTGCTGAGACGCGTCGGGGTAGGGGAGATTTTTATTAAGTTAGTGGATGTTCTTTATGAGCAACCCACGGCGCAGGTCACGTAAACGGACTTCTCTCAGAATCTATACATATCACCCGGGGCACGAGACAGGGGTGCCCCCTCTCTCCCCTACTGTACGCTCTAGCGGTGGAGCCGCTGGCGTGCGCATTGCGCGAGTACCACGGTCACCGCCGAATAAGAGTCCCACAATACAATTTGATAATCACTGCTTACGCAGATGATATGCACCTTAACGTAAACGAACCTGCGAAGAATCTAATGCTGATACTCCAGGAGGTGGTGCGCTTTGGACAACATTCAGGCTTGCGCATCAACTGGAGCAAATCCATTGCGTTTCCACTGACCCCCTCTATTCTCCCAGTGATAGTCACTTATCCCATCGAGTGGACTTCGGAACCGACTCGCTAACTAGGGGTGCAAGTACACACTGACCCAGACATTGTTATCCGCGAAAATTACAGGCGAGCGATACAGAAACTCTCTGAATCTATTGAGAAATGGATCAGATTGCCTCTATCCCTACTGGGCCGAGTATCACTCCTGAAAATGATTGTATTACCACGGTTTCTGTTCCTAGTTGCTAATAACCCCATATTATTGCTAAATTCTTTCTTTCGCACACTGCGGTCTCTCCTGACCCGGCTTGTATGGGCTGGGAAACAGCCACGAGTAAAATGGGATATATTAATCAAGCCATATTCCGCATGGGGACTTAACGCCCCTGATTTCAAACTATACTATTGCACCGCACAGCAGATGCATGCATATCAGTGGCTACACAGGACTCAAGACAATCCACAATGGTTCATTGAGAGGGAGGCACTGCACCCCTTGTCATTGCCACAATTTTTGTTTGCAGAGCCACGCCGTCGCTTTAATGTAATTGACCCAGTTGGGTATTCCATGAATCTGCTCTGGCGGGCCACTGGCAAGCAGGGTATGACCCTGCTCTACTCTCCCGAACTACCACTTGAGTTGTGCAACTGGGTACCAATGGGGAAGGAGAGAGAATTTCACTCAGCAATGCGCGGGCTAGGAATCAACACTGTTGGTGACCTCTTTCAAGACGGGGTGGTCAAGCAGTGGGATAAGCTACATTCAGACAAATTGGACGCCCCCACGCTTGTTAAATTTCATTATTTTAGTGCACATCATGCACTCCGTGCAACACTGGGGGAGGATATGGGTGAGCCACATGAATATACACCATTAACTTATTTACTACATGCCAAATCCCCACTCCACATGATATCAATTCTGTACACCCTCTCCAATACGGTGACCGGGCCCCTAAACACGAAAGCATTACTAGAGTGTCGTGCGGAATTACAGATAGACATTACGGATGAGCAGTGGGCATAGTGCTGCACAGGCACGTAGTCCATCTAACAAAATGGCAAACATTGCCTAATACATTTTAAGTTCTTGCAAAGAGTTTATTACACTTCAGCTCGCTTATCTAAGTATGGCCTCAGAGAGGATGACAGATGCTCGAAATGTGGGGTATCAGATGTAAATTTCACACATCTTGCCTGGAGCTGCCCTGGAATACGTAGGTTCTGGGAGGCAGTGCACATAGCCCTACAGGACATGGCAGGGGTGGGTTTGAAGCTGACCCTTTTGGATGCCTTGTTAGGCTACACTAAACGGTTCCCTAAAGCCACAAGGAGGCTGTTATCCCTGGGTTTTTTAATGGCTAAGCGCAGGATAGCTTTGCGATGGATGAGAGGCCCCGCGCCCACATTAAAGGATTGGTGTGCAGATTTAACCAATTGCGGTGTACACTCTGAAAATTTCAGTGCTCTTATGTCTACGCGAGGTAAACCAAAGAACATCTGGGATTCGTACAGGGCCTATCTGGCTAAACAGGCTGCAGCAGCCGAATCAGAGAGAGAACAAAATAGGGCGGGGTTGGTTGATTTAATGATACATAATAATAGAATCAAAATACGCCCATAGTCTGCTGCACCATTGTAACCACGACGAGCTGGTTAGTAGCTGATATGTGACGTCGTGGCCCCTGGTTGCTAAACAGTAATGTATTAGAATTAATGTATTAAGGTTGTACCCCTATTGCTCACGAGACGGAATGCTGTACCACTTAGACCGTTAATGTCACGATGTGTTTCATTGCCCTTGCTGCTGCTGCACTTAATGTAATGATTATTGAAACTAATGTTTGTATGCAAAACGAAAATAAAGTTTAAAAATATATATATATATTTTAAGCGCAACAAAAACTAAAAAAAAAAAATGTATTGTATCTTTAGCTCTGTGAGCCCAGGCACTGAGAGCCTACACCTAGGACACGGCAGTCCCTAATCCGATGGCGACTGCTGGTCGACCCTCCCCTCGAAATCACCGGCAACATATCTAACTCCTTGAGATAAATGGCTTCACCAAATCCTTCTTAAGGAAATTGGTCCTTTCTCCTCTCAGGTCAAGGGGTATGCTCAAGAAACTCAATTCCTAGGACCATGCTTTAGATTCCTTTTTCTGGAAGAATGTTTAAAAAAAACAACTTTTCATTGTTTTTTCGTGGCACAAAACAATGCAAACATCAATTTCACGTGAGGATACATATAGGTCCAGCTGAAGATTGTCCAAGCACCAGTCTCTTGGCTGGCTGTTATAATGGGGGAGCCCCCAAAGGCCACTCAACCCTGCTCTCCATATATTCCCCGTGGTGTGGCCACACCCGGTGATGCGTTGTATGCACGCCACTTTCCCCACGCCTTCTTGAATTTCAGGGCGCAACCTCGCGCCTCGTAGTTTTGGTTGGTGGCTACGTCTATCCCCACCTACTGGTCACGTCTCTCTTTGCCACTACGAATCCCATCATGCAAAACAACAGCTGTCGTCTAGGGAGTTCCACATCATTGGGGAAGCCCAGGATAATCAGATGGGGTGTTTTGAGAATCTCTATCTCTAAGATGGCTTTGAGTTCTCATATGACTTCCCTCCAGTACACCAATATTTTAGGGCAGCTCCATAGTGTGAGAAGGAACATTCCTTCACTTGCAACACATTCCAGACAGTGTGGATTGGCTGCTCTCCCCGTTTTGATCAGTTTAGTCCTGTTGTAATATGTCCTGTGTAGGATATTAAACAGTCTCAATCTCAGTCTGGCTTTAATAGACACTTCTCTGGGATCCATCAGTGCCGCCTCCACAGTCAATGTATTCCAGGACTCCCAAGTCAGCCTCCCACCTGTCTTGAAGACCCACAGGCCGTCGTGGGTCTGGTTTATAATTGCATGAAAGACCTGGGATATCATTTTACGCATTATCTCGTCCCCCAGCACCCAGATTTCAGGCAGACTATGCTCAGGGATCTCCTTCCCAACAATGCCTTCTGCCCTGAGGGCCTGAATCAACTTAAGATATTTGTGGTGCCTGGTAGATGCCAGGTGATATTCAAGTTGTAGATCCTCAAACAACTTCATCTCCATCCAGCAAGTCTCCCGCAACTCTGCGCAGGGAGGTGTTCCACAGGCGTTGCGGTGGGTGTTCCCACACAACTCAGATGGTTTTTGACGCATTTTGATGCATTCCCAGGTTTACAAGGACTTGTAAGCTGGGAATGCGTCAAAATCTTATACCTCCCCAGGTGAGGCGTAACGAGGAGAAATATTATTTCTCCTCGTCTTTTCCTCTTTTTATGTGTGGTGCATTCTGCAGCAGACATAGAAAGAGGAAAACACCTCCTATGTATTGTTTTTGTGCAAGAAGGGGCCCCTTCCTGCACAAAAGCAATGCTGCCTGTTACGCAGGCACCCTTGCACCGTGGTGCAAGGGTGCCTGCCTTGGCACTAGGCTGCCGAAACGGCAGCAGTGCAGGGGGAAAGGACAGGAATGCACTGTATTGGATAATATACGGTGCATTCCTGTGACACAGGACAGTGCAGCAAGGTAACTTGCTGCGCTGCCCTGTGCCTCAGTCCCATTAAATATGTCCCTTAGTCTCTAAGGCAGGTGTCTTCAACCAGTCGATCGTGAGCTACCAGTAGCTCCCAGACACCTTCAGAGTAGCTCACAACCTTGGGTTCATTTTTAAATAAGCACAGGATCACATTTTTATTTTAAAGTTTAGGGAACGCTGTGTTTACTTTACATTATTATCATCAGGCCTGAGATTGCAGAGCCTGATAATGAGCAGTGCTCAGTCAGATTTATGGGCCAGGCTGGGGCACAAAGGTGAAGAACTGAGCACTGAAGTATTTAACTCTTAAATAAAAGTCCTTGTCAACTTAGTATTGGAGTGTGAGAACACAATTGTGTTTCTGCATGCTTTTAAATGTGAGAAAATTCATATTCAAAGATACCTTAATGATTAACTCTTAATTTTTATTTTCTCCCATTTCAAGTGTTGCATTTACAAGCAGCAGGCCTTTTGGTCCCAATGGCCAGTAGACACTGTGCCGTATTTATAACTGAAAAATAGATTTTTTTTTCAAATGGGAGAAATTTAAAGTGAAGAAAACGTTTTCTATGAAACATTTTGGGCCTAATTACGAGTACCGCGGTCCATGGACCGCTGTACTCGTGGCGGCAGTATGACCACCTCCATCACTGCAGTACTGTCCAACGCATTAGGAGTGTGGCGGTTGGACCACCACAGGACCGCCACCTTCGCTGGGATCCAGGATCCTGCGGCGTGGCGGTGGCGGTCAGGGTCAGCAATATGATGGTGATGCCGAAGTCGGCACTGCTGAGCATATTATTAGTTGCTTCTCCACCTCCCTTTTCATGGCGTTGATCCCGCCATGAAAATGGTGGCGAACAAGCATTTGAGGGCGCTTCTGGGACTGGGGTGCATTCGTGGGGGGCACGTGTTGGCCCCCTGGAAAGCACCCCCGTTCCTGCATGGTGTGGCATGCACAACATGGTGCATGCCACAACGTGCAGGAATGTGCAGTCGGCGCTCTCACGGCGGCGGTCTGCATGTTAGGCTCTCCTATGAGCCTAACACACCACTGCCATGAGTCCGCCACTGCGCTACTCGCTCACCATGAATTACACTCATAATGTGGCGGGTGGGTGCATCATGGGCTTGACGGTCCTCCGAGCAGCTCGGTGGGCGGTGCTACCGGAGGACCGCTAAACTCATAATCAGGCTCTAAGTATTAATGTCTTTCTCCACTTTCAATAAAGCCAACTACGCAATGTTTTATGAAGCATGTTTCTTCACTAAAATTCCTCCCATTTAAACCAATGTAGTTTTCTGTTAAAAATATGGCACCATGTCTACAAGACACTGGAAGCAAAATGCTTGGTGTTTGTAAATGTGAAACTTGGAAATAGGAGAAAATTTAAATGATGAGTTTTATGGAATTAATATAACCAAAGATAACTCTTCAGTTTAATTTTCTCGACACAGTGCCATATTTATAAGTGAAAAATTCAGCCATTCTTTTAAGTGGGAGGAATTCAAAGTGCAGAAACATGTCCAATATTCTGAACATTTTTGCAGAACATTTTTCTACACTTTAAATATCTTCACTTTGTGTTATACATGTAACAGTGCCACATATGGCGAAAGGTGTGTCCTCTGCCACAAGTACTACATACGACACAGTCTTTCAGTCACCCATACACATACATGCTCAGTGGTGTAGCTAGGGGGGGTGGGAGGGGCTTTCCGCCCTAGGCGGCACGAGTTTTTGGGGCGGCAGCCTCCCCCCGCTATCACCTGCCGTCTCGGGGTGGCAAGAGCAAGCACCCTGCCCCGCGCTCCTCACTGCGGCCACCGCGGGCGGCAAATGCAGAGACCGCCATGTGTGCCCGTAGGGCTAGCTACGCCACTGCACATGCTCATACATCCCCAAAGACCACGGTTTCATTGACACACATGGTAGCCCTGTCATAGTGCCCCTAGTCAAAGTATTTTGTTCAAACCATAGTATATGGCTTGATGGAAATTAGGCTTAAAGTAAATTAAGCTGGGCATGGGGCATTTCAGTAACAAAGCACAAGTTGCTTAGCCTTCAGTAGCTCACAATTATTTTCACTGATCAGAAGTAGTTCTCACTACAGAAAAGGTTTGAGACCCCTGCTGTAGGGCCTGTCGAGAGGACAGGTCCTGGCCGCTACCTGGTTTTGTGGGTGAAGTGATCCCCATTTCCTCTCTGTGTGGGGGCTGTATTGCTGCTTTGACAAACTTATCCAGCTGCCCCTGCTTGGGCAGGGCCTTATCCCTCGCCATCTCTGCCGCCTCTGCAGTCAGCACCCAGAATTGGTGGTTCCAACTGGCACACCAGTCCCCAGCCCGTTGCCTGGTGGGCAGGCAGCACGAGCAGCCGATGTCACCTATCACGGGGCAGTCTGCCAATGTTATCGGTCTTGCCTCACTGTCTCTTTGCGCCCAAGGCCAGACTATCGCCCCGTGTTCCTGATGGTGCCTGTGTCCTGATGATTCCGCTATCTCCTCTGGACCTTTGTGGAGTGGGTTGGGGGGTCAGATGTATCCCTCCGTTTGCAGCCACCTTGGAGGGGTCCGCAGTATAGCTGATGTGATACCGGTGTCCTCCGTCACCCGGAGGCCCCAACCAGGTTTGGTGACCAGATGTACCCCTCTATTGCAGCCACCTTCGGGGGAGGTCTTCAGTATCGCCGGAGTGATATTGGTGTTCTCCACCACCGGGAGGCCCCAGCTGTCCCATCTCTTTGCCCACCAGGCCTGTGCGTGAGGTCATCTCAGGGCCCCAAAGGGGACCAACCCGATCCCCTTTAGGTTCATGGTCTCCTGGCAAATTGTTCAGAGGGTGAGAGGGAGTGAGCACTAGTGTGTCTCAGTCACCTGCTATCTCCGAGTCGCCCGCTTCTTTCCTTCTGCCCGCAGCTTGGTTCGCGAGCCCTGCAGCCTCCATTGCTCTCTCCCCGGCTGCAGTGTCCACTTGGCACCACGCTGTCACTCACATACACCACTCGATACTGTCTGGCCTCAGGAGGGGAGAGAGCCCCACGCGTTCCTCTATGGTGTGGTCTTCTCCCAGCAGCAGTGGAGCAAGAGAGGGGCAGGTAAAGAAAGGGATTCACCCCCAGCCACCCGTAAAGCTTCTCCTCACCGTTGCCAGGCCCGCCAGATCACTTGGCCGCCATATTGGCCTCTCAGCCTTGCAGGGTGTATATCCTCGTTGAGGGGCAAGGCCCCGTGCCTCGCATCTCACTCTGACGCTCCCTGTAAGTAACTTCAAGAGCCCAGACACTGATTGGGCCCACCTTGGCCTTCCCTCTGCATCAGTAGGTAGTTTGGTGCCGGTGCAGCAGCACTTAGGAATGGCGACTGCCATTATGAGCATCCGACCACGCCCCTGCATATACCTGGATGAATAGTTTTTAATAACCAGGATCTGAGTACAACAGCTGAATTAATCAAAGCTTACATCAAAGAAAGCAGAGATAATATATTTAATAGCAATCAGCATACAACACCATGCAGTGTTTGGATGGCTGTGCTCTGCCCTACAAGGCTAAAAGGTGTGAATTTTATATATTAGGTTAAACAAAGAAAACCAAAGAGCACATATGCACACCTTAACTGTTATCTTGAGGAAATGCATTGTGCTTGCATGCACCCCCATACCATCTTCAAGAGGCGGAACTCGGGAGGGCTGGAGGGAGGTCAGATAACACAGTCCAAGTCAACAGTGCATTTAACATTCCTACTGGAGAGAAGAGAGAGATTAAGTAGTGAGGAGTGATGTCTAGCACATCCTGACATTGGAGACTCTTGTTATGAAACACAATTGGGACAGAGGATGAATCTAAAACACAATACAAGACTGACTATACAACTAATACAGAATACAATGATATACAAAATATAACATGAAATCAGCAGGAAAGCCTACAAAAGGCTACACTGTCAAGGGACATTCGCAACTCCAGACTGTGGCTTTTATCACTGGGGATAACTGTACTAAAATGAGTCAGTTTGTGACCTTGCCTGAAGTATTGACTTCTCCGCTGTTAGATCAAATTTTTGTACAACATATTAACAGATTTTATGGACTGCAAAAAAGAATAACGGGTGATGTACTGGCTATTTGTGGAAGAGTTTACACATCGCTCTAGGTGTACTGTCCAGTATTCCACTACATGTAATCCGCAGACTGATGGTCTGACTGAATACCCGTTTCAGATACTTCAATAAATCCATGTTGTTTTGCACCTACTATGCCAGAAGACTGTTCCATTCTACGTTCCTTACGAGAAACTGAATACGGTAAGGGGCATTCTTCCATCTGTAAGTCCCCCTTACTCGGTAACTATGGACTACTTTCACTTTGATACCCTCGCAGATACCTTAAGAATCTACCCCAGTCCTTCAACTAGTGAAATGGTACACCACCTCAGTGACATTCAAGAGCATGCAACGCACAACTGCAAGAATCCATAGAACAATGCAAGACGCATGCTGACAATAAGAGAACTGAAACCCCTTCTTATTGTCTATAAGAGAAGATTTGAGTTCAAATAAACACATTACATTCCCGGATTATGGTAAAACCGAGATATAGAGGACTGTTTCCTATTTCCCAAGTGAATAACCCAGTAAGCGTGAAACTAGATTTGCCTAATCACTTGAAAATAATCCTGTATTTTATATATCCACCATAAAACCTAGCTCCCTAGCCATCACTCTGTTAATTCTCCTCCCGTAGACGATCTCACAAGAGTAAGAGGTACAAAATATCTTGGGGCATATCTACAATGAAATGGCGCAGCGCTGCGCCATGGCAAATTTTTCAGCGCTGCACTGCCTCATTTCAAAAACGCAGGGATGCGCGTATTTAAATTAATATGGCGCACCCCTTTGTTTTCCCTTGCGCTGGCGCTAAAAATAGCTGGCAAGTGCCAGCACAGACACCCTTGTGCCATAGGGCAAGGGTGCCTGTGTTGCAGGGAATGATTGTTTATGTGCAGGAAGGTGTCTCTTCCTGCACATAAACAATCAATAATAGCAATTTGCTACTTCTATGTGTGCTGCAAAAGTAGCAAATCGTCATTATTTAATGATTGTTTATGTGCAGGAAGGGACAGCTTCCTGCATATAAACACTCATTAAAGGCATTTGGCTTCTTCTATGTGTGCCGCAGAATGCAGCACACATAGAAAAAGCAAAAACGAGGAGAAATAAAAGTATTTCTCCTTGTTGTGCCAATTTAATGCCTGCTTTTGCATGGCATTAGTTTTTGGTGCTGTCTTAGATTTACAGATCCTTGTAAATCTGGGGCAGCGTAAAAAAGCAATAGGTGTTGCGGTGGAACGCCCACAGCAACATCCATTGCACGCCACCGACTGCACGCCCCTTTCACGCAATTATGAGTGAAAGGGTACTGTATTTACAAAGCGACATTAACGGCTTAACGCCACTTTGTAAATATGGTGCAGGGCATTGCGCCACCGGAACGTCGTAAAATGTGACGTTACATTGGAGCAATCCCTTTGTTAATATGCCCCTTTGGGTTCTCTTATGAATAATCATAAACATGAGTATCTTACAAATTGTTTTGGATATGGGCCTAGGTTAATATCCTGTTTTCACAGTCAAAATCCTGATAAACTTTATTTTGAGACTACATGACCAGCTAGGGGTAGACTAAAAGTAGGGATACCCACAGTTACCCACAGATTGATTTGAGCATGTGAGCATGGAGGAGATGAGCTCTCTAACTCAGCACACATGCCGTTGTCCGCAGCGGACACCGAGAATGCTATTTGCATCACAGAGGTTTGTCTGTCGAAGTCATGTGATTTCCAAGCTCTGCGCCTCAAGTTACACCGTACCCACCTTCACCTCACTTGTATTTTAAGGTGTCTGTCATGGAAACGGTCTCTGTAGCCTGGTCACTGCCACCAGTTCTGCAGAAACACCAACCAAAAGTTAAGATACCAAACCAAGATCACCACTCTGCATTAATGTATGCTTCATCATGGTGGTCGAATTTCTATAGTAGGTAATCTCATTCCATTTTGGTGTACATACCCTCCCTACTATCTAAACTATCTTCCATTATACCAAGGCCTTTAGAACAGTTCATGATGAACAGTGAAATCTCATGGCTATATCGCTTGTTTGTTTTGATAGCTGCCCTGTAATTTGAATTGGACCATTGTCCTGCTAAGTGTCTGGATTGTGGATGGTTTTAGGTTCAAAGTTCAATGTGCACATACATAGGTATTTGAAGATTCTAATTGTATGCCCAGCATTTTTAGCCGTCAGGTCTAGCATTCGTTGGTCCTATACTCCACGACCCATCTTCCGTTACTCCAGTTCTGGCATGCAGATTTGTGCAGGGCTAACAGCACCCCACCATCAGCCTCTGCATGTAAAAGTGCCTTTCTGCAAGACCAGAAACCTGGTCAGATAGGAATTTGTGCCTTCTAAATCAGGCTATCAAATGATGGTGACATCTGACCCCATGCTTGATAACATATTGGCAGACCTCAATGGAGCGAGTGGCTCTCCTGCTTCGACTAATTGGAGCTATAGGAAGAATCAAGTCGCAGCACCACCTTCTCTAACCACATTGGGCTCCATATGTGAAAATATTTAAATATTGGAGTCTCGCTTAAGAATGCCATCAGTGATTTAGTAGTCAATCTTCCTGGTGTCTTTAGTGTCACCAAAGATATCCTGATTTAGGCCTGCACCAAGATGGAGCACAACACACAACTTTGTGCCACCTTACTAAATCTCCAGGAAAAAGGACAAACAATGAGCTGTGAGCTATGAAGATTTCGCAAACGACCAACCAGGATAAGAAATCAACACAAGCGCTGCAAAAATAACTTAACTCTGCAGTTTCTCGTTGCTATGTAACCTAGCCACCATGCGTGAACTTGTAAGTGAGATATTTAAGCAATGGAATAAATGGATGTGGTGTAAGGTAGGCAGAAGTGTAACAAGTCACCAAGGATGTTTTACTTTCTAACACCAGTATGGCAAACTTTGACAAAATACACCAGTTTGGTGGATGCTGGTCCCTGAGCCTTAGGCACTAATTTGCATCAGATGGACACAGTCACTCCTTTCATGTGGTCTGTGCCAATTAGCTCAGATTCCCATAGAGCAGGGCTACTCACACATTGAGTAGGAAAAAATACTGATAATATCTGGTTGTCACAACATGCACCTGTATCTATATGTACACTGGTTCACTGGAGCCACAGATCACAAACCCTAGTGGCAGTTCTCATGGGTCAACCCGCTCCCCACCACTTGTATTGAGAAATGTATCCTCCAGTGTCAGACACCGTACAAGAGGCCACAGGGCAAGCTACTGGACGTCAACCGTGGGAGTAGAAGCCGTTTGCCTCTGTTCTCCAAAGATCCATTCTACTATGGCTCTGCCAACAATTCAATAAGTGAATGTTCAGCCTAGTAATTATCTTTTCAAGATAGAAAGCACTTCACTACACAGTGGTACCCAATACTACGCACTACTAACAACTGAAACAATGTTGTGTCTCTGGGCACTAGTGTGGCAGATGTTACGCTCTGCCTTCTCCATCGCTTTAACCTCTATCCTTAGGATATCTCCATGGGGGTGGGTATCTTCTACTTCTGAGTGGATAACTGGGCTTGTATGACTTTGGCCAAGTTGCAGTTTAAATCAGCCCCAAATCGTATTCGCGCTCAGTCTTTTTTAGTCTCTTACCACTCTTGAGTGAAATCAGTTCTCACAGGGCGGCCGTGGTCTCCTACTGAGTTGCAACGCACAGACCACCAGCCCAAAAACCTTTCCTGCCTTGGGCACTGGAGCCGCATTCAGTGATGTAGCTGCCCCAAATCTTCTGGTGTGGAGAATGAGGCAGCATTCCTAAAGCAGTGTGGTCCTAACCGGACCAATAGTAAATGTCCCACACCTCAGAATCGGGCAGTGGGCCCACTTTAGGGTTGACAGGTCCTCAATGAAGACCCCAAATGGGCTTGGCGACGCTTGGAAGAAGTAGCACCACATGGCTGATCACGAGTGCAGTTGATGTAGCCTAGTGATACTCAAAGTAAGGCCCGGTGGCCACTTGCGGCCCTCTTGACCTTCACCTGCGGCCTCTGGGGAAACAACAGCACTGGGCTGCTGTTTACTTGAGAGAGCCCTAACACTCAGAAAGATGTTAAATAAACGGGCAAACATTTATTTAAATGCTAGATTAAGTAAAAGCAAAGAATCAGATAAGGTGTCCTGCACCACTTAGCCTTAGGACCATTATTTATTTTTAAAGACATCTCGCAACAAGCGTGTAAAATAGGATAAAGTCTCTTCAAAATTCAAAAAAGTGTATTTCATCAAAATGCAGAAGCATTTTACCTCGATACATCAGATTACATCACAGCATTCAGAAGTATGTTTAAAAGTGATAGTTTAAAACAAATTACCTAGCAACATTCATGCCTCCTACCAAACTGACAATAGTGAACTAAGAGGCAGTCAGTTGTCACTTGGACCCAACCCTCTGGATGGCCTGGGTCATTATACATGGAATCATTGCAATGTTTTCTACAGTGCACATCCTGTATTAATGTATTTCAGGGAGCTCTTATATGGGTGTTAGGGTAAAATATCGGATTGAAAATATCGGGAGGCAGAAATATCGGAAATTAATATTTTTAACAATATCAATGTTTTTAATATCATTTTCAATAATATAGTGGTAAAAAACATTGTTTCTTAATTATTTGAATGTGTTTTAGTTGATATATTAATTTTATGTGTTACTATTGTTGATATAAAGGTTATATTTCTTAATATAGCTTGTATTTTAAGCGATTTAATATTCATTGATTTTTTTATAGTAATTTATAGTGTTGTAACAGGGTGTTGGGTTTATGGGGGATAGGGTGGGAAGTTAATTAGATAATATTTATGATGAATTATTTAATAAATCTTATTTCATTATATGATTGATATTTATCATGCAAATTACGTAATTTGATTTACTTTCATTAAATGTTATTTTCAGGCTGTTAGGTTTGTAGGGGTATAGGGAGGGAAGTAAATTAAGTGATAATTAATTAACAATTAATTATTATTTGTTAATTCAGTTTAATTATGCAATTTATGGAATGCTTATTTATTTTCCCCATATTCTAATCACGAGGTGCTAGGTTTGTGAGATCTAGGATGGGAATTTAAGTAATAATTAATTAATAATGTAATAATAATTTTAAATTAATTATTTAATACATTTTTAATTATGTTATATGGAATACTGATTTATTGTACTAATATTTTAGTTGCAGGATGCTAGGTTTGTAGGGGTATAGGGTGAGAAAGTATTTAATTAATGATGAATTTATTATTAATTATTATTTGTAAATTCATCATTTAATTGAATTTTAAGTGTGCCAATTATGAAATATTTAACTGTTTTAATTATATTTTAGTTGTGATCTACTAGGTTTGTAGGGGTCTAGGCTGGAAAGGTTATTAAGTAATAATCAATTACCACTTAATTATTAATTGTTACTTAATCATTTAATTAATTGATTTTAAATATGTAAATTATGGAATACCTGTTTTTTAAGGTATATTTTCGGTGTGGGCTGCTAGGTTTGTAGGGGTATAGGGTAGGAAGTTAAGTACTTAATAATTAAATAATTAATTGAATAAGTAATAATTAATTAATAAGTTAATAACAATTATTTTCTAATTGCTAATTAATTAATTTCATGACTAGCAATTATGTAAGTTGATTAATTTAACTTTACACTCAGCTTTTGTTAATGGCCAAAGGTAGAGAAGTTACTCAAAAGTGTAAGAGTAAAGTTACACGTGTAAATTTCTCACTAGTGTAACTTACCTCTGTGAATAGCCCTGCTAGTAGCTGAAATGGGAGATTACTGTCTAGGGAGGCTATCATGAGAGAGGCCTGGCAGCTGAAGCAAATCCACTTCCAAGGCTTTAAAGTCCTTATCTATCAAGAGGGAGGGAAATACGCTTATTAGTGAGACCCAGATGGAAGGAGACCCTGCAGAAGGATGAACAAATCTTGTTGTTGGTAAGTAGCATCATACTTACTTATAATCAGGAAAAGTTTGGGGATAATTACGAAGAGCTACTGTTCTTGTTTTTTGCTTGTCACCTTGCTTTTGGTGTTGAAGTTTAATTAGGAATCTCCTTACTTAATAGTCCAATTTATGATAACTGGACTCATCATAGCAAATATGGTTGCTGTACTAAACATGGTGGTACACTTTTAAATTAGTCTCACTTAATATTAAGGAGTTGAATTCCCCCAACAGAAGGCAAAAAATTCTGCAACTAACTAAAGCGACATGACCATATGTTTCTCCAGCAAACCCATTTGTTATGTAGAGATCTATTTAAAATGAAACATAAAGGGCCTTATTTTGGGTTTGGCGGTCCCATGGACTGCCAAACCCATGGTGGCGGTGCGGCTACGCCACACCGTTGGTCCGACCGCCCTATTACAAGTTGGGCGGTCGGACCGCCAAGGGATCTCTGCTGCTGCCAGGTATCCGCTATCCCTGGCAGTCTTGCAATGGTCTGAGGCCACTATATTAGGAGTTTCCTCACCGCCACAGTTTTCATGGCGGTGAGCCCGCCATGAAAAGTGTGGCAGTGAGGAAACAAAGAGGGGCCTACAGGGACCCCTGTTTCCTCTGCACCAGGGTATGCATGCAGGGGGGCACATAGTGTGCTCCCCTGTATGCATGCACCCCCAGTTCCTGCAGAGCATGGACTTAACAATCCATGCCCTGCCGTAATGTACAAAGGCGCTCCCATTGCAGTGCCTTGCTAAGGCTCATGTATGAACCTTAGCACTGCACCGCCGTGGGCCAGCTGCCGGAGGACCGCCTGACCTGGATTCCAGTCGGCAGCCGGCAGGCGGTCTCATTATGACTTTGACGGTGTTGCAGCAGGGCGCTGGCGTGGCGGCACGCTGCCACACCGCTAAAGTCATAATAAGGCCCAAAGACTACCCCAAGCAGTATTGGGCTGCGGTACCATCTCATTCATAAGAGTTTCAATTCTGGGCAAGAGCAATAGGAAAGGCGAGAAAGTAGCCATAGCAAGGGACCCTGGAAGGTCCCATATACAAGGAGACTCCTCCTCAGTTATTTATATAAATATCAATGTTTCAAGCTTTCGTTCTAAAAAGCACTGTTAGTAATCTAAGGGAGGGGTGCTGAATGAGGTAACCCTTTAACTTGGCCTTGGACCCCACTCTGGACAGAGGCAGCCTAGGGAGTCATATGTCAGAATTCACCTCTAAAAGCCTGAGGATATTCTTGAGGGAGTGGGGGTTGAAAGACAACTAGTGAATACTACATCCTGGGGCCAGGGATTTTTCATTCTACTCCCATTTCCACACAACCTCCTCTGGTATCGGTTTTGTCTTTATGTCCCAATCAATTTTACATCGATTATCTTTGAAATTGGTTTAGGATATCTCCGATCACAGCATGTTGAGGTTGTGTGGGACTATAGGCCACGGGTCTGCCAAGGAACCCACGGGGAAATCTGGTCATGAAGAAGAACTAGCCCTAAAAATATTAGAGTTCTTTAAATTTAACAGGGAGGAAGACATCTTGTTAGCGACTGGATGAGATGGCTTTAAGATATATTGAGAGGAAAGGCTATTGCTCTAGCAGTCACCAAAAGGAGAGAAATTAGGCTGCAAAAAGGTGACCTTGTTAACCAACTGAAAAGTTTGGAAAAGCTCAATAAGTAGAGGCCTTCCCTTAAAAATTGTAGATAGCTGGCAGTCCTATGGGGCTCATTAAATGTACCACAAAAGAATAGGCTAGAGCGACTAGGAATAAGGTTAGGCTGCACCTTTTAGAAAAAGAGTAATAAAATGTGGACCCTTCCAGCAAAGCAGTTAAGGGCACAACAGGCTAAAATATTTATAAAAAAGATTAAAGCAGAGAATGTGATCATTTCAATAAAAGGGAAGGATAAAAGGGATGTGTTTAGGAAATGTTTCCACACTCTGTACTCCAAAGAGTCACAAGATGAAAGGACAGTTAAATCTTACTTGAAAAATCACAAAATACCTAAACTTCGTGCCTAATGGAGAGAAGAACTAAATTAGCCCATCAGCAGTCAAAAAAGCACTGATGAGCTCAGGCAAATCTGCAGGGCCCAATGGGTTTATGGCCCAACTCTTTAAAATTTATCATTTGTTTGGGGAGACTACTGACTGCGCTCGTTAACTCCTTTGATTGGTAGTCAGGAGCTGACTCCTCCCTGCAGGGAGCTGACATATCCCTTATACATGAAGTGGGGAGAGAGTCTTGATTTTTTTTGTCCTCATTCACCTCAGGCTTTTGACCCCAACTTTCCAGTATTCCACCTTCTTATCTGAACCAAGAAGTTTTGAGGGGTCCTTACGAGGTTAATGCCTCTCTTTGGATCCAACCCGTTCGCTGCTGGGTACCGAAACCAGAGACTGGTGTAATCATTGGACAAATTAACTAATATTGTCAGTGTGTGAACTTCAAGTATTCTCACTCTAGGATGTTACACCCTATCCAGTTCACAAAAGGTTGCCAAATTCTATATTTCATAATGGTTGTATATGTGCAATTACATTTTTAAATTATACAGTGCAGAATTTAACTACTCAGTGCTAATAGGTGGCGCCCCAAGTAACCACTTTCCACATATTTCCCTACGTGCCAGCAGTATCAAATAAAATAACAGTTTACTCTTATTGTTACTCCACTTCTCTTCCCCACAGGGGAGTTCCTATCGCTAGAGGCATTTACCAATGGCCGCGCAGGCACTCTGATGCAAAGATTTGTATATCATAGATTGAGACTGGCCATGAGAACACTATACCCCAGTTTCCCGCAAGAGCCACCGGAGCTGCTGTCGCTGAGAACCATGGTGGGGTGTAAAGATAGAACAAACCTGATAACTAAGCTTTACAAAATTACACAAAAAGAAACGTATACACCAATAGATAGCGCCAGAGAAAAATGGAACACAATGCTGAGTACACAAATCACACCGGAGGACTAGGAAACATGCTGCAAACTACTAGACAAACTTACGTCAAACTGCAATTTAAAGATTATACACTTTAAATACCTGCAGCAAGCGTATTACACCCCACAACAATTACATAAGTTTGGACTGCAACAAGATGCAAAATGCAAACGCTATAAAGCGGAAGGGGCAGATTTTATTCATCTAGCTCGGTCGTGCAAACCCATAGCAACGTACTGGGTACAGATAACAGGCCTACTGACCGAGATGATAGGGGAAGTGGTTACATGTACACCAGAAACATGTCTGTTAGGTCTGCTGAAAACTATACCCGGGGGGGTAGCGGAAGGTTGGATTACGGGAACGGTCTGTATTGAAGACTGCCCAACTTCCTGATCAATAGGCTGCAGTTAGTCCAGAATGCAGCAGCATGTACAATCTTTGAGCTCTGACACAATTCCCATGTCACAGGCCTTCTCCAACGCCTTCATTGGCTTCCTGTCAGGAAGAGGATCACTTTTAAGATCCTGCTCCTTACCCAAAAAGCACTTTATGAAACTGGCCTGGACTGTCTTCAAGACAGAATTAAGCTCTACACTCCCCAGAGAAACCTCCATTCTGAAAATCTTTGTTTAGCCACAGTTCCTCGAATTAGAAAGGCAAGGGCAGGGGGCAGATCTTTCTCCTTCCTGGGCCCTTCTCTTTGGAACAAGCTTCCGCTGACTCTCAGGCGCACTAAGGCGACACCTGTGTTCCGGAAAAACTGAAGACCTGGCTTTTTTCTTGCCCCTTGTTTCTCTCCTTCGCTCGACTTGCTAATGCTCCTTCTACAGTAGCGCCAGGACACTCTTCGGAGTAACAGTCGCGCTTTACAAATCTCATACTTAGACATAAAGTGTATGCATCGATAATTGCCATAAGTCTTTGATCTGTATCCTCGACAGGGTTTCTCCCCAAAGCTCCTCCGGCAGTGCAAAGTCGCCGTCTATGTTATCCAATAATCTCCAGTAAAATATTGAGGTTTGTTTTTTCCTTGGGTTCTCTTTTAAGAGTCTTTCTTCCAGTTGGTTCGTGTTCCCAGCTTTAATGATCAAACTCTGAGACAAGCTTTTCAATTGGAAACATTTAAATCTGGAAATATTCCCTTCAACCACCTCATGTAGTTCATCATTATCATTCACACACTCTGGGGTACCTGGAGATTCCCAAATAGGGGCAAATTTACTATAATAATCGAGCTTTGTAGTCCTTCTTATTTGAGCCCATAGGAAAGCCATGAACTGCAGTACTTTCAGCCTTATTTTCTCATAGAATTTTGAGTCTCCAAACTTATATAAGAAGTGTCTTTCTTCCCCTCTAATATCCTTAAGCATAGCCCTAATCATGAGGTCAATCTCCCAGCCGTCTGGGTTAGTAAGCAACATTTTGTAATTTTTTAACTGAAAGGACCATGCATAAAGCTTGATGTCGGGTAATGCTAAACCATCCTTGTCACATTCCCACGAAGCTTCTTCCACAAGATCCTTGCTCCCTTCAAGGCTCATATGAAACTGTTAATGTTCCCTTGTCATCTGTCCAACCATTCTTTGTAGAGGAATTGTGTTAAACAGAAATGTAAATTTAGGCAGGATGATCACCTTGACCAGATTAGTTCTGGTACAAAAAGACAACAGAAGGAGAAACCAGCAATTCAGCAGCTTGTTTGTCTTCACAAGAGTCTTTTTGAAGCTTAATTCAGTTATCTTCTCAGGATCCTGTATGATCCTTACACCAAGATATTTCATCTCATTCCTAATTTTTTTCTTTCTTGGTAAATTCTAGTCCATAATTTCGGATTTTGAAGGATTCACTGAGTACCCAGCCACCTTTTAAAAATCTGATGTCAGCTGTCTAGTGACAGGAAGAGCGGTTTGTAAATTGGTAGCATAGATCATAAGATCATCTGTTTACAGCGTAGGGTGACCAACCGTCCGTAAATTTCACGGACAGTCCGTCATTTTTACCCTCTGTCCGTTGTCCGTGACAACATCTTTAACGGACGCCATTTGTCCGTAATTCTGCTGATTTTAGCTGAGAGCCAATCGTTTTGTGGCTTTCACTCTTCAATGATTGCCCAAGACGTTGTGTGGAGAACCTAGGATTGGCTTGAAAGCCTTCAGCCAATCCTAGAGCCCCAGGCTCCACTGCAGGACTGTTTTCATTGGCACCGATGCTTCAGGGCCAATGAGAACAGCTTTAGGGCACCAGCCTTACATTACTTTAGTACGTGCAGAAGCACGCTTTCGGTTTCGGTTTTGTGTTTGTAGGGTCCAACTCCTGCATTTTTGGAAGAGTGACGTCGTTTCCCAGGCCTGCAGACTCTCTCAGCCCCAGTTTCTGGACCACAGAGTCAGCCATGGACTTCGTTACCCTTTGCAAAGAACTTCTCAAACGGTCGGTACATTTAATAAATGTGCTTTTTACCGTTCTTTTACGTGTGTGTGCGTTTATTTCCAGTTCATCGAAGTGTGTCAGCGTTTTCACAGTTTCCCCTAGTGTACTCGTTCCTAGGCTCTCTCTAGCTTTCTCTCGCCCTTTTCCCCTTCAAACTACGCCTCACTCTTTAGATAAGAGGAATGATTGTTAATGAGGTGAGGGGATACTGGGCCGAAGTTAATGACTTCAGTCACTGTCTTCCCCAATTACAAGGAGTCATGAGTTATTGGGTCCAAAATCGGGAAATCATGCTTGATATGGAATTACCAAGTTCAATTTTACATGTGTGTCCCGATTCGAGGCCTTGTCCCTGCACATTCAACAGAAACACATTTGTTTTTACTGCCTGCATTTCTGCACCCAGTAAAGCTGGAATCTGGAGAACAATATCCCATCTAACATGAAATGGGCCCCTTAGTCTTCCTGAGAGCAGGAGCAAAATATCATATCAATATCACAGCGTGGTATTCTGTACATGATGTTTATGATTCAAGAAACCTCATCAATGGTTTCGTCTCTAAAGGTGAAGATGTTCAGCCTAGCTGTGAATAAATGATGCTTGCTCATCCTGCCTCGGTTTGCCCTTCATCAGCTATTGAGCGGATGATAGTTTGTCTGGATTTAAAAACAATATATGAAAAAACCTGTTCCGGTGGGAACCACTTGGTTCTAGTAGAATTCCCTGCCACTTGGATGTGGTTGGGCGAAAATATTTGATGCCGTTTTGCAGATCTGTAACTGAAGGAGTCTCAACTGACTTTCTTACCTGTTCTGTCACTTTTTCACATCTTTCACTTGTCTTCCACCTCTCTTATAACCCCTTGTCTGTCTCTTTCGCAGCAGTCTTATATCAGGTCCATACCTCTCACCTTTCCTCCTTCCTGCCTCTCCTCCAGCTGTTTTTACTAACCTGTGTCTTCTTATCACCAGCTTCTCTTTTTCTTTCTCTCTCACTATAAACGACATAACCTGTCTCTCACTTTATCACCACACTCTCAATTGTGTCCCTTCTTTCATCTGTACTTTCTCACCTGTCTACCACCCCACCCTTTCAGCGGTCTTTATAACCTCTCTTTATCGCACCTCTCTCACATCTGTCTCTCCTCTCTTCCTGTCTCTCTTTGTCATCTGCCTCTATGTAGATCACAACTCTCATACTGTCATCCCATATCGCCAATTTTTCTCTCTCTCTGAATCTTGGCTCTCTGTCACCTGTCTATGTGCATATCACCTACCGCGGTCACCTGCCTCATTCTTTTTCACACGTCTATATTTCACTTATACCTGTCGCCCTTCTCTTGTGTATTTAATCCCTCTCTCTATCACACCCCGTCTTTCAGTCTCTCACCTGTCTCTCTTTAGTGTCCTCTTCATGCTCTTCCTTCCTTATTTTCCCCTCATAGTTTTTCTCTTTTACCCTTTTCTCCCCCCTCTGCTGCACTTCTTATTTCTTGCTCCCTTCACGCGCTCAGGGGGTGGAGCAGTGACAGAGACTAACTTTTACTAGGGTTGGTTCCACTTTCAGAAATAAATAATTGTTTTGCAAGTCTGTAGCTTAGCTTACAACCTGCTACTGGTTAGAACTTTCATGACTTTACTTTCAAATGATGTAGGTGAGAGGTACAGAAAGTAAACAAGGCTCATTAGAGCTTTGTATCATTGTTTCTGACACCACCCTTACTCCGCTGAGACCAGGGGGTCACTGTTGCACCCATAAATGATGCCCATGGCAAAATCTTGAAAGTTCAAGAACACTTCTGCAGGAAATTCTATGTCAAGGGATTTGCGCTCCAAGTTTCCAAGTACTGTGGGTGGGAGTGCTGCTCTCATGGCTATTTCCTTCAACAACATCACAGTTTTATCATTTAGGCCCGATGCAAGTCAAATAAGGTTGTGTTTCTGGTTGAGAACTGTGGGCAAAGACAGAACTCTCTGGGGGGTGGCTACCCACAGAAAAACAAGCATTGGCATAGCCAATAGGTCTCGCCTTTGGGACCTTATAAGTGTTTAGCCATGCAACAGTTAATGTTGTTGCAGTAAGGATATTGTGCTGCATAACTAAATACTTATAAGGTCCCAAAGGCGAGACCTATTGGCTGTAAACTAAACAATAAATATCACCAGGTTTCAATAATATGCTTGCTATCAGACCTGCAGCTTCATAACACCAC
Organism: Calotriton arnoldi; assembly: GCA_963921515.1. NCBI lineage: Eukaryota > Metazoa > Chordata > Amphibia > Caudata > Salamandridae > Calotriton > Calotriton arnoldi. The sequence goes on along the minus strand of CAWUFW010007797.1, from coordinate 426,464 downwards.
GAAAACCAAGGATTATCATTTACCACCTCAATAGTGACCGTTTACACAATGAACAAATTATGACAGAAACATGCTGTGAACTAAACATCTAGCCTGCAGAAAACAAAGACTTCCTGTCCATCTCATTCCTTGAACCAAAACAGAATTACAAGCTTCAACTCTCCTTAATGATGCAATCACTGTACAACACTTCTGCCCTATGCTCATGTAGGGAACTACAGACATCAGCTCCTGTGCAATAAAATGCCGTCACATTCTAAACCTTTATAACGCTTAAAGCTGTAAAGAAAGAGTGCAGATGCTAAGACTGCATTTGAAGGTTATCTGAAGTGTATAAATTGACAAGAAGGGGTTCTGCCTGGCTATGATTCTGTACTGAGGGCACTGCAAATGAGGACACGAGCAGGCTGATCAGACAGAGAGGCAAAGCAAATAACTGATTAACGAGGGCAGTGGACTAAAGGGGGCTGACTGGGCAATGCGAGCAGACGACTGCGGAGGCAGACGGTGGGTATCACTGGTGGTATTCTCTCATTTATATAGCGCGCTTCTTTTCACAGTCGGTATATAAGTCGTAATATATACATACATATGGTGGGGAGAAGGGGGGTTGATGATGAGAAAGGTCAGTCGGAGATAGAAAAAATGAAGAGTCAGGTTACTGGATAACTTAGTGTCAGCTAGGCATCTCGTCAGGGGTAATAAGCGCTATATAAATACAATTACAATACAATGTTTCTGGGGCTTGGATATTCAGAACGTTTTGATAGCTGTAGTCTTTAAACACTTCAAACTAACAAGACGGAAAATATTTATTTGCAAAAGGAAAGTCGGGGATTAGGAACGTGTTGTCCATACGAGATGGTGTGATATGGAATCCCTAAGGGGTAGTACGGTGGACAGTGCAAACAGTGAATTGCAGCGACACAGCGAACACTAGAAATGCAGACCATTGGAGGGGAGCAGAGTGTCAGCGATTAAAGTCCCATGGCGCACTACAGGGGGCACCTTCTCTGAAATTAACAAGTTACGCCTGCCTCTCCACCAACTCTGCGAGTTCTGCCTCCTGCCCGTGCAAGTGACATGTACGGTTCTGGACCCCAAGCCCCTATATTTACCTTCCCATGTTACATCGTACATGTCTGAAACCTTCGCCATCTTTCCAAGGTTTGCCAAAGCGCAGTGCGTGATGACGAATGAACGTACGAATGCATTGACGCGCCCAGGGTCTGTTCAGTTGCATGTAGTAATAGTAGTTCGAACCGGACAGCAGTGTTAGCGGCGTGACCGGAGTCACCGGACGTCTGCGGACTAGAACTGAGACTTTGCCTGCACCAGACGCTTTTTTAACACGTAGACTGACACTCATCCGTTAATGTAATTGTCATTAGTGGAAAACCAAGCGGCGACGATCTGCAGTCTACTGTCTGCAGCGCTCTCTCAAACCGAGCACAATAGGCACATCCCCCGAATCCAGAACAAGCCCGCGAGTGGTGCGCGCGCGCCACAGCGAGCGATCTGTTTTCAGCCATTATCGCGCCAGTGTCTGGGCACGATAATTGAAAACAGATGTCGCTGCTGCGGGTAACCGCAAGCAGTAGGCCGTGGGCGGAGCAAAGGCGGGACATGCACCCGCCTTTGCACAATTGCGTGCTGTCTTTCTTAGAAAGACGCACGCAAAGCCCAATAGCCTGTGAGGAAAGTGAGGAAAACAAAACCACACGCACAAGCGTGTGGTGAGCTTTCTGAAGCCCCCTTACTAAAAGTCTCGCAGAGCAGCGCATGCGCGCTGCTCTAGGCTCGACCTAATGACAGTCCCACAGAACTTCTGATGAATACTTATTCTCCGTTCTCTACTATCTGATCTCATCAAGTGCAGAGATGTGGAGACCAGAGTAAAGTAGAGCCAGGCAACAGTTCTTAAGAATGGAGAGTCTTTTGAGCTTGCACAAACGAGACACTTCAGGGCTGTGTGGTCGGGATTCATGCCCTTTTGGTGCCCTGCCTGTAATATACCATTGCGGGACCTCCTTCGTAGTGTCTGTAGAACGTACCTTTGTCCCGAATTTTTGTCCTGAATTTTGACCTTCCGTCCTGAATTTTTGTCCTGAAATTTGACCCTTTGTCCTGAATTTTTACACTTACCGTCCTGAATTTACAACCCTGCCAGTTGGTCACCCTAATACAGCGGGACTTTTTTCTCCCAACCATTGCATTTAAAAGGGCAAATGGAGGTCTCCTTACTGAGTTTATGATCCAAAGGCTCAATATATAGATTAAACAATATCGGAGATAATGGACAACCTTGCCTTGTGCCCATTGATATTTTGAAAGCCGAAGTTAGCCTCCTATTTAATAGAATTCTGGCCGAGGGATATTTATAGATTGATTGAACTGCAGTACAACATTTTTTCCCCAAGTTGTAATGTTTTAACATTGTATTCAAATTGTTCAGTTTACCCTATAGAAGAGTTTGGTCACATCCAACGCCAAAATGGCTAGAGGTCAATTCATGTAGAAATCTTCCACCCACAAAGCCTTTCTGATTCTCATGTATCAGACTCTTTTCAATCTCTTAGCTAGAACATTAGCAAAGAATTTATAGTCACTGTTCAAAAGTGAAATCGGTCTATATGACTCTCTTTAAAAACACAGTGACAATAGCATCCATCCTGGTCATCACAGGGATTATTGTTTTGCCCAGTGCTTTGAAAATGTAACTTGGAAGGCCATCCAGACCTGCTGCTTTCTCTTTTTTGCTGGACTTAACTGCCAGCATGATTTCATTCTGAATGATTCCCTGGTTTAGGTTAGCCTTTTTAACCTCAGAGAGCCTCTCTGGCCAGTCAGCCCCCATCCAATCATTGACTTTTTCTTTAGTCGTTTCTTTATCTTTTGTGTACATATTGCCAAAAATGCAGAGTAAGGCCTTTTCAATATCACTGCTACTTTTTAGGCTCAGGCCAGTCGCATTCCATTTCATTTCTCTGATTGAATTTCTGGCTTGGTCTGTCTTCATTTTCCAGGCGAGTAACTTCCCGCAGTTTTCCCCATACTGAAAGTGGGCTACCTTGCTCGCCTCCCACCTCCTTCTTACTTTGGCTTCCATTAGTGCAGTAAGTTTGTCTCTTAGTTCTTGCAGCTTCCTCTCTAATAACATTTTCTCGTTGGTCATGAACCGTTGCTCTAATAATTGCCTCTCTACGCTTTCCATTTCGGCCTCCAATAGCCCAATCTCCCTTTTATAGGCTCTACTCTTATAGTGTGCTATACTAGGTTTCTTTCCTCTTAACGGAGTCCCAGACCACGTTTAATAGAACTGTACCTACATTGATTTAAAAAAATTCCTCCGTATCTAAGCAGAGGGAATTAACAGACTCTTGATCTAACAGTGGTGTGCGATCTAGAGTCCATATTCCTAGTTCAAACTTACTGGTGGGGTAACTTCCAATGTTACTGCAGAAACGAGTGAGCTGTTATGTGTGTAACATCATGGGTTTTCTCCCTTAGAACCTGATCTACTAAAAAGTAGTCAATCTTAGACAAGTGCCCATATTTTTTATTATGGAATGTGTAACCCTGTCTTTTTTATCCATAATAACATTAATGTCTCCTACCATAAAATATAGAGAGGCGAAATCCAACAAATTTAGAAACATTGTCTTCAAAGGGTTAATATCATCAATATTCAGGCCATAATACTCCAGTATGGTATAGTTAAGGTTATATATTTGTAAGTTAGTGATTATCCATTTACCTGACTTATCTGTAACAGAACCCTTATTAGTTGCATCCAGCTGCTTTTTTACCAGGATAGCCACCACTTTTGTGCCACAGTTCTGATCAGTACAGACTATCTGCTGGACCCACCTTTCAGTCTTAAATAAAATTAGGCATTGTTTACTGGTTAAATGAATTTCTTGTAAAATAATGATTTGTGCTTGAGTCCCTTAAGTATTGCAGAATTCTAGCTCGTATCTCCTTTATACGCAACCCATTCATACTTCATGAAAGAATTTGTACTGGCACTATTTTACCTCTAGCTTTCAGACTCATTTATACCCCGTATTCGGAAATAGGCAGAAATACCACTGACACTTCAACTGTAATGCCTGAGGTTCTTGAAGATTTTCTCTTTTTTCCCTTTACGCTCCCCACCCCGTGCACCCATCCTTCCACCTCTCACTCACTCCTCCCGAGAACCCTCCCTGACTTCAAAACCTTTTTGAGCACCCTTTGAGATACTCTTAACACCAAGTGAGCAAAGAAACAAATAAAAAGAAAAATAGATAAACAAATTAAGTAAATCACTCAATCCTAAATTAAGTAGACCACCTAATCCAATTTATATATAAAAAGAACATATAAATGATACATGTGTATTCTTACAACACTGCTACATCTATCCTACACAGAATTGCCCTTCTTGAGAATCTCAGTCAGCTCATCAGCCTCCTTATGATCTAATTATGCAACTTATTATTAAACATCACTGTAAGTGTTGCAGGAAATCTTAATTGGGCAGTTGCAACTAACATTAGAAAGGCTTCTTGCCGCTTCCCCAACTTCCACTGCCAATTCATAGTAGCCCGAGAGATGTCAGATCTAATCTCAAAAGAAACCGCATTTGCCTTTACAGGTTTCTGCTTTAAAGATTTTAATAAAATCTGCTCTTTTACTGAGTAGGTTTTGAAATTTTCTAGTATCGTCTGTGGTTTACTTTTGTTGGGGTTCTTTTTAAACAGATCCCAGTGGACTCTTTGGGGGTCCCTGCCTAAGTCTATCTCATTGTCTTCCATATGAACTCCTGACTTTATCAAGATTACAACAAATGATTTTAAGTACTCCTCTTCTGCTCCCTCTGGCACATTTAAAATTCCTAAGTTATTTCTTCTAGAGGTGTTCTCTAATATTCCTAACCTCTCCAGGTGCTCTCTTTCTTTAAGTTTCAACATCTGAATCTCTTCCTTGTTGTGAAAAACAGAGTCATTTAGTACCCTTACAGTCTCCTTAAGGGCCTGAGTCCGTAACATTTTTTCTCTAGACTCTCACATGTCCCTCGAATTTTTCTTTGATTATTTTTGGAAATTACACATCTATTTTTTATTTCAGTTGACTATTACTACAACATAGATTTGACTGTGGATGTAGGAGAGGTGTCTGTAGGGGTTGTGCCTTCCATCTGGGCGAGAGGGGAACCCTGGTCTTGAACATCAACCTAAGCAGGTACACTGCCTGGAAGGTCGGGATGGGGTGAGAGACTGGTCGCTCCTCGTCCCCTACAACCTTTCTTGTTGCCCTTCCTCCCTGCTGTTTTCCATGTCCTCTACTACCTGGTACCTATTGGAACTAGCTATAATTACACCCTCCATACTTGCTATTTCTGCCATACTAAGATAAAAACCTGCGCCCCACTTTCGGGTAACTGGGCCAGCTCTTTCCCAGGTATCTTCCTACATTCTTCTAAATCACCTGCCACTGACTCGATTGCAGACCACCCTGGCGTTGTTGTTTTAGGCAAAACCTTGCAAAAAGTCCTTAGTGAGGGGGTCATTTTTAGCTTCTACTGATTAGGAGGATTCAATCTAGTCTCTCGGCTCCTGAAATGCCCTGGGGGATTAGCACCTATACATATTGACGTTGGATCACAATCACAACAAGAAGTTATTGCTGTAGCTCACCTCCCTCTGTCTACTGTTGTTGGGGCAGTGGGCAACAAGGTTTGTTAAACAATGTAGGGAGAGTTCTTGTATATCTCTTTGACCATACTCCTTAAGGAGTACTGGTTCTCTTATCAGGCAACTTTGGCCCCTTGTTGGCTTACCTTTAGTCCTAAAGACCTCGGAAAAGCTCTGTCTCCTCTCTCCAGCTGCTAGTGTGTCACTCTGGCCCTAGGTTCCGGAGGTACAGCATTGCCCAAGCGATGTTTCCTCTCTCCTACCTCTGCATGCACAAAATGCCCGCCAGCCGATTTCAGCCCTTGTGCTGCTTCTGCTACCTTTCCCACAGAGGGAGATCATCGATGCTGCCCTGCGGCCTTTCCTCAGTTCTAGCACGGCTCTCCTCCAGCGCTCAGTGTCAGTATCAGCCAATAGGATTTATATTTCAGCGGATGGGATGTCCCTCACCGTTGTGATGGAGTAACCCGTCCGTCAAGATCTAAATCAGGCCCTGAGTTTGTTTTTTCAGTTCTAAATATTCAAGTGTTGCTTTTTATGCTATGATCTATTTAAGATCTTTTACACTTGCTCCGAAAGCATTTGATGCTCTATTATATTTCTAGACTCACACGTCTGTCCCCACATGGAGACTCAGGCCAGAATCGCTGGAGGACCAAGCATTTCGGAAAACAATACAGGAGAAAATTCACCATTACTTTGCTAACATTGCTGGCACGGCTCTTCCCCATGGGTGGAATGGGATGCCTTCAAGGCGGTTCTTCGGGGCCACTGCCTGGCGTAAGCAAAGGGTATACGACATACCCTGATGGGAGAGATCGAGGCGGTGGAGAAAGAGCTTAGGGATTTGGAGGTCCGGCGACCAGAGTGGCCAGAGCTACAGACGGCACTGGCAGAGGCCAAGGAAGAAATGGCTGTTCAGGTGGAGCACCTTAGGTGCTTTGACTACACATGATACATGGACTTGACGCACAATGAGAGGGGCAAGTCTGGTTCACTGTTGGCCAGGCTGGCTAACCCGACCAAATGGGGATTGACCATAATGGACCTAGAGAACGTGGGGGCGCTAGTGTATACTCTCAGGAGGACATAAATGACGTATTCGCCAGATACTACATGAAGGTTTACACCAGCATTACGCCGAAAAACACAGCGACAACCCAAGCCTTTCTGGAGGTGCTGCCATTGCCGCACCTGGGAGAGGATGAGGCAGCATCCCTGGAGGAAGACATCTTGGCGCAGGAAATATCGTGTGCCATTAAACATATGGTGCGAAATAAGACTCCAGGGACAGATGTCTTCCTGGCCGAATTCTATGTTACCTATTCCGCGGAACTGACACCCAAGCTGACTGAGGTATACGGAGCGACTAAAACCACTGGTATCCTTCCAGACACTACCAGAGAAGCAGTGATTGTCCCTATCCTGAAGCCAGGTAAATCAGTGTATGACCGCTCGGCATACAGGCCCCTGTAGAGGTTGAATATCGACTATAAGCTCCTGAGTAGGATTTTGGTGACCCGTCTCCTGACCAAAATGCTGCACTTGATACACCCGGACCAGACAGGGTTTATCCCGGCCGGAATACGGCGACCAATATACGGTGCCACCTGGCTATTATGGAAGCCGACGACTATATCTGAGACGACACAACAGTCTTTGCTGTCGATATCAAAAAAGCTTTTGACAGCCTCGTATGGCACTACCTCTATGAGGTGATGCTGCGCATAGAACTGGGAGAGGGGTTTGCAGCTTGGACGCAATTGCTGTATTCCAGGCCGACTACCAGGGTGCCCAACGGCTGGACTATATCGCGGTGCTGCCCGTTGTAGCGAGGAACACTCCAGGGATGCCCCCTGTCTCCGTTACTCTTTGTTATTGCAATGGAACCCCTAGTGGCATGCGCAAGGACCGGAAGGGGGTCCAGGGTTTGACGATAGGGGGGCATCACCATAGAATAGAACTTAATGCTGATGACCTGCTGCTTTCCTGCGCAATACGGAGGGGGATCTGAGGGGGGCCAGAACTATGCTAGAGGAGTTTAGTCAATTATCTGGATTGCGCGTCAACTGGCAAAAGTCTAAGCTCTTTCCTATGGCCTGTAGGGAGAACCCCTAGAGCATTTGGCTGCTGAGCAGTGGGAGCCCGGGTGCCTGACTTACCTGGGGGTCAGGAACTACCACGCCCAGGCCGACTTGCTAGAGGGTAACGCCGGCCACGCGATTGGTTCCCTGAAGACCTCTGTGGCCTTCTGGAAGACACTTCTGCTCTCAGTGATGGGGAGAATTACCCTGTCCCGACTCCTCTATTATTTTACCACACTTCCTGTGTGGATTCTAGGGACGCAGTTTTGGGAGATTTAAACCCTGACTACGGAATTTAACTGGGGGTCGGTACGCCGGAGAGTGGGGTTAGCGACAATGTAACCCCCCACCACGGAAGGAGGCCTTGCAGTCCCTTATTGTGAACTGTATTATATAGCGACTCAGCTGCAGTGGCTGATCCAGGGAATTGTGCATAGTCGCAACCCGGACCGAATCTCCGGCTCCTTTGTGCCGCCGCTACGGAAGCTCCTTTGGGTCCTCCTCCGATGCTGGAACAGGGGATTACAAAGAATGCGGGCCAAAATCCCGTACTCCACAGAGATGCCTCTAGTTTTCCTACACACACTTCCACACGGGGTGATTGGCCGGTGCTAGATCAATGGATGAAGGTGGGGGCGATGAAGGTGGGGGACCTATATAGAGACTCAGAGCTGCCCCCTTTTGAGGACTTCAGGGCAGAGTTCGATTTACCTCAAAGGCACTTCCTTCTTCATAGGGCTCTCACATCGGCGATGCGGAAACATTGGAGAGGGGGCACCACAGAGCCTGCATCATCTCAGAGCTGCCAATACATAGCGCTTTCAGCGGGCACCAGTAGAACAGTTTCATGTCTCTATAAAGCGCTATGGGTGGACTAACGGCTCCCCCTACATGCTGTAGTGTAGTTCCTATTTCCCTAATAGGCTCTGCGCATTGGAATAATATAACCTATAGGCTTGACATAGGACTAAGGTCGGTATGTCCCTATCGAGTATATTAAACTTAATTACTTGTGCCAGCTAGCTCAGAGGCCACTAGAAACTCCTTGAGAACAAGAAGGGAGTAGTTTCTGGCAACCGAAAAACATGACTACTTTGTTTCCCTTTAGAATCGGAACACGTCTCAGAATCGTGGAAACAATAGATAACAGTTTCACTCAGTCAATCGTGCATGCTTAGTTTCTACAGAGTTACACAGAAAGGAAAGACAGTCGTTTCAATAAAAGGGTTTTATTGAACAGTCTTGTTTCTCGTGTAAGAGATATGTGCTGTTATGATCACAAGACAGTATGCAAGATAAATAATGTACAGCGTAAGCAGTAGAAATAAATAATACTGCACTAGCATTATCTTTTAGCATATATTCACGTACATAAATAACATGAGCTAAAAATGCGAGTACTCATACGATGCGTCTCTAAGCTAGTTCTACCCCAATGTACCTAACCTAGTCTAGGTGTAGGGAAAGGTAGAAGTAGGTGGAGTATTCTCTAGTTTGTTATACTAAGAGTATGTTAAGTATAGTATGCCAAGAATGGTATGCCAAGAGTCCCTCTAGGTTCTAGTCAGCTCCATACCTTGAGAATGAGAGAGGTGGGAATCTCTTGCCGGATCTGGAACTCTAACACCCCGCGAAGGGAGTCAGAACACTGGAAGCTGGATTCGTCTGCGTGCAGGAATGACAGCGTCTTCTCAGTGCGTCAGGCCGGGATACGGGCTCCTCTGAAGTCGAGGTCTCCTCTAACTTGCTTGGGCAAGGGAAGGTATATTTATACCTGGTAGGTGTCTTGGATTGTTAGCATTGATGTAAAGTTGGACAGAGGAAGACATCAGGAATGAACCCTTAAGGTATAACGGTTCATACATAATAGATGAGTTCTTGGAGAAATTAATAGTCCTGTGCTAGGGGAACTCCCGAAGCTTAAGGGTCTGGTTTCTAAGAACTCGTTGTGACGTTAGGGTGGACGGATGTCGGTGACCATGCCTGTATTTGGAGTGCACGGTTAATGCCTAAATAAGGACAGGGATTCTATGCCTATATAAGGGCAATGCGAATTGTGCCTATATAAGGACATGATTCAGGAAAACCTATATACGGACCCCTAAAGCGGAATACAACACCCACTCGACTTTCGATTGAACGAAAATACTAAATGCTAAACATTTAAATGCTAAACATAAAATTGAGTACCACATGTTGCTAAAAACATTTCTAAAAGCATTTTAAAAGAAGCTCAAAACTGTTGAAATGCAATAGGTACTGTACATTTAAAGCATCGTTTCCATTCTAAGCATATAACGGAAGTAAAATGCAACGTGAATGAAACAGAAATATATACATATGACGAAATGGTCGATAAGTTCTCAAAATCAAAGCCATTGCATATCATAGAATTAAATGAAATGTTAGACAAGTAAAGTGACAATGTGTCCCTGGAAGTATTCAAAGAAGTCCGTTTTATAAGACTAGTTCTACTGTAAGCAGATTGTTCATTTGCCATGTCTTTTCTATCGAGAGAAAAAAATATATATTTTTAAAAGAAAAAAAGTTCAATTTCTGGGAATAGTTCCAAGTTTTCAAAATATGAAGGCCAAATTTCATTGTTGCCCTGGTACACTGTGAGCCGAATCAAAGTCAGTGTATGGGTCTGGCGTAAACATCAGATCATCTATTTCCGTAGCCAAAATATCGTCCACCGAAGTTGGTGACATTTGGAACACCTCGTTCAGAAGGTTAATTGCACAGAGATGAGAAACATCGCCTTCAGCAGAAGATGCAATGTTCGCGTCCGTTGTTACCTGTGTGCCTGTTGATCCATCTTGTACCTCAGCAGCTGCCGGAAGCGTCTGTGAGATCTCAATGAATGCCGTCATCAGGATTGGAAGCCTCTGGGGACAACACACAGCATGGGTCGTTATCGGGTCCAGCAGAGTATCGACATCCGTTGGCATGACTGATGGGAGTGTTAGACAGGTGTCTAGCACGCATTCTTCACAGCAAAACAGGCAGCGTAGAACAGGTAAGATGCAATCTTGCCAGATTGGTCTGAATGACAGGAACCACGTTGTATTAAGTTCCCGTAGACGAGGCATGCCCAAAAGCTGTACTATTCGTTCACAGCATTTCCGTTCAAGGAGGGCTCTCTCCACATCGCTCGGAGTGATGTTGGCGAAGAGGCTTGCCATAGCGTAGTAGGAGGAATAGAAACAGAATTCCTGCAACAAGTGCTAGAATTAACGGCACACCACCAAACACCGAATGTGCGAAGTTTGGGATGATTCCGAGGACAGCCTGGAAAGGTACTAATAGTCCGGAACAGATGGTCTTAAATACATGTACAATTCCGCTTGTATCAGACATGTTAAAGATACGTCCTATCATTTCTACGAAATGTATAGGGCGGTTTGTACGAATTAAAGCCTGTATCTCAGCCGAAGTCCTTGCAACTTGTAGATCATAGGTTTCTTTGGCCGAGGTCAAAGGCACTGATTGTTGTATAAGCATGGCTTTCATTCTGCTTAAAGTATCAAATTGTATAAAAGAGACATTCAATGAAGGCCATAGAGGCGACTCCCTGACATAGAGCAAGTGACCCTGGAGTTGACCGTTACTAGATATGGGATGCCTGGCAACATGCCACAGCAACTCTGATCATTCAACATGAGGTAACTCCCATTAGAAAGTTGTCCAAACGTTGGATTAATCACAGCAGCTGGTGTACCTTGCTGGTGGCAGGACAAATTTGCCACAGAACCATTACAAGCGCCGTGTAAAGATATGTCCTGACAAATCAGTGAACCGCTCAGTGCACTTTCACAGTGTGTACCGCTTAGAAACACTTCACGATCCCCACTCCAACATCTATATGTGTATGGTAAATTCCAGGATGTCTTAATATATTCTTTACCCAACCTTTCATATTTGCCTGCTTGCATCTGTTTAAGGCAATACTGAAACCGAAAAGTAGTCACAGGTAGACTAATTTTGCCATGAATAAGCCATTCTGTAGCTGGTTTTTCTGCCACTGTGAATGGTAATTTTTTCAAGTTTTTCAATGCTCAGTACTGTATACTTTGCTCCCCTTTGTGCCAGTTCGATCTGTTTATCAGTTAGATTGTATTCTGCAAACAGAGGCGTCGTGTTGATAAAACGCCAAGGCACATAGCCCGCACGCAAAGATTGCAGCTTCCAGCTTAATAACATAATAGAACGTAACTGAGACTGGCCTTGCTGTAACATGGCTAAATCTTGTTCCAGTATGTTGATAGAGAGGATACAATACTGTCCAATAAATAAATTTTGGAGGACAAAGTTGTTAACCCATTGTCGACCACAGAGAGAGTTTTCTCTAAATTAATACGATCAAGTTCACGTATTCGTTCTGCGGCCTCCATCTATGACACCTTCCATGCTTCATTATAAGCAGCATAAATGCCGGCATATATGAAACGTTTTTGACGCAGTTTTCTTGGTCCAAGCAAGAATTCCCTAAGGTCTGCGTCTTCTTTAAGTAAAGATAAGTGTTGTTTCACATCCTTAAGTGTAGATTTTTGCAGCCAATCGAGGCATAATTTTCCTACACTGTATGTTGTTACTACCCCCGGATGCTGTCTTTGGACGTATCGTGGGTCTGGCCTATGAATAGTAAACCCCTGTGTTTTATTCAGGAATCTCTCTTGACAGTTGTTTGTGTCTGTGGGCCAGATCAACCATTTTCTCCAATCAGGATTTGTTCTGTTGAGTTGTAGTATTGTGTCAACTGTAACCGCTGCCTGTGTATTGTTATCACTTGCAGGTGTTGGTACAGAAGGATTTTTCATGTCTTTAATCTTGGCTAAACCAAGGCAAAACGTTTGTTGGACAGTGTCATTCAAAAACATTATTTGCCTAGGGACTAAACAAAGCTTCTATCCCCTGCACTTGCCAATCTTTAGTACCCCAGACAGATTTTGTGTCTATTGTGTCTTTCCATAAGTCGAAACCCTGTCTAGACAGTTGGGCAATAAATGCTGCAGAGTAAATCTGTTTTGTATTTGTTAACATAATTTTCAGTCCTGTTTACATTTTTATAGTAAAATGTTTCTGGATCAGATGTATTGTATCCTGAAAAATATGGAAACTTTTTAGCAAATGTTTTTGAACTACCTTTTTGTGGTGTAGGACAATGCTTCCATTGGTTAAACATAAACACATTTCTAGGTGTTGCAGATTTATGCAAAAAATTATGACCATAGTGGTTATAGCAATACAGCTGTTCATAGTCTGATGAACCCTCTAAATATTCATTATTAGAAAATGCAGCAGATTTTTCTAGGTCAAACATCATGTTGTTTACAGTTTGAAAGTCCCAATCATCAGAATAGGTACTGGATGAAACAAAATCACTTAGTGAAATCTTAAATAAATGTGGAATGTTCAAATATTCCGTCGGGCCAAAAATATCGAAATCTGTTTTGTCCCACACTATACCATCCTGTATAGGAACGGCTGTGATGTTCACTGCAGACAAGTCTCTTGTTTCACGATGGGATGATTTGTGAGGTTTCAAAAGTAAGTTCACTTCTTTTCTTTCAGTGTTCACATGGATATATCTGCCATTTATAAGCACGCTCATAGTCATAACCAAAGCTAGCCAAAGCAGGAAGAAAAATATTCCAGAAATAACCCATAGTTCAATCCACGGTGAAACCAGATAAGTCGTTTTCAAAAAATGTAAAAAGTCTTGTACTTGCTGTTTCAAAAGTTTTTGATGCTGGCGACGTCTCAGGCTCACTCAGATCCTCAGAAAACGTATCAAAGTTAATGAAATAGCCAGAAGCAGTTCTGTCAATTGTTGGAATTGCATCAGGATTTGTAGAAATCGCTGGAACCAGTTGATCACTTGTCACATTGGTGTAGACAGGTGTATTTGGACGAACTGTTACTTGAGTTTCAAGAGGGATGAGTTCCATAGCATTGTTGATCAGTCCTTCATCTGTTACTGCTGAATTCTCGATGGTTATCAGTCTTTCAGTCTGAACCTCTTGGATAGTAGCGAGAGGAGTGTGTCTGCTACTAGGTCGGAGTCCACGAGGCCTACTATTTAGTATTGGCCACATACTGTGGTTTGATGAGGTCGATGGACACAAATCTTTTACTCTTTTTTTCCAGCAAGGGGCGGCAGAAGTACTGTTCTTGTTCCGTGTGTGGCTAGGACAGGTACTGGTTGTCTGTAAGAAGGTCCAAATTCCTTCTTGTCCACAATCTTCTCTCTGACTAGATCCCCAACTTTTGGAATCCAGACAGGCCTTGCTGGGACCGCCGGTTTTTCCCCAGTGGTGGTTGGCTGCAGGAATACGTTGCTTTGTTTCGTTCTTAGTTCATTTAAGTCCTGTAAAACAGCCAAACGATCTTTGATATCAAAGGATTTATTTTCCACCACTGTGCCACTACATTCAAGATCTGGCACCCATATTCTTGTCCCAAATAGGACCTCATATGGAGTGACCCCCCCTAGTGAACTTCTTGGCAAATTGTTTAATGAGCGTCGGACCCCATAAAGATGTTTGACCCACCCATCACCCGAACCTAATACCCTAGCTGTTATAGACTGCTTTATGTCCCGGTTTTTCCTTTCCACAACAGAATTTCCCTCAGGATGAAACGAAGAGGAGTACCGCAATGCAACGCCCAGACTGGCCATGGCTTCTTTGTAAGCTCGAGAGCTAAACGCAGGGCCCTGGTCAGAATGTAGCGTGCCTATTGCGTATGTGCCGATAAAGACTCGCAAATCTTTTATAACAGTTCGAGCATCAGCCGAGCGCTGAGGCCATATCCATAGGAACCTAGAGCAAGAATCCACTGCGACCATTATATATTTATAGTTACCGTCCCTTTGCAAGGGACCGCAGTGGTCCAGGTAAACACAAGCTAATGGTTTGTCTGAAATTAACAGGGTGTCTGCGCAGGACGTTTCACTGTGGAGACTTTCATCTGTTGGCATATTTCACATTCCAGAACATAGTTCTTGGTCTGTTTCCTAATGCCAGGCCACCAATATCTTTATTTTAGTAAAGATACTGTTGCAGAAATACCTGCATGGGCAGAGGCTATCCCTTCATGTGCTGCTAGGATTAGTCCTAATCTGCGTTCCTTGTTTGGAATTACCCTATCCCCCACTCCAGGGATTCGAGCAAAAGGAACGTTGTTCGCATCAATTACATAAGAGTACTTGAGTGGAAACTTTTTTGGTAACGCTGCCCCACTGCCTTTGCTCGTAGCATTGACAGCCAACATTATCTCACTGTCTATTCTCGTTTTTGAACGAGTGATCGCAGCTACGGAAGCCGTCTGAACAGCCCCCTCTGCGGCTTCGTCAGCCAATAAATTCCCTGCAACGTGAACGCCATCACGTTGATGACTCAGTGTGTGTATCACGTGAGCCTTTGGTAGTTCGCTTTTTAACTGAACTACTTGTTCCCAAAGCGTTTTATGCTTTATTGTGCCACCTTTTGCATCTTTGAACCCATTTTCAAGCCAAGTTTGTATATATTCATTATACGACTGCACACAGTAGAAAGAATCGCACACTATTAGTGTGGGGAATTCTCGATCTGTACTTTCAAGTGCCAGTTTGAATGCTTGTAGTTCAGCTCGCTGAGCTGTACAATCTCCTAGAGATTGGGTTTTTGTGACCATAGGTCTGAAGTTGCCATCGCGCATGCGACCTTTAACGATTGCGCATGCTGCACTGTAAGCTTGCTTACTCCCTGTTGCGGGTTGTGCGGATCCGTCAATATAAATTATGAATTCGTACTGATCGAGAGGCAGAATCTCAGTGGGCAGAGGACATTCATGTTCATATTGCAGGAACGCTTGTGTTTTTAAATCAGGATCAAAAACATATTCAACATCTGTTGCAGCAAGAGAATTAACCCATTGTATCCATCTCGGATGTAATGCTTTAGCATTTGGAATGCTCGCTTTTGTTACCGCCTCTAAGGCCGGTACAGGGGTTACGACAATAATCTGTTTCCCTTGGGCTAGAGCTCTTTCTTTTGCTACTGCAGTTTGAACTGCTGTCAGTATTTTTTCAGTTGAAGTGAAGCGCATTTCTGCTTGTGTATACAAATGAGATTTGTATGCAATTGGTACTTTTTCACCCTCATTAAATGTTAAGTAGGTGAATCCTCATTGACCCGAAATTATTCGGATCACTAAATTGCGTTGATTTACGCGTGTTTGTAAGTGATTTGTTGCTAACATGTTAGCTTGGAGTGAACTCAAGATTTCTGTGTGTTCTTGTGTCCAATTCTTGATTGAAAAATCAGGTTTGATTAATGCGTAGAGAGGTTTAACCCTTTCTGCGTAATTTAGAATGTAAGTTCTTCCAAAATTTAGGAAACCCAGGATGGATTGTAAATGTTTCAGCGTCTTTGGAAGTTGGAGCAGCGCACACCTTTCTAAAAAGTTGGCTGCCAAGCTCTTGCCTTCACTTGAAAGCTCATATCCTAGAAAAAGGACATTGAGATGGGCAATTCTGGACTTTTTGAAGTTGAATTTGTAGCCCTCAGAGGCGAAGCCCAATATAATGGTGCTCACCCTGTTCAAGTGCCTGTCTAGGTCATCGTCTGTCAGATAGATATCATCGACATATGACAATGCCTCATTATCATAAATTTGTAGTAACTCCGTTACCCTAGCTGAGAATAACCCCGGGCTGTTCTTGAACCCTTGTGGGAGTCGACAAAATTGACGCTGGGTCCCCATTATTGAGAAAGCTGTTAAGTACCTGCTTCCAGGTGCTGTGTTTTGACAAAAGAAACCATTTGAGATATCCAATGTGGTTTTATATTTTTTACGCACAATGTTATTCATTAATGCTGTACTATGTGCATTTTGTACTGCAAAAGTTTTAGAACAAGTGTTTAAGTGTCTGTAATCCAAAACTAGACGATAGGTGTTGTCTGGTTTGGAGACAGGAAACAAAGGATTGTTCATTGAAGAGGTGCATGTTTCAATCACCCCTTGGTATTCAAGTTGATCTAAGATCTCCCTGACCTGTTTTTTAGCTTCTTGCTTTATTGGGTACTGCCTCTGTGCAGTAGGTTCATTTTTCAGATGTATTTTATGGTGAGGTGAGTCCTCATCCCATCCTACATGATTTTTGTATAATGCTGGGGCCTGGGCAACTGCCCATTTCCTGGCATAAGTATATTTTAGATGAATTGGAATATGGTTGGAGAAAGCAGGCATAATAATGTCCTCACCATGTGGGTACTCCCTGACAAATTGTGGTGGCCAGTCTTTTTCTGCTAGAAGTATGTCATAACCCCTTGAAAGTTTTCCCAAAAGAGTGCTTTCACCTGTCTAGGTGTGTCTCCCTCCATCCGGAGTGTTATTTCATATAACTTTTGTGGAGTACTAACCCTGGTGTCTACAGTCTCAACTGTAATGTACTCGTTCAAGTCCACTGTCTCCAGAAGTTCCTTCAGGTTGTGGCAAGCTATTGTGACTTCTGCTGCACTGTCCAGCATTGTCTGAGCCCATTCTCCGTTCTTGAGTTGTGTTCTCAGTATCCTCGGCATGTCTGATCTTCAGACCTGCTACCTTCTTTTTTGAGAATTGAGGTTTTGATTTATTTTTCTGAACGTGTTTGTCGTCTTTCGATTTCACACGTTCTTCTCTATGTTCTGACCGTCCTCTTCTTTCCGATGTCTGTGACGAGATCTGAAAGGTACGAGAGGAACGTGTATCAGTATCTTGATACCTGTCAGGTTTTTTCAAATGATCCCTATTCCTGAGGTTATACCTCCTTTCAGAGGGCTCCTTTTGAGGAGACCTACCTCGGGATTGAGAACGGTTCTCGTTTGAATTATGTTTATTTGTTTCCCACTTCTTTTTAGAAGATGTAGGAGTTTGTTTAATAGAGTCCTTCTCAGGACTTTCAGATAGTTTTGGCTTCACTGGTCTTCCACCCAAACTATCTCTGCCTAATTCTGCATAAGATTGTTCTATTATTCTGGGTAGTTCTGTTTGATGTTCTGTAACATCGAATTCCCTTAATCGTTGGCGGATCGCCACTGCTGCTGCCTCCCCTTTAATATTAGATAATATTATTGTTGAGACCTGGTCGAAATTTTTCAGTAATTTCATACCTAAATTCAGAGCAGGCTCTGCCCCGTATTAGTTTTGAATTTGTTTCAGGACATCAGGTATTACTGCAATTGACGGAATACCATGTGTTTTAGTATAGATGGCAGCAAAGACTGAGCCCCAAGTGGTGCAGTCTTCCAGTTGTGGTGTGATCCCCATTGGTAAACAGAATGTTAGGATTCTGTGTTTCTCATAAGGGCTAGTATGTGGAAATACTGCTTCTATTTGAGTAATTTTTTGAGCTATCCAGAATGGACCTTGCTCACGTTTTGTGGGCATTTTTCCCATGACTGCGTATAAAGTCTGTGGTGTAATTTTTAGTGTATTCCCCTGTTGAGGGGTTTGATTTGGAATGGTCAATGGTGGTTGGACTGTGAAAGTCCGCATGACATATTGGACTAATTGTCTGTAGATTTTTATCAACTCTGTAAGTTGAGTAAGTAATTCCTCGTCTGACATTATATCGAGGTCAGGATGAGGAGTGTAGCCGGCTAGATTCGGCCATGTTGCTTCTGGTCTACCTAGTGGACCGAGCCTTGTAATGATTTTGTGATGTTTTAGGGTGCCTTTAAACCAGAGCTGATGCTCCTGGTATGTTAGTTGAATTTCAATATCCTCGAAAGGAATATATTCCTCTGGTGGTTCATCTTCTTTGTAGAAGTGAAAGATTCTTGTAACTGGATTTGATTCTGGGAATATTATCCATGAATAGAATACCTCTGTCTGAAAGGATTCGTGTGCCTCTATCACGAAAACTGCTCTACCGCCTCTTGGTGGTAGGCCATGTTTTATAAGTTTTAGAGTGACGGCTCTTCTTAAATTTGGATGGATGTCTATAACACCCTCCTCAGTTTCAATTAAACCTGTAACGTTAAAAGCTGTTACGACTGGTTGAGCCGCAGCTCCACCGGTGTTGGTGGCATCGTCCCCGTGTTCGGACATTTTGTTTTTTGAAAAATGTAGAACAAGTTTCAAGGAAACAAAAAGATAAGGTGCACAATATTTTGGAACACTGTATCCTTCAACGTTGAACAAACCAAACAACTAATATATAGGGTGCTTCCCTATTTAGTTATGGCGGATATTTAACCCTACCCACTCCAGACGTCTTATGGAGTATGTGAGTAGGGGTCTCTGAGAAAAGCACGACTGAGTTTACTCAGTATCTAGCGTTAAATTACTGCCTTACCAAACGTTGGGCGCCATGTAGTGTTTCCTATTTCCCTAATAGGCTCTGCGCATTGGAATAATATAACCTATAGGCTTGACATAGGACTAAGGTCGGTATGTCCCTATCAAGTATATTAAACTTAATTACTTGTGCCAGCTAGCTCAGAGGCCACTAGAAACTCCTTGAGAACAAGAAGGGAGTAGTTTCTGGCAACCGGAAAAAACATGACTACTTTGTTTCCCTTTAGAATCGGAACACGTCTCAGAATCGTGGAAACAATAGATAACAGTTTCACTCAGTCAATCGTGCATGCTTAGTTTCGACAGAGTTACACAGAAAGAAAAGACGGGCGTTTCAATAAAAAGGGTTTTATTGAACAGTCTTGTTTCTCGTGTAAGAGATATGTGCTGTTATGATCACAAGACAGTATGCAAGATAAATAATGTACAGCGTAAGCAGTAGAAATAAATAATACTGCGCTAGCATTATCTTTTAGCATATATTCACGTACATAAATAACATGAGCTAAAAATGCGAGTATTCATACGATGCGTCTCTAAGCTAGTTCTACCCCAATGTACCTAACCTAGTCTAGGTGTAGGGAAAGGTAGAAGTAGGTGGAGTATTCTCTAGTTTGGTATACTAAGAGTATGTTAAGTATAGTATGCCAAGTATGGTATGCCAAGAGTCCCTCTAGGTTCTAGTCAGCTCCATACCTTGAGAATGAGAGAGGTGGGAATCTCTTGCCGGATCTGGAACTCTAACACCCCGCGAAGGGAGTCAGAACACTGGAAGCTGGATTCGTCTGCGTGCATGAATGACAGCGTCTTCTCAGTGCGTCAGGCCGGGATACGGGCTCCTCTGAAGTCGAGGTCTCCTCTAACTTGCTTGGGCAAGGGAAGGTATATTTATACCTGGTAGGTGTCTTGGATTGTTAGCATTGACGTAAAGTCGGACAGAGGAAGACGTCAGGAATGAACCCTTAAGGTATAACGGTTCATACATAATAGATGAGTTCTTGGAGAAATCAATAGTCCTGTGCTAGGGGAACTCCAGAAGCTTAAGGGTCTGGTTTCTAAGAACTCGTTGTGACGTTTGGGTGGACGGATGTCGGTGACCATGCCTGTATTTGGAGTGCACGGTTAATGCCTAAATAAGGACAGGGATTCTATGCCTATATAAGGGCAATGCGAATTGTGCCTATATAAGGACATGATTCAGGAAAACCTATATACGGACCCCTAAAGCGGAATACAACAATGCGCTGCGATCCAGGTGGAAGGAGGACCTGGGTATCCCTATTGAGCCAAAGGATTGAGATAAGATAATGGAAAGGACGCTAAAGGTCTCCAGAAATGCAGTCTTCAAACTTATAAATTACTATGTGCTACACAAATCATATTTGACACCTGAATGGATAGGCAGACACTTCTGAGTGCTGGACGCAGCCTGCCCTAGATGAGGGGAGGTAGGGGCACATATCCTCCTTATGTTTTGGGAATGTCCTACACAACATGTTTTTTGGGAGGGAATCATACAAACGACCAAGGAGTGCATTGGGAGAGAGGTTCCGCATACCCCAGGCCACTGTCTACTGGGATGGTTTCCCCACCCCGCAAAGACCAAGGTAACAGGGTGGTTCCAGGACTTAGCATATGTTCTCGGTAAACGCGAGATAACTCAAAACTGAAAGGCAGCCAGGGTCCCACGACTGACTATATGGAGGAGAGAGCTGATCAAGTGGGTGGAGTGTGAAGGCAAAATCCTGCTACGGGAAACACAGCGAGGCATGGGCAAAATAGAGGACACTCGAGCTTGGGGGCATTGGTGAACTACCTGACTAGTCCAGAGCCGTACATGCCGGAGAGCTCTGTCACGGGTTCTCCATGACGATCTGGGTGGTTACAAGTGAAGCCCTATCTTCAATCTGACCCTTCACGAGATCGGACCGGGGATGCCTCTGAGCGTGGGGACGGTCACCGCTCCGGAACCCGGGGCCTAAGAGATAAATACACGCACTGCTAACACTTTTGAATACTACATAAGAGGTGGTGCACCGGCTAATGGGGAAGGGGTGGTATGTTAACATGAAGGTGCAGGATGCCCAGGTTATGGATGATGGTTATTGGGGCTCACGAAGGACGTGAGTTGTAATTGCATGTCCTGTTTCTGTCTGAAAACCGCAATAAAATCTTTTAAAAAAATAAAAAAATACAATGTACAATTTACAATGTACAGTACTATGTCACTGTGAAGCCTGCTGCATTTATACAACCCTCTTGGAGGATAAAAAAGAGAGAAGGTTACATAAAAACACGTCAAAAATAGCATGTGCATGCCTTTTTTTGTCAGTGTTAATATATTAAAGCAAAGTACTATTGGGATTGCCAATGCTTACTTCATTCTGGTGGGGAAGTGATGTTATGTAGTTTGAGGATGTAGCTCCATCTCTTATTGGAGGTTGGCGCTGAGCACACTAGCAATGCCAGGTTTGTGCAGGCTGAATAAAGCGAGATGCTACATAAATGCAGTTAGTCCCCAAAGATACATGCTGAGAGCCTGGCTTATTTTGCATTGCTGTTATAGCGCCTCAGAGCCTAAAACCTGCCCTGAGTAGGTCACTTCCTAACAATGCTTGATTTTGCTGCACTAATGAAATATAAGTTTCTCACATTTCCGTGAAGGAATGTTTTAGAATCTGCAAGAATCAACAACAGTCCCACCAGTCAGTATTCCCAAACTTCTCCAGATAAAAATAGTATCCCACTTGTGTCTGTGTACCTATTGGTGACATGATACACCCCAAAATGCAACATGGAGACATAAAGATATTTTTCTTTCAATTTCAATATTTTTGGGAAAGCTGGGTAGCTGCAGTATTTGGGCCCAGAGTCGACCGGCACCCAAGGAAATGACCAGCTCCAGACATTTCTAAAAACTAGACACCCGGGGGAGTCAAAGGTGGTGTGGTGTCAATGGATACCAGTATGTTTTCTTACCCAGAGTGCCCTGCAAATGCCAGTGGTTGGGTGAAAAATCCCAGTTTCCATACATTATGACAGAAAACTCTGGATCTTGCAGCCAACAGCAAAACTCCCACCATCCTGCATTCCCTTATCCTGATGAAAACACATCCTCACATTTATGCGTGGGCATATTGTACTGGACGAGAAAAGATGAAAACTGTGACTGTCTAAATTCTTTGTGGTCTTCACATGGTCACAATTTTGGTTTGTTCATGTCACATGCAGTAAGTCCATCCACACATAGGGGATATAGCATGCAGGAGAAGTATAGGAATAATGGATGGTAAGACTTAGGCCATTGTCTGTATGTTCCCAAGTTTTTCTGTAACATATATGTGTGGAAATTGAATTTTGTCAACCAAACGTTGACATTTGCAGAGTATTCTGTGAAGTAAATTGTGAATGGATCATTGCATGCCACACCACCATGGATTTTCCTGGGTTTTTAGTTTTCATAAACACCTCATATTGGTAAAGTTCCCTGTGCCAGCACAGGACCCAAATACTGCAGCCAACCCCTTTGGAAATGGAGAGGAAATTGTGTTGTTTTTAGGCATAGTTTGAAGGTGGCACTGCAGTAGCACGAATTAATAATTTTTCCAGCTGCTCCCAAACTGTATTTAAGCATTATAAGTTGTTATAATGTAAGCTAGTGTTTTCCAATAAGAGGGCTAACCTTACTACAGTGAAAAACGACTTGAGTTTTTTTACTGCCAGGACATGTAAAACATTAAATACACATATCCTACTGTCTAAAGACAATGCACCCTGTACTGTGGGCATTAAGGGCCTACCTTAGGTGTGACTTATATGTATTGAAAAGGAAAGTTTAAGCCTGGCAAAGGATTATTTCGCCAGGTCGAAATGGCAGTTTTAAAACTGCGTACCCAAGCTGCACGGGCAGTCTTAGAGACATGTTGTACAGTGCTACTTTAGTGGATGGTATAATAAGGGCTGCAGCCCACTTGTAGCATTTAATTTACAGGCCCTAGGTACATGTACATATACTAGGAACTTATAAGAAAATTAAATGTGCCAATTAGGTGTATGCCAATTTTCCTATGTTTAAAGAAGAGAGCACAAGAAGTTTAGCACTGGTTAGCAGGAGTGAAGTGTGTAGAGTTTTTTTTATTTTTTATTGGGACCATGAGGTTAAGGAAATAAAGAAAATGTTACTTACTTGTTATCTTGGTTCTGCATCATAGGTCTCTTCACAGAAGTCATAAACGTAGACTATTCCCGGAACTAACAGTATAATTATATATATATATATATATATATATATATATATTCACTGAAAAAACCAAAGGTTTCAGGCACGTTATAGTTAGAAATTAGCATTTAAAAAACCTTAGAAATTCACTGAAAAAACCATAGGTTTCAGGGACGTTATAGTTAGTTGGACATTTCACTCGTACAAAACCATAGAAATTCCGCTGTTATAGTTAGTTTAGCTAACTATAACTCGCGCCCCCGCAATGCACTGCTGATGACGTCACATATTACATCATTCATGACCTTTTCAGAAGGGGAGCTGTGTGGCCCCCCTTCTTTTCCCATTTTTGGGGCCCTGGGGACCCCATCCCCCAGGGCCTGACCCCTATTTTAAAAAATAAACGGGAAGGGGGCCGCGTGGCCCCCTCTCCAAGGTTGATTTCGGCCCCTGGGACCCCATCCCCCGGGGCATGGCCAGACTTTTTTTTTTTTTAAATTTATTTGGAGGGGGGCCATGTGGCCCCCCTACTCAGGCCAATTATGGCCCCGGGGACCCCATCCCCCGGGGCCGGCCTTTCCTTTTTTTTTCTCTTTTTTTTGTTTTCACAGGGGAGGGGGGCCGCGTGGCCCCCCTCCTGGGCCACTTCTAGCCCCGGGGACCCCATCCCCCGGGGCCTGGCCACTCCGTTGGGGACCGTGGGGGAGCCCCAATGCCCCCACGGTCCCGCTGGCTCCCTGCCTCCTGCGGGAGCCGGCATTGCTTTCCACAAGGGGAGCTGCTGACATGCAGCTCCCCTTGTGGAAAAGCAATCCTGCTTTGCTTCATTGAAGCGAGAGCAGGTTTCCCTGCTCTCGCTTCAATGAAGCAAAGCAGAGTTTGCTATGACAAGACGGGAGCAGCACGGCTCCCGCCCTGCCATAGCAAACAGCAGTGTCCCGGGAGTGGGCACCCCGGGACACTGCAGGAGCCGGCCCTGGGGGGTGGCGGTCCCCAGGGCCATCAAGGGCTCCTGGAGGGGGGGCGCGCGGCCCCCCTCCCTTTGTCAAAATATCCCCAGGGAGGTGATGGTCCCCGGGGCTGGGGGTCCGCTACGGACCCCCGAATTTAAATAAGTATGTGACCCTGGGAGGTGGTGGTCCCCGGGGCGTTTGGGGGGGCTCTTGCCCCCCCACACATCTATTTAAAAAAAAAAAAACAAGAGCCCCGGGGAGGTGGCGGTCCCCGGGGCTGCGGGGGGACTGCGTGCCCCCCGCATCCAATTAACAATGCCCCGGGGAGGTGGCGGTCTCCGGGGCTGTGGAGGGGCCGCGTGCCCCCGCACATAATCTGCATAGCCCAGGGGAGGTGGCGGACCCCGGGGCTGCGGGGGCCCCCGCGGGCCCCCGCTATTATTTTTAGACAATGCCCCCGTAGCCCGCGCTTCATTTTTTTTTGTAATTTCGGCGGGATTTCGCCAAAATTACCCCAAAAATGCTTTTTTTGGCCCTGGGGGTCCTTGTGGGAGCCCCTGAGCAGGCCTAGGGGGTCATGGTGTTTTTACCCTGCCCCCTTTTCTTGTTTTTTAACCTTTATTTTACTGTTTTCTTGTGACTCGGTTCTACCGAGTCACAAGATGGCTGCCAACACTTCCTGGTTTGGAGTGTTGGCAGCCAATCAGAGTGAAGCTCGTGCTTGGGAGGGTTTGCGAACCCACCGCTGCCCCAAATATCGAAACTTTTTCTTTTTCTAATTTCTCAGGAACTACTGAACAGATTTACACCATTTAACAAAAAGGACTCTTTCTGAACCAAGGGCTACCTTTTTGCCAAATTTGGTGTAATTCCGTTCAGCAGTTCGGGCTGTAGCTTTGTCTAAAGTTTCCTATGGAAAATAACATGGGGATAACGCGTTTTGGGACCCCCTTTTTCTCGGCCCCGCTTGACAAATCACCCCGAAACTTTCAAGACAGGAGCTGACCAGAGCGGGTCACTAGTTTTGAAAATTTCGCGAAGATTCTTCAACCGGCGCTAAAGATATTGGGAAAACAAAAAACGCTTTTCCTATGGAAACTTGGTCCTAACTATAACTACCTACTGGCGACTACTGGCGGTCGCCAGTAGGTAGTTATAGTTAGTTACCATAGGAAAATAAACAATTTTATTTGGCAATATCTTTTGCGCCGTTTGACAAATCTTTGCAAAATGTTTAAAACGAATGAGGCGCTTAGGTCAGTGCCTGTCTTGAAAGTTTCGGGGTGATTCGTCAAACAGGGGCCGAGAAAAAAGGGGGGTCCCAAAACACATTTTCTATTTGTTAATTTCTGTAGGAAACTTTAGACAAGGCTACAGCCCGAACTGCTTAACGGAATTACACCAAATTTGGCAAAAGGTAGCTCTTGGTTCAGAAAGCGTTCTTTTTGTTAAATGGTGTAAATCCATTCAGTAGTTCCTGAGAAATTCTAATATTTACAAATATTAATATCTGGTGGCCCGCGAACCCTCCCGATCTCGAGCCTGACTTCTGATTGGCTGCCAACACTTCAAACTAGGAAGTGTTGGCAGCCATCTTGTGACTCGGTTCACCGAGTCACAAGAAAAAAGGTAAAAAAACAAGATAAGGGGGCAGGGTAGAAACACCCTGACCCAGTAGGCCTGCTCAAGGGGTCCCACAGGGACCCCAAAGACCAAAAAAAGCATTTTTTAAAACAAATTTCGGCAGGAGTCGTGGCAGGTCCGCGAATCCCGCCGCAAATTTTTAAAAAACGAAGCGCGGTCTCCCGCGCTTTGTGTTCTTTAAGCCTCCGGGTGGGCCAGGTCAATGGGGTAATGCTTAATTTTGATGCGTGGGCCCGTGGGGGCCCCTGCTGCCCCGGGGACCGCCACCTCCCCAGGGCGATACTCATTTAAATATGGGGGGAACGCGGCCCCCTCCGCAGCCCTGGGAAACGCTACTTCCCCGGGGCTTTAATCAATGCATGCGGAGGGCAGCGCGGGCCCCCCCAATCCCCGGGGACTGCCTCCTCCCCGGGGCTATACTCAATAAAAGAGGGGGGACACGTGGCTATCGCGCAGCCCCAGGGACCGCCACCTCCCTGGGGCTATTTATAAAAAATGAAGTGTTGGGGGCTTGAGCCCCCCCACACTGCCCTGGGGACCACCACCTCCCCGGGGCACAAATTATTTAAATGCAGGGGTCCGTTGCGGCCCCCCAGCCCTGGGGGCTACCACCTCCCACGTGGTCCCCCTCATGGAGGCCTCCATGGCCCTGGGGATCGCCACCCCCCAGGGCCGGCTCCAGCAATGTCTCGGGGTTCCCACCCCCTGGACATTGCAGTTTGCTATGGTATGGCAGAAGCACTGCTCCCGCCATAGCAAACACTGCTTCGCTTCATGCTCTAGCTTCCATGAAGCGAAGCAGGATTGCTTTTTGGGCAACGGGAGCTGCATGTTAGCAGCTCCCTTTGTCCAAAAGCAATGCTTGCTCCCACAGGAGGCGGGGAGCCGACAGGGACCGCGGGGGCATCGAGGCTCCCCTCGTGGTCCCCAACATGTGGCCATTCCCCGTGGGATGGGGTCCCTGGGGCCAAAAATGGCGGGTTCGCGAATCTGGGAAATATTTAGAAAGATTATACATGCTTAAAAATATATATCGTTCACTGTTGGGTTAAAGGTTGGCTCTTAGAAGAGCCGTTGTGTTCATTATGACTCTGTTCCAGCTAAATGTAAGTCCGGATGCACAGCTTAAGGTTGTTTAGAAACACTCTGTTTCCTTCATCTGTGAAGTGAACTCCATCACTTCTGTAGATGTTATGCATGTGAAAAAGTAGATTTGTTGTTATAAATAGAGCCCATGTTATGGTCTCTGAGGTAAGCAGAAACAGCTTTATTGACATTCTTCCTAGCTTTCTCAATATGTGGACAAAATTGATTTGACCACTTCCATTTCTGTATATATTAGAGTATACAAAGACAGTGTGAGGTAAAAGTGACATCAGTTGTGAAAAGGTATCCTTCATTAGGATTTCCAATCCTACCCCAGTTAATGTTCCGAGGTCATCGCCACCACTGTGCACAATCATGAAGTCAGGGGGTTGGAGATGCAAAAATGTTTTAACCAAAGGCATCAATTGGTGCCACTTTAATCCTCTCTGTGCAAACCATTTAATATCCACATTTTGCAAACCTAGGTCTTTGTCAATACCTCTGTGTTCAGCATACCTTTTGCACCAGAAAACATAGCTGTGCCCTACAATCCATACTGTAAGCATTTTGAAGGGATGTCTGGAAGGAATCAAAAGATGTCTGTAGCTGAGGAAGTCAGTTGGTAGAGTGAGAGGTATCTAAAATGGTGGAGAAAATGCTGTTTTTGAGAAAACCGATAACTGATTGGCCTTTCATCAACATTGTGCACTCAAAAATAGGATGCTCGTTACTTTGCTGAACAAGTATGTTTCTGATTGGTCATGGAAAAAAGTTTGAAAGGCACAGTAGAGTGGATCAGGTAATATTTTGCAAACATCAACCGCACCTGCTGTTTGCATTTGTAAGCTGGTGTGCTGCATTTAAAAATATGGTGAACTTGTGACCTGCTGGTACAGTTGAATGTTGCAGAAAGTGTTACTATGGAAACTAGTATTATACAGAATGGGGGAGGGTAGAAACATAACTGTGGTTTTAAAATATGAAATTCTAAGTTATATATAAGTGATATGCTACTGAAGTAAGATTTCCCAAATCAGTACTATGTTTAGAAGTTGTGTGCTCTTAAAAAATAATAGTAGTATTATTGGAAATAGGCTTTTGAACTCCCGTAAGGGTTTGCGACTCCTTCACGATGCTACATTGCGGCACCGCGTTGGAGTTGCAACTCCAATAAATTAGAGAAGCATATTGGGTAGTTTTAGAAGAGAGTAATAAAGGGTTAATATGCGTAACCAATAGAAATGGGTTTCAGAATTTGAAATACTGAAGGGAGCATTTTGATTTGTCACTTACATTCACTTGTGTGCAAAATGAGAGGGAAAGTTTGCCATTACTGGTTTTACCTTGATGAGAGTGGTGCAGTAAAATGATTGTATTGGAAAGAAAATCTTTTAGGAGTTTCTGAAATTTTAACAATCTGTATTAGTATTTCAAAGGTGAGTTACATATGTGTAAGGTGTTTTATGTATTGCGTAGGAGGGGTTCAGTGTTTGTAATGATATTTTTAACTTTGTGATGCATTATTTATAAAGCTTGCAAAGCATTAGAGAAATGTGATGTTTGAAATATGTTACCAAATGTACAAATGTGTATTGTAGTTTGTTTTGTTGTACTGAAATAAAGATTGAAATAGGTTGTGCATTCTTATATGTGTGCTTCCTGAGTGTCTAATGGAAGTGGTAGAGAAAACTGATGTTTAAAACATGTTCACAGATGTATTAAACTGTATCCCTGGTACTACGCATGCAGTCATCTGTTCACCCAGTCACTACCCTTGCACACATGCATTCACTCAGGCACTACGCATGTAGACATCCAATCACCCAGGCACTACCCATTCACTCATCCAAAGACTCAGCCAATACCCATGCACTCATCCATTCACTGAGGCACTACCCATGCACTCATCCAATGACCGAGGCACTACTCTTGCACTCAAGCATTCACTGAGGAACTGCCCATGCACTCCTCCATTCACTCAGGCACGACCCATGCACTCATCTGTTTACCCAGACACTATCCATTCACTCAGGTACTATGCATGCACTCATCCAATCACCCACGCACTACCTATGCACTCATCCAAAGACTCACCACTACTCATGCACTCATCCATTCACTGAGGAACTACCCATGCACTCTTCCATTCACTCAGGCACTTCGCATGCACTCATCTGTTCACACAGGCACTACCCTTGCACTCATCCATTCACTCAGGTAGTACGCATGCACCCATCCAATCACTCCTCTTTCTGCACATCACTTGGCTCTTTCTGTACCTTTCTTCCTCTTTCTGCACCTCTCTTGCCTCTTTCTGTACTTCTTATCTCTTTCTGCACCTCTCTTGCCTCTTTCTGCACCTCTCTTGCCTCTTTCTGCACTTCTCTTGCTTCTTTCTGCACCTTTCTTCCTCTTTCTGCACCTTTCTTCCTCTTTCTGCATCTCTCTTGACTTTTTCTGCACTTCTCTTGACTCTTTCTACACCTCTGTTGGTTCTTTCTGCACTTCTCTACCTTCTTTCTGCACTTGTCTTGCTTCTTTATGCACTTCTCTTGCTTCTTTCTGCATCCCTCTTGCTTCTTTCTGCACTCCTCTTTCCTCTTTCTGTACCTCTCTTGCCTCTTTCTACACCTCTCTTGCATCTTTCTACACTTCTCTTGCCTGTTTCTGCACTTCCGTTACTTCTTTCTGAAGTTCTCTTGCCTTTTTGTAAACCTCACTCTCTTCTTTCTGCACCTCTCTTACCTCTTTCTGCACTTCTCTTCCCTCTTTTTCAGTTCTCTTGCCTCTTTCTTTACCTCACTTGCCTCTTTCTGCATCTCTCTTCTCTTTTTCTACACTTCTCTTCCTTCTTTCTGCACTTGTCTTGCTTCTTTCTCCACTTCTCTTGTCATTTGTGAATAGTGAAGCTACACAACAAAAGTAAGGTTTAAAACATGTTGCGAGAGGGATTAGTGATTAGGCTACTTTGTATGAGTGTGTGGAAATGTCTAGTTAAAGTAAGCTGTAGAAATGTAGGTGTTTGCTTGAAATGGGAAGTGCAGTTTGTTAAATTTAGAGGTCTGCATGCTCTCGTGACTGAGGTATGTGTCTACTTGTACATGTATTCTCGTGCGTGTTATGCATCTGAAGATGGTAGCTTAAAAAGCCGGTAGCTTGTTTTACAGGTGGAGAAGTCTTCTCAGTGCACTTTTCTTTGTCTTTCTGCATGTATCTTCCTCTTTCTGGAGTTCTCTTGCTTCTTTCTGTTCTTTTCTTGCCTCTTTTTCCACTTCTCTTGGGTCTTTCTGCACTTTTCTTGCTTTTATGTGTACTTCTCTTGTTTCTTTCTGCACCCCTCCTGCTTCTTTCTGCACCCCTCTTGCTTCTTTCTGCACTTCTCTTCCCTCTTTGTTCAGCCCTCTTCCCTCTTTCTGCACCTTTATTGCCTCTTTCTGCTCCTCTCTTGCCTCTTTTGCACTTCTCTTCCCTCTTTCTGCCCCCCTCTTCCCGCTTTCTGCACCTCTGTTGCCTCTTTCTGCACCTCTGTTGCCTCTTTCAGCACTTCTATTGCCTCTTTTCCATCTCTGTTGCTTATTTCAGCACTTGTCTCCATTGTTTCTAAACTCCTCTTGCTTGTTTGTGCACCCCTCTTCCTTCTTTCTGTACCTTTCTTGCCTCTTTCTGCATCTCTCTTTCCTTTTTCTACATTTCTCTTGCCTCTTTCTGCACCTCTGTTGGTTCTTTCTGAACTTCTCTTCCTTCTTTCTGTACTTGTGTTGCTTCTTTCTGCACTTCTCTTGCTTCTTTCTGCATCCGTCTTATCTCTTTCTGCACTCTTTTTCATCTTTCTGCATGTCTCTTGCCTCTTTCTACACCTCTCTTGCCTCTTTCTGTACTTCTTTTGCTTCTTTCTGCACCTCTCTAGCTTCTTTCTGCAATTCTCTTGCCTCTTTCTGTACCCCTCTTGCCTCTTTTAGCAGCTTCTTTGCCTCTTTGTGCACCTCTGTTGCTTTTTTCTGCACTTGCCTTGCTTTTTTCTGCACTTGTCTTGCTTCTTTCTGCAAGTGTCTTGCCTCTTTCTGCACCTCACTCTCTTCTTTCTGCATCTCTCTTGCCTTTTTCTGTACCTCACTTGCCTCTTTCTGTATCTCACTCTCTTCTTTCTTCACCCATCTTGCCTCATTCTGCACTCCTTTTCCCTCTTTCCTCACCTCTCTTGACTATTTCTGCACCTCTCTTGCCTCTTTCTGCACTTCTCTTACCTCTTTCTGCACATCTGTTGCTTCCTTCTGCATGTCTCTTGCCTCTTTCTGTACACCTCTTGCCTCTTTCTGCACCTCTGTTCCTTCTTTCTGCACTTCTCTTGCTTCTTTCTGTACCTCTCTTGCTTCCTTTCTGCACCACTGTTGCCTCTTTCTGCACCCCTTTTCCCTATTTCTGTACCTCTCTTGCCTCTTTCAGCACCTCTCTTGCCTCTTTCTGCACTTCTCTTGCCTCTTTCTATACCTCTCTTGCCTCTTTCTGCACTTCTCACCTCTTTCTGTACGTCTGTTGCTTCTTTCTACACTTCTCTTGCCTCTTTCTGCACTTCTCTTGCCTTTTTCAGCACTTGTCTTGCCTCTTTGTCCACCTCCGTTGCTTCTTTCTGTACCTCTGTTGCTTCTTTCTCCCCCTCTTGCCTGTTTGTGCACTCTTCTTCCCTTTTCTGCACCTTTCTTGCCTCTTTCTGCATTTCTCTTGACTTTTTCTGCACTTCTCTTGACTCTTTCTGCACCTCTGTTGGTTCTTTCTGCACTTCTCTACCTTCTTTCTGTATCTCTCTTGCATCTTTCTGCACTTCTCTTGCCTCTCTCTGCACCTCTGTTTCTTCTTTCTGAAGTTCTCTTGCGTTGTTCTGTACCTTACTCTCTTCTTTCTGCACCTCTCTTACCTCTTTCTGCACTTCTCTTCCCTCTTTTTCTACTTCTCTAGCCTCTTTCTGTACCTCTTTTGCCTCTTTCTTTACCTCACTTGCCTCTTTCTTTATCTCACTTGCCTCTTTCTGCATCTCTCTTATCTTTTTCTGCACTTCTCTTGTCCTTTCTGCACCTCTGTTGGTTCTTTCTGCACTTCTCTTCCTTCTTTCTGCACTTGTCTTGCTTCTTTCTGCACTTCTCTTGGTTCTGTCGGCATCCCTCTTGCCTCTTTCTGCACTCATCTTTCCTCTTTCTGTACCTCTCTTGCCTCTTTCTACACCTCTCTTGCATCTTTCTGCACTTCTCTTGACTCTTTCTGCACCTCTGTTGGTTCTTTCTGCACTTCTGTGCCTTCTTTCTGTATCTCTGTTTCTTCTTTCTGAAGTTCTCTTGCATTGTTCTGTACCTCACTCTCTTCTTTCTGTACCTCTTTTGCCTCTTTCTGCACCTCACTTGCATCTTTCTACACTTCTCTTGCCTCTTTCTGCACCTCTGTTTCTTCTTTCTGAAGTTCTCTTGCATTGTTCTGTACCTCACTCTCTTCTTTCTGTACCTCTTTTGCCTCTTTCTGCACCTCACTTGCCTCTTTCTTTACCTCACTTGCCTCTTTCTTTACCTCACTTGCCTCTTTCTGCATCTCTCTTATCTTTTTCTGCACTTCTCTTGTCCTTTCTGCACCTCTGTTGGTTCTTTCTGCACTTCTCTTCCTTCCTTCTTCCTGCACTTGTCTTGCTTCTTTCTGCACTTCTCTTGCTTCTGTCTGCATCCCTCTTACCTCTTTCTGCATTCCTCTTTCTGTACCTCTCTTGCCTCTTTCTACACCTCTCTTGCATCTTTCTGAACTTTTCTTGTCTCTTTCTGCACCTCTGTTGCTTCTTTCTGAACTTGTCTTGCCTCTTTCTGCACCCCTCTTGCATCTTTTAGCAGCTCCCTTACCTCTTTGTGCACTGCTGTTGCTTCTTTCCGCACTTCTCTTGCTTGTTTATGCACTTGTCTTGCTTCTTTCTGCACCTCTCTTGCTTGTTTCTACACTCCTTTTTCCTCTTTCTGCACCCCTCTTCCCTCTGTCCCCACCTCTCTTGCCTTTTTCTGCACCTCTCTTGCCTCTTTTATCACTTGGCTTTCTTCTTTCAGCACCTCTGTTGCTTCTTTGTGCACCTCTCTTGCAAATTACATTCTGAGCAGTTGGTGAATCGTGAAGCTGCAAGATAAAAGTGATGTTTAAGACATGTTGGTAGAGAGATTACTGATTAGGCTACTTCTTATAGGTCTGTGGAAAGGTACACTTGAAGTAGGCTGTAGGAAGGTGGAATCTGACTGCATGGTTACCCCCATTTTATTTCCTGGTGTTTTGCTGGTTTTCGACTTAGTCTGACTGGGATCCTGCTAATCAGGACCCCAGTCTATCTGCTTTCTCCCTAAATTGGTTGTTCATGTACTTTAGGTACACTCCAGATTGGATTCTGGGGTGCCCTTATAAGTCCCTAGTATATGGTATACTATGTACCCAGGGCATAGGTACCCCAGAGGCCTCCCAGGGGCTGCAGCATGTATTATGTCACCCCTGAGAGACCATTTAAAATGACACAACAGGTCTGCTACAGCAGCCTGTGTAAGGTGGTGCATGCACCCCTTACCTAGATATAGGTTCACTATATCTATCCTAATCACTGCACACATAAACCTATCAGTCAGCCCTATGGCAGGCCTTATCAATCCTGAAGGCAGGGTGCTGGGTTTTATGTGAGAGGGTGCCCATGCATGAGCAGAGCCCCTCTGCAGCCTTCGGAACCTCTTTTCCGGGGTTGTCTGTGATGCAGCCAACCATATATACTTAAGTGCATTATAACCTCGAGGTAAATGCTAACTTTAAAACGGCTGCATGGAAACATGTCGTGTTTGGTGTCAAACACCTTGAAATCATACCTCCATACCAGTAACTGGTGTGGGAGGTATGATTCCACCCTCCTAGAGGGAGAAATATGACAACACCGGTACACCCGGTACCAGCTTTCTTGACCCTGGCATCACAAAATGGATGCTGCCAGCCACAGACACGAGTCTGCCCTCCTGCTGCTGGACGAAACTCCGGCAGGGGAAGGTTTGACAATAGGTTTCCTGTCACAGGGAGGTGTGACCACCTCCCAGACAGGCTTTAGTGTATTGGGACTGGGTGGGTGCACTCTGAGAGTGCTTTGATGTCTGCACTGGGGGCACATTTGGTGTTCCTGTGCATAGTCCAGTTCAAACCGGTTTCAGGAGCCATTTGCTCCTGCTCTGGCGCGAAACTGGAAAAAGGACATGGGTGTAGCCACCCCTCTGTCCTGACCCTCCCATAGGTGGGTCCCCAGAGTTGTCCCACCCCTTCCTTGGGTATAAAGTAGGAACCCCTGACTACTGGACTTTGGATATTACCTGGACTAAACTCTGCTACAATAACCAAGTACTTCGACTATCTGCACGACGCTGGATGACTGAAGAATCTCCCTTGGAGTAAAGGAGTTACTCCCCTGCTGAGCAGGCACCTAAACGCATCTGACCGGTTTACATCTACGATGCTCCTGAAGGACTCCGAAGATTTCTGCAACACAGGAGGTGGGTTCCCAAGGTCTCTGAGGTTGATCTGCGCTCTCAGCAATTCTGAGGCCTGTATCAATCAATCAATCAGGGGTTTGTTAAAGCGCGACTACTCACCCGTAAGGGTCTCAAGGCGCTAGGGGTGGGGGGGTGCAGGTTCCATCCATCAAGGAGGGGTCTGTCGAAGAGCCAGGTTTTGAGGTTTCTTGCGAAGATGGGGAGCGATGTTGTCTGTCTGAGGTGGAGCGGAAGGGCGTTCCATGCTTTGGCCGCGAGGAAGGAGAAGGAGCGGCCTCCCGATCTGGTCTTTCTGGTGCGGGGGACGACGGCGTAGGAGAGCTGGGCTGATCATAGGGTCCTTTGGGGTGTGTGGAATTTGAGTCGGCTGTTCAGGTATGCTGGTCCGGTGCCGTGGAGGGCCTTGTGTGCGTGGGTGAGCATCTTGAAGGTGATTCTCGCCTCGACAGGGAGCCAGTGGAGTGTGCGCAGGTGCTGGGAGATGTGGCAGGTTGAGGACCAGTCTTGCGGCGGCGTTCTGGATGTTCTGTAGCTTGCGGGTGAGGTTTTTGTTTATTCCGGCGTAGAGTGCGTTGCCGTAGTCGAGTCTGCTGGTGACCAGGGCGTGAGTGACGGTCTTTCGGTGTTCGAGGGGGATCCATTTGAAGGTCTTACGAAGGAGGCGGAGGGTGTGGAAGCAGGAAGACGAGACAGAGTTGATATGGCGGTCCATTTTGAGCTCGGAGTCCAGGATGAATCCCAGGTTGCGTGCGTGGTCCATGGGGGTTGGCGGGTTTCCGAGGGCAGGGGGCCACCAGGTGTCGCTCCAGGCATCGGAGTTTGGGCCCATGATGAGTACTTCTGTTTTGTTGGTGTTTAGTTGTAGGCAGCTGTTTTTCATCCATTTGGCGACGGCTTCCATGCCTTCTCGAAAGTTGCGTCTGGCGGTGTTGGGCTCGTTGGATAGGGAGAGGATGAGCTGGGTGTCGTCTGCGTATGACACGATGTTGAGTCCGTAGGTTCTGACGATGGGGGCGAGTGGAGCCATGTAGACGTTGAAGAGCGTCAGGCTGAGGGAGGAGCCCTGGGGGTACCGTGTAACCCGTACCCCTGTGCACCGTGTACATTTTCAGCAGCATATGCTTCTCGGCAATCCCTGAGGCTGTGCTTTAGGCTACTTGTAGTCCTGACCCGAGCAGTAATTCCACCAAAGATTTCCAGCCTACACCCGACGAGTGTTCCGTGGGCTGGTATTTAGTGATTCAGCTTGAGGTCCCTTTGCGATCCCTGGTCCGTTGGCCTGTGGGTCCCTGTGAAGGCAACTTTAACTTTCAGTGGGCTTCCCTGTATGCTCCAGATGTGCCCTGACTCCCCATTGCTTGGAGAGTCCCCAGGACCTTGCTGGTCCTCACAGAAGCATCTTTCCTCTGACCGCGTGGGTTGCAGTTGCCAAGGCTTGTTGGTGTTCAATCCGGACACTGACCCCCCCAGCACTCGACATCCTTCATGGGACAGCTCCTCTTCAGACTTTGGTCATCATCAGTGCCTCCTGGTCCCCGTGGCTGCAGAGTCAAGCTTCACCTCTTCTCACCTGAAGCACCCGACATCGGTGGGCATTCGATTGCTCGCTACTGGTCACGTGAAGTGACCCAGACTTTGTCCCTCTGCTTTCAGGTTCTTCTCATCTCCGATCCAGGCTTGGATCACACCGGACACTTTTCTTCTCCACGGCAGCAGTACTTTTTCGCATCACGCCATTGAAAACGACGAGGGTTTCCGACACCACTTGACCCCTATACGCTACTGGCACTTAAATACTAAGTACAACTCATACAATACAACATATATTTTCTTTCTCTTCTACAGCCAGTTCCTTTAGAGACAGCACCGGCCCATTTTTGGCTTAGACAAGCTGATCGAATCCCAAGGGACACTATACCCTTGTGAGTTGTTCTTTGAAGAGAGACAGAAAGAACTCTCTCATTTTTGATATAACGATAGAGCTCTATGTAA
This sequence comes from Calotriton arnoldi, assembly GCA_963921515.1. Taxonomy (NCBI): domain Eukaryota; kingdom Metazoa; phylum Chordata; class Amphibia; order Caudata; family Salamandridae; genus Calotriton; species Calotriton arnoldi. The sequence goes on along the minus strand of CAWUFW010007797.1, from coordinate 389,951 downwards.
TTATTTGCTCTTCTTTTTCATAATTATATTAGGAATCGGTCATCTTAACAAGAAGACCCTGGGTGTCTATGAAATTTGAGCGAACTCTATGGATTGGTTTAAGGTATAAACCTCCACTTTTATATTTTCTAATAGATGAAAGTTCTTTGGTTCCTACTACTCTATCACGAATATAACTGACTTTAGGGACAAGTTTATCCATCTGGTCCCTTAGCTAATTGTGAGATATTCCACTAGTCACAAAGTGTTTCTGGGTCTGTTCTTTCTAATGACTTGCACAATTCTTTCTATTTTGTCACAATATTATGATTTGGAACTTTTCCTCTACACAATGTTTCCTGTTTTCTTATTACTCTATCTTTGATCGCATTTATTATATATCTCTTTGTCTGGCATTATTTGCAGCCTTGAAAAAGTTACTTTGTAACAAAACACGTGTCGGCTGCCGATCCACCGCTCTACAGGAGTTTTACTGTATTACGCTCTCCATCTCTGTAATACCATGTCTTTCCAAGATTTGCTTTTGAACTAAATGCATTGAAAATATTGCCAAATTTGTGTATTCTATAGATATTAAATTGAACAGCAAACTATTCATTGCTCCTTGTTTGAATTGAGTATCGTATAACTGGATAACTTTCAACGAATGAATTACTGAATAGATCGGAGTGCCGAGGTTTATTTCCACATATGACAGGTAACATGGTTACCTCGGTACTCATAGGGTGCTGGCCTTAGAACCTTCTATGTTTAGCTGGGTTTGCTTAAAGTCCTCTCCGAAGTGTCCTTAATCTTTAAATTTCCAACCACGACTTTCCCATAGAGTTGTACGGAGCTCGCGCCTGTGTTCACACACTGCACCCGTCCTCCGTGGGTCCCCTGTGTCACTACCTTGGGTGGTTCCTTGGGGTCCCAGCGATTCTACATGCTCTAGGCACTGTGTCTAGTCAAGTCGTGGTTGTTATACCACTTTCTTAGTATATGGTTTGGTCTCCCCCTGGAGCCCACTGTGTATTGTGCTATTTACTGTCGTTCTAGTGATTTAATATTGTGTGCCTTGTTCTCTAATCTCATAAAGAGGGTAGTAGAGAGTGTTTAGTAATAAATACATATATGTTATATATACCTTGTGTGGTTCTCCTTTCATTTGGTCATTCAGGAGGTTATATACTGGTAAAACAAGCAGCTTTACATTCCTTCGAGACTTAGCCTGAAGGCTGCTCTCCATAGCTACCACTAGGATAGCTTTCAATAAAGGTTGTCTTTAACCTAATCATCAATAAAGGTCGTTTGGACTGGTGCAAGGTGCCCACTTTAATTAGTGGACAGCATATACCAGGCCAACTTCTCACATTGGTGGGCAGCAGTTGGGATTCAAGCTTGCTATTGTTTTACCAGATAATCTCATTGAGTGACTAACTGAAAACCACTAAAGGTACTTAGGTACATATAAATCAAGACTAGAATAAAGTAAGTTCTACTGAACTTAGAGTTGGGTAAGACAAGGGCCTAGCACACCCTTTCTCCAACTCAAGAGAGTCTCAGTTCCCACTAGGGTAGGTAGGTGCCTACACCACACCACACTAGTATGTCTTCTAGGCCAGAAGCCAGTGGGCCTCTGCCAACTAAGTATGGCCACATCTCATTTCAGGAATTGAGAACCATGTGTACATCTAGCTAACTGAAGACAGGGAAAAACCCAAACACTCAACGCCTCATAGAGGCTTTGCTTTTAGATGACCTCAGAAAGACCCCAGGGTCTGATTAGGCAGGCAAAGGGGGTGGGACAGTAGAAGAGGAAAGGCCAGGAAGTGAAAACTTCTATGACCTGGACTCTGATGCTGGCCAGGAGGATCAAACTGATCCTAACCTGGATAATCCAATTCTTCCTGAAGGTGAGGGAGGAGGCCTCAGTGGCACTCTCTTTACCCCACCTGGAAGGGTTAACAGTTTACCAAGAAGATCAAGGTCTCCTTCTCAGGAATCTAATCATTCTGGTACTTCTGTAGGGAGCTCTGTTTCTCATAGGACCTCTGCTTCTCATAAAAGGGAGTCCTCTTATGAGAAGAAGTGCCAACTGCATGGGTTTGAGAGAGCTAAGCTCAGAATCAAGAGAGAGCAATTGGCCTTAGATAGGGAATCCCTGGAGCTTCAGAGAGCTTCTCAAAAGTTCGGGCTAGAGCCCCATGGTGGCAGCAACAGTGTCCCTAGAGGTAGAGAACATACTCATGACCATAGGAACCTGAACAAGATTGTCCCTCCCTACCAGAGTGGGGATGACATCCACAAATGGATAACTGCACTGGAGAGGGCCTGTAAGGTACAGAGGGTCCCTCAGGAGCAGTGGGCAGCAATCTTGTGGCTCTCCTTTGCAGACAAAGGTAGAGACAAGCTCCTCACTGTTAGAGAAGAGGATGCCGATAATTACAAAGTCTTGAAGAGTGCTCTGATTGATGGGTTTGGCTTAACCACTGAACAATACAGGATTAAGTTCAGAGACACCCAAAAGGCACAGACTCAGGACTGAGTTGACTTTGTAGATTGTGCTACTAAGGCTCTGGAAGGTTGGATACATGGCAGCAAGGTGCATGACTTTTTAGGATTGTACAATTTGATTATGATGGAGCAGATCCTTAATAATTGTCAAAACCAGCTTTTACACCAGTACCTGGTGGACTCTGATCTGACCTCTCCCCAAGAATTGGGAAAGAAGGCAGACAAATGGGTCAGAACCAGGGTAAAGCCAAAGAACCAGGGTGGTGACCAGAAGAAAGATTCTTCCAAAAACCAAGAGAAAGGTGGGGATAAATCAAAAGATAAATCCACTATAGGGCCCCAAAAGTCCTCTTCTGGGGGTGGGTCCCAAACTCCTTCCTCCCCTGAAAAGAAACCTTATTGCCATGTTTGTAAGAAGCCTGGCCACTGGGAAAATTACTCCATTTGCCCTAAGGTCAGCAATAAGGAAAATGTTCCTCCCAGCAATACTACCACTCCTCCTGGTACTACAAGTAGTAATCCCCCAGGTGGTAGTAATGCACCTAAAAAGTTAGGTGGGTTCTCATGGGGAACTGAGGTGGACCATAATTTAGAAAGGTCCCCCTCACAGGCCTCCTACGTCTGTGATGGTGGCATGGGATTTGCCACTTTTACTGTCAGTCCTAATTCTTTGGGCAAGTACAGACAGGAGCCACTGATAAATGGTCAGAAAGCTTTGGCATTCAGAGACACAGGGGCTAGTGTCAGCATGGTGACAGGGAAACTAGTCCCCCCTCAACAGCTTTTACCTGAGTTTAAGTACCAGGTGGCCAACATTGATGGTATTAGAACAGATCATCCCATGGCCATAGTCAATCTCAGCTGGGGAGGGGTCACTGGCCCAAAGAGAGTGGCAGTGTCCCCAAACTTGCCTGTAGATTGCCTGTTGGGCAATGATCTGGAAATTTCAGCCTGGGCTGAAGTTGAATACCAGGCCCATTTAAGAATGTTAGGCCTCCCTGAGAAAGTTGGTGGGGCTCTTAGGGCCTCAGCCCAATCCCAGGGAAATTTTTGAGAGGTGGAGCCTGAAAGAATGGCCCACTCTACTCCACAAGAGAGCAGAAGGGTTAAGAAAAAGTCTTCTTCCCCCCAAACTATAGGTAAGGGTCAGCTTCCTCAGGGAACTGATCCTACCCCTAGTGAAGGAACTGCCCCAGAGGTGGTAAGGCCTGGCCTGGCAACCCCCCTGATGGCAGGGGACCCTTCCAAGGTGGTACCCAGTCTGGAGCAGGTATACTGCCCCTCTCTACCCTACCTCAATCAGCCTAGGGCTGCAAAGGTCAGGGAGGTCAGTGGACCCCTAAAGGCCCACTGCCCAGAGGAACCCCCATCAACAGATTAGGGGCACCCAGTCTAGTAGCCCTAGCCAGGTGAAAATTCCTCAACACACTGAGGGACCCCTCTTACCATTGAATAGGGACCACCCCAGATGGACTCTGTTGGGCAAAGGCAAACCTGGGACCAAGTGGTTCCAAACCTACCATGTCCCTCCAGTGTTCCAACCAAAGGGACCCAACCCCCAGCTGTAGGCAGCCAGAGGTTGACCCTTAGGGCCAGATACGACTCAGTCATGGAAAGAAAGGCCTCCATGGTGACCAGTGATCTGAGGAAGCTGAGGCCAACTTTATTAGGGCCTCAGTTCTCTACTCAGACACCCCACCAGCCTTTTACTTTGCCAAAACACCCTACCAGTAGAAATCCCAACTTTTGGAGACCATCCCATACCCTTAGGGGTAGGGACTGCTTAGTGGACCATAAGACAGGGGGTATCCATGCTAGTGCAGGATCTTCCTTATATGGCCACTTAGTCAATAAAGGCTCAACTGGACAAGGTTAGCCTTATCTCCTTTCGTTTGGGGGGGGGGTTATGTAGGAAGGTGGAATCTGACTGCATGGTTACCTCCATTTTTTTTCCTGGTGTTTTGCTGGTTTTCGACTTAGTCTGACTGGGATCCTGATAATCAGGACCCCAGTTTATCTGCTTTCTCCCTAAATTGGTTGTTCATGTACTTTAGGTACACTCCAGATTGGATTCTGGGGTACCCTTATAAGTCCCTAGTATATGGTATACTATGTACCCAGGGCATAGGTACCCCAGAGGCCTCCCAGGGGCTGCAGCATGTATTATGCCACCACTGAGAGACCATTTAAAATGACACAACAGGTCTTTCTACAGCAGCCTGTGTAAGGTGGTGCATGCACCCCTTACCTAGATATAGGTTCACTATATCTATCCTAATGAAATGAAATGAAATGAAATACCAGCATTTGTAAAGCGCACAGCTACCTCCGGAGAGGTGTCCCGGCGCTGGGGGCCCTCGGAAAGATTAAGCGAGCTATTGCCCAGAGTCACATGGTGCTGGGCTAACCTGCCTGGACACCGGGGATCGAACCGTGAACCCCATGGTCCGGAGTCAGGCACCCTGGCTGCTGTGCCACACCTCTTCCACTGCACATATAAACCTATTCGTCACCCCTATGGCAGGCCTTATCAATCCTGAAGGCAGGGTGCTGGGTTTTATGTGAGAGGGTGCCCATGCATGAGCAGAGCCCCTCTGCAGCCTTCGGAACCTCTTTTCCGGGGTTGTCTGTGATGCAGCCAACCATATATACTTAAGTGCATTATAACCTAGCGGTAAATGCTAACTTTAAAACGGCTGCATGGAAACATGTTGTGTTTGGTGTCAAATACCTTGGAATCATACCTCCTAGAGGGAGAAATATGACAACACCGGTACAGCCGGTACCAGCTTTCTTGACCCTGGCATCACAAAATGGATGCTGCCAGCCACAGACACGAGTCTGCCCTCGTGCTGCTGGATGAAACTCTGGCAGGGGAAGGTTTGACAATAGGTTTCCTGTCACAGGGAGGTGTGACCACCTCCCAGACAGGCTTTAGTGTATTGGGGCTGGGTGGGTGCACTCTGAGAGTGCTTTGATGTCTGCACTGGAGGCACATTTGGTGTCCCTGTGCATAGTCCAGCTCAAACCGGTTGCAGGAGCCATTTGCTCCTGCTCTGGTGCGAAACTGGACAAAGGACATGGGTGTAGCCACCCCTCTATCCGGACCCTCCCATAGGTGGGTCCCCAGAGTTTGTCCACTTTCTTAGTATATGGTTTGGTCTCCCCCTGGAGCCCACTGTGTATTGTGCTATTTACTGTCGTTCTAGTGATTTAATATTGTGTGCCTTGTTCTCTAATCTCATAAAGAGGGTAGTAGAGAGTGTTTAGTAATAAATACATATATTTTATATATACCTTGTGTGGTTCTCCTTTCATTTGGTCATTCAGGAGGTTATATACTGGTAAAACAAGCTGCTTTACATTCCTTCGAGACTTAGCCTGAAGGCCATAGCTACCACTAGGATAGCTTTCAATAAAGGTTGTCTTTAACCTAATCATCAATAAAGGTCGTTTGGACTGGTGCAAGGTGCCCACTTTAATTAGTGGACAGCATATACCAGGCCAACTTCTCACATAGGCCATATAAATTTAGATGTGTGCTTGAAATGAGAAGTGTAGTCTGTGCAGTTGAAAGTTCTGCTTGCTTTCGTGACTGAGGTATGTGTCTACTTGTACATGTATTGTCACATGTGTAATGCATCTGAAGATGCTAGCTTAAAAAGCTGGTAGCTTCTCCTACAGGTGGAGAAATCTTCTTAGTTCTGTTCTGTCATTTGGTCGCACAGATAGACATGTCTTACATATGTAGGTGGTATAGAGCCCCTGAAATAGACTATTCACTACCCATGTGCACTGTTTTATGAGTAGACATGAATACATACACTTTCTTGTACATAAGTTTAGAGAGCATGTGGTCTGAAACACAGGTATTCAAGTATTTCTATGTTTCTTTTTATGTATCATGGTACTAGCAAAATGTACAGACACACACATGAATGCTTTCTGGAATAGGGTGAGACTTACAATAGTGATATGGAAGGACTGCTGTTTTAAATTTCGCTACGCCCAACATTCAGAGTTGTTGGTGAATAGTAAAGCTATACAACAAAAGTAAGGTATAAAACATGTTGCGAGAGGGATTAGTGATTAGACTACTTCGTATGAGTGTATGGAAATGTATAGCTAAAGTACGCCGTAGAAATGTAGGTGTTTGCTTGAAATGGGTAGTGCAGTCTGTTAAAGTTAAAGGTCTGCGTGCTCTCGTGACTGAGGTATGTGTCTACTTGTACATGTATTCTTGCATGTGTTATGCATCTGAAGATGGTAGCTTAAAAGCTGCTAGTTTGTTTTACAAGTGGAGGAATCTTCTCAGTGCACCTTTCTTTCTCTTTCTGCATTTCTCTTCCTCTTTCTGGAGTTTTCGTGCTTCTTTCTGTTCTTTTCTTGCCTCTTTTTCCACTTGTCTTGCGTCGTTCTGTACTTTTCTTGCTTCTATGTGTACTTCTCTTGCTTTTTTCTGTACCCCTCTTGCTTCTTTCTGCACCCCTCATCCTTATTTCAGCACCTTTATTGCTTCTTTCTGCTCCTCTCTTGCCTCTTTTGCACTTCTCTTCATTCTTTCTGCACCCCTGTTGCCTCTTTCAGCACTTCTCTTGCCTCTTTTTGCATCTCTGTTGCTTTTTTCAGCACTCGTCTTGCTTGTTTCTGAACTCCTCTTGCTTGTTTGTGCACTCCTCTTCCTTGTTTCTGCACCTTTCTTGCCTCTTTCTGCATCTCTCTTGGCTTTTTCTACATTTCTATTGCCTCTTTAAAACAGCATTCCTTCCTGTGTGACTGTTTAAAGGTCTGTGTGCTCTTCTGACAGGTTTACTAATGTGCAAAGTAGGATATCATACATATTTAGTTGTTCTGGAGAGATTGCTAATGTAATTGTAAGCAATTGGTTATTTATTATTGGGAATATTAATATAATTATTTGTAAAGTTTATAATTATGTAACAAAGCATTGAAACTATTCTTTGTTTTTTAGATATTTACTTTTTTTGGGGATAAAAATTAAAGATGGCAAGAAAAGATCAAAAGAGAAGAGAAGAAAAAAAGCAGTACTACTTAAAGAAAACTGAAAAAAGAGGAAATTCGATTAAGCGCAAAATGTTAGACACGAAAAGATGTCTTCTGGTAGGAGAACTAAACAGTTTGTTAAAAGAGTTTTACATAGTTTAAAGCAATTTAAAAATGTTGAAAAGAAAAAGAAAAGTTCTACTACAAATCAGAAGGAATGGAAAGAAGGACGTGATCAAAGAAAATCATTTTATAGGAAAACAATGCCTATTGAAAGAAGGCTAAAAGAACATAAAGACATAAGGAGGAGAATGTTTAGAAGTAGAGTACTACAAAATGTATTTAAAGATTAGTAAAAAAATAAAAAAAGAACAGCAGCTTATAAGAAAAAGCAACAGATTGAAAGTGTAGTAGATAAAACTTTTGAAATAAAACGAAAATTATTTATATTAATATTGAAGAGAATGACAACATTGGATAAAGCAATGGTGTTTATAAAGGAGAAATGAAAAAGAAAGAGACTTGATAATAGAGGTAACTTTTGTAAAACTTTCACTGGTGAATGGAAGCACACTTCCAGTACTGAGCCTTTCTTTAACCCCTTGTGTGCTCATGACGAGCTGGACTCGTCATGGCACACAGTCGCCGTGTGCTCATGACGAGTCCAGCTCGTCATGACACCCACCCACGGGGAAGCGCTGGCGCTCCCCCGTGGGCGGTCAATCCCAGTGTTTGTAGCCGGGGAAGGCAGGGGAAGACCTTCCCCTGCCTCCCCCCGCCCACCCCCTCCGCGTCATCAATGACGTCAGCGCGCGAGCGCGCTGACGTCATTGGAGGTTTCCCTTTGTTCCCCGACGCGCAGGAAGCCATTTGCTTCCAGCGCGTCAGGGAACAAACAGGTAAGTTTTGGGGTTGGGGAGGGGGGGATTTAAACTAAAGAGGCATCGGGGGAAAGGAAAGGGTTTTCCTTTCCCTCGATGCCTCTTTTGTGCATTCCTGCTGCACGATCGTGCAGCAGGAATGCCCACTAGCGCCAGGGATTTTTTTTTTTACATTTGCGTGTTTTGTTGGTTGGGGGAGCGGCCCCTTAGGCAAGGGTCGCTCCCCCTTTTGGGGGCATCACTCTAGGCTTTGTCTGCCCCCCTGGGGGGGGGGGGGCAGAATATTATTTTATATAAAAAAATCGGGCCACTGGGCCAATGTAATAAATGCACTGGGGAGTGGCCCCTTGGGCAAGGGTCACTCCCCTTTGGGGGCCTTTTAGTTTGCCCATGATGTTAGGTTTTGTTTGGGGAGCGGCCCCTTAGGCAAGGGTCGCTCCCCTGTTGGAGGCATACATTTTGGCCTTGTCTGCCCCCTGGGGAGCAGATTTACATTTTAAAAAGTATTCGGCCCACTGGGCCAATAGAGTAAATGTAGTGGGGAGTGGCCCCTTGGGCAAGGGTCACTCCCCTTTGGGGGCCATTTTAGTATGCCCATGATGTTAGGTTTTGTTTAGGGGAGCGGCCCCTTAGGCAAGGGTCGCTCCCCTTTGGGGGCATACATTTTGGCTTTGTCTGCCCCCTGGGGTGGGGGGCAGATTTAAATGTTCTTAAATAAAATCGGCCCACTGGGCCAATAGAATAAATGTACACACGCCCCAGTCAACTGATCTGGGTTTAATCCATCATCATGCTTTAGCTCACTCCACCAGCCCAGTTCAGACATGGCCATATGCAAATCAGTCAGACCCTGTGCCTCATGGGAACAGTCCAGCCCGAACTGCCAAGCCATGTCTTCCCTGGACCGGAAACAACCATCCTGGGACCGGTTTCTGGCTAATCAGCCGTCATCAGCCAGGCTAGCTTGAGTCCAGTGGCAAAGTGAGCAAGGGACCCACGTCTGGGCATACCCTGCCAACTTAGGGCGATCAAAGCGCACAGGGTCAGACTGATTTGCATATGGCCATGCCTGAACTGGGCTGGTGGAGTGAGCTAAAGAATGATGATGGATTAAACCCAGATCAGTTGACTGGGGGTGAGTGTTAGATTTGCTCAAGCGCTCCGTCCATCATCCCTTTGGTATCACCCTGAGGGGCAGATCGCATGATTTTTTTTTTTTTTTTGTAGGGCCAGTAGGCCACCAGGGTTTTTTTTTATGTTGGGGAGCGGCCCCTTGGACATGGGTCGCTCCCCTTTATGGGAGGATGATTGTGGCCATTTCTGCCCTCTTTGGGTGGCAGAGTAGCAGTATGTTTTTAGGCCCATCTGCCTCCAAGGGGGCAGAAGCCACTAGACACCAGAGGTTTTTAATTTTTGTTTTGGTGGGTGGCCTCAAGGTCAAGGGTTGCTCCCCTTTACGGGGGTGAATATTTTATTTATACTCTTAGGCCCACCTACCCCTTAGCTTGGCTGGTGGACTGTGTGTGGACTGGTGCATTATTTGCATATGTGATTGTAATGTCTTTTTCTCCTTTTTAATCTAGTGTAAAGCTTTTGATTCCTGTTTGCGGTTTCGACAGTGGTTGTTCTGCAGTTTTGCGTAGTTGCATTTTTTGGTAAGAAAAACATTTTTGTTGTATTTACTCCAAATGAGTAATATTGTAATGTATGAATGAATTTTTTTGTAAGTGGTGTCATAATGGCAGCATATTCAGTTAGTGTTTTGAGCATGAAAATCTTTGCGATGTGTTTTGCATTGTCTTATGTGTAATTTTCTTTTCTCTTTCTTTTTTAGTGGGATATTGTTGATCCATACTGTGTCTGTGCAGAGTAGGTGGTGGTGAGTTTAGCTGCTTCTGGCAAGTGAGTGGTATCGTTTTGGAGTGTATAGGTATTTCTGATAAAGGTGCATTTTGTTTATTACTTATTTTACAAAGTGTTTGTTGTTGTTGACTTGTTTGACAAGTTACCTTTATTAGTAATCATTATGGCTAGCCGTAGAATGACTGCTCAGCAGGTGGTTGGTATGCTTCTTGAATCTTCCTCTGAGCCGGATTATGAGACTGACAGTGCGTCTGAGGGAGAGGAGGGAGGGGATGATTCTGGCAGTGAGTTTTCTCTCCACATGGAATCATCGGATGATGAAGGTACTCTCAGTGCGGATGAAGCTACTCTCGGTGTGGATGAAGCTACTCTCAGTGCGGATGAAGTGCCTGTTTTAGAGGAGGATACTGCTGTGCCGATGGTGCAAGAGGCATCTGGATTGCAGCCTGAGGCTGCTAGGCTTCCTACTGGAAGTGCTGGACTCTGGGTTGATCCAAACATGGTGCAGCCGGTGTTGCCTGCCTTTAGCAGTGATGCAGGGTGTAGAGTGGATTGTGAACATTATTTGCCTATACAGTTTTTTCAGTTGTTGATACCCCATGGGCGGAAACTGAAACTGTTTGCACTTACCTCGGAGACCGAGTACCCTTGGCCACTGCCCGGTGGAGCTGTCCTATGCAGCTATTGAGGAGTCTGGACCCCTTGGCCGTCACCTACCCAGCCAGACATCGGTCATTGTTTCTCACGGTTCTTCTTGGTTTATCTGTCTTTCACACTGACTGCTTGGTTCCCCCTGATGGACTTTCCCCCTCCTACCTGCCTTGACTCTATCAGCATTCCCCTCCCCTGTTCTCCTTTCCCTCTCTCTGTTCCGCCACACACTAGTAATGCATACCACTGTGCTATTGTGGCTTCATCATGTGTCCTTATGTGCTATTCGCTAGTAACTCTTGTTGTTACTTTGTAATCACTGTGTAACGTATGTAAAATTTTTGTAACTTGCAACTCGCTGTTCCTTATGTAAAGCGCTCTGATACCTCCGGGTCTAGCCAGCGCTATATAAAACTCAAATAAATTTTTTTTAAAAAGTTGTTTATGGATGATGTATTTTTGGGTGAGATTGTTGAGCAGACTAATTTGTATGCTGAACAGTTTTTGAGGGACAACAGTGACAAACTTAGGCCCTACTCTAGAGCTACCCGGTGGACTCCCACAAATCTGGAAGAGATTAAGAAGTTTTTGGGTTTGACTTTATTGATGGGTTTGATAAGGAAGCCGAACCTGGCTTCATATTGGTCTACCAGCCCCTTGATGGCAACAGCCATATTTCCTGCAGTTATGACTCGTGATCGGTATTTACTTTTGCTACGTATGCTGCATTTTGTTGATAATTCTTTGGCGTTGCCACGTATTCACCCTGACTGTGACCGTCTTTTTAAGATTCGGCCTGTTCTTGATCACTTTGTAGATCGATTTTCAGAGATCTATACTCCAGGGAAAGAAATATCTATTGATGAGTCTTTGGTCTTGTTCAAGGGTCGTTTGGTTTTAGGCAGTACATCCCTAGCAAGAGGGCACGCTATGGAATTAAGCTGTATATGTTGGCTGAGAGTAGGACAGGATATGTTTTTAATTTTCGTGTGTACACTGGTAGAGATTCCACTATTGACCCCCAGGTTGTCCGTCCACTTTTGGAGTTTCAGAGAAAATTGTGTGGGATCTTGCTAGAAGACTGTTTAACAGAGGCCACCATTTGTACCTTGATAACTTCTACACTGCTGTGCAATTATTTAAGGAATTGTTTAAAGTGGACACTTTTGCATGTGGCACAATCCGCTCTAACCGCAAAGGTTATCCGAAAGAGCTTGTTTGCAAAAAACTTCAGAGGGGTCAGTGCAGTTCCTTGCGTAGTGATGAACTACTAGCTGTGAAATTTGTGGACAGGAGGGATGTGTACATGCTGACTACCATCCATGATGAGAGTACTTCACCTGTGCCTGTTTGGGGTCAGGTTGCTGAAGTGCGCAAACCTGTGTGCATTCTAGACTACAATAAGCACATGGGTGGTGTTGACAGAGTAGATCAGAGGTTGGAACCTTACACTGCTATTCGGAAGGCTTATGTTTGGTATAAGAAGTTGGCCATCCATTTCTTCAACTTAGCAACTTTCAATGCTTTTATTGTGTTCAAGGAGTGTTCTCCTGTGTCAAAGTTGACATTTCTTCAGTTTCAGCACTCTGTGATAGCTAGCCTTGTTCTTGTGGAACAGGCAAGTGTTCCTAGATTTGGAGTGGTGGAGGATGTGGCTCGATTGAAAGATCGCCACTTTCCTGATTACATTCCTCCCACATCTTCAAAAGACTTTCCCACTAGGAGATGTAGAATCTGTTGGCGAAGAGGTTTGCGGAAGGACACTCGTCTTTTCTGCCCCGGGTGTACTTCTAACCCTGGGCTGTGTGTGCCTGCTTGTTTTAGAGCGTACCACACGCAAAAGAATTTTTGGGAGCATCCATGAGTGGTAAAGTGAACTGCCTGGTCTGTATTGTTTAAAAATTTGTATTCTGTTTCAAGGTTGGCATTAGTGCAATGTATTTAGTTTCAGATTTTGTGTTAGTAGATTTGTATCTATTTGCAATTTGTTTGTGTTTTTTTGTATAAAAAATCCTAAATGTGATGGCGGTGTGCGTGGACTGGCGCTTGGCTGGCGGTGTGCGTGGACTGGCACTTGGCTGGCGGTGTGCGTGGACTGGCGTGCGTGAACTGGCGCTTGGCTGGCAGTGTGCGTGGACTGGCGCTTGGCTGGCGGTGTGCGTGGACTGGCGCTTGGCTGGCGGTGTGCGTGGACTGGCGCTTGGCTGGTGGTGGGCGTTGACTGGTGCTTGGCTGGCGGTGTGCGTGGATTGGCGCTTGGCTGGTGTTGTGCATGCACTGGAGCTTGGCTGGCGGTGTGCGTGGACTGGCCTTGGCTGGCGGTGTGCGTGGACTGGCGCTTGGCTGGCGGTGTGCGTGGACTGGCGCTTGGCTGGCGGTGTGCATGGACTGGCGCTTGGCTGGTGGTGTGCGTGGATTGGCGCTTGGCTGGCGGTGTGCGTTGACTGGTGCTTGGCTGGCAGTGTGCGTTGACTGGTGCTTGGCTGGCGGTGTGCGTGGATTGGCGCTTGGCTGGCGGTGTGCGTGGACTGGCGCTTGGCTGGTGGTGTGCGTGGATTCGCGCTTGGCTGGCGGTGTGCGTTGACTGGTGCTTGGCTGGCGGTGTGCGTTGACTGGTGCTTGGCTGGCGGTGTGCGTGGATTGGCGCTTGGCTGGCGGTGTGCTTGGATTGGCGCTTGGCTGGTGTTGTGTGTGGACTGGTGCTTGGCTGGCGGTGTGCGTGGACTGGCGCTCGGCTGGCGGTGTGTGAGTAGTGACTTGCTGCTGGTCACTACACACACTGCTAGCTGAGCGCCACTCCACGCAATCCATCAGTTTGAGATGTGGGCGTGTGAAAGTGATGGGCCCTTGAATGGTGCTGTCTGCTGGTGTGAGTGTTGTAATGTGATGGGCCCGCGGCTGGCGGTGTGAATGTTTTGTATGTGTCACACGTATGAAAGGTGTATGAATGGCCTGTAAAGAGGTTGGTGCCTTGTCGTGGCTTTACAGCTCACGAGCTGTGAGTCAATGGTTCAGTTTCTCGTCCTTTCAATTATTAACAGTGCATTTCATTTTTGAGAAATCACTTGCTAATACAATTGTATATACTGAACCATCACTCACCCTACGTGCCAAATCCAACCAGTATGTGTGTGTGCTTGAGGATTAGATGGCTGTGCAGTAATATTTGTATTTTTTGTCTTTCTGAAGCAGGGTGTACCTTGTCCCTTTTTTCGAATGTTGTGATGTGTTGGTTTTGTGCCTGGTGGTGTGAATGGTCTTGTGTGTATCACGTATGAAAGGTGTGTGAATGGCCTGTAAAATGGTTGGTGCCTTGCCGTGGCTTTACAGCTCACGAGCTGCGAGTCACTGGTTCAGATTTTTGTGCATTTAATTATTGACAGTGCATTTCATTTTTGTGAAATCTCTTGTTAATAAAATTTTATATACTGAACCATCACTCGCCCTCGTGCCAAATCCAACCAGTATGTGTGTGTGTTTGAGGAATAGATGGCTGTGCAGGAATCTTTGTCTTTTTAGTCTCTCTGCCAAGGTGTACATTCCATCTAAGAATAACCTACCATCTGTAGATATTATCGTTAACCCATGGGAGTACATGGTGATGTCTCTCTTGTGAATTCCAACAAGTTATTTTATCCACAATGTCCTGCAAACTTAAAAATGTCTGTCACATTTTCCTTGCAATTTTGTGCTTAACATTCTCACGCTGCAGAAATAAACACATAATTATGTCAAAACAATTTGGTTTTGCAAGGGAGTCACCTGGGTTTTGGTCCCGTGCTCGGTCGCCATCTAGGGAAACCTACCAAACCCACACATTTCTGCAAAGTAGACACCCGGGGGCTTCCAGGGAGGTATGGCTTGCGTGGATCCCCCAACGTTTCTTTACCCAGAATCCTCTGCAAACCTCAATTTTAGCTGAAAAAATCACTTTTTTCAGACATTTTTGTGTGGGAAAGTGTGACATCACCAGGCTCACACAAATTTCCTACCACCCAGCGTTCCCCCAGGTCTCGCGATAAAAATGGTGCCTCACTTGAGCGGGAGGCCCAAGTACCCGCGACAGGCAAGGGCCCAAAACGTAGTGAGGCGACATCAAAATTGCCTATCTCAAAACCACCTGGTTTTGCAAGGGGGGTCACCTGGGTTTTTGGCCCCGTGCTCGGCGGCCATCTAGGGAAACCTACCAAACCCACACTTTCTGAAAACTAGACACCCGGGGGCTTCCAAGGAGGTATGGCTTGCGTGGATCCCCGAACGTTTCCTTACCCAGAATCCCTTGCAAACCTCAATTTTAGCTGAAGAAAATCACTTTTTTCACACATTTTTGTGTGGGAAAGTGTGGCATCACTGGGCTCACACAAATTTCCTACCACCCAGCGTTCCCCCAGGTCTCCCGATAAAAATGGTGCCTCACTTGTGTGGGAGGCCCAAGTACCCGCGACAGGCAAGGGCCCAAAACGTAGTGAGGTGACATCAAAATTGCCTATCTCAAAACCACCTGGTTTTGCAAGGGGGGTCACCTGGGTTTTTGGCCCGTGCTCGGCAGCCATCTAGGAAACCTACCAAACCCACACATTTCTGAAAACTAGACACCCGGGGGCTGCCAAGGAGGTATGGCTTGCGTGGATCCCCCAACGTTTCCTTACCCAGAATCCCTTTCAAACCTTAATTTTAGCTGAAAAAATCACTTTTTTCAGACATTTTTGTGTGGCATCACCGGGCTCACACAAATTTCCTACCACCCAGCGTTCCCCCAGGTCTCCCGATAAAAATGGTGCCTCAC
The DNA here is from genome assembly GCA_963921515.1 of Calotriton arnoldi. NCBI lineage: Eukaryota > Metazoa > Chordata > Amphibia > Caudata > Salamandridae > Calotriton > Calotriton arnoldi. Next base: position 374,270 of record CAWUFW010007797.1, on the reverse strand, counting down.
TTGTGTGGGAGGCCCAAGTACCCGCGACAGGCAAGGGCCCAAAACGTAGTGAGGCGACATCAAAATTGCCTATCTCAAAACCACCTGGTTTTGCAAGGGGAGTCACCTGGGTTTTTGGCCCCGTGCTCGGCGGCCATCTAGGGAAACCTACCAAACCCACACATTTCTGAAAACTAGACACCCGGGGGCTTCCAAGGAGGTATGGCTTGCGTGGATCCCCCAACGTTTCCTTACCCAGAATCCCTTGCAAACCTCAATTTTAGCTGAAAAAATCACTTTTTTCAGACATTTTTGTGTGGGAAAGTGTGGCATCACCGGGCTCACACAAATTTCCTACCACCCAGCGTTCCCCCAGGTCTCTCGATAAAAATGGTGCCTCACTTGTGTGGGAGGCCCAAGTAACCGCAACAGGCAAGGGCCCAAAACATTTTTTGATAGGCAATGTTGATGTTGCCTCAAAAGTTTTGTGAAAAAACGACAGCTAGGCACATTGCCAAAAATGGGTCATTTTTCACTGCAAAATTGAGGTGTGTCCACGTTGCGTTTTGTGCCGTTTCCTGTCGCGGGCACTAGGCCGACCCACACAAGTGAGGTACCATTTTTCTCGGAAGACTTTGGGAAATGCGGGGTGGGTGGAAATTTGTGGATCCACGCAGATTCCAGAACTTTCCACCACAGAAATGTGGGGAAAATTTGTTTTTTTTGGACAATATTTTAGGTTTGCAAGGTATTCTGGGTAACAGAACCTGGTGGGAGGCAGTCAAGTCACCCCATTCTGGATTCCCCTGGGTGTCTAGTTTTCAAAAATGTATAGGTTTGCTAGGTTTCCCTAGGTGCCGGCAGAGCTAGGGTTCAAAAACTACAGCTAGGCACTTTGCCAAAAAAGGGTCATTTTTCACTGCGAAATTGAGGTGTGACCACGTTGCGTTTTGCGCCATTCCCTGTCACAGGCACTAGGCCGACCCACACAAGTGAGGTACCATTTTTCTCGTAAGACTTTGGGGAACTCGGGGTGGGTGGAAAATTGTGGATCCACGCAGATTCCAGAACTTTCCACCACAGAAATGTGGGGAAAATGTGTTTATTTTGACAATTATTTAGGTTTGCAAGGGATTCTGGGTAACAGAACCTGGTGGGAGGCAGTCAAGTCACCCCATCCTGGATTCCCCTGGGTGTCTAGTTTTCAAAAATGTATAGGTTTGCTAGGTTTCCCTAGGTGCCGGCAGAGCTAGGGTTCAAAAACTACAGCTAGGCACTTTGCAAAAAAAGGGTTATTTTTCACCCCGAAATTGAGGTGTGACCACGTTGCGTTTTGTGCCGTTTCCTGTCGCAGGCACTAGGCCGACCCACACAAGTGAGGTACCATTTTTCTTGTAAGACTTTGGGGAATGCGGGGTGGGTGGAAATTTGTGGATCCACGCAGATTCCAGAACTTTCCACCACAGAAATGTGGGGAACATTTGTTTTTTTGGACAATTGTTTAGGTTTGCGAGGGATTCTGGGTAACAGAACCTGGTGGGAGGCAGTCAAGTCACCCCATCCTGGATTCCCCTGGGTGTCTAGTTTTCAAAAATGTATAGGTTTGCTAGGTTTCCCTAGGTGCCGGCAGAGCTAGTGTTAAAAAACTACAGCTAGGCACTTTGCAAAAAAAGGGTCATTTTTCACTGCGAAATTGAGGTGTGACCACGTTGCGTTTTGCGCCGTTTCCTGTCGCGGGCACTAGGCCGACCCACACAAGTGAGGTACCATTTTTCTCGGAAGACATTGGGGAACGTGGGGTGGGTGGAAATTTGTGGATCCACGCAGATTCCAGAACTTTCCACCACAGAAATGTGGGGAAAATGTGGTTTTTTTGACACTTTTTAAGGTTTGCAAGGGATTCTGGATAACAGAACCTGGTGGGAGGCAGTCAAGTCACCCCATCCTGGATTCCCCTGGGTGTCTAGTTTTCAAAAATGTATAGGTTTGCTAGGTTTCCCTAGGTGCCGGCAGAGGTAAGGTTCAAAAACTACAGCTAGGCACTTTTCAAAAAAAGGGTCATTTTTCACTGCGAAATTGAGGTGTTACCACGTTGCGTTTTGCGCCGTTTCCTGTCGCGGGCACTAGGCCGACCCACACAAGTGAGGTACCATTTTTCTCGGAAGACTTTGGGGAATGCGGGGTGGGTGGAAATTTGTGGATCCACGCAGATTCCAGAACTTTCCACCACAAAAAATGTGGGGAAAATGTGTTTTTTTTGACAATTGTTTAGGTTTGCAAGGGATTCTGGATAACAGAACCTGATGGGAGGCAGTCAAGTCACCACATCCTGGATTCCCCTGGGTGTCTAGTTTTCAAAAATGTATAGGTTTGCTAGGTTTCCCTAGGTGCCGGCAGAGCTAGGGTTCAAAAACTACAGCTAGGCACTTTGCCAAAAAAGGGTCATTTTTCACTGCAAAATTGAGGTGTGACCACGTTGCGTTTTGCGCCGTTTCCTGTTGCAGGCACTAGGCCGACCCACACAAGTGAGGTACCATTTTTCTCGTAAGACTTTGGGAAACGCGGGGTGGGCGGAAATTTGTGGATCCACGCAGATTCCAGAACTTTCCACCACAGAAATGTGGGGAAAATGTGTTTTTTTTGACAATTTTTTAGGTTTGCAAGGGATTCTGGGTAACAGAACCTGGTGGGAGGCAGTCAAGTCACCCCATCCTGGATTCCCCTGCGTGTCTAGTTATCAAAAATTTATAGGTTTGCTAGGTTTCCCTAGGTGCCGGCAGAGCTAGGGTTCAAAAACTACAGCTAGGCACTTTGCCAAAAAAGGGTCATTTTTCACTGCGAAATTGAGGTGTGACCACGTTGCGTTTTGCGCCGTTTCCTGTCGCGGGCACTAGGCCGACCCACACAAGTGAGGTACCATTTTTCTCGGAAGACTTTGGGGAACGCGGAGTGGGTGTAAATTTGTGGATCCATGCAGATTCCAGAACTTTCCACCACAAAAATGTGGGGAAAATGTGTTTTTTAAAATAATATTTTAGGTTTGCAAGGGATTCTGGGTAACAGAACCTGGTGGGAGGCAGTCAAGTCACTGCATCCTGGAGTCCCCTGGGTGTCTAGTTTTCAAAAATGTATAGGTTTGCTAGGTTTCCCTAGGTGCCGGCAGAGCTAGGGTTAAAAAACTACAGCTAGGCACTTTGCCAAAAAAGGGTCATTTTTCACTGCAAAATTGAGGTGTGACCACGTTGCGTTTTGTGCCGTTTCCTGTCGCAGGCACTAGGCCGACCTACACAAGTGAGGTACCATTTTTCTCGTAAGACTTTGGGGAACGCGGGGTGGGCAGAAATTTGTGGATCCACGCAGATTCCAGAACTTTCCACCACAGAAATGTGGGGAAAATGTGTTTTTTTTTACAATTGTTTAGGTTTGCAAGGGATTCTGGGTAACAGAACCTGGTGGGAGGCAGTCAAGTCACCCCATCCTGGATTCCCCTGGGTGTCTAGTTTTCAAAAATGTATAGGTTTGCTAGGTTTCCCTAGGTGCCGGCAGAGGTAGGGTTCAAAAACTACAGCTAGGCACTTTGCAAAAAAAGGGTCATTTTTCACTGCAAAATTGTGTGACCTTGTTGCGTTTTGCGCCGTTTCCTGTCGCGGGCACTAGGCCGACCTACACAAGTGAGGTACCATTTTTCTCGGAAGACTTTGGGGAACGCGGGGTGGGTGGAAATTTGTGGATCCACGCAGATTCCAGAACTTTCCACCACAGAAATGTGGGGAAAATGTGTTTATTTTGACAATTGTTTAGGTTTGCAAGGGATTCTGGGTAACAGAACCTGGTGGGAGGCAGGCAAGTCACCCCATCCTGGATTCCCCTGGGTGTCTAGTTTTCAAAAATGTATAGGTTTGCTAGGTTTCCCTAGGTGCCGGCAGAGGTAGGGTTAAAAAACTACAGCTAGGCACTTTGCAAAAAAGGGTCATTTTTCACTGCGAAATTGAGGTGTGACCACGTTGCGTTTTGCGCCGTTTCCTGTCGCAGGCACTAGGCCGACCCACACAAGTGAGGTACCATTTTTCTCAGAAGACATTGGGGAACGTGGGGTGGGTGGAAATTTGTGGATCCACGCAGATTCCAGAACTTTCCACCACAGAAATGTGGGGAAAATGTGGTTTTTTGACACTTTTTAAGGTTTGCAAGGGATTCTGGGTAACAGAACCTGGTGGGAGGCAGTCAAGTCACCCCATCCTGGATTCCCCTGGGTGTCTAGTTTTCAAAAATGTATAGGTTTGCTAGGTTTCCCTAGGTGCCGGCAGAGGTAGGGTTCAAAAACTACAGCTAGGCACTTTGCAAAAAAAGGGTCATTTTTCACTGCAAAATTGAGGTGTGACCACGTTGCGTTTTGCGCCGTTTCCTGTCGCGGGCACTAGGCCGACCCACACAAGTGAGGTACCATTTTTCTCGGAAGACTTTGGGGAACGCGGGGTGAGTGGAAATTTGTGGATCCACGCAGATTCCAGAACTTTCCACCACAGAAATGTGGGGAAAATGTGTTTTTTTGGACAATGTTTTAGGTTTGCAAGGGATTCTGGGTAACAGAACCTGGTGGGAGGCAGTCAAGTCACCCCATCCTGTATTCCCCTGGGTGTCTAGTTTTCAAAAATGTATAGGTTTGCTAGGTTTCCCAAGGTGCCGGCAGAGCTAGGGTTCAAAAACTACACCTAGGCACTTTGCCAAAAAGGGTCATTTTTCACTGCGAAATTGAAGTGTGACCACGTTGCGTTTTGCGCCGTTTCCTGTCGCAGGAACTAGGCCGACCCACACAAGTGAGGTACCATTTTTCTCATAAGACTTTGGGGAACGCGGGTGAGTGGAAATTTGTGGATCCACGCAGATTCCAGAACTTTCCACCACAGAAATGTGGGGAAAATGTGTTTTTTTTTACAATTGTTTAGGTTTGCAAGGGATTCTGGGTAACAGAACCTGGTGGGAAGCAGTCAAGTCGCCCCATCCTGGATTCCCCTGGGTGTCTAGTTTTCAAAAATGTATAGGTTTGCTAGGTTTCCTAAGGTGCCGGCAGAGCTAGTGTTCAAAAACTACACCTAGGCACTTTGCCAAAAAAGGGTCATTTTTCACTGCGAAATTGAAGTGTGACCACGTTGCGTTTTGCGCCGTTTCCTGTCGCAGGCACTAGGCCGACCCACACAAGTGAGGTACCATTTTTCTCGTAAGACTTTGGGGAACGCGGGGTGGGTGGAAATTTGTGGATCCACGCAGATTCCAGAACTTTCCACCACAGAAATGTGGGGGAAATGTGGTTTTTTTGACAATTATTTAGGTTTGCGAGGGAATCTGGGTAACAGAACCTGGTGGGAGGCAGTCAAGTCACCCCATCCTGGATTCCCCTGGGTGTCTAGTTTTCAAAAATGTATAGGTTTGCTAGGTTTCCCTAGGTGCCGGCAGAGCTAGTGATGGAGCAAGGTTTCAAAAGGAAACTTGCTTGGATTCAATCTTCCTCACAGTATTAATTTATTAAAACTTGTATTGTAAATACTAACCATTGCATACACCAATATGAAAGGGATAGATGCTTGCCTATGTGTTTTACTAACGAATAACGCTTGTTCCTAACCTAAAATGGCTGCTAAAGCGCGGGAACTCCTCTGCGCATGTCGCAACCTGATCACATGGTGTGACGTCTTTCTTTGCTTGGTGGGAAATTTCTGCTTCTGCGCAGTGTGCACTAAAATGGCTGCTCAATGTTTTCACATGCTTAAGCTTGCTCTCATGTCATTACTAAATTGTCGTTTCTTAACGCTATTAATGCGGGATAGAATTTATAATTAAATGGGATTAAAAGTAGGGAAAGTGGGTATACAGTGAAACGTTTTATTTGTGATTTTAATATTTTCTTCTTGCACTTTTAGTAATTCGTAAACTTGGGCCTGGGTTGGTGACTTGAAACTCGAGAGACAGGTGGTTCTGCGCATGTGTCCTGTATGCCTGCCAAAGTGAAGTCAACTTGGACGTCTCACAAGGCCACGACCTATTGGCCGAAGAGGATGTTCTACATGTGCTATATCGTTACAATTGATACAGTTACTGAGAAATTGTACAAAATTTGTCGTGAGACGGGTGGGAAATAAAGTGAATGTATTAATTTGAAGGGGTGGGAACCTAGAAATAATAGGCTTCACAATTTATGCCAAATTTGTCATGGTGCGAGAATCCACCCCCTGTCCCTGTCCAATCAGAAGTAGTGGTCCCATATTTTAGCAACATTAATGGGAGGTACATGGGCGTAGAAAGGTATAATAGAATATAGCATTAGTAATTAGTTAGCACAGACTCTTAGAACATACAGAAGAGCTCCAGGCTGCCATGCTGATCGGTTGCTGACTGAATCCCTGTCCGGAAGAGGTCCTGAGGAGGGGGCGGCGGAGTCCAATAGACGGGAGAATCGAAGAAAAGCTGAGTACCAGAGAGGGGAACGACGCAGGCGTCGTTATAGAGAGGTCACCAGTCCTGTCCTGATCCTGAAGGAGGTCTTTGCTCTTCATCCTTCCTGGGTCCTATACTTTCCAACTCCTTGGCAAAGGGGTTTTGGTTCTTGCACTTAGGTAAATATATGCAACCTTTAGTTGCGCTGCTGTCTCTATCCTCTCATTTCCTTAAACACCGTCATTTATTAGCAATAATTATTCTATGCTTTCACTTGGGTATTCTGATCAAATACCGTGTCTTTCCTGTATTTTACTCTGCTAAAACTTTAGATAAACATTTTAAAACTTTCTGACTCTGTGGTTATTTCAGGATTATATACTACAGTGAATGTTACTCATTTTAAATTTCTCAATTAGCAAAGAATCCATTGGTAAGTTATTACTCTTCAAACAGAAGGTAATTGGTAGCAGGGATTTTTGATAAAAGAGTATATCTGATACCCAGTGTAAGTATTAGCGTAGTGTGAATGTATGGGCCCAAGTGAGTATATGGTGTATGAATGCTGTTTGCTAATATCGCGCTGGATCAGAATTCTGGCAAGCAGAGGATGGTTCCTCTTTGTTAATTGAGTAATGAGATTTTTTATTTGTATTTTTTTTTTTTATGAACTAACATCTGCTTATTCTTGAGTATTGTTTTATGTTGTCCAGAATACCCCGGGGTAAGTAAAAAGAATAGCGGGTGGCAAGTAGAAGCCATACTGCAGTGAGGTTATCTGTCAGGCAGAAATAGTACTGAAAAGTTAAGCAGGGCTATCAGTACTTGTTAGGGACTCTACGTGCGTAAGTATAGCAGAGGGAGTACGCTGGTGAAAATTTGATGTTATATCACCTAGAAAGGGTAACATTGAAGAAGTAACAGGTATTTCGGAAGCTTGTGTGAAGAGTAAACGGAAGGGTTTTACTCGTAGTGTATGTTTTAGTAAACGGAAGGGTTTTACTAAGTGTGTGAGAGAAACTATCTTTCCGAATTAGAGAAACTGACATGATAGCGAATGTTTTATGTTGTTACTGAATTTAATTAAGAATTATAGAAGAAATAAGTTTTGCGTAAGATTTTTGTAAAGGGAGGGTCAGTTGCCGGAGAGGGAGCTGACGTCACAGGTGCCGCGCTGGGATTGGTTGGCTCAGCGGGCGTGGGAAAATTCTTGTAAAGGGAGGGTTGATAGTCAGGAGTAGTACTGACGTCACAGGTGCCGCGCTGGGATTGGTTGAGACAGCGAAGGACAGAGAAGCGCAGATTGTAAAGGAGGGGTTGACAGGAAAACGTCACAGAAAGGCCGCGCAAGGATTGGTTCAGAAATAAAAGTTAGCAAAAATTTGATTGGTCAGAATTATAAAAGCAAAATTCTTAGTGGGTAAAGAATTGCATGTTAAAACGCGATCCGACTTTAATAGAAAATCGTCCAGATAGGAGATATTTAGGCTTTGTAGAATATAATTTTATACATCGATATTTGCCCAAGATGTACGGAGAAAAGAAAAAGATGTCAGTTTTACAAAAGATTAAGAATTATTTCAAAAAGGACAAACCAATCAAGACTAGGGAGGGAATTATTATTCCCCCAGCCAAAACGCCCGCATCCTTCATGATGATGGAGAGAGGTTATCATACTTGTGTATGGATAGAGAATTGGAGAGAATATACCAAAAATGACGGGATACTAGTATTTCCCGAGAATGGCACGTTCAATGGGCGAATTCTTCAAAATTTGAGACAAAGGATGAATGATTTAGAACCTAGACCCAGATTAACTCAATACGAAGCTTTAGAAGAGTGGGAAACTGAGGCATTTGAGCGTGATCGATCTCGAAGTAATGGGAGGTATCCAGGATTTTTTCCCAGATATTTACGTGAGACTAGGGAAGGTCAGATGAAACAATGGAGAAGGGCAATGCTTGCTGAGGGATTGTATCCATTATTCACAGAAGGAGAGAAATCAGGAGGCAAGTGTACAGAAAAGACAAAACATTTACTGAGACATGAGGATTCAGAAGATGAGTTTATGGAGGAAATGTTGAGGAATCCCCCACCATACCAGGAAGGGACAAGTGGACTCCCTCCTAGTGCACCACCACAGACTCCCATGATACCACAAGTACTACATGAATTCACCCCAACTAGAATACTTCATGACAAAGAAAAGGAAGCCCTAGAAAAGACCAAAGCAGAATTAGTACGGAAAATAACCCAGATAAAAGTACATCCTGATTCATTGACTATTCCTGTGACCATTGGTCCAGTAGTGCCATTATATGGTACTCAAGGAAGTTGCCCTCCATTGATACCCGCACCCTCTCCTATGAATTACTCCTGCGAATCCTCCAAAACCTGAAGCTCCAGTCATAATTGAGGATCAATTTAGTGATTGTGACTCCACAATATCTCTCATGGACCTACCTGTCAGAGGTCCAGTAAAGGGTACTCCTAGAAAAGAAATACCTGAAAGTTCCAAAGATGTAAGTTTAGTAACTTCATCAGGGACAAAGAGTGCCACCATAGTAACACCTGAAGACCTAGAAAGGTGGGTACAAGGATCAGACAAGCTGTGCACACCTCCAAAAACAATGGACATTCAGAAATTAAAAGTCGAATTAGAAGAAATGATAGCAGGAAATGTAGGAGTAGAACGTTTAAACACTTATGATGAAGAAGAATTACTGTTCCTGTGCAGGAGTATTACCAGAAATGTAAGGATATTTCATGAAAAATTGTCCAATCTAGCCCTACAGATGGGAATAGAAATAGGGAGATCAAAAGTATTACAGAAGCCCTATAGAGCAGAATTCTCAGACAAAGATTTAGAAAATATGAATGCCTCCGGAAGAAGACTACAAATAAGAGAATTAATGTTAGTTTTGCAAAAATGGGGAGACCTAGATAAGTGGAGAACTAGGTGGGCCAAGAAAAAGGAAGAAGCTCGATCAAGTAGAACAGCATCCGAATATGTGATGAAGGAAACAGAAAAAGCTGACAAAATGTACCCGATGCGAGAAGTTGCAGGAGGAGGTTATGTACATGTCCCTTGGAGCAGACAGGATATTTTATCATTTACGAATGATTTTCCAAAGCTGAGAGAAAAGCCCATTGAATGGTACAAGCAGGTTGAGAGGTTTGTGAAAGTATCAAAGGTATTGTTGAAGGATTTGGATGGTCTGTTTGACATAGTGGTACCTGACGATTTATGGACAGATTGTAAGATCACAGTGGATTGGCCAAGTGATGAGTATCCCAGAGATCCAAAGACAGGTGCCCCGTCAAGTGACGTGATGAAAAAGTATCAGCAGGTAATAACTTACCTGAAAGGGAAAATACCACCGAAAGAAACAGATTGGGTGAAAATAGATCGAACCACCCAAGAAGCAAGTGAGTCAGTTCATTCTTATTATGAGCGCCTCTTACAGGTGTTCAAACAGTACAGTGGGTTTGAGGACATTGGAGACAAGAACATGAGTCAGTTTGTGTACCGATTCGTGTACGGTTTGAAGCCCGAGATTTGCAAGATGATTAAGCAGCATATGCTTTGCTGGCAAGGGAAACCGATTGATGAAATTTTGAAATATGCAAAATATTGTGGGGATGATATTGAGGACAGGCACAAGAAATTGCAGGAAAAGGTAATGTGGGCACAGGTGAAAATGGCTGAGAAACAGGGAATTAATTTAGACAATCCCAATGAAAATCAGGGAAAAGATTCCGGAACGAGTGGTGATTCTGGGAATGGTGGAAGAATGAAAGGACGAATGAGTAGAGAAGAGGCTAAAAAGAAATTTCCTTGTCATGGATGCGGAAAATTGGGGCATTGGAAGGACGAGTGTAAAAAGATTCGAAATAATAATGGCCCAAATCAAAATTTAAATTCACAGACGCAGAATGACTCACAGCAGGGGGTAAATCCTCAGAGTCAGTTGCCATCTCCACCTGTTCAGGGTAATGTAAGCAGAGCAAAGCACGGTACAGACATCGGATACCCAGGAGGAAGTGGTAAGAATGATTATATGACCTCACAGTTTCTTTTGCAGGATGGTTTCTGTAGGTTCGATGCATGACGGTGCCAAGGAGAGGGGGAGAAGGAGTGCGTACTTGGCGCATCCTTACAGGTAGATCAGTCAGGTCCATATGTTGAAGGAAATGTGAAGGGTAATGATATTACTTTTCTTTTGGACACTGGTGCTACCAGGTCTACTGTGAGAACAGCAGACGTCCCAAACCTTCCTCTCTCTGGTGAAGATATCCAAGTAGTAGGTGTTGCTAACCAAAGGATTAGAACACCTCTTACCGAACCCATGGAAGTTAAAATCGGAAACTTCAGAGAAATGCATCAATTTGTAGTGTGCGACTCTAGCCCAGTGAATTTACTGGGTAGAGATTTATTGTGCAAGATGAATTGTACAATTTTCTGCACACCGGATGGTGTGGCAGTTCAAACACCAGATGAAGATCATGTATATAAAATTATGGTTGCAAAACAAGGTACAGAAGTAGATGAGATGTTTTCAGTGCTAACAAAAGACGAGTTGCCAGAAGAATTAAAAGGTACAGTAAACCCCATAGTATGGGATTTCACGGGAAAGGAAGTAGGACTCATGGCTAAAATAGACCCAGTTAAAATCACTGTAAAAGAAGGTGCGATTTTCCCAAATACAAAGCAGTACAAAATGAGTGCAGAAGTAAAAGCAGGTGTCATTGAAGAAATCAACCGGTTGGTTGAACAAAACATACTGAGAGAAGTAATGAGTAGCCCATGTAATTCACCAATAATGGGCTTAAAGAAACCTAGCGGAAAATACAGGATTGTTCAAGATCTGAGGAAAATTAATAAGATTGTGGAACCATGTTGTCCTATAGTGCCAAATCCTGCAGTAATTCTGTACCAGATCCCTTGGAGTGCAGGATGGTTCACAGTAATTGATTTGTGTCAAGCGTTCTTTTGAATTCCATTGCACCCAGACAGCCAATATTTATTTTCATTTAAATTCAAAAACAAGGTCTATGTGTGGAATCGTGTTCCTCAGGGGTACACAGAAAGTCCTTCCATTTTTAATCAGATATTGAAAAAGTGCCTTGAAAAGCTAGTGATGCCAGGAAGCTCAGTCTTAGTGCAATATATCGACGACTTATTAGTAGCGTCAAACACCAGAGAGGACTGTGTTGTTGATTCCATAGCACTCTTAAACCTTTTGGCAGAGGAAGGGCATAAAGTCTCACCTGAGAAATTACAGTTCTGTACCACAGCTGTTAAATACTTAGGACACCAAATTGAGAGGGGAAAAAGAAGAGTAACCTCTGAAAGAGTAGCATTAATAAAAAGAATGCAAATGCCTGTAACCCAAAGACAAGTAAGGATGTTCCTAGGAATAGTAGGTTACTGTCGACAATGGATACCAAGTTTTTCCATGCTGGCTAAGCCCTTGATTAACATGACCAAAAAGAAAGCAAAAGACCCTGTTGAGTGGGAGGATGAAAGTGTAGAAGCCTTTGTAAAATTGAGAAACGCCCTTTGTTCAGCACCTGCCTTAGGCATGCCTGACTATAAAAGAGAATTCGCATTATTCTGTCATGAGAGAGAAAATTGTGCACTTTCTGTCCTAACTCAGAGACTCGGATTAGACAGACGTCCTATAGCATATTTTTCTGCTACATTGGACCCGGTAGCAGCCGCGTTGCCAGGATGTTTAAAAGCAGTGGCAGCAACTTGTTTGAGCATTGAACAAAGTGAGTCAATTGTAATGGGACATCCTGTAAAAGTCTATGTTCCACATGCAGTTGTGATTCTGTTGACAAGAACCCGAACTCAGCATCTTACTCCTAGTCGGCTGACTAAGTATGAGAGAATAGTAATGGGTGCTGAAAATGTGACCATGGTAAGGTGTACAATAATAAATCCAGCAACCTTACTACCAGAACCATATCATGAGACAAATAAAGATGACGAAGAAGATGAACATGATTGTGTACAGATTACAGAATTATGCACAAAACCTCGCCCAGATATAGAGGAACAGCCTCTTAAAAAGCCAGACAGGGAGCTATTTGTTGATGGTTCATGTCAGAGACATGAAGACGGTAAACTAACTGCTGCCTATGCGGTATGTGAATTAACTGGAATAGTCGAAGCATCCTATTTACCAGGAGTAAAATCTGCACAAGTAGCTGAATTGATTGCGCTGATAAAAGCATGCAAAATTGGGAGGAATCAGAGAGTAACCATATTTACGGACAGTCAATATGGTTATGGGGTTGTGCATGATTTTGGCCAATTATGGATGCAGAGGGATTTCATGACTTCTTCAGGATCCCCCATTAAAAATGGACAATTTGTAAAGGAATTGCTAGAAGCAATACAATCACCAAAAGAATTGGCTGTGGTGAAGTGTGCCGCACACCAGTCAGGAGATGACTGGGTGGTAGTCGGCAACAGGTACGCAGATCTGGTGGCTCAATATTGTGCAAAAACCAGAACGTCAGTCAATAAGAGGGTGGAAAGAATGGGAATCAGCTGCCAACTCATGTTGTACATGCCACCTGAAACTTGGAATGAAGTAAAAAGATTGCAAGATGAGGTTGATGAGAGTGAAAGGAATTTGTGGATCAAAGTAGGTTGTTCACAAAGAAGAGGAGATGAAGTGTGGATCAGTGCAGATGGCAGACCAGTCATGCCAGATTGTTTACTTTCACAAATGGCCAGAATGTATCATGGAGACACACATGTAGGGAGAGATGCAATGATTAGACTGTTCAGACAAAATTGGTACAATCCTAAATTCAGAGCTGTTACAGAGAGTTTTTGCCAGAGATGTCTAATTTGCCAAATGCACAATCCAGGCAGGAAAACGATAATTGGGTTTGGGAGGATTGGGAAGGCAGAGGGTCCATTCATAAGACTCCAGTTTGACTTCATACAGTTACCACCATGCAGAGGGTTGAAATATGTGCTAGTCATAGTGTGTCTGTTTTCAAAGTGGGTGGAGGCTTATCCAACTAGGAGAAATGACAGCATTACAGTTGCAAAACTGTTACTTAGAGAGCTCATACCTAGGTTTGGTTTCCCAGTATCTTTGGAATCAGATAGAGGAAAACATTTTAACAGCGAAGTGATCCAGATAATATGTGAAGCATTTCAAATCAAACAGAAACTGCATTGTGCATATCGCCCAGAGGCTTCTGGAGTGGTTGAACAATTGAATGGCACTATAAAATCGAGGTTGGGAAAAATGTGTGCATCAACATCATTGGAGTGGCCAGATGCATTGCCACTTGTCTTGATGGGACTCAGAAGCATACCTGACAGAACGACAGGATTGAGCCCACACGAAATTATGATGGGAAGAGCAATGAGACAAACACATGTTCCCACAAACAAACTGGTGAATATATCTGATGATATGGTGCTGGACTATTATAAACGATTGGCTGAACTAGTGCGTTCTGTCTCTCACCAGGTTGGAGAAGACGCAGTATCCAGGCAGCCTGAACTAGAACATGATCTGAATCCTGGTGATTGGGTGGTAGTGAAGAATCACACCAGAGAAACGTGTCTATCACCCAGGTGGAGCAGACCTTGTCAAGTCATATTGACCACCAATACAGCAGTGAAGTGTGCAGGATTTCCGAATTGGATTCACGTAATCCACACAAAGAGAATACCAGACCCTGAAGAAGAGAATCCTCAGACAACGCCAATCACTGAAGAAGCTGAAGGTTGCCCAGCTGAAGAATCTCAGGCTCGAGGTTCAAGAGAAGCTGACGGAGAACAACCGAGCACAAGTCAGGATTGGATACCAGTGGTAGAAGTTCCTGAGGTTTTCCACAAAACGAGAAGTCAAACAAAATTGCAAGAAATTGAAGAAGATCAGATAGGTGAAGAAGAAGAAGTTCAGGATCAAGAAGACAAGCCAGTAAAAGATCCTGAACCAAATCAGATAGGGAAAGGAAACTGGACTCAAAACAGTGAAGATTTAATAGACTTTGAACAGGGAGAGACAGGTCTAGAAGAAGCAGGTCAGGCTGCAGAAGTTCACAGTGCAATAAGCCCTGATCAGAATCAGTTAGGTCAAGAAGAATACACAGAAGAAAAAGAGACTGATAAAAATAAACATGAAGAATTAAACAAAGAACAAGGTGAATTATTGGAAACTCACAGTGGAGCTGCAGAAGAGAAACCAATAAGACCTGAAAAAGAACAGACAAGTGAGCTAGAAATTGCAGAAAACCAAACAGTACCACGCAGTGAAAATAAAAAGATATCTGAAGACAAAAATAAGGAAACAGTACGAACTGAAAAGCCAAGAAAAGGAGGTCATTGGCCAAGTGTCATTAAAAGAGTGAAATACCACATAACAACCAGAAGTGAAGATCCAGATCAAGTGCCTGAAGTAACAAGTCAAACTGATCAAGAGAAAAAGTCTGGGAAGAGAAAAAGTAAAAGGTTAAGACTAGTGAATAACAAATTTAAGGGTCCTGACTGGACTTATATCATTCTTGAAGACTTTGAAAGCTCAGAATCAAGTGACAGTGGTGGTGAAGGAACAAGTGCAGAACTAATCTACGAAAAAGAAACAAGACCACCCTGACTAAGCAAAAGAATCCGCTGAAGAAGAGGAATAGAGATAAGAAGAGCAATCTTCCTTGTCGAAAAATGCCTGACGATAGAGTTACTGGGAGACCAAAAAGAAATTGTTGTAGAAGATGCTGTGCAATTTGCATATGTAGTCTAGTATTGGTGCTTATAGTATGGTTAGTCCTGATTGTAGCAGTTCCTTACCTGATGATAATAGATAAAAAGATCAATAATGAAACTATAGGGAGGACAGCAAACATGAAGGGCACTAGAGTAGAGCTAATGGCAGAAGATGAGGCAGAAATTCATCATGAGATAGCTGATAACGACACTAGTTTAAATGTTTTCACAAAATTATTGTTTCAGTATGTAGACACTATGGAAGTTAGTAATTGTTATGTCTGTATGAAGTTACCTGAATCAGTAGCAGAAGGATTAACATACCATCACTTACCACTGACATATGGCATTTCATGTAGCGTATTAACAAGTTTATTTTATAGAACAGGTAGATTACAGTATTACTATTCGAATATAGATGTGATATTTTCTGAGGTTCCGATTCGCAAGAGTATGAACCCAGTGCTTAGTAGTCAAGACGCACAGTTTATGGGAGAATTTTTCTTAACAATGAAATCAATAGACATAACACATGCACGTAGACACAATCTAACATGTTCTTTACTAGAAGAAGAGAAAATATTTTTGAATTTAGTAGAAGATAGAAGACAGGATTTCCAAAAGAAAGCTTCTGAGCATAAGGCTCATTTACCACCTTGGGCTGAGAAAGAGGGGAGTTACACACCTGGCAAAGCTCAAGCTGCTATGGCTCTGGATTTCATAAAGACGGGGAAAATGTGTCTTCATAGGTTAAAGACTGACTATAACAATGTTTTCATCGGTACCAGTGAGTGTGAACACAATTTTTTAATTCTTGGAGGTTGGGGAATCAAAGGAGGAACGGATTCAGTTTTTCCTGGAATCTATTATGTCTGCGGGAATAAGGCTTACTTTAGGCTTCCTGCACGGTGGTATGGAAGTTGTTATTTTGGAATAGTTTTTCCAAAAATATACCACGTAAAAAGAAACACTGGAAGCAATGAAAACAATGGCGAATTAATACGTAGTAAAAGAGCTAGTTTTTCTGAAATAGTAGGTGATATATTTGGTGCATTGATACCTTCAGTGGGAATAATTCTGAACTCAAGGAAAATATGCAAATTGTCTACAGTGGTTGATCGTTTATCAACGGATACTGCTGGAGGTTTTCTAAGGATTAATGCGGAGATGGTTGCGATTAGGTCTATGGTGATGCAAAATCGACTTGCTCTTGACATTTTATTGGCAAAAGAGGGAGCAGTCTGTAAATTATTGAAGACGAAACACTGTTGCACTTATATTCCTGATAAGAGTGCAGAAATTGGAACGTATATTCAGAATATAACTAAACTTGAGAAGGAACTTAAACCACTGGAAGTTGACAGTGTATGGGAAAGATTGACAAATAGTATCTCGTCAATTGGAACCTGGTTTGCTAATATAGGTAAAGGACTTATAGGTCAAATACTAGTTCCTTTAGCAGGGATTGCAATAATAGTCCTAACAATAACAATTTGGTGCAAATGCTGTAGAAAGAATGGAACGTATAATGTGACAGGAAAGGGAAAGAAGAGAAAGAGGGACGAAATCGAACTCGAAGAATGGAGAAGTGAACTATACAAAAAGCTGAAAGGAAATGGTAAAAACAGAAAAAGTAAAAATGAGAATGAGAATGAAGTAATTTGCTAGAAGTTGGCATCTGATTGAGGGTAGTTTTTTTGATGGCTCAGAAACGCCATCAGAGAGGGGATTGATGGAGCAAGGTTTCAAAAGAAAACTTGCTTGGATTCAATCTTCCTCACAGTATTAATTTATTAAAACTTGTATTGTAAATACTAACCATTGCATACACCAATATGGAAGGGATAGATGCTTGCCTATGTGTTTTACTAACGAATAACGCTTGTTCCTAACCTAAAATGGCCGCTAAAGCGCGGGAACTCCTCTGCGCATGTCGCAACCTGATCACATGGTGTGACGTCTTTCTTTGCTTGGTGGGAAATTTCTGCTTCTGCGCAGTGTGCACTAAAATGGCTGCTCAATGTTTTCACATGCTTAAGCTTGCTCTCATGTCATTACTAAATTGTCGTTTCTTAACGCTATTAATGCGGGATAGAATTTATAATTAAATGGGATTAAAAGTAGGGAAAGTGGGTATACAGTGAAACGTTTTATTTGTGATTTTAATATTTTCTTCTTGCACTTTTAGTAATTTGTAAACTTGGGCCTGGGTTGGTGACTTGAAACTCGAGAGACAGATGGTTCTGCGCATGTGTCCTGTATGCCTGCCAAAGTGAAGTCAACTTGGACGTCTCACAAGGCCACGACCTATTGGCCGAAGAGGATGTTCTACATGTGCTATATCGTTACAATTGATACAGTTACTGAGAAATTGTACAAAATTTGTCGTGAGACGGGTGGGAAATAAAGTGAATGTATTAATTTGAAGGGGTGGGAACCTAGAAACAATAGGCTTCACAATTTATGCCAAATTTGTCATGGTGCGAGAATCCACCCCCTGTCCCTGTCCAATCAGAAGTAGTGGTCTCATATTTTAGCAACATTAATGGGAGGTACATGGGCGTAGAAAGGTATAATAGAATATAGCATTAGTAATTAGTTAGCACAGACTCTTAGAACATACAGAAGAGCTCCAGGCTGCCATGCTGATCGGTTGCTGACTGAATCCCTGTCCGGAAGAGGTCCTGAGGAGGGGGCGGCGGAGTACAATAGACGGGAGAATCAAGGAGAAGCTGAGTACCAGAGAGGGGAACGACACAGGCGTCGTTATAGAGAGGCCACCAGTCCTGTCCTGATCCTGAAGGAGGTCTTTGCTCTTCATCCTTCCTGGGTCCTATACTTTCCAACTCCTTGGCAAAGGGGTTTTGGTTCTCGCACTTAGGTAAATATATGCAACCTTTAGTTGCACTGCTGTCTCTATCCTCTCATTTCCTTAAACACCGTCATTTATTAGCAATAATTATTCTATGCTTTCACTTGGGTATTCTGATCAAATACCGTGTCTTTCCTGTATTTTACTCTGCTAAAACTTTAGATAAACATTTTAAAACTTTCTGACTCTGTGGTTATTTCAGGATTATATACTATAGTGAATGTTACTCATTTTAAATTTCTCAATTAGCAAAGAATCCATTGGTAAGTTATTACTCTTCAAACAGAAGGTAATTGGTAGCAGGGATTTTTGATAAAAGAGTATATCTGATTCCCAGCATAAGTATTAGCGTAGTGTGAATGTATGGGCCCAAGTGAGTATATGGTGTATGAATGCTGTTTGCTAATATCGCACTGGATCACTAGTGTTCAAAAACTACAGCTAGACACTTTGCAAAAAAAGGGTAAATTTTCATTGTGAAAATGTGGTGTGTTCACGTTGGGTTTTGAGCCATTTCCTGTCGTGGGCACTATGCCTACCCACACAAGTGAGGTACCATTTTTATCGGGAGACTTAGGGTAATTCAGATTTGTAAAGCAACTATTATTACCTATTGATTTTTGATGCATTTATGCCTTCCAAATGAAAGACATTGTGTAAAAAGAAGTCATTTTGAAAAATGACCAATAATTCTCATGCTAGTATGAGTATTCCCAATTTCGAAAATGTGCAAATATGTGCTGTTTCTAAACTCTATAATTTGTTCCCATTTCAGAAATACATAGGTGTCTTTCATACCGATTTTTCCATGTATACATTTTCCCACAATAATTGCTATATACCCGGTACATAATAAAAAGCCATTGCAAATTGCTACTCAGTTTTTGACTCTGGGTTCGTCTGGTTCTTGGTGAACCTACAAGTCCTATATATCCCCACAACCAGGAAAGTCCAGCGGATGTAACGGTATATTGATTTCAAAGAGCTGTCATAATTACAAGAAGTTACAGGTGAAAACGTTGACACAAAAGGCTGTTTTTTTCAACTAATTTTCAATTTTTCCTATATTTAACTGTTAGTTTCTATAAAGAAACCTTGATGGATCTACACAAATGACCCCTTGCTGAATTCAGAATTGTGTCTACTTTTCTAAAATGTATAGCTTTCCAGGATCCATTATTGCTTTCACACCCATTTCTACCATTAACTGGAAGGAGGTTGAAAGCACAAAAAATAGCAAAAATAGGCTATGTCCCAGAAAAATGCCAAAACTGTGTAAAAAATGTTGGTTTTCTGACAAAAGTCTGTCATTCCCTAAAATCTGGGAAAATGGTGATTTCAGCCCCACAAACCCTTTTTTGATAACATTTTCAGGATAAAACCCAGACGCTTTCATTTGCAGCCCGTTTTTCCCCCCCCAAAAAAACTTTAGCTGTATTTTGGCTAATTTCTGGGACCCCTCCAGGGGAATCCACAAACCCTGGGTACCTTTAGAATCCCCATGATGTTGGAAGAAAAGGACGCAAATTTGGCGTGGATACCTTATGTGGTCAAAAAGTTACAGGGGCCTAAGCGCGCACTACCCCAAATAGCCAAAAAAAGGCTTAGCACAGGGGGGGAAAATGCCTAGCAGCGAAGGGGTTAATGAAGAAAGCTATTTTCAACAGAACACATTAGTACATGCAGTTGATACTAGTGGTCGATGCTATGAGATGAAAGATGGTTCTCCCATTCCAAAAGAAAAAATAGTTGTTTGGAATGTGGAAGAAGTAATAGCTGAGGAAGTTCAAGGGAGGCGTACACAAGCTCCTGTATAAAAGTGGGATTGTGGCAGTATTTGCAGTATTCAACAGGAATCTATTGACATATTACAAATTATTTTGCGAGAATATACCCAAAAAGTATTAAACAGAAGATTAAGATATTACAAGGACTAGATCCATGTAAGATGAGAAAATATACAAAGCTGCAGAGTCATTCTCTGGCTTGTCTTTCAAGAAAAGTGTGTCAAAGTACGTTTCAAAATTTAACATTTTTAATGCAAGTCAAATATCTATTTCAGGAAGAACTTTTACAGGAGTGGCTATTATTTTCCATGATGGACCTACTACAACATCTGAACACTATACTGTGTATTTAAAGTGTAATAAAGGATGGACGCATTGCAATGATGCCCACCTGGAATTCAAAGCTAGATTGCCTTATGAATTATCAAATTCATATTTGTTATTTCTGCAGCCAAAGTTTTGAGTACATCATTCGGCCTATTGGGAAGATGTGAACAGAAAGTAGCCAGCACTGCAAACTATTAGTACTTATAATTAGTGTTTTGATTATTATTTGTGCTAATTGATATTACATTTGGAAAACTGTGTTTAAAAGCAAATAGTTTATATATTTGTTGTCTTTATTGTACTAGATGTAAATGAGAGTATACTTTTTGGCAAATGTATTTGAGATAAATAATAGAGTTAATGTAGATGAAGGAGGTAATCAACAAAGTGTAGATAGGAAAACGCATAGCTACACATATTGATAATGATGTTCTATGCTGATTTTTTTTTCTACAATCAATTTGATTGTTTTTTTCCCCGCTGTTCAATGATGATACTACATTGAAATCACTGTGTATGGTGAAGTTAAATTGAATCTGAGAACAGCAAAAAAGGGAAACTGAAAATCTTATGTAATTCTAAATTTATGTTGTGTTATCAAAAATATATTATCATAATTTCTGTAATATATTATCATTAAAAAACAGTTTTTATTTTTCTTCATTATAGTTGCTACTGTTGAAGTTTAAAAACAGTTTTAATGCTGTTTAGGATAATACTACTATAAAATGGTTCTACTGAGTAATGTATCTAAATTACTTGAAAGGTAAGAACACATAATATCATATGTATGATAACCTGGAATTTAAAAAAAAGTGTAATTCTAAGTTATTTGTTTCTAATATAAATAATGTTCATCCTTTATTTTATTTTATTTTAAACTAAAAAATTAAATTTAACAAGTTCAACTGTAGTGTTTCATAACAACAACGAAACACCAGGTAGAACCCCTCCCCCTCAAAAAAATGTAGCACTTATGTGCTTTTAAAAGATTGATAATTGTGTCATTAGAAAGTTCCCCAACGCAAAGAGTTGTGAGGCATTTTCTGCAGTGAATTCCTGCATCTGCGAGTTCAAGGAAGATCTGGGGTTGTGGAGTGGTGAGAACAATACCAGCTGACGTTGATGGTGGGTTAGTGTCATCAGCTGCAGATTGCTCCCTCTTCCCCCATGCCATTATTTCCCACACAAGACAAGTTGGATGGATGGTTTCCAAATGTTTTTTCATACAAGAAGTGCCACAGGAGTATTTTTTTCAGATCCTCTGGAGAGGACTTGGTGGCAGATGCTGCAGGTCACCTTTCTAGCGTTAACTTTCTTCTCTCCCTCTGGCACAGTGAAAAATGCCCACACAGTGCTTTCTTTGCATTTTTTCACCGGTTCTTCCACCTCATCCATCTTCTCTTGCTGCTCCTCTTTTGGAAATGCTGATGCCAGTTCACAATCAGAAATGCTCACAGCACCAAAAAAAATAAACGATTTTAAGAGCCTACAAAAAGCAGTCAACAGATGCATACACACCCAAAATAAGAGGAATACAACCGGTGTTGGATCCTCCGTCTAAGAGAATGAAAAGCTTTTTAACCAATAAAAAGCTTTCTTTCCATGTGACATGGAGTCACGTAGGGGTCGAGCACCCATCGCGTATACGTGGCGCACCCGTAAAATGTACTAAATTTAATTTAAAAGTATAAATTGCTAATAGCATATTGTGTTTGAAACTATTTTAATGGAAAGTCTTTAACCCCTTGACCGCGATCGAATTCCGCTCGTATGCTGGACATTCCGATCGCGGGTGGGGTCGTGACGAGCTCAGCTCGTCATGCGCACAGCGCTACCGCGCAGCATGACGAGCTGAGCTCGTCATGAGCACGGAAAGGGTTAAGCAAAACAGATATTTAAACTTGCAACATTAATATTTCCTACTTTTTAAAATTACGCCGGAGTCGCGACCCCTACGTGATCCCGGAAATACGTGTCGGCAGGGTTCGCGACTCCTACAAGACTGGTGTGCGATGGTGCTGCGTACATAAAAAAATGTGTTTTAAAGATCTTAAAAATATTTTACGTCTACAGTAATACTCATTTTTGGGATTCAATAATAAACCTCTTTATTTAAAAAATATATTATTTCAGTGTAAGTATGTATTTTAGACTTACATTCGCGTAACGGATTCACGTCCCAAACGCGTAGGTTCACGATCGGTGCACGACCCTTTGTTGTAATAAAAATATATATATATAAAGAAGATATTTATCATAATGAGACAACAAAATATCTTTTATACTATTAAAAGCAATAATACAAAAATTAATTTAGCAAAAAAGTTAAAAAATTACCCTAAAATATTATATACATATATACAAATTTTCTTTTTCTATTCATAATTCTGTCATATAATATCACACTGTACAAAATTAGTAACAATAGAACAATATTACAATTTCGAAAAAATTGTAATTATTCAAATAAATATAACTCTCAATCTTTAATCAGCTATGTTATATATATTTTAAAAAAGTGATAATTATTTTAAAAGTTTTTAAAAATACATAGAAAATCATACAAAAAAGAAAAAAATAGTTACAAACATCTTTTAATAAATAAAATTGTTTCAAAAACCTCAGAAATTCACTGAAGAGAAACAGGTTTCAGGGATGTTATAGTTAGGAATTAGCATTTAAAAAACCTTAGATATTCACTGAAAAAAACACAGGTTTCAGGGACGTTATAGTTAGGCTGACATTTCATTCGTACAAAACCAGAGAAATTCAGCTGTTATAGTTAGCTGAGCTAACTATAACTCGCGCCCAAACAATACACTGCTGATGACATCACATATTACATCACTCATGACATGGTCAGTGACATCACTGATGACATCTCAAATGACATCACTGATGACATCATCCACTTAATATCTACTGCACCTCCTCCCACCCTAATATAACCTTTCATACACCCACTCTAAAATACAGACTACTATTCTCAAAATCATAGACACACCAATACCAGTTAGTATATACCCACTCACTGATTCATAGGTCTACACACACATTCACTCACTCACCCATAGTCACTCATACATGCAGTCACTCATCGATACAGCCACTGATATATGCACTCATACACCCATACATACACTCACACACTGCCACTCACCCATAGAGTTACTCACACTCCTAGTCAGTCACCCAAAGAATCAATCACAATGCATTTTCTCACCTACACAGTTATACACAGACCACCTTATGTATTCATATAGATACTAACACATACTTACTATCTTATACAATCACTGAAACAAGCACACACTCATCCATACAGGTGTTCTTACAATCACTCACTCTCACATACAGTCACTTATATACTCCAACACTCACATATACTGTCGTACACATATGCAGTTACTCACCCATATACCACTGAGACATCCATTCACTCAACAACAGAGCCATACGCACATTCACTCACCCATACAGCCCCTTGCAGATGCAGTCAAGAACCCCACTCACACATCCATGTAGGGAGTCACCCCCCCCTCACCCACGCACAGAGACACTCAGGCACCCATACAGGTTCTCAGACAACCAATCATTAACCCATATAGACACTCATGTAGCTACTCACCAACCCATTCAACCACTTACACACCAACTGACAGATTTATACAGACATTCACACAGATTAGTCAGTCACCCATGCATTCACTAAGACACGTTTAATCACTCACTTATACAGTCAGTCACACACCCACTAAATGATCCATTCAAACACTCATACACTCACTCATTCTTCAATACACCTTGACGTGTATATATATATATATATATATATATATATATATATATATAACATTCTTAAACTTTTAAGAAACACTCACTCACTGGATGATGACATCAGTGATGTCATTTGAGATGTCATCAGTGATGTCACTGACCATGTCATGAGTGATGTAATATGTGATGTCATCAGCAGTGCATTGGGGGGGGCGAGTTATAGTTAGCTCAGCTAACTATAATGGCTGAATTTCTCTAGTTTTGTAAGAATGAAATGATAGCCTAACTATAACGTCCCTGAAACCTGTGGTTTTTTCAGTGATTATATATATGTATATATATAATTGTAGATCTTTTGTTAAACATCATGCAGAGGTTTTTGATCTCCCGTTGGAATCCTCACCAGACATCCTATTTCTTACAGAAACGTGGCTCACTAATGACTCTGTGGCCATCCCGGCCTTGGTCCTACCCACAGGCTACACGATGTGCGCCCAGAATAGGTCAGTCGGCAGAGGGGGAGCATTAGCTATTATTTTTAAATTAGCATTCTCATACACCCTCAAACCACAAACCATTCCCGGTTTTTATTGATCAGGTTTCGTTTGGATCTTTTTCACCTCCTGCTTGCCTTCCCTAGGGGGTGCAGTAGAGGCCAGCTGTTAGCATCCTGTGGCTGCGGCGGAGAGTCTCCACAGGATTTGCTACATTTTATGTTCTTTTGTAAATTTTATGAGGTTCCTAGGAAGTCTTTTTTTGTTCCTATTTTAAAGAGGATGAATTTTATCCAGGCTCGCCCAGCTCTCCTGTATCTACAACTGCTGAAGGACGAATGTATTTTTTTCGTCGTTGGTTATTTGAAATCTGTGGTGAAGTCTAGGGCTTGTCTTGATTAATAGTGATGAGGGCCAGGGTTTATGATTATTTTTAAGACCTATGTTTCTGTAAACTGGGATAATTTTTTGGGGAACCTAGTTTTAAGGTGGAGACCACTTGTTCCTGAGCTGTATTTCTTGATGTCACTAATTACCTGGGGTCACGACGTAATGTATTTTTACCATGTTATATGGCGTTGACACCTTACAAATTTATAATACTTTATGTACTGCCAACTTTTATGGTCTTATGTTACAGTCCACCATGGGATATCCTACGATATATTGTGTTGATATTTTAGGAAATTATAATCTTTTTATGTATTGTCTACTTTTATGGTTTTATATCTCTAAAACCGAATAAAGTTTATTTGATTTGATTTGATTTATATATATATTCACTGAAAAAACCATAGGTTTTAGGGACAGTTATAGTTAGTTGGACATTGCACTCGTACAAAACCCGTGAAATTCCCCCGTTATAGTTAGTTCAGCTAACTATAACTCACGCCCCGCAATGCACTGCTGATGATGTCACATATTACATCACTCATGACATGGTCAGTGACATCACTGATGACATCACTGATGACATCTCAAATGACATCACTGATGACATCATCCAGTGAATGTGTGTTTCTGTAAAGTTTAAATATTTTTAATATATATAGGCAAAGGCGTATTGAAGAATGACTGGGTGTATAAGTGTCTCAATGGATGATTGAGTAGGTGCGTGACTGACTACAAGTGAGTGATTAAACGTATCTTACTGAATGCATGGGTTACTGACTAAACTGTGTGAATGTCTGTATCCGTCTGTCTGTTGCTGTGTAAGTGGGTACATGGGTTTGTGAATAGCTACATTAGTGTCTATATGAGTTATTGATTGGTTGTCTGAGTATCTGTATGGGTGCCTGAGTGTTTGTGTGGGTGGGGTGTGTGCGACTCTGTGCATAGATGTGTGAGTGGGTGATTCACTGGATGGTGGGTGGATGGTTTCAAGAGTGCATCTGTGATAGACTGTATGGGTGGGTAAGTGTGTGTAAGAGTGTGTTAGTGAGTGAATGTATGTCCCAGTGGTACATGTGTGAGTAACTACATATGTGAAAGGCAGTATATATGTGTGTTGGAGTATATAAATTGCTATAAGCGAGAGTGTGTGATTGTGAGAGTGACTGTATGGATGAGTGTGTGCTTGTATCAGTGATTGTATAAGAGCGTAAGAATGTGCTAGTATTTGTATGAGTAAGTGAGCTGGTGTGTGTATAACTGTATAGGTGAGTAAATGGCAGTGTGTTTAATTATTTGCATGACTGACTAGGTGTGTGAGTACCTCTATGGATGAGTGGCAGTGTTTGAGTGTCTATATAGGAGTATGAGTGCATATGATAGTCCTGTACTGAGTGACCATAAGTATGAGTGACTGTACGGGTGAGTGAGTGGATGTGTGTGTAGACCTAAGAATCAGTGAGTGGGTATGTAGTTATTGGTGTTGGAGTGTCTATGGTTTTGCGAATGGCAGTCTGTAATTTAGAGTGGGTGTATCAAAGGTTATATTAGGGTGTGAGGAGGTGCATCAGATTATCACGTGGATGATGTCATCAGTGATGTCATCATTGATGTAATTTGAGATGTCATCAGTGATGTCATGAGTGATGTCACTGACCATGTCATGAGTGATGTAATATGTGACGTCATCAGCAGTGCATTGCGGGCGCAAGTTATAGTTAGCTGAACTAACTATAACGGGGAATTTCACGGGTTTTGTACGAGTGCAATGTCCAGCTAACTATAACTGTCCCTAAAACCTATGGTTTTTTCAGTGAATTTGTAAGGTTTTTTAAATGCTAATTTCTAACTATAACGTGCCTGAAACCTATGGTTTTTTCAGTGAATTTCAAAGGTTTTTTAAATGCTAATTCCTAACTATAACATGTCTGAAACCTATGGTTTTTTTCAGTGAATTTCAAAGGTTTTGTAAATGACAATTTTAAAATGTATTACTTGTTATATTTATTTTTTTGATACTGATTTACTAAATTTTTTTAAACTATTTATTTTTACATATTTTATTTTTTAAATTACATTGTAATTACATTATACATTACATTACAAAATATACTTTCTCAGAATGAATTACTTTAGTTTAAATACTTTGCAAATAGGCAATAGACTTTTAAGTACAGTAGTTACAGTTGTTGCAATGGGCAACACAATTTCAAACACAATGCAACATTGAGCTCAATGTGAATTTCTAGTTAAATGCAATTAGTTACTTTATGGATTACTTTTCTAACCACAGGACTGGATCCTAGATTCAGTCCTGGGACATCTCCTGTAAACAGTTGAGTAAAAGCGTTTTGGTTACAGTAGTGATTTTTAAGGAATATTATTGTATTTTAAAAGTTGACAGAAACTTTTTCACATAGAATCACCAATGTTATCCTATGGGAGGAAATTCACTTAGCAGGTAAGTAGTGTTATCAGTTACTTTTTCTTACTCAGTGGTGGATCCTGGATCCAGCACTGGTGCATCTCCTGTAACCAGTTGAAAGAATGCGTTTAAGTCATACAGGCGATTTTTAAGGAATATTTGTAGTTAGTGAAAATCGACACTTTGAAACTTTTCTGCTGAAAACCAGACAATGGATTCCTATGGAAGGAAATACAAGTTACTGGTAAGTACGGTTAGAATTACTTTTCAGGGTCAGTGCTGGGCTAAAAGATGCAGCACTGGGTTCTCTCCTGATAACAGGTGAGTAAATCGGAATTTGTAGTTCGGCTGATTTTAGAGGAATATTATAAAGTTCCAAAACTCCACATTTAGAAGAATTTCCAAGTGAAACCAGTCAATGTTAGCCTATGGAAGGAAATTCAAATTACTGGTAAGTACGGTTAGAATTACTTTTCAGGATCTGTACTGGGCTCAAAGATGCAGCACCTATCCTGAAAGTCTCGGGGTGATTCGTCAAGCGGGGGCCGAGAAAAAAGGGGGGTCCCAAAACGTGTTTTCCCCATTCATTTTTCCATAGGAACCGTTAGTCGCAGCTACAGCCTGAACTGCTGAACGGAATTACACCAAATTTGGCAAAACGGTAGCCCTTGGTTCAGAGTCGTGCCTTTTGCTTAAATGGTGTAAATCCGTTCAGTAGTTCCTGAGAAAATCACAAGTAAAATCACATATATATCTATGGCCGCATCGGATCCGCGCACCCTGAGCGCACCCTGCGCACACCGTCCAGATCACGAGCTGCATGCTAATTGGCTGTCAAGTGGCTGTCAACACTCCAAATCAGGAAGTGTTGGCAGCCATTTTGTCCCTCGGTAGAACCGAGGCAGAAGAAACAAGTGCGCAAAACGCACAAAGGGGACAGGGTAGAAACATCCTGACCCCCTAGGTCTGCTCAGGAGGTCCCACAAGGACCACCTGGGCAGAAAAAAGCATTTTAAAAAAAAAACAATCGTCAGGGTGCGCGGAACCCGCCGATAAAAACAAAATCGAAGCGCGGTCTCCGCGCTGCGATGCTATTTTGCCCCCGGGTGGCCCAAGTCCCGGGGGCATGCAGGGGGTGGGTTTATATTTTATGTGGGGGCCTCTAAGGCTCCCAAGCCCCGGGGACCGCCACCCCGGGGCTTTAAATGAAAATGGTGCGGGAGGGCTCTCCGCCCTCCCGCAGCCCCGGGGACCGCCACCCGCCGGGGCTTCTTTTTAAATATTAATAACCTGTGTGGGGGCTCGAGCCCCCCCACACTCCCCGGGGACTGCCACCTCCCTGGGGCACTAATTAAACAAATGTGGGGGTCCGTTTCGGACCCCCGAAGCCCCGGGGACCACCACCTCCCCGGGGCTTTGTAGATGTTGGGAGAGGGGCCGCGCGGCTCCCCTCCTGGAGCCCTTGATGGCCCTGGGGACCACCACCCCCCAGGGCCGGCTCCTGCAGTGTCCCGGGGTGCCTACCCCCGGGACACTGTAGTTTGCTATGACAGGACGGGAGCCTCGCGGCTCCCATCCTGTCATAGCAAACTCCTTTGGATTTTGGCAAATTCAAGGCAAATTGCTTTTCCATATGGGGAGCTGCATGTCAGCAGCTCCCCATGTGGAAAAGCAATGCCGGCTCCCGCAGGACGTGGGGAGCCGGCGGGACCGTGGGGGAGTTGGGATCCCCCCACGGTCCCCAAAGGATAGGGCCAGCACCGGGGGATGGGGTCCCCGGGGCAAGTAGTGGCCCAGGAGGGGGGCCACGCGGCCCCCCTCCCCCAAATTAACGAAAAAATAAAATAAGAAAAAAAAAGGCCGCCCCGGGGGATGGGGTCCCCGGGGCCTAAGGAGGCCTGAGAAGGGGGGCAACGCAGCCCCCCTCCATGAAAATTAAAAAAATAAAAGGTGGCAATGACCCGGGGGATGGGGTCCCCGGGCCAAAATTGGCCACGGGAGGGGGGTCCACGCAGTCCCCTTCCCGTTACTTTTTAAAAAAATAAATAAAAGGGGGTCAGGCCCTGGGGAATGGGGTCCCCAGGGCCCAAAATAATTAAAAAGAAGGGGGGCCACACATCCCCCTTTTAAAAAAAAAATTAAAAAAAATCTGGCATCGCACCGGAGGCCACGCCCCCTCCTTGGCAGCACTCTGCAAACGCGCCCCCTGGCACGTTTGCAAAGGGGGAACAAATTCCCCTTGAATACTGGGGGTCCCTGGGGGCCAACTAGCCCACCAGGAACCTCCAGTATGCGCCAGGGGGCTGCGTTGCAGAGAGGTGTTCTGAGGCCACGCCCCTTTTTACACCTCTCTGCAACGCAGCTCTGTGGCGCTTAATGGAGGTTAATCCCCCAACTTAAAACGCGCCACGGGGCGCCACGGGGCGCGTTTGCACAGTGGTGAAGGGAGGGGCTTGAGGTGACATGTGTGCAAACAGGCCCCGTGGCGCGTTTTAAGATGGGGAATTAAATCCTCTTCAATCCTGAGGGTCCCTGGGGGCCAACTAGCCCACCAAGGTACATCCAGAAAGCGCCACAGAGCTGCGTTGAGAGGTGTAAAAAGGGGCATGGCTTCAGAACACCTCTCTTAAATGGGCCGATCATCGCATATTCTCTTCTTACTCCTCATATTCCCGAGGCACAGCCATCATTGTAAAAAAACACACCCCCTTTGCCATAGCTGGGACTGAACACGACCCACAGGGACGATACTGTATTGCATGGGGTACACTTGGCACAGAATCAGTCACTCTTACCAGTTGCTATGGGCCTAACATCGACTCTCCCGACTTTTTCACTACGCTTTGGGGACGGACCCTGGCAAAGGGATCTACTCACATAATATGGGGTGGAGATTTCAATGTCGCGCTGAACCCCGCTGTCGACAGGTCAAACCCTTCACCACACCATTACAACAGATCGTACCATGCACTACGGGGGATACTGACTGCCCACGAACTGATAGACACTTGGCGCCAATTACACCAGCATGACACTGAAGGCACTCATTTCACTACACAATGTGCATCCTGGGCCCGTTTAGATTATCTCCTGATTACAAGAGGGCTGGGCCCATCAGTGAGCGAGGCTAAGCATCTAGCGAGAACTTATTCCGACCATGCCCCTGTTAGAATAGCACTCAAACCCCCGGGTTTTGGCGTCCCGCGCAGACTGTGGAGGCTCCCTCCCCTTACATTGACTGACGCAGTTTTTCAGGAAGAGTTACGGGAAGAAATACAAGAATTCCTACAAAGAAATAAAGGTTCGGTCGCTAATGTCGAAACGGTCTGGGAGGCTTTCAAAGTCACGATGCGGGGCTTCTGCATCTCTAAAAGCGCAGGCGTCCTACGAGACATACAGGGAACACTGAAAAAATTAGAGGCTGAGCTCAAGACGCTGGAGTCCAGATTCCCCTTAGACACGGACGGACAAGCACGTCGCGAGTTTAGAGACAAGCTCACAGAATACACAGTCACCGCAGACCGAGAGGCAAGGTATAGAGGAAAATACTGGGTAGCTCGCAGATACGGAGAGGGGAACGTCCCGGGAAGGCTCTGGCTGAAATAATAAGAAAACCTCGCTTCTCCGGATATATCCTGGAGATAGAAGGCCCGGGGTCAATTATGCACAGAGATACTTCCGACATACTCCAGACGTTCTCCACGCACTACTCCACACTATACACATCCCACAGACGGGATACCCTCGATCTGGACAGTTATTTACATGACGTGGCCCTGGCATGGCTTGATGACTCGCAACGGGAATTCCTATGTGCCCCATTTGAACTGGATGAGGTGCGAGAGGCCATCATGCATACGAAATCGGGCAAGGCACCAGGCCTCGACGGAATCCCTATTGAATTCTATAAAACCTATATAGACTTACTAGCTCCCATCCTACGAGAGGTGCGAGGCTTCTCTCGAAGCTGGCACACTTCCCCCATCCATGAGGGAGGCACTCATCACTTCCCTACTCAAGCCGGGGAAATCCGCGCTCCACTGTGACTCCTACAGACCGCTATCTCTTATAAACTGCGATACAAAAATACTAGCCAAAATCATAGCCAATCGATTAAACCTGCTCATGGAGCTGCTGGTTCTCCCCGATCAGGCGGGTTTTATACCTGGGCGTGCTACCACACACAATCTCCGCACTTTTTCTCCGTCCTACATAATGTAGACCCGGACCTGCCGCTGGCGGCGGTCTTCCTGGACGCCACTAAGGCGTTTGATTCGGTTGAGTGGGATTACCTAATCGGAGTACTCTGCCGGATGGGTCTCCCCCTGTTCCTTTCCTGGATCCAGCTGCTCTATCGGCTCCCCACAGCAAAAGTCCTCATTAATGGCCACTTATCTACAGCATTCCCCATCACTAGGGGCACACGTCAGGGATGCCCCTCTCCCCCTCCTTTTTGCCCTGGCTATCGAGCCATTGGCAGCTAAACTGCGCCAGCATCACCAAGATAAAGCACTGCGCTGCAATTTACGCCAGATATTGATTTCGCTTTATGCGGATGATATCACCCTTTATATTAGAGACCCGCAAGCAAACATAAACCCGCTCTTAAGGGAATTCCTGATATTTGGAAAGCTGTCTGGAATCCATATTAACTGGAGTAAGTCACAGATCCTCCCCTTACTGCCGCGGCTCAGCCACACCCCTGGACTTCCCACTGGAATGGTGCCAATCAGACATGAAATACCTTGGCATTCGCATAACCACAGACCGGGAGGAACTCATGAGATCTAACTACGGTGTCGCTTTGGCCCACATCGCCGAATGTGTCTCCCGATGGATAGCCTTACCGCTCTCCCTGGCAGGTCGTGCCTCCTTGATTAAAATGGTAATCCTACCACGGCTTTTATATTTATTCCTTAACATTCCTTACTACCCGGGAAAACTTTTTTTCACAACATTACGAACTGAAATGATTCGGCTAATATGGGGAGGAAAGCAACCGAGACTGCAATGGAACACCCTCACTAGACCATACTCCCAGGGAGCGTTTGATGTCCCAGACTTCGAGCTCTATTACACCTGTGCCCAAGCGCATTATGCCTATTATTGGTTCCACCCCCCGCTATATGCCACAAATAGCAGCGGAACACTGGCTGGCTGACCCAATACCTCTAAACGGCGTGATTTATAATAATCCCCCACCAAGGGATAAGACACCTACTACGGTGACATGCACAACCAAAGCATGGATCCGCATTCAGACTTTATTGCATTGCCCCATGCTCTATTCCACACTGCTTCCATTATCATACCACCCGAATATGCAGCTACTCCAGGAAGGGGGATTCCACAAGTTTTTAGAGCGAACGCAAGTCAAAACATGGGGAGACCTGTACCGTGATGGGCGGTTTCGGGCGCTAGACCAACTATTTCATGATACTCAACCAACATCACTGGAGGTATTCCTTTACATCAGGCTCCGACAGGGCATTCGCTCCGTCACCCCGGACTTTCCCCAAGAACCTCCCCCGTTAGCACCCTTACAACGATTGCTCCAAGCCACATCCCCGCGACATATGGTCTCCACACTGTACCATACTATATACACGATGATAGAGAGGCCACCTTGCCTCGCCCGCACACGCTGGAACGCGGAGCTAGGATACGACCTCACAGACGAGCAATGGACGTACTGCTGCCTCCAAACAGAAGCCATTTCAGCTAGCTCTCGGCTACGCATCATCCACTTCAAATTTTTGCATAGGTTATATTACACCCCAGCCAAAATGAAGAGATATAAACTGCAAGACACTGACTGTTGCAACAGATGCGGCGCTGCCGCAGCAGACTTTCTACACCTGGCCTGGGAATGTCCTGGGGTGCGAGCATACTGGGATCGGTTTTCATAGCACTGGATCTAATGACCATGACATCACTGGAGCGCACCCCACTAACTGCCCTACTAGGATACACTGCACACATCGCCAAACCTTATCGCAGATACACGGCCATAGCGCTGTTGATGGCCAAAAGACGAATTGCTTGCAGGTGGGGAAGAGGGCGAGCACCTAAATTTAAGGACTGGCTTACTGATTTAACATACTGCCAAGACCAACTCAGCACCTATGCAGAATTGCTCCCCCAGCTTCCCGGCCAAAAGACATATGGGACCCTCTCAGGAACTACCTCCTTTCCCTCCCGAACGATGTCTCGGAATCCCATCCCGCAGCAACAGACCATAACTAATTAATATATATACATTGTGTGCCACACAAGACACATACCTGCTTCTTGACATTATAAAGGTGCTACAGCATTGAGCCTCGCAATACCCCTACCAGCCTATTTGCTATAACATGATTCGTTACTGTGGTCAATATCACTACTCATTGCTCAATACCCTGATGTCCTGCATTAAACGATGTAAATGACGGTTACTATGCTCTACAAACATATGAGACTTATACATACGCTGTGGACTGGCTCGTAAGGGGAAACGCCAACGTTTGTGATATGAACAATGTGTGCAACAACTGATACTTTGTATATGGTAGATGTATAACTAAAGTTGTTTGTTCACTGTTTAACAGAAAAAAAACCAATAAATAAAAAAAACTTAAAAAAAAAAAAAATCGCCTGTATGACTTAAACGCATTCTTTCAACTGTTTACAGGAGATGCACCAGTGCTGGATCCAGGATCCACCACTGAGTAAGAAAAAGTAACGATAACACTACTTACCTGCTAAGTGAATTTCCTCCCATAGGATAACATTGGTGATTCTATGTGAAAAAGTTTCTAAGTGTCAACTTTTAAAATACAATAATATTCCTTAAAAATCACTACTGTAACCAAAACGCTTTTACTCAACTGTTTACAGGAGATGTCCCAGGACTGAATCTAGGATCCAGTCCTGTGGTTAGAAAAGTAATCCATAAAGTAACTAATTGCATTTAACTAGAAATTCACATTGAGCTCAGTGTTGCCTATTTGCAAAGTATTTAAACTAAAGTAATTCATTCTGAGAAAGTATATTTTATAATGTAATGTATAATGTAATTACAATGTAATTTAAAAAATAAAATATGTAAAAATAAATAGTTTAAAAAAATGTAGTAAATCAGTATCAAAAAAATAAATATAACAATTAATACATTTTAAAATTGTCATTTACAAAACCTTTGAAATTCACTGAAAAAAACCATAGGTTTCAGACATGTTATAGTTAGGAATTAGCATTTAAAAAACCTTTGAAATTCACTGAAAAAACCATAGGTTTCAGGCACGTTATAGTTAGAAATTAGCATTTAAAAAACCTTACAAATTCACTGAAAAAACCATAGGTTTTAGGGACAGTTATAGTTAGTTGGACATTGCACTCGTACAAAACCCGTGAAATTCCCCGTTATAGTTAATTCAGCTAACTATAACTCGCGCCCCGCAATGCACTGCTGATGACGTCACATATTACATCACTCATGACATGGTCAGTGACATCACTCATGACATCACTGATGACATCTCAAATGACATCACTGATGACATCATCCACATGATAATCTGATGCACTTCCTCACACCCTAATATAACCTTTGATACACCCACTCTAAATTACAGACTGCCATTCGCAAAACCATAGACACTCTAACACCAATAACTACATACCCACTCACTGATTCTTAGGTCTACACACACATCCACTCACTCACCCGTATAGTCACTCATACTTACGGTCACTCAGTACAGGACTATCATATGCACTCATACTCCTATATAGACACTCAAACACTGCCACTCATCCATAGAGGTACTCACACACCTAGTCAGTCATGCAAATAATTAAACACACTGCCATTTACTCACCTATACAGTTATACACACACCAGCTCACTTACTCATACAAATACTAGCACATTCTTACGCTCTTATACAATCACTGATACAAGCACACACTCATCCATACAGTCACTCTCACAATCACACACTCTCGCTTATAGCTATTTATATACTCCAACACACATATATACTGCCTTTCACATATGTAGTTACTCACATATGTACCACTGGGACATACATTCACTCACTAACACACTCTTACACACACTTACCCACCCATACAGTCTATCACAGATGCACTCTTGAAACCATCCACCCAGTGAATCACCCACTCACACATCTATGCACAGAGTCGCACACACCCCACCCACACAAACACTCAGGTACCCATACAGATACTCAGACAACCAATCAATAACTCATATAGACACTCATGTAGCTATTCACAAACCCAAGTAGCCACTTACACAGCAACAGACAGACGGATACAGACATTCACACAGTTTAGTCAGTAACCCATGCATTCAGTAAGATACGTTTAATCACTCACTTGTAGTCAGTCACGCACCTACTCAATCATCCATTGAGACACTTATACACCCAGTCATTCTTCAATACGCCTTTGCCTATATATATTAAAAATATTTAAACTTTACAGAAACACAGAGTCACTGGATGATGTCATCAGTGATGTCGTTTGAGATGTCATCAGTGATGTCATCAGTGATGTCACTGACCATGTCATGAGTGATGTAATATGTGACGTCATCAGCAGTGCATTGCGGGCGCGAGTTATAGTTAGCTGAACTAACTATAACGGGGAATTTCATGGGTTTTGTACGAGTGCAATGTCCAACTAACTATAACTGTCCCTAAAACCTATGGTTTTTTCAGTGAATATATATATATATATATATTTATATATATATGACATTCTTAAACTTTTAAGAAACACTCACTCACTGCATGATGACATCAGTGATGTCATTTGAGATGTCATCAGTGATGTCACTGACCACGTCATGAGTGATGTAATATGTGATGTCATCAGCAGTGCATTGCGGGGCGCGAGTTATAGTTAGCTCAGCTAACTATAATGGCTGAATTTCTCTGGTTTTGTAAGAATAAAATGTCAGCCTAACTATAACGTCCCTGAAACCTGTGGTTTTTTCAGTGATTATATATATATATATATATATATATATATATATAATTGTAGATCTCTTGTTAAACATCATGCAGAGGTTTTTGATCTCCTGTTGGAATCCTCACCAGGCATCCTATTTCTTACAGAAACGTGGCTCACTAATGACTCTGTGGCCATCCCGGCCTTGGTCCTACCCATAGGCTACACGATGTGTGCCCAGAATAGGTCAGTCGGCAGAGGGGGAGGGTTAGCTATTATTTTTAAATTAGCATTCTCATACACCCTCAAACCACAAACCATTCCCGACTGTGAAAGCGCCTTTTTTAAAATTACATTAACCCACAATTTTACCTTTTCGGGGCTGCTTATCTACCGCCCTCCAGGCCCTTCAAAAGCCTTTCAAGAAGCCCTAGCTAACACAGCCTCTACACTTACATTAGAAACAGCCAACTTTAGTATCATAGGGGACCTTAACTTACACCTGGAACGACAAGATTCCCAGGAGATTATTAATTTCCTGGGAGACATGGACGCCTGTCAGTTAACGCAGATGGTGATGGGACCAACCCATGTAGCAGGCCATCTACTCAACCCTGTATTGTCGAATCTCCAGATGATGGTGGCTAGCCCGTCCCTCCCTATGCCCTGGTCGGATCACTCCCTCATCTCTCTTCACCTTTGTACAGCTGGTCCCCCACTGCAATCCCCCCGTCAGTCCTCTATGAAGCGTCCATGGCATAAATTGGACTCAACCATCTTCACATCCACTCTAAACTCGCAGCGCCCAGAATGGCCGACAGACTTAGAGGCAGCAGATGCTGCTTTTAGGGTCTGGGTCAATAAAGCTCTAGATCACTGCATTCCGGCCAAAATGACCCAGGCAAAATGTAGCCATACCCACGCCTGGTACGATGAGGCACTGAGCGCGGATACGAAAAAATGCAAAATTCTAGAACGAGCTTGGAGAAGTGCTTGTGATCTCACAGCAAAAATCACCTACAGGAATGCAATCAAAGCATACCATAAACTGGTCCGGAAGACCAAGGCCATGTTCTATGCGAACATGATCACGGCAAGCAGCATTCCCACCAAAACTATTTTTGCCCTTATGAAAGACATGGTAAAACCCCCGCCTGCTGCCGATAACACAATATCCTCTAATCTACAATGCGACACGTTAGCTAAATATTTCATCAGCAAGGTGGAGCATATTTACAACGCTCTCTGCCCGAGAAAGGTTGCCCCTGAACTATGGGAGAATCCTACCCTGATAGATATACCTCACTCCCTCAGGACCTTCCGCCCTTGTCCTCTAAAGACATGGACGTTCTGTCGGCCAAGGTGAAATCAGGCTCTCCAGATGATCCTTTAAATCCAGACCTTTTCAAGAAATTTCAGGACTACCTTCAGACGGAGGGACGGGAGCTGATCAATAGGTCACTCGCAGCGGCGGTGAACCCTAAATCATGGAAACACGCCAAAGTCATTCCCCTACTAAAAAAACCAACACTAGATCCGTCTCTACCTGAGAACTTCCGCCCTATATCCCTACTACCATACCTGGCTAAAATCATGGAGTCCTATGTTAACATCGCCCTGACCAAATACCTGGAAGCAAACATGCTCCTGGATAGGTCACAAAATGGCTTTCGGCCTAGACACAGCACCGAATCTGCACTGCTTGCAGTCACAGAGCAGCTACGGGCTAGCCTGGATGAGGGCAAAACCTCAGCGCTGATTCTATTAGACCTCAGCGCGGCCTTCGATACGGTCTCCCATAAGATTCTACTACAACGGCTTGAGGAGATCGGGGTCAAGGGCAAGGTCCTGGCCTGATTTTGTCCTTTTTGACCAATCGAACCTTCCAGGTCTCTGCCCCTCCCTTCACGTCCAGCGTCCACCCTCTCGGATGCGGTGTCCCACAGGGCTCTGCCTTGAGCCCCACTTTGTTTAATGTCTATGTCCGCCCCTTCTGGCCAAGTCACGGAACATCGACATGGTATATGCTGAGGATACACAACTGGTTTTTACCTTCACAAATAACCTCAAACTGGACCAAGCAAAATTTCAAGATGACCTTGTGGCCATCTCAGACTGGATGGCGGATAACTACTTGCAATTGAATTCCACCAAGTCAGAGGTGCTCCTGGTGGGCCGTAATGTCCACCTTTGGGACAATCAATGGTGGCCTGCGACCCTGGGTACCCCTCCACAACTGAAAACGGTGGTTAAGAACCTAGGATTCCTGATGGACAATACCCTCTCATTTGAAAGTCAAGCCAAATCAGTTGCAGGCACCTGCTTTGGCCTTCTACGCGGTCTAAAACCCATTCTGAGATTCTTTGACCCATCCATCCGTCAGATTATTGTCCAATCGACTGTACAGTCCCGATTGGACTACTGCAATGGGCTCTTACTTGGCACGAATAAGGCCGTGACCAAAAGACTCCAGCGTGCACAGAACGCAGCTGCTCGGTTGCTTTTTGCACTGCCTAAGCATTGTCTTACCTCTGACTTGCTGCGCCGGCTCCACTGGCTGCCGATAGAACAGAGAATTTATTTTAAAACCCTCTGTATAAGATCTTACATGGCCAAGGTCCACAAATATTGAACGGGCTATGTTCGCCGTATGTTCTGCCTCGTACCCTGCGCTCTGCGATTTGCATCTTGCGATAGTCCCCAGAATACGAAGGTCAAGAGCAGGGGGGCGCTCTTTTAGGGCACTGGCACCAGCCTTATGGAACTCTATTCCTCTTGCTGCACGCAATACGCAAGACCACTGGGCCTTCAGAAAAATGATCAAAACGCGGCTGTTCTCAAACCTCTTGGCGCTATCTCCACACTGCTGCACCTGTTAGTTTCAGCGCTGGGACGCCCCGTTGCTGGGGTAGCCATTCGCTTTACAAGAACCCATAACATAACATAACATATCTATATATATATTTATACATATATATATTACCTACTGGCGATAGCAAGTAGGTAGTTATAGTTAAGACCAAAATTTCCATAGGAAAAGCGTTTTTTGTTTTGCCGCTTGACGAATCTTAACAAAATTTTCCAAAAACCTTTCCTTTTCAGTTCAGCTGCTGTGTTGAAATTTTCGGGGTAATCGGTCAAGCGGGAGCCAAGATAAAAGGGGGGTCCCAAAACGTGTTTTCCCCATGTTATGTCTATGGGGATTTTTCATTTTATAACACAACTGCAGCCCGACCCACTGAACAGAATAGCACCAAATTTGGCAGAAAGCTAGATGTTGGTCCAGAGAGCGTGCTTTTTCTGAATTGGTGTAAATCTGCTCAGTAGTTTCGCCGGTATTTGAAGTTTAAAAACTATAGAAATCTGGGGACGCGAGTCCTTGCAGTGGGCTCGCGGATCCTGCTGAAATTTGATTGGCTGCCAATACTTCAACCAGGAAGTGTTGGCAGCCATCTAGGGACTCAGCTTGAAACCGAGTCCCACAAAAAAAGTAAAAAAGAAAGAAAAGGGGCAGGGTAGGAATACCTTGACCCCCCCAGATATGGTGGGGGTTCCCACAGGAACCCCGCCAGGAGTTGAAAGCATTTTTTTATAAACTTTTGCGGGTGGACCCACGGATCTGCTTCAAAATTTTTAAAAAGAGATGCGTGGGCTCCCGCACATCTTTTATAAGAAGCCCCTGGATGGGCCAAATCCTGGGGGTAGTGCTGTATAATAATGTGGGGGTCCCCATACGGCATTCCCCGTGCCCCCGGGTCTGCCACTTCCCAGGGGCAAACATAAGTAAAGTGATGCGGGGCCCCACATAGCCCATCTGCAGCCCTGGGGCCGGGTGCCCACCATTCAAAATAGCCTGGCCCTGGTGGATGGGGTCCCTGGAGCTGTAACCGGCCCGGTAAAATAGGGCCACGCAGCCCCCCTCCCATTATAGAAAAAAGAATGGACTAGCAAGTCGCCAGAGGCCCCGTTCCCTTTCTGCACCACTCTGTAAACGCACCTCCTGGTGCACAACTGGTTGAGGAATGAAGTCCCCTTGGCTGCAGAGGTTCCTTGGGGGCCAAGTACACCTCCTGTTACCTCCAGTAAGTCCCACACAGCCAGATTGCTGAGACGTCGGTGGTGGCCACGCCCCCTTTCTCCATAATTCTGCAAACATGCCTCCTGGCACACTGCTGGTAGGGGGATGAAGTCCCCTTGGCTCATAAGGGTCCTTGGGGGCCAACTAGCCCTCCTGTTACCTGCAGT
This sequence comes from Calotriton arnoldi, assembly GCA_963921515.1. NCBI lineage: Eukaryota > Metazoa > Chordata > Amphibia > Caudata > Salamandridae > Calotriton > Calotriton arnoldi. The sequence goes on along the minus strand of CAWUFW010007797.1, from coordinate 333,835 downwards.
AAATCCCACAGAGCACAATTGCTGAGAGGACTTCAGAGGCCACTCCCCATTTCTCCACCACTCTGCAAATGCATACTGCTGGTTGGGGGATGAGGTTCTCTTCGATGCTGAGGGTTCTTGGGGGCCCAGAAGCCTTCCTGTTACCTCCAGTACATCTGACACAGCAGGATTCTTGAGCGTTGGTCGGAGGCTCCACCCCCTTTCTCCACCACTCTGCAAACACAACTACTCGCTAAAAAACTTTAGAAATTCACTTAAAAAGCCATTGTGTACAGGGACATTATAGTTAGGAAATAGAATTTGAAAAACCTTAGAAATTCAGTTAAAAAACAAAGGTTACAGGGATGTTATAGTTAGGCTCAGATTTCACTCAGACAAAACCAGTGAAATTCAGCAGTTATAATTACCTGAGCTAACTATAACTTATGCCCCCGCAATGCACTACTTATGACCTCACATATTACATCACTCATGACATGGTCAGTGACATCAATGATGACATCTCAAATGGCATCACTCATGACATCATGCACAGAACCACTCACACCCCCACTCACACTCCCCTACAACCTCTCATACACCCACCCACACACCTGCACAATCACATACCCATTCACAGACCCATACCAGTACTCACCCACCTACTCACTCCTCCATAGAGGCATTCACACACACACCCACTCACTCACTCATACAACCACTCACACAACCATTTATTCACCAATACAGCCACTCATACAACTAGTCACTCACCCGTACAGCCAGTCATATAGCCACATACTCACCCATACAGCTACTCACACACCCACTTATTTACCTACACAGTCACTGACACACCCACTCACTCACCCATACAGCCTCTCAGCACAGCCACTCACTTACCCATACAAACACTCACACACTCACTCACACACCCATACAACCACTTACATACCCATTCACACATCCTTACAAGCTCTCACATATCTGCTCACTCACCCATACAGCCATTCAGATAGACACTCACTCTCCAATACAGTCACTCACTCACCAACTCACTTAACCAAACACTCTCTCAAAAAGCCACTTACATACCAGTCACTCATTCATACAGCCATGCAGACACCCACTCACTCACCCATACAGTCACTTATACACCCACTTACCCACCCATAGGGTCACTTACACTACCACTCATCCATACAGCACTGACATACCCACTCATTCCCCCAATACAGCCACTCACACAGCAACTCACTCACCCACACAGCTACTCATACACCCACTTATACTCCCATACAGCCACTCACACACCCATACACACAAAGATACATGCAGTCACACAGCCACTTATATAATTTATGTTAGAAGCAGTATCACTCAGTAGTAGTGCACCTAGTATACTAATTTAACTTTTGTAGTTGGTTAGTATATATGTTTAACAATCATAAACTCTTAGGAAGCACTTAAACTCACGGCCGATGTCATCAGTGCTGTCATCGGTGATGTCATTTGAGATGTCATCAGTGATGCCATAAGTGATGTCACTGATCATGTCATGTGTGATGTAATATGTTAGGTCATAAGAAGTGCATTCCAGGGGTATAAGTTAAAGTTAGCTCAGGTAACTATAACTGCTGAATTTCACGAGTGAAATCTGAGCCTAACTATAATGTTCCTGTAACTTTTGTTTTTTTAAGTAAACATATATATTTATATATACACACACATATATATATATACATATATATGTGTATATTTGTATGTGTGTATATATATATATCACAAAAAGGTGCTCCCAAATGAAGGCGCCACACACGGCGTGCTTTAATCCTTTTATTGGCGGACTGCAGAGAGTTCAGCATTGCCCTTCCAAGCAGTATAAAAGAGCCAAACACGTTTCGGGCATTCCTTAGCCCTTGTTCACTGGCACTGGCAACAGGAGAGCAGCAGTGAAAATGTAGACACACCTGCATCAGTTTAAATATCCCGCCCCAGTGGGCGTATGCAAGAGTTGCATCCTGGTCATTGCAGTTCAACATTTTAACGTTTATCCCAAGTGGGTGCTGCCGCCCCCATCATAATGCCTGATGACCGCGAGGATGCCCCGCTGCTGATATGCGGGTCTGCAGCACTGGAGAATCCAAGGCGCTGAGGGAACGGTGTGTCCAGTTGGATGGACATAATATTGGCAGGGTCTCAGCCTTGTCGTTTTTAGCAACCCACTGTGGTTTGAAAAGGCATTATGATGGGGGCGGCGGCACCCACTTGGGATAAACTTAAAATGTTGAACTGCAATGACCAGGATGCAACTCTTGCATACGCCCACTGCGTTTGGGAAATAGGGTGGCTCTCAGAAGAGCTGTTGTGTTTGTTGTGTGTAGATAATAACTACACATAAAACAGGATGTAGTGTTGCAAGTTGTTGAGGAACACCCTGTTGCCTTTCTCTGTGAAATGAACTCCACCACTTCTATAGATACCATCCATGTCAAAGCGTAAGTTGTTGTTGTAGATAGAACCCATGTTATTGTCTCTGTTATTGATGCAGAAACAGTTTTATTGACATGTTTCCTGGCTTTGTCTATCTGTGGACATAATTCATTTGACCACTTCCATTTCTGCCTTTGGCCTATGTTAGAGAATACCAAGGCAGTGTGAGGGAAAAGTACTGTAAATGCAAGTATCTAAATATGGAAAAACACCAGTAGACATTGGTCGTTTGGCACTGCCCCATCTACCTTCTTCTCACTTTTTCCCAGGATGATGTACAGCTACACAAACGGCTGCTCAGCACATTTTCTTTAGTCTTTGTTTGAATGTGTATTTGATGCCGAAGAATATGACATCTCCATCAAACAAAGATGCACTTAGTTTATGTAGTTGAGGGGAAGTACCCTTGTTTGAGGACGAAACACCTCTTTGTACTCTCGTTGTCTTCTCTCTAGGAGAATTCATGTTATTACACATTTCAGGATAAAGATGTATAAAGAACAATCACAGTACTAAAACGTACACCACGTCTCAGTAGACATTTTATCCTTGCCCATTACACAGGTGTACTGCAGAATATGCAGTACACATTTAGCCAACCAGGTAGCACTTTTTAATTAACCAGTTGACAGTATTCCAGTTGCGTAGACATTTTGTGCAAAACTGTAGACTCTTGATCGATAAAGGAACAGGTAAGCTTTCACGGTCCAGTCACTCACAGAGCTACTGACAGACTCACTCAGACACTGAGACAACTATATAGACAACTACACCAATTCTGCCACTGTCACATCCACTCACAGGTCCACACAGCCACTCACAAATTCACTCAGCTGCCCATACAGACACTCACACACCCACTCTCAAACGTAACAGGGTATAGTTAGGAACTAAAACTTCATAAAAAACTTAAAAATCAAATGTTACAGGGATGTTATAGTTTAGAAATAGTAATAAAATACCCTTAGAAATTCACTGAAAAAAACAAAGGTTACAGGGAAGTTATAGTTAGGAAATAGAATAATAAAAAACTTCGAAATTCACTGAAAAAACTACGGTTACAGGGACGTTATAGTTAGGAAATAGAATTTTAAAAAACTTCGAAATTCACTGAAAAAATGAAGGTTGACAGGGACATTATATTTAGCCTCAGATTTCACTCGTACAAAACCATTGAAATTCAGCAGTTATAGTTACCTTAGCTAACTATAACTTATGCCCCTGCAATGCACTTCTTATGACCTCACATATTACATCACTCATGACATGGTCACTGATGACATCACTCATGACATCTGAAATTACATCACTGATTATATCTACAGAATCCCTCATATACCCACTCACACCCCCATACAACGTCTCATACACCCACTCACATACCCACACAACCACTCACATACCTATTCATAGACCCATACAACTACTGATACACACCCACTCGGTCACTCATACAGCCACTCACACAACCACTCACACAACCATACAGACACTCACACAGCCACTTTCTCACCCATACAGCTGCTAACAAAGCTATTCACTCATCCGTACAGCCACTGACACATAGGGCCTGATTCACAGAACTAACTTACGTCAAAAACGTAAAGTTAGTACTTTTTGGTATTCACAGAATACACTTACTCATTTTGGTATTCACAGAATGCACTTACTCATTTTGGTATTCACATAATGCACTTACTCATTTTGGTATTCACACAATGCACTTACTCATACTAACTTTATGTCCGCACTCGGGCCGGAGATTCCGGCCCTTTGGTGGAGATTCCGGCCCTTTGGTGGAGATTCCGGCCCGGAGGTGGAGATTCCAGCTCTTTGGTGGAGATTCCGGCCCTTTGGTGGAGATTCCGGCCGGTTGTGGAGATTCCGCCACCGGCCGGAATTTCCACAACCGGCCGGAATCTCCACCAAAGGGCCGGAATCTCCACCAAAGAGCCGGAATCTCCACCTCCGGGCCGGAATCTCCACCAAAGGGCCGGAATCTCCGGCCCGAGTGCGGACATAAAGTTAGTATGAGTAAGTGCATTCTGTGAATACCAAAATGAGTAAGTGCATTCTGTGAATACCAAAATGAGTAAGTGTATTCTGTGAATACCAAAAAGTACTAACTTTACGTTTTTGACGTAAGTTAGTTCTGTGAATCGGGCCCATACATTCCCTCTTTCACAAAACTAATTTCAAACCCATTTACACATTGAAACAAGCACTAAAATGCCCAGACACTCACCTATACAGCCACTGACTGTACAATACAGCTACTCTCACACCCAATCATTTACCCATACATCCACTCAAACAGCCACTCACTCACCCATATACCTACTTACATACCCACTCACTCATCCAAAGAGCTACTCACACAGCCACCTAGTCACTGATACAGTCACTCACACAGCCACTCACCCACCCATACAGCCAATCACACACACCCACTCACTCACAAATTCAGCCACTCACACAGCTACTCACTCACCCATACAGCTACTTACACACCCACTCATCTACCCATACAGCCATTCACACAGCCACTCACTCACCCACGCTCTGGAGGCATAATTTGGGCATTTTGTATTTGCTTCTGTTGCAAAGGACTCTATTTCTGGAAAGTCACAGGCATGAAAGATATCTAATAAAACTTCTTCTTCTAACTCCCATTCTTGATTTTCTCGAAAACACCTGCTTAGAAGGTCGGCCTAACAATTTTGTATCCCTGGTAGGGGAATTGTTTGAATTGACAACCCTCCCAGTAGTAACCAAGGCCAAATCGATTGGGATTCCAACAATAGAATTCTGTATTTGGTGCCACCTTGTTTGTTGAGGTAGTGCATTACTGTGGTATTGTCAGTATGCACCATGATTCTGTTTTTCTTCAGTGATGGCAAGAATGCTCTGAGGGCTAGATGGACTGCCTTCATATCTATGATATTGTTTTACTGATCACAAACCCTGAATGGTTAGATACTGAAAGTAAACTCCCCACCCTGTCAGAGACGCATCTGTGAAAATCATTTGGTTTGAGAAATCTTGATGGGAAGGCATTCCTTTCAGAAGGTTCTTTTTGCAACACCCCCATTTCAGAGATTGGTTTGCCTATAGAGACAAAGTTAGATTATCATCTCTCTATTGTGACCATTGATCCTCTAGGTTTTGCTGTAAAGGTCTCATTTGGGGGATTACATTGGGAATTAGATAAAAGTGTGAGGCCATGGATGCCAACAGGGAAGAGATCTAAAAAGCTGTTGGAAAAGGTTTGAGTAGTAACTGATGACATTTCTGCAAAATGGTAGCTACACTGTCTTCCAAAGGATACACCTCTCCTTTTTGCGTATTTAGAGTTGCCCCAAAATAATTGATTATCTGTACTGTAGACGTCAATTTTTCCAAACTGATGTGTAACTCTAGGCGTTGTAACAGATTGGTTGTTGCACTGAAATCTAATTGTGTCTGGTATGCAGTCTTTGCCCTGATCAACCAGTCGTTCAAGTAAGGGATAATGTAGATTATTTTCCTTCGGACATGAACAGTAATTACTGCCATGCATTTGGAAAAAGTCCTTGGACCAATTTCAACCCAAATGGAAGGATTTTGTATTGATTATGGGTTTTGCCTCCTATGAATTTAAAGAATTTTCTGTGTTTGAGTGTTATAGGAATGTGGAAATATGCATCTTGTAGACCCACAGAAGATACCCAGCCTTCCTTCCTTAGTTGTGTATAAATTTGGTGTAGGGCCAGCATTCTGAATTTTTCTTTTTTGATCCATTTGTTTTTTTGCCTTAGATCCAAAATGGGCTTGAATTCTTGCTTTGGATCTTTCTTGGGTACTAAAAAATATCTGGAATAGATGCCTTTCCGTTTTTGAGATGGAGGAATAGGTTCTATTGAATGTTTTTGGAAGAGAGATTGTACTTTGTGAATTAAAAGAAGTAGTTGGTGACTCGACGCTAGGTTTGGAAAGATTGAGAGAGGTGTTGTTTTGAACTGAAGAGCATATATGGATTGGATGATTTGATGTACCCATCTGTTTGCTGTAATTGGTTTCCACTCTGCCAGGTGTTTTGTGACACTCCCTCCCACTGGGGTGGGCAACAGGCAAGGAGGGAGTTGTTTACTGTTTTGACTGTGGTTGAGGCTTTTAATATGACCTCTGCTGTTGCTGTTGTTGTTGTCCTCTTCCTCTTCTATTTCTACAATGGTATTGAGAGTGTTGTTGTGACTGATGACCTTGGGATTGGGAGTAAGAGGACCATTGAGGGAATTGAACCATCTGTGTAGATTGATACCTGTAATCCTTTCTTCTATATTTTCTTTGCTTCCAATCCATCCACTTTTAGTGTTTCTGATTCTTTTTTCATCCCTTCCATTTTCTAATCTGTTTGAGGCCCAAATAAAACAGCTCCTGTAAAAGGTAAATTCATAATCTTCAGTTGTGCCTCTGGTTTTAAAGTTGGTAGTCTGAGCCAAGAGGCCCTTCGAAGTGCTATGCCCCAACAGTATGAATTTACCGCCAAATCTGCTGAGTCTGTTGCAGCACTGATTGACTGGTTGCACACTTTTTGTAAGACATCTTGTCTTCTTACCTTAGGTAGGTCATTTGCGACCCACTAGAGTAATTCCCATAGTGCTCTGTCATACCTTCCCAGTAATGCTGAATTACTGATATTTTAAAAGCTACAGCTGATGACCAAGAGATCTTTCTGCACACTGTGTCTATTCTTTTACTCTCCTTTTCCGGAGGGCTGATGTCTAAGGTGCAGAAGAATGTCTTTTTTCTGATTGCTGGCACCATAACTGAATCTGGTTTGGCTCTTGTCTCAGGTGTATTGGATCCTGATCTGCTGGCTTGTAATTCTTGATGAGGCTGTGTGTTTCTGATTTTAACATTGGCAGTGTTAGAAATTTCTCATCAGCCAATCCCTTAAAGCGAGGAACCAGAGGCAGATTAGTTCATGGAGAGGCTCTGGGCTAGAGTGTTTCTATAATGACAGATACCACTGTTTATGGGGTTTTCATTTCAATGTTTAGTTTTGTTGCCCCTCTTACCAAGACATCTTGGAAATTAAGTACATCATCAACAGGAGAAATTCTACCTAGAGAAGGCGCAAGAGATGGTGGAGTAAAATAGGTATAGGAATCTGTAGATTATGACCTTGAAGTTGTAGGAGAGAAAGACAGTGAGCATCTCCTTTTGCATAGGTCTGGGCTACGTTGAGGTGAATTGTGAGAAGCCAGTATTATTGTTCCCAGTCTAAACGGGCTAGCAGATATGGAAGTTGCTTGTGGTACCAATATGGGAGGACGTGGTGGTGCCAAAGGAACTTGAGACACTGGAGGCCTTGGTGGTAATAATAAAGGTTCTAATGGTTCTTGTACTCGAACCCCTGAAGAGACTGCAAACCTTGGAACTGGTTATGAATCTGTTTCTTCCATGGGAATAGCCTTGTGAGAGGACAAGGAATAAATTGATGCCACAGACACTCTCAAAGTTGATCTTCTGGAGGGCGAAAGTCTCACTATTGACATCGACTTCCTTGATGTCAACTGTCTTGATGAGGATCTCAGTGTCATTCTTGATCTTGACTTTGAGGTTGTGCAGTGATGTTTTGACACCAAACGTTGTAGTGTTGAGTGGCATGATGTTGTAGCTCGGGACTTCAGAGTAGGAGTCAAAGTCACCAGTGTTGATGGTACTATAGGAGTCTGCACCTGTGATATCAATGTCAATGGCGCCCTTGAATGTCTCTGCAGTGAACATGTCAGTGCCAATGGTTTCAACGTCTGTGTCTTTTCGGGAGTGGCGAGGGTGTCTGGAATGGTGATGTTTTCTTTACCCCCTCTCTTTAAATCTCCCTCTTTGAAAGCCTTTTTTTAAAAGAGAGATCCTTTTCAGAAGAGAGATCCTTTTCCTCTGCGTTGTGTTTTTCTGTATCTTCTTCTCTTCCTCCACTATGAGGGCTATAAAATTTACCTCTCTCTGTCTTTGAGGGCACATATGACATTTACTGACAGAATTTCCGGTCTTTTACTGAACGTACAGGTGGTAGACACATCTTCAACATGAAGGGCATTTCACGAAAAGAGGTGGCATTTTCAGTGAAAACTTCTCTTCCAATAAGATAAAAAGTGATGGAAGATTTTGAACCCTTAAGTTTTCTGAGATCCTTTCAGCATGAGCTGGAAAAAAGAACTGAGGCTGTGAAGCAGACTGCCAGTACAGTGCATGCTGGGACAGAGAAGCTGCTGGTCTCCTAACGATTGAGTAACTTTCTTTAGCTCTTTTAACTCTATGACCTGACAGACAATCTTTCCCTCATTTTTCTCTGTCAGAGAGAGAAGATTAAATAGTGGTTCAGTACACTGTGACACATACCTTCACTTAGGTGCTGCAAAGTGGTCTTAGATTTTTTTTTAATTGGGTTTTTCCCTCTTAGAAAAATGCTGGTAAAGGGTAAAGCTGTACTGTTTGCATACTGGAGGAGGTGCCACCAGACTGTTTATCAATGAGATATCTACCTCTAACTAAGAATGACCGATATATATATATATATATATATATATATTTATGTTAGAAAGTTGTCCAAAAAAAGAGATTAGCAAGTGGTGGAAGCTGACCTTGCTGATGCGTTATTTGGAAATGAATCGAGTACCGAGAGGCTTGAGAATGTTTACGGTCCCTACTTATGAGGTCCCACATACTGGCTCATTAGAGGAGTGGTCTGATTTCACGGCTAAATCGAGCAAAGGCATAATGGAGATTTTAGTTAAATATGCCAAATTGGAGCTAGCTCATATTCGCAGTGAATTAAGAACTCTGAGAAATAATATTGAGGGCATGGAAGATCAACGTGCTGTTAAGGAGCTACATGAAAAAATGGTGGAACGATTGTGAAAGTATGAAGAGGAGGTAAAACTTAAAAACAACAGAAATTTCAAAGGGATAAGCGTGTTTATGCGGAAGGACGCATACTCACTTTCACAAGAAAATATAATATTTATATGAAGGAGATGCTCCAAGAAGATCTACAAAAGAGACAGGATCTGATATCTACTTGATTGAGCACCGACATTAGTACAGAGGATAATGATGAAGGGGACAATCAAGCAAGGAGAATAATAACTTCGGGTTTTCACAACGAATATCGTCTATTGAGACAAGCGTAGAAACCGAAGAAGGACCGACCATCCCCCTAGGAAGAGGAAGAAGAAAAGACGTCAACAAAGGCACAGGATTAGATGAGGCGGCAGCAGGAACAGCATAAAACGAACGGTTAGCACGTCAGAAGAAGAGGACAGAGAAGAAAAATTGACAGTGCTGAATCTATCACAACAAAGTTTGACCAGAGATGAAGTTTCCCTCTTGGAACTGGGACTTTCATTCTGCCTCAGTTCGGGATATAATTATGCACAGGTCAGGATTGACCTTTATCTATTTGTTAGAAAATTAAAATTGAGTAAAATGCATAAATTATTGAAATTTAAGCCAAGCATTATTTCTAGAGATGTGACCACATGTGACTTACAGATTGGGGAGCCAGAGGGACTTGTGTCATTAGAGACTTTACATCGAGTGAGTGAATGTGTGGACTCCAACGTGGAAATAGAACAAGTATTGGAATCCTTTGGGATTGATACAAGAGCAGCAAGTAGCAGTGGTTTTAGATCTAAATCATTAGTCATACCAACCACTCAATATGATAATTTGGATGTGTTCCATGAGATTTGGGATAAGGATTTAATTGCACCAAGAAAGAATGGTGGTAGAAGTACTGATAATCTTACGGAGGAACAAAGAAAGGCATTACATTCTTTGAAAGAAGATACCTCCATAATGATAAAAAGTAGTGACAAGGGAGGAAATGTCGTAATAATGAAATCAAGCTCTTATGAACAGAAGGTTATGCGACAAGTGGCAGACAGTTAATGTTATGAAGTGATCACTATGGAGGAATGTAAAGCCTCTATTTGTACATATCAGAATCAGTTAAAACTGGATGGAAGAAGGAATTTTAAATTATGATGAATATAATTTTTTAAGATCATAACATCCCAGAATACCGTCATTTTATGTTTTACCCAAGGTGCACAAGAGTATGACAAATCCCCCAAGAAGACCTATTGTCTCTTCGCATTAAAACTTTTTAGAAAATATTGCCATATATATTGACACATTTTTATTCCCATTTGACCAAAATTCATACCTTGGTCTGGTCAGACTCTTATTTGATGATAACATTGGACGTGACAGCACTTTATACTTGTATTGATCATTGCAGTGTGCTCCCTCCCCCCTTTTGTTTGAAAGGCTTCCTTGAGCCAATGAGCTGACGAGCTCGCCTGGGATGCACCTGTGTGCCTGTGGAGTGGTACTGTGACCTGTGAAGACTTGGGCACCATTTCAGCAACCCCTGATGAATTTTCTCTGCTCTATATTACTTTTACTCTCTACTGATGAAGGGCTAAACCCACAAACACGTGTCTAGAGATAACAGCACTACCTGTACCAACTATGGTGAAGAACTACAGCAACTTTGAAAGTAAGCGTACTGCATTTACCAGGATGCAATGAGGAGAACTATGCTGGGACGAAAGCAGTGTGCTCTCTCCTCCCTTGTGTTTGAAAGGCTCCCTTGAGCCAATGAGCTGACGAGCTCTCCTGGGATGCACCTGTGTGCCTCTGGAGTGGTACTGTGACCTGTGAAGACTTGGGCACCATTTCAGCAACCCCTGATGACTTTTCTCTGCTCTATATTACTTTTGCTCTCTACTGATGAAGGGTTAAACCCAGAAACACGTGACAGCACTACTTGTACCAACTTTGGTGAAGAACTACAGCAACTTTGAAAGTAAGCATACTGCATTTACCAGGATGCAATGGGGAGAACTGTGCTGGGATGAAAGCAGTGTGCTCCCTCCTCCCTTGTGTTTGAAAGGCTCCCTTGAGCCAATGAGCTGACGAGCTCTAATGGGATGCATCTGTGTGCCTGTGGAGTGGTACTGTGACCAGTGAAAACTTGGGCACCATTTCAGCAACCCCTGATGACTTTTCTCTGCTCTATATTCTTTTTGCTCTCTACTGATGAAGGGCTAAACCCCGAAACATGTGTCTAGAGATAACAGCACTACCTGTACCAACTTTGGTGAAGAACTACAGCAACTTTGAAAGTAAGCGTACTGCATTTACCAGGATGCAATGGGGAGAACTGTGCTGGGATGAAAGCAGTGTGCTCCCTCCCCCCTTGTGTATTGATCAGACATTTGGGACACGTACCTGTGAATACTTTTTTTAAATAAGACCAGCTTGTTTTTTAGAACATATTAGGATGTTAATTAACATGATACAGATTTGTTTGAAAGAGAATATATTCATGCATCACGGGGTCCTATATCGACAGAGAGTTGGGACCACGATGGGCACCTGATTTGCCCCCAGCTTTGCCAATTTGGTAATAGGCTGGTGGGAGAAGCAGGAGGCCTGGGCGAATGACAATCAGGAATATGTACAGAATGATTTGATTTGGACCCGTTATATAGATGATTTGTTTTTACTGTGGAATGGTGCACAGGAAAGGGCACATTAATATATTGATAGGCTTAACAACAATCCCTTCAAGTTAAAATTTACGGTATTCATGAGTTCCGGTGAAATGACATTCTTGAATATTACATTGCACACTGCAATTTAAAAGCCAACACTCCAGAAGTCTGAAGGAAAGTATTCTTCATGGGAAAACTCTCAGGCTGAGGAGAATATGCAGTCAGGAAGGAGAATATACTAAACAATTGACTCACATGAAAGGAAGATTTTTAAAAAGAGGCTCTACATCAAAAACTTTAAATATGGCAGTTAAGAAAGCAGGGATTTTGACTAGAAACCAACTATTATATCCCAATGATAAGCCAGATAAAGAGGAGTCTAAGGCACGGTTTATCACATGTTATAACTCCATGTCGTATAAAGTAAGCCATGTGTTGGGGAAACATTGGTCAATAGTCAAAGGTGATTTAGTGATAGAACAGGAATTACCTGTAACTTACAGGAAAGGAAGAACTCTTAGGGATGAGCTAACACATACCTATTTAAGAGTCGGAAATCGTAAACATGGTTGTCCAAAGCGAAGGGATTCTTCAGATGCAACCACTGTAAGGCCTGCAAGACAGTCTTGAGTACACTAGAATATACCACCTCAGATGGATAGAGGATTAATGGTTTTTATTACTGCAATTCCGATCACAGTGTGTATGTATTAGTTTACCCATGTTCCCTTATGTATGTAGGAAGTGCCATTTTTTCCTTGAAAAAACGAATTTTGGAACATCAAAGGGCGATAAGAAATACTGATTTTAGTTATCCGGTGGCCAGACACTTTTATGTAATACCTGACAGTGATCCAGGAGTATCCACAAATGTAAGAGGTGGGAATACAGTGACGTCTGGAATCTAGATGCATTCTAGACTTACGCACAAAATTCCTGGCAGGTCTGAAGAGAGAAGAAGAGATGGAAGTTCATGTGGGATAATTCCCTCACATTTGTAGATGCCATTTATTGTATAGCCATAATCATGAAGGTTTTTAGCATCCAGAAACTTAAAACTGCTTAATTCTTATATCTCATATATTGTAGGAATGTTTTATTATGGGCCATGATATTTTCAGTTTAGTTGCACACACCACTTCCATCAGGTCTTTTTTTGCGAATTTGCACAATGGAAATTGTAGGGTTAGCTTTTTTATGGTGATATGCTGCTAAGTTATTTAAACTTTTATAGAGTAATATCATGAAATTTAGAGGTGAATGTTAACATTTTTGCTATTTTGCACATTCTAGATTGATATGTTTACATTAATCGGAATATAATTTGTACTGTATTGGAAAAGGCACTTTATGGAGATATGCTGCTGAATTTGTTTTAATGTTAACAAATGAATATAGGTTACAGATTTGTGGCTGCTATAATAATGCTACTTTGCACACATAACAAATGTACAGTTTTGATTTGAAATACTGGAGGAAAGTGTGGAAGGGGTGAACTATGAGAGTGAAAGCATGGACTAAAAATCAGATGAAATGAACATCAAAATAAAATTATGAATTGGAAAGAGGGGAACCCAAAAGGATGTCAGGAATGTAAATGGAATAATGGAAATAGAAATGTTATTAAGAGAAGAAAAGATGAATTTGTGTGAAGAGGGCACTGGTCGTCTATAAGTTGGTAATGCTCCATTTGCTCAAAGAGTAAATTAAATTAATTTCTACCATCATAAATGATGAAAAAAAAGAAAAAAAGGGAAATATTTTTATTTTTTATTTTAAGTGGTTAACACAAGCGATGAATTTGAGAAAGGCTGAAGGCAGCCGAAACGTGTCAGTGTTTGGAGAAGCGGTAAATAAAGGATTTTGAATAAGACACGCCCTCTGGAGTACCCACTTTGTCCTGCTTCGGCAGGAGGAATTACAAATATATATGTAGGTAGTTATAGTTAGGACCTATTATCCATAGGAAAAGCGTTTTTTGATTTGCCAATATCTTTGGCGCCGGTTGACGAATCTTCGTGAAAGTTTCAAAACTAATGGCCCGCTCCGGTCAGCTCCTGTCTTGAAAGTTTGGGGGTGATTCGTCAAGTGGGGGCCGAGAAAAAAGGGGGGTCCCAAAGCGCATTTTCTCCATGTTAATTTCCATAGGAAATTTTGGAACAGGCTACAGCCCAAACTGCTGAACAGAATTACACCAAATTTGGCAAAAGGTAGCTCTTGGTTCAGAAAGCGACCTTTTGTTTAAATGGTGTAAATCCGTTCAGTAGTTACAGAGAAATTCAAGAAATAAAAATATCGATATCTGAGCACCGAGGAGGAGTCGCGAATCCTCCCGAGCACGAGCTGACTTCTGATTGGCTGCCAACACTCCAAACCAGGAAGTGTTGGCAGCCATCTTGTGACTCGGTAACCAAGTCACAAGAAATCAGTAGAAATAAATGTGAAAAACAAGGAAAGGGGGCAGGGTAGAAACACCCTGACCCCCTAGGCCTGCTCAGGGGGTCCCACAAGGACCCCCAAGCCCCAAAAAACCCTTTTTTAAAAAATAAATTGGCAGAATTTGCTCTGGGTGCGCGAATCCTGCCGAAAAATAAAAAAAACGAAGCGCGCGCTTCCTTTTGTACAAGCCCCCGGGCGGGCCAGGTTCTGGGGGAAATGTTTATAATGTATGCGGGGGCCCCCACAGCCCCGGGGACTGCCACCTCCCTGGGGCTTAGTTTATTACGTGTGGGGGGCACGCAGCCCCCGGCAGCCCCGGGGACCGCCACCTCCCCGGGGCTTTATTAAAATGAAAAGGCGTGGGGAGCTTATGCCTCCCCGCACTCAGCCCCGGGGGCCGCCACCTCCCCCGGGCTTTATTAATTAAATGCGGGGGGCACACAGGCCCTGGGGACCGCCACCTCCCCAGTGCTCTGATTTATACAAAAAATGTGTGGGGGGGTTCGAGCCCCCCACACAGCCCCGGAGACCACCACCTCCCCGGGGCTATAGGATTGAAATGTGGAGGGGCCACACAGCCCCCCCGCAGCCCCAGGGACCGCCACCTCCCCTGGGCTACTTTTAATAATAAAGTGTGAGGGGGGCTCGGGCCCCGGGGCTTAAATTAGTTGGGAGGGGGTCCACGCGGCCCCCCTCCTGGAGCCCTCGATGGCCCTGGGGTCCGCCACCCCCCATGGCCGGCTCCTGCAATGTCCCGGGTGCCCACCCCGGGACATTGCTGTGTGCTATGACAGGGCGGGAGCACGGCTCCCGCCCTGTCATAGCAAACTCCTGCTTTGCTTCGTTGAAGCGAGAGCAGGAAACCTGCTCTCGCTTCAACTAAGCGAAGCAGAATTGCTTTTGGGCAAGGGGAGCTGCATGTTAGCATCTCCCCTTGCCCAAAAGCAGTGCAGGCTCCCGCAGAAGGCGGGGAGCCGGCAGGGACCGTGGGGGCATTGGGGCTCCCACCACGGTCCCCAACTTGAGGGCCTGCCCCAGGGGATGGGATCCCCGGGGCCAGAAGTGGCCTCAGGAGGGGGGCCACGTGGCCCCCTTCCAAATTAAAAAAAACAAAAAAACAAGGCTGACCAGGCCCCGGGGGATGGGGTCCCCGGGGCCATAATTGGCCCAGGGGAGGGGGGCCACGCGGTCCCCCTCCTGGGAAAATATTTTTTTTTCAAATTAAAAAACGAGGCCGGGCCCCGGGGGATGGGGTTCCTGGGGCCAGAGGTGGCCCACGGGAGGGGGGCCACGCAGCCCCCCTCCCAGGAGAAATAAAAAAATAAAATAAAAAAACAAGGCCAAGCCCCGGGGGATGGGGTCCCCGGGGCCAATAGTGGCCCAGGGAAGGGGGCCATGTGGCCCCCTTCCCGTTTTTTTTAATTAGAAAAACAAAAAAATGCTCAGGCCCTGGGGGATGGGGTCCCCAAGGCCCAAAAAATAATTACGGGAAGGGGGGGCCACACAGCCCACCCTTCCAAAAACCAAAAGCCGCCATTCCCCGGACGCCCCGACCCCTCCATGCACCACTGTGCAAACGCACCTCCTGGCGCGTTATGAATTGGGGGATTAAGTCCCCTTGGTTCCTGAGGGTCCCTGGGGGCCAACTAGCCCACCAGGTACCTCCAGTAAGCCCCACACAGTGGGATTGCTGAGAGGTGGTCTGAGGCCACGCCCCTTTCTACACCACTCTACAAACGCGCCTCTTGGCGCACTGCTGGTGGGGCGATGAGGTCTTCTTGTGTCCTGAGGACCTCAGGACACAAGTGGACTTCATCCCCCGAGCAGCAGTGTGCCAGGAGGCGCTTTTGCAGAGTGGTGTAAAAAGGGGGCACGGCCTCAGACCACTCTCAGCAATCCAGCTGTGTGGGGCTTACTGGAGGTAACAGGAGGGCTAGTTGGCCCCCAGGGACCCTCTGGAGGCAAGGGGACTTCATCCCCCAACCAAGAGCGCGCCAGGAGGCACATTTGCAGAGTGGTGGAGAAAGGGGGCATGGCCTATGTCCACCACTCAGCAGTCCCACTGTGTGGGGCTTACTGGAGGTAACAGGTAGGCTAGTTGGCCCCTAAGGACCCCCAGCAGCGAAGGGGACTTCAGTCCACTTTACTCCTAAGAGACTTTGGGAGCCAAGAAGCACTCCTGGTACCTCCTGTAAGTCCTACGCAGCGGAACTGCTAAGCGCTGGTTGGAAGCCCAGCCCCCTTTCTCCAGCACTCTGCAAACGCGACTAGTAGTTAAAGAAGCATTTGCACTGCAATAGGTCTTGCATTTGCGAGAGTTAGAGCTATTGGCGTTGTAAATGTAAATGTTTTTTACTAATGTTTTTGGAGTGGAGTGGATGTACGTTGTGTGTAGTGAAATTATGTGGTATGTTGTGCAGTGAAATTATGTGCATAGAAAGTATGTGGTATTTAGTCTATAGCTATTATGTAGAGTGGGATTATGTGTTATGGAGAGTAATTATGTGATATGGTAGTCTGTGTTGTGGAGTGGTAACCTCAGGTTTAGTCTTCCTCGTTTCCATAGAAGCTAAACTATAAACTCTATGAGACAAAAAAGAAGGAAGCACTGAGGAGCACTTCTGGACCTAGTCAGAGGTATGAGCAGGGCCACTGGAATTATGCGACTGTTCAGCTGCTCCGATTTTCGCATAATTATACATTTTCCGCATTTGCCACATAATCCATCATCTGCTGCATAATCTGCAGATTTGAACAAAAAAACCTGTTTCTATCTCAAACGGCTCAAACGTTACCAAAAATGCAGCGACAAGTGTTACAGTGTGGTGTTACTTATTGCTAAATGTGGGTGTTAAATTGGTACTAATGGTGGGCAAACCACTCTTGCTTCTTTCTGCGCCTCTCTTGCCTCTTTCTGCATTTCTGTTGCTTCTTTCTGCACCTTTCTTTCTTTTTCTGCACTTCGTTTGCCTCTTTCTGCTTATCTCTTCCACTTTCTGCACCTCTCTTGCCTATTTCTGCACCTCTGTTGCCTCTTTCTGCACCTCACTTGCTTTTTCTGCACCCCTGATGTCTCTTTCTGCACTTGTCTTCCCTCTTTTTGCACCTCTCTTGCCTCTTTCTACATCTCACTTGCCTCTTTCTGCACTTTTCTTACTTCTTTCTACACCTCTGTTCCTTCTTCCAGCAATTCTCTTGCCTCTTTCTGCACCTCACTTGCTTCTTTCTGCACACCTCTTGCCTCTTTCTGCACCCCTCTTCCCTCCTTGTGCAACTCTCTTGCCTCTTTCTACACCCCTCTTCCCTCTTTCTGCAGTTCTCTTGCCTCTTTGTGCACCTCTGTTCCTTCTTTCTGCACTTCTTTTGTTTCTTTCTGCACATCTCTTGCTTCTTTCTGTACCCCTCTTGCCTCTTTCTGCCCCCCTGCTTCCCTCTTTCTGCACCTCTTATGCCTCTTTATGTACCCCTCCTGCCTGTTTCTGCACGTCTCTTGCCTCTTTCTGCATTTCTCTTGCCTCTTTCTGCACCCCTCTTGCCTCTTTCTGCAACTCCTTTGCTTCATTATGCACTTCCCATGCTTCTTTCTGTACCTGTCTTGCTTCTTTCTGCACCCCTGTTGTCTCTTTCTGCACTCGTCTTCCCTCTTTTTGCACCTCTCTTGCCTCTTTCTACATCTCAGTTGCCTCTTTCTGCACTTTTCTTGCTTCTTTCTACACCTCTGTTCCTTCTTTCAGCAATTCTCTTGCCTCTTTCTGCACCTCACTTGCTTCTTTCTGTACCCCTCTTGCCTCTTTCTGCACCCCTATTCCCTCTTTGTGCAACTCTCTTGCCTTTCTACACCTCTTTTCCCTCTTTCTGCAGTTCTCTTGCCTCTTTCTGCACCTCTGTTCCTTCTTTCTGCACTTCTTCTGTTTCTTTCTGCACATCTCTTGCTTCTTTCTACACCCCCATTCCTCTTTCTGCACCCCTCTTCCCTCTTTTTCCACCCCTCTTGCCTCTTTCTGCACCTCTGTTGCTTCTTCCTGCACTACTCTTGCTTCTTTCTGCACCTCTCTTGCTTCTTTCTGCACCACTTGTGCTTCTTTCTGCACCCCTCTTCCCTCTTTCTGCACCGCTCTTGCCTCTTTCTGCACCCCTGTTCCTTCTTTTTGCTCTTCTTTTGTTTCTTTCTGCACCTCTCTTGCTTCTTTCTGCACCCCTCTCACCACTTTCTCCACCCCTGTTCCCCCTTTTTGCATCTCTGTTGCTTCTTTCTGCACTTCTCCTGCTTCTTTCTCCACCCCTCATCCCTCTTTCTGCACCTTCTGTTGCTTCTTTCTGCACTTCTCTTGCTTCTTTCTGCACCTCTCTTCCCTCTTTCTGCTCCCCTATTGCCTCTTTCTGCACTTCTGTTCCTTCTTTCTGCACTTCTTTTGTTTCTTTCTGCAACACTCTCGATTCTTTCAGTATCCTCTTGCCTCTTTCTCCACCCCACTTCCCCTTTCTGCATCTCTGTTGCTTCTTTATGCACTTTTCTTGCTTCTTTCTGCACCTCTCTTGCTTCTTTCTGCACCCCTCGTGCCTCTTTCTGTACCCCTCTTGCCTCTTTCTGCACCCTTCTTCCCTCTTTCTGCACTCCTCTTGCCTCTTTCTGCACCTCTGTAGCTTCTTTCTGCACTTCTTATGTTTCTTTCTGCATCTCTATTGCCTCTTTCTGCACCCCTCTTGCCTCTTTCTGCAACTCCTTTGCTTCATTCTGCACTTCCCATGCTTATTTCTGCACCTGGCTTGCTTCTTTCTGCACCCCTGTTGTCTCTTTCTGCACTCGTCTTCCCTCTTTTTGCACCTCTCTTGCCACTTTCTATATCTCACTTGCCTCTTTTTGCACTTTTCTTGCTTCTTTCTACACCTCTGTTCCTTCATTCAGCAATTCTCTTGCCTCTTTCTGCACCTCACTTGTTTCTTTCTGCACCCCTCTTGCCTCTTTCTGCACCCCTATTCCCTCTTTGTGCAACTCTCTTCCCTCTTTCTGCACCCCTGTTCCTTCTTTTTGCTCTTCTTTTGTTTCTTTCTGCACATCTCTTGCTTCTTTCTGCACCACCATGCCTCTTTCTGCACCCTTCTTCCCTCTTTTTACACCCCTCTTCCCTCTTTCTGCACCCCTGTTCCTTCTTTTAGCTCTTCTTTTGTTTCTTTCTGCACCTCGCTTGCTTCTTTCTGCACCCCTCTCACCACTTTCTCAACCCCTGTTCCTCCTTTTTGCATTTCTGTTGCTTTTTTCCGCACTACTCTTGCTTCTTTCTGCACCTCTCTTGCTTCTTTCTGCACCACTTGTGCTTCTTTCTGCACCCCTCTTCCCTCTTTCTGCACCCCTCTTGCCTCTTTCTGCACCCCTGTTCCTTCTTTTCGCTCTTCTTTTGTTTCTTTCTGCACCTCTCTTGCTTCTTTCTGCACCCCCTCACCACTTTCACCACCTCTGTTCCCCCTTTTTGCATCTCTGTTGCTTCTTTCTGCACTTCTCTTGCCTCTTTCTCCAGCCCTCATCCCTCTTTCTGCACCTTCTGTTGCTTCTTTCTGCACTTCTCTTGCTTCTTTCTGCACCTCTGTCCCGTCTTTCTGCAACCCTTGTGCCTCTTTCTGCACCTCTCTTCCCTCTTTCTGCTCCCCTATTGCCTCTTTCTGCACCTCTGTTCCTTCGTTCTGCACTTCTTTCTGCATTTCTCTTGCTTCTTTCTGTATCCTCTTGCCTCTTTCTCCACCCCACTTCCCCCTTTCTGCATATCTGTTGTTTCTTTCTGCACTTCTCCTGCTTCTTTCTCTACCCCTCCTCCCTCTTTCTGTACCTTCTGTTGCTTCTTTCTGCACTTCTCTTGCTTCTTTCTGCACCTCTCTTCCCTCTTTCTGCTCCCCTATTGCCTCTTTCTGCACCTCTGTTCCTTCTTTCTGCACTTATTTTGTTTCTTTCTGCGACACTCTTGCTTCTTTCTGTATCCTCTTACCTCTTTCTCCACCCCACTACCCCCTTTCTGCATCTCTGTTGCTTCTTTATGCACTTCTCTTGCTTCTTTCTGCACCTCTCTTGCTTCTTTCTGCACCCCTCATGCCTCTTTCTGCACTCCTCTTGCCTCTTTCTGCACCTCTGTTGCTTCTTTCTGCACTTCTTATGTTTCTTTCTGCACCTCTCTTGCTTCTTTCTGTACCCCTCTTGCCTCTTTCTCCACCCCTCTACCCACTTTTTTAATCTCTTTTGCTTCTTTCTGCACTTCTTTTGTTTCTTTCTGCACATCTGTTGCTTCTTTCTGTACCCCTCTTGCCTCTTTCTGCACCCGTCTTCCCTCTTTCTGCACCTCTTTTGCCTCTTTCTGTACCCCTCCTGCCTGTTTCTGCACGTCTCTTGCCTCTTTCTGCACTTCTCTTGCCTCTTTCTGCACCCCTCTTGCCTCTCTCTGCAACTCCTTTGCTTCATTCTGCACTTCCCATGCTTCTTTCTGCACCTGTCTTGCTTCTTTCTGCACCCCTGTTGTCTCTTTCTGCACACATGTTCCCTCTTTTTGCACCTCTCTTGCCTCTTTCTACATCTCACTAGCCTCTTTCTGCACTTTTCTTGCTTCTTTCTACACCTCTGTTCCTTCTTTCAGCAATTCTCTTGCCTCTTTCTGCACCTCACTTGCTTCTTTCTGCACCCCTCTTGCCTCTTTCTGCACCCCTCTTCCCTCTTTGTGCAACTCTCTTGCCTTTCTACACCTCTTTTCCCTCTTTCTGCAGTTCTCTTGCCTCTCTCTGCACCTCTGTTCCTTCTTTCTGCACTTATTTTGTTTCTTTCTGCACATCTCTTGCTTCTTTCTGCACCCCATGCCTCTTTCTGCACACCTCTTCCCTCTTTTTACACCCCTCTTGCCTCTTTATGCACCTCTGTTGCTTCTTCCTGCACTACTCTTGCTTCTTTCTGCACCTCTCTTGCTTCTTTCTGCACCACTTGTGCTTCTTTCTGCACCCCTCTTCCCTCTTTCTGCACCCCTCTTGCCTCTTTCTGCACCCCTGTTCCTTCTTTTCGCTCTTCTTTTGTTTCTTTCTGCACCTCTCTTGCTTCTTTCTGCACCCCTCTCACTACTTTCTCTACCCCTGTTCCCCCTTTTTGCATCTCTGTTGCTTCTTTCTGTACTTCTCTTGCCTCTTTCTCTACCCCTCATCCCGGTTTCTGCACCTTCTGTTGCTTCTTTCTGCACCTCTGTCCCTTCTTTCTGCAACCCTTGTGCCTCTTTCTGCACCTCTCTTCCCTCTTTCTGCTCCCCTATTGCCTCTCTCTGCACCTCTGTTACTTCTCTCTGCACTTCTTTTGTTTCTTTCTGCATTTCTCTTGCTTCTTTCTGTATCCTCTTGCCTCTTTCGCCACCCCACTTCCCCCCTTTCTGCATCTCTGTTGCTTCTTTCTGCACTTCTCTTGCTTCTTTCTCCACCCCTCATCCCTGTTTCTGCACCTTCTGTTGCTTCTTTCTGCACTTCTCTTGCTTCTATCTGCACCTCTCTTCCCTCTTTCTGCTCCCCTATTGCCTCTTTCTGCACCTCTGTTCCTTCTTTGTGTACTTTCTGCAACTCTCTTGCTTCTTTCTGTATCCTCTTGCCTCTTTCTCCACCCCACTTCCCCCTTTCTGCATCTCTGTTGCTTCTTTCTGCACTTGTCTTGCTTCTTTCTGCACCTCTCGTGCCTCTTTCTGCATCCCTCATGCCTCTTTCTGCATCCCTCTTCCCTCTTTCTGCACTCCTCTTGCCTCTTTCTGTACCTCTGTTGCTTCTTTATGCACTTCTTATGTTTCTTTCTGCACCTCTCTTGCTTCTTTCTGCACCCCTCTTGCCTCTTGCATCTTTCTCCACCCCTCTACCCCCTTTTTTCATCTCTTTTGCTTCTTTCTGCACCTCTGTTGCTTCTTTCTGCACTTCTCTTGCCTCTTTCTGCACCCCTGCTGCTTCATTCTGCACTTCCCATGCTTCTTTCTGCACCTCTCTTGCTTCTTTCTGCACCACTTGTGCTTCTTTCTGCACTCACCTTCCCTCTTTCTGCACCTCTCTTGCCTCTTTCTACATCTCACTTGCCTGTTTCTGCACTTTTCGTGCTTCTTTCTACACCTCTGTTGCTTCTTTCTGCACTTCTCTTGCCTGTTTCTGTACCTCTCTTGCCTCTTTCTGCACCTCTGTGGCTTCTTTCTGCACTGCTTATGTTTCTTTCTGCACCTCTCTTGCTTCTTTCTGCACCCCTCTTGCCTCTTTCTCCACCCCTCTAACCCATTTTTTCATCTCTGTTGCTTCTTTCTGCACCTCTGTTGCTTCTTTCTGCACTTCACTTGCCTCTTTCTGGACCCCTGCTGCTTCATTCTGCACTTCCCATGCTTCTTTCTGCACCTGTCTTGCTTCTTTCTGCACCATTTGTGCTTCTTTCTGCACTCATCTTCCCTCTTTCTGCACCTCTCTTGCCTCTTTCTACATCTCACTAGCCTCTTTCTGCACTTTTCTTGCTTCTTTCTACACCTCTGTTCCTTCTTTCAGCAATTATCTTGCCTCTTTCTGCACCTCACTTGCTTCTTTCTGCACCCCTCTTGCCTCTTTCTGCACCCCTCTTCCCTCTTTGTGCAACTCTCTTGCCTTTCTTAACCTCTTTTCCCTCTTTCTGCAGTTCTCTTGCCTCTCTCTGCACCTCTGTTCCTTCTTTCTGCACTTCTTTTGTTTCTTTCTGCACATCTCTTGCTTCTTTCTGCACCCCCATGCCTCTTTCTGCACACCTTTTCCCTCTTTTTACACCCCTCTTGCCTCTTTATGCACCTCTGTTGCTTCTTCCTGCACTACTCTTGCTTCTTTCTGCACCTCTCTTGCTTCTTTCTGCACCACTTGTGCTTCTTTCTGCACCCCTCTTCCCTCTTTCTGCACCCCTCTTGCCTCTTTCTGCACCCCTGTTCCTTCTTTTCGCTCTTCTTTTGTTTCTTTCTGCACCTCTCTTGCTTCTTTCTGCACCCCTCTCACTACTTTCTCTACCCCTGTTCCCCCTTTTTGCATCTCTGTTGCTTCTTTCTGTACTTCTCTTGCCTCTTTCTCTACCCCTCATCCCTGTTTCTGCACCTTCTGTTGCTTCTTTCTGCACCTCTGTCCCTTCTTTCTGCAACCCTTGTGCCTCTTTCTGCACCTCTCTTCCCTCTTTCTGCTCCCCTATTGCCTCTTTCTGCACCTCTGTTACTTCTCTCTGCACTTCTTTTGTTTCTTTCTGCATTTCTCTTGCTTCTTTCTGTATCCTCTTGCCTCTTTCTCCACCCCACTTCCCCCCTTTCTGCATCTCTGTTGCTTCTTTCTGCACTTCTCTTGCTTCTTTCTCCACCCCTCATCCCTGTTTCTGCACCTTCTGTTGCTTCTTTCTGCACTTCTCTTGCTTCTTTCTGCACCTCTCTTCCCTCTTTCTGCTCCCCTATTGCCTCTTTCTGCACCTCTGTTCCTTCTTTCTGCACTTCTTTTGTTTCTTTCTGCAACTCTCTTGCTTTTTTCTGTATCCTCTTGCCTCTTTCTCCACCCCACTTCCCCCTTTCTGCATCTCTGTTGCTTCTTTCTGCACTTCTCTTGCTTCTTTCTGCACCTCTTGTGCCTCTTTCTGCATCCCTCATGCCTCTTTCTGCATCCCTCTTCCCCCTTTCTGCACTCCTCTTGCCTCTTTCTGTACCTCTGTTGCTTCTTTATGCACTTCTTATGTTTCTTTCTGCACCTCTCTTGCTTCTTTCTGCACCCCTCTTGCCTCTTGCATCCTTCTCCACCCCTCTACCCCCTTTTTCATCTCTTTTGCTTCTTTCTGCACCTCTGTTGCTTCTTTCTGCACTTCTCTTGCCTCTTTCTGCACCCCTGCTGCTTCATTCTGCACTTCCCATGCTTCTTTCTGCACCTCTCTTGCTTCTTTCTGCACCACTTGTGCTTCTTTCTGCACTCACCTTCCCTCTTTCTGCACCTCTCTTGCCTCTTTCTACATCTCACTTGCCTGTTTCTGCACTTTTCGTGCTTCTTTCTACACCTCTGTTGCTTCTTTCTGCACTTCTCTTGCCTGTTTCTGTACCTCTCTTGCCTCTTTCTGCACCTCTGTGGCTTCTTTCTGCACTTCTTATGTTTCTTTCTGCACCTCTCTTGCTTCTTTCTGCACCCCTCTTGCCTCTTTCTCCACCCCTCTAACCCATTTTTTCATCTCTGTTGCTTCTTTCTGCACCTCTGTTGCTTCTTTCTGCACTTCTCTTGCCTCTTTCTGCACCCCTGCTGCTTCATTCTGCACTTCCCATGCTTCTTTCTGCACCTCTCTTGCTTCTTTCTGCACCATTTGTGCTTCTTTCTGCACTCATCTTCCCTCTTTCTGCACCTCTCTTGCCTCTTTCTATATCTCACTTGCCTCTTTATGCACTTTTCTTGCTTCTTTCTACACCTCTGTTGCCTCTTTCTGCACTTCTCTTGCCTGTTTCTGTACCTCTCTTGCCTCTGTCTGCACCTCTGTGGCTTCTTTCTGCACTTCTTATGTTTCTTTCTGCACCTCTCTTGCTTCTTTCTGCATCCCTCTTGCCTCTTTCTCCACCCCTCTGCCCCTTTTTCATCTCTGTTGCTTCTTTCTGCACCTCTGTTGCTTCTTTCTGCACTTCTCTTGCCTCTTTCTGCACCCTTGCTGCTTCATTCTGTAATTCCCATGCTTCTTTCTGCACCTTTCTTGCTTCTTTCTGCACCACTTGTGCTTCTTTCTGCACTCATCTTCCCTCTTTCTGCACTTCTCTTGACTGTTTCTGTACCTCTCTTGCCTCTTTTCTGCACCTCATTTGTTTCTTTCTGCACTCTTGCCTCTTTCTGCACCCCTCTTCCCTCTTTGTGCAACTCTCTTGCCTCTTTCTACACCTCTCATCCCTCTTTCTGCACCACTCTTGCCTCTTTCTGTACCTCTGTTGCTTCTTTCTGCACTTCTCTTGCCTCTTTCTGCTCCCTTCACGCCTCTTTCAGCACCTCTGTTGCTTCTTTCTGCACTGCTCTTGCCTCCTTCTGTACCTATGTTGTTTCTTACTGCACTGCTCTTGCTTCTTTATGCACCTCTCTTGCAAATTTCTGCACCCCTCTTGCCTCTTTCTGCATCTGTCTTGCCTCCTTATGCACCTCTGTTGGTTCTTTCTGCACTGCTCTTGCTTCTTTCTGCACCTCTTTTGCCTGTTTCTGCAAATCTCTTGCCTCCTCCTGCACCTCTGTTGCTTCATTTTTGCACTTCTCTTCCTCTTTCTGCACCTTTGTTGCTTCTTTCTGCATTTCTCTTGCTTCTTTCTGCACTTCTCTTGCTTCTTTCTGCACCCCTCTTGCCTCTTTCTGTACCCCTTTTGCTTCTTTATGCACCTCTCCCACCTCTTTCTGCACCTCTCTTGCCCTTTTCTGCAGTTCTATTGCCTCTTTCTGCCCCTCTTTTGCTTTTTTTCTACACTTTTCTTGCCTCTTTCTGTACCCCTCTTGCCTCTTTCTGCACCTCTGTTGGTTCTTTCTGCACTGCTCTTGCTTCTTTATGCACCTCTGCAGCAAATTTCTGCATTCCTCTTGCCTCTTTCTGTACCCCTCTTCCCTCTTTCTGCACCTCTCTTGCCTCTGTCTGCACACCTGTTCCCTCTTTCTGCACCCCTTTTGCCTGTTTCTGCAACTCTCTTGCGTCTTTCTGCAGTTTTCTTGGCTCCTTCTGCACCTCACTTGCCTCTTTCTGCACTTCTCTTGCTTCTTTCTGCACCCTTCTTCCCTTTTTCTGCACATCTCTTGCCTCTTTCTTCACCTCTCTTGCCTCATTCTGCCTATCTCTTGGTACTTCCTGCACTGCTCTTGTCTCTTTCTGCATCCTTCTTGCCTCTTTGAGCACCTCTTTTGCTTCTTTCTGTACTTCTCTCTCCTCTTTCTGCACCCCTCTCACCTCTTTCTGCACCTCTGTTGCTTCTTTCTGCACTTCTATTGACTCTTTCTGCACCTCTCTTGCTTCTTTCTGCATAACTGTTGTCTCTTTCTGCATCGCTATTGTCTCTTTCTGCACTTGTCTTTCCTCTTTCTGCACCTCTCTTGCTTCTTTCTGCACTTCTCTTGCTTCTTTCTGCACCTCTCTTGCTTCTTTCTGCACCCTTCTTCCCTTTTTTGCATCCCTCTTGCCTCTTCCTGCTGTTCTCTTGCAATTTTTTGCACCTCTCTTGCCTCTTTCTGTACCTCACTTGCCTCCTTCTGCACTTCTTTCCACACCTCTGTTGCTTCTTTCAGCAATTCTCTTGCCTCTTTCTGCACTTCTTTTGCTTGTTTCTGCACCTCTCTTGCGTCTTTCTACACCTCCCTTGCTTCTTTCTGCACCCCTCTTGCCTCTTTCTCCACCCCTCTTTTCTCTTTCTGCACCTCTCTTGCCTCTTTCTGCACCTTTCCTGCCTGTTTCTGTACCTCTCTTGTCTCTTTCTGTACCTCTGTTGGTTCTTTCTGCACTTCTCTTGCTGTTTCTGCACGCTTCGTGCTTCTTTCAGCACCTCTGTTGCTTCTTTCTGCACTTCTCTTTATTCTTTCTGCACCCCTCCTGCCTCTTTCTGTACCTCTCTTGCCTCTTTGTGCACCTCTCCTACCTTTTTCTGCTCCCCTCTTGCTTCTTTTTGCACCTCTGTTGGTTCTTTCTGCACTGCTCTTGCTTCTTTCTCCACCTCACTTGCCTCTTTCTGCACTTCTCTTGCTTCTTTCTACACCTCTGTTGCTTCTTTCAGCAATTCTCTTGCCTGTTTCTGTACTTCTCTTCCTTCTTTTTGCACCCCTCCTGCCTCTTTCTGTACCTCTCTTGCCTCTTTGTGCACCCCTCCTACCTCTTTCTGCACCCCTCTTGCCTCTTTTTGCACCTCTGTTGGTTCATTCTGCACTGCTCTTGTTTCTTTCTGCACCCCTCTTGCCTCTTTCTGCGCCCCTCTTTTCTCTTTCTGCACCTCCCTTGCCTCTTTCTGCACCCCTGGTCCCTCTTTCTGCACCTTTCCTGCCTGTTTCTGCACCTATCTTACCTCTTTCTGTACCAACCATAGGTTTCAGGGACGTTATAGTTATAAATTAGCATTTAAAAAACCTTAGAAATTCACTGGAAAAACCACAGGTTTCAGGGACTTTATAGTTAGTTGGACATTTCACTCGTACAAAACCAGAGAAATTCGGCCGTTATGGTTAGTTGTGCTAACTATATCTCGAGCCCCGCAATGCACTGCTGATGACGTCACATATTACATCATTCATGACATGGTCAGTGACATCCCTGACGACATCACTGATGACATCTCAAATGACATCACTGATGACATCACTGATGACATCATCCACGTGATAATCTGATACACCTCCTCACACCCTAATATAACCTTTGATACACCCACTCTAAAATACAGACTACCTTTTCGAAACCATAGACACACCAATACCAGTTACTACATACCCACTCACTGATTCCTACGTCTACACACACATCCACTTATTCACCCATACAGTCACTCATACATGCAGTCACTCATCAATACAGCCACTATTATATGCACTCATGCACCCATATAGACACTCACACACCGCCACTCATCCATAGATTTACTCACACAGTTACTCAGTCATGCAAAGAATCAATCACACTCCCATTTACTCACCTATACAGTTATACACACACCACCTCACTTATTCATACAGATACTAACACATACTTACTCTCTTATACAATCACTGATACAAGCACACACTCATCCATACAGCCACTCTCACAATCACTCACTCTCACATATAGTCATTTATATACTCCAACACTCACATATACTGCCTATTACATATGTAGTTACTCACACATGTACCACTGAGACATCCATTAACTAACCAACACACCCATACACACACTCACCCACCCATACAGCTCTTCACAGATGCACTCTTGAACATATACACCCAGTGAATCACCCACTCACACATCTATGCACAGAGTCCCACACCCCCACCCACCCACACAGACACCCAGGCACCCATACAGATACTCAGACAACCAATCAATAACCCATACAGACACTCATGTAGCTACTCACCAACCCATGCCGTCGCTTACACACCAACTGACACATTGATACAGACATTCACACAGTTTAGTCACTAACCCATGCATTCACTAAAACACATTTAATCACTCACTTATACAGTTACTCACGCACCTACTAAATCATCCATTCAGACACTTATACACCCACTCATTCTTCAATACACCTTGGCATATATATATATAAAACATATTTAAACTTTACAGAAACACACAGTCACTGGATGATGTCATCAGTGATGTCATTTGAGATGTCATCAGTGATGTCACTGACCATGTCATGAATGATGTAATATGTGACATCATCAGCAGTGCATTGCGGGGGCGCGAGTTATAGTTAGCTCAACTAACTAGAACGCCCGAATTTCTCTGGTTTTGTACGAGTGAAATGTCCAACTAACTATAACGTCCCTGAAACCTGTGGTTTTTTCAGTGAATTTCTAAGGTTTTTTAAATGCTAATTTCTAACTATGACGTCCCTGAAACCTATGTTTTTTTCATTGAATATATATATATATACACATATATATATATATATATATATATATATATATATATATATATATATATATATCCCACCACAAGGCAAAAGCGCGTTCACCTTACCCGGTCCTCAAATGGCGGCGTTCCGTAGCGGGTGGCGAGCCCCTATCTCTCCTTCCAACAGCTGCTACACCTTATCCAAACGGCAAGCCACGGACACAGTTGGTTTGTAAATGGTTGTTTAATTATTCCTGGCAACCCAACGCGTTTCGAGGCCACACGCCTCTTGTTCACGAGTAACATTACTGCCAATGCGGAAGTGATTAAATACACATGTGACACACATACATTGTGAACATAATAGGCAGACTTTTCATTAATTATCGAGTTACTTCACTCAGTGTTTAAATCATTCTTAATATTATCCGTGACTTTACATCATCCGATAATCACATTTTGTACATTATTGACAAGTGGGAAAGAGATTACTTGGCATAAAGCTTTGCTCAACCATACGTCACCATGGTTGTATTGCACTAGTGTGTCTCAATAAAGATTTGAATCAACTTTATTACCGATAGCACCATTCCCGTATTATGGCTGTTTTCTAGTTCAATCCCCTTCTAAGGATACGTTCGGGGAAAACATCCAATACTTCTATTTGTGAACAATGTCACATTAATACGAATGTGTTTTGTAAAGGCACTGCCCCAGTGGGCAAAAGCACTTAAAATCAAACCCGAATTGATCACGGGTGATTGGGTGAATAAGATTAACCCCATCTCATGTCCCTATGTCACTAAGACTGGACTCGCTCCCCGGATGTATTTACAAAGAAGTGGGTAAAATCTCTCTAAGTGTGCCCCAAATTAAATGACGGGTAAATGGGTGAATTTGGTGAAAATACTGCCCCAGTGGGCAAAATCACTCTAAGTATACCCCAAATCGCTAACGGGTGATTGGGTAAATGAGATTAATGTCCTCTTATTACCAGATGTCACAATGGGCGGGACTGGCTACATAGTTAATCTAGCCCAAGTGGGCAAATGTTCTAAATGTCAATTCATAATGTCACCATGAGATGTAGTAGATATTATAGCTCCGATGCCTTCCACTTGTACCAATACAAATCTTCAGGTCTGTAAAAACATAAAAACATAAAATTTGTGTTAAATTCATTGTCACGTATTACTTCATACAGCAACATTGAACAAAAACTGAAGCGAGGTTAAAAACTGTTAAAAGTATCATCTTTCAAGACCACTGACATTTCATCTGATTATAAAAGAGCAATATCATTGATTCATTTATACACCCTTGGTGTAAGCCGTGGTGGTCTTAACCTAAATGGACTGACAATTCTTCGTCTCCATTGTGGCCAGTGGGGGCAAGTGTTCTGTATTGAATTATTAGCTTTGATTCTAAACGTCTCAAATCCTGTATATATTACCCACTGGCAGTAGTTATAGTTAGGACCATGTTTCCATAGGAAAAGAGTTTTTTGGCTATAACTTTGACGTTGTTTGACAAATCTTCATGACATTTTCCCAAAAACATGCACCGGTATTTCTAGCTGACCATGGAAAGTTTCGGGGTGATCCCTCAAGAAGGGGCTGAGAGAAAGAGGGGTAAACCACTGAACGGAATAACACAACATTTGGCAGAAAAGTAGCTTTTGGTTAGCAGATTACGCTTTTTGGTATTTGGTGTAAATCTGTTCAGTAGTTTGTGAGAAATTAAAGAGAAATTCAAATTTGTATATCTACTACTCTGCGAATAATGAGGAGCTTGTGCAGAGATCAGCAGAGCTCTGATTGACTGCCAACACTTCAACCAGGAAGTGTTGCCAGCCATCATGGGACTCGGCTTTAGCTGAGTCTCAAATAAATGCAAAAAAAAGAAAAGGGGGCAGAGTAGGAATACCCTAGCCACCCAGCCTTGGTCCTTGGGTCCCAGAGGGTCTAAATTTGTGTATATTCGTGAATATTGCTGTGAATTAAAAAAAAACAAGTGCGGTTTCCTGCACTTGTTTTTAATGTTGCACCCAGGTGGGTCAGGTCCCAGGGCATGCCGAGATTCAGAAAAAATGGAGGGCCCCCACCTCCCCGAGCTTATGTAAATTATGATGGGGGGCCTTGTGTACCCCACCAGGCCCTGGGGGCCACTAGCTCCCCGAGGCTACAGTAAATATTAAAGAGGCAGTCCGCGCGGACCCCCAGCTCCGGGAACCACCACGTCCTGGGGGCCAGATAGTTTTTTTAAAATGAACTTGGGGGTCACGGGGCCACCCTCCTGGGCCATATTCGGCCCCAGGGACCACCACCTCCCCGTGGCCGACCGTTCACAACAAAGAGGGGGGGCACGCGACCCCCCTCCTGGAGCTAATATTGGCGCTGGGGACTGCAACCCCCAGGGCCGGCTCCTGCTATGTCCCTGGGCACCCACCCCGTGACATAGCTGTTTGCTTTTGCTTGGCGGGAGCTGTGCAAAAGCAAACACTCTACTTCCAACAAGCGAAAGCTGTCAAACAGCTCTCGCTTGCTGGGAGCAGAGTTTTTATCAATTGCTCTACAATTGCTCTTGCAAGCAGGGAGCTCCCTGTGTGCAAGAGCAATGCCGGGTCCCTCAGGAGGCGGGGAGCCAGCTGGGACTGTGGGGCCTTGAGGCTTCCCCCGTGGTCCCATAAAACACTGGGTGCCATGGGTGGGACCATGGCACCCAGGGAGGCATGGCTGGACCCTGGGGATGGGGTACCCGGGCCAAAACTGCCCTGGAGAGGGGGGTCACGTGGCTCCCCTACCCATCCAATTAAGGCCGGGCCCCGGGGTATGGGGTCCCCGGGCCTAAATCAACCCACGGAGGAGGGCTGCACTGCCCCCTCCCCCATTGAATAGTGGTGGGCCCCGGGAGATGGGGTCTTCAGGCTGTAATCAGCTGGGGGAGAGGGGCCGTGTGGTCGACTTCCCCCTTTGAATAGTGGCCAGGCCCCAGGGGATAGGGTCCCTTGGGTGAAAATTGGCCTGGGAGGGGGGCCGTGTGTCCCCCATGCCTCATTGAATTGAGGCCGGGCCCCAGGTTATAAAGACGTACAAGGAACCATCAGATTGCCAAACGCACACAAGGTCGTTGGAGACATTTCCTCGTAGTGCATTACACAGCTGTAGTGTAGAATAGACACTGAGCATTTAACCAATGAGGCAGCAGTAGCACTTACTAAGTAACCAGTAGAAAGTACTCTAATTGGATAGACATTTTGTGCAAAACTGTGGAATCTTGTTTGATAAACGGGTAAGTGAGCTTCCATTCTGGCTATGATGCTCATTTCACAGAAATTAAACCTCAACAGTAAGCACTTACAATATAAACATAGCAGGTGCCCCAGTTGAAGCTCCACTTCTGAAAAGAACAAATGATCCTAACTCCTGGGCTTTGTGAAGGCAAAGCAAGTGTGTTTTCTCGGCTTCCACAATGAAAGACGATGTGAAATCCTTCATGGAGGTGAATGCATTTCTGATCTATTGGAGGGCAAACTGTATGTGACTGTATGTGAGTGAGTGGCTGTGGACTCTTTTTGGATAAAGGAACAGGTCCAGTTCCATTCTGGCCCAGTCACTGACACATCTACTGACACACCCACACAGAAAATTAGACACCCACTGACACACTTAGGCACTTACACACCTGCTGACAGACACACTCAGACACAGATACACTCACTCAGACACTCACTAACCCATGCACAGACCTACTCAGACACTCACACGTACTCGTAGACCCACTCAGACACTCATGCACCCACTCACAGACATATGCAGACACTCTCACACCCTCTCACAAACTAGCTCAGGCACTCATGCACCCACTCACACAACCACTCAGACCCATTCAGACACTCATGTATCCACTCACAGACCCACTCAGACATATAAACCCACTCAAAGACCTACTCAGAGACTCATGCACCAACTCACAGACCCACTCAGAGACTCATGCACTGACTAACAGACCCACTCACACACTCAGGCACTCACTTACAGACAGACTCACACATTCATGGTAGCACTCACAAACCCACTCAGACACTATCACACCCACTTACAGACCCACTGAGACACTCACTCAGACACTTTCACTCAGACACCCACTCCCACACTCATGTATCCACTCACAGACCCAGTGAGACACTAACGCAACCAATCCCAGACACACACACTCACACACCCATTGAGACACTCATGCACTCACTCTCAAAGGTTACAGGTTACCGTTAGGAAATAAAATTTAAAAAAACCTTAGAAATTCACTTAAAAAACCAAATGTTACAGGGACGTCACAGTTAGAAAATAACATTTAAACAACTTTGAAATTCACTAAAAAAGTAAGTGGGTGTGTGAGTGGCTCTATGGATGATTGAAAGGTTGTGTGAGTACTTGTATGGGTCTGTGAATGGGTAAGTGAGTAGTTGTGTGGGTGTGTGAGTGGTTGTATGAGAGGTTGTATAGGGGTGTGAGTGGGTGTGTGATTGGTTCTGTTGATGATGTCATCAGCGATGTAATTTGAGATGGCCATGTCATGAGTGATGTGATATGTGAGGTCATAAGCAGTGTATTGGAGGGGCGTAAGTTATAGTAAGCTCAGGTAACTATAACTGGGTGAATTTCACTGGTCTTGTATGAGCCTAACTATAATGTCCCTGTAAGTGAATATATATATATGTATGGATATAATGCGGCCAGTCCCGGTCGCGAGGAAGCCCGCTGCTGATCCTAAGCAGATCCAGCGCTCTGAAGTTTAGAGCGTAAGGAGTGGAAAGGCTACATGCAGGAATGAAAATTGCACAGCGCAGCTACCACGGAGTCTACCTTCACCCACTTTGGTGTTTATTATGGAGTACTTTCGTGACTGATGGCAGTACCCACTGGGGCAAAACAAAGCGGAACTACAGGCTCCAGCATGCCTAGTGGCACTTGACATGGGAGGCGGAGCTATGTGTACTTATCAAGGCGTTCCCAATCAACACTGCCACAGCACTTCCTGAGCCCGTGAGCAAGAACTTTTCAGTTCGAAACGCGTTGGGTTGTGATTTTGGAAGATGACACTGTTTGTGTTCTGCGCAGGCAACATCCTTCATTAAAGGCTTACTTTCCACAGAGGCTCCTCAAATGGGTGTTTTCTTCGTGTATGGATATAATGTGGCCAGTCCCGGTCGCGAGGAAGCCTGCTGCTGATCCTAAGCAGATCCAGCGCTCTGAAGTTTAGAGCGTAAGGAGTGGAAAGGCTACGTGCAGGAATGCAAATTGCACAGTGCAGCTACCACGGAGTCTACCTTCACCCACTTTGGTGTTTATTATGGAGTACTTTCGTGACTGATGGCAGTACCCACTGGGGCAAAACGAAGTGGAACTACAGGCTCCAGCATGCCTAGTGGCACTTGACATGGGAGGCGGAGCTATGTGTACTTTCATCGCAGCTACAGCCCGAACTGCTGAACGGAATTACACCAAATTTGGCAAAAAGGTAGCCCTTGGTTCAGAGTCGTGCCTTTTGCTTAAATGGTGTAAATCCGTTCAGTAGTTCCTGAGAAATTTGAAAAAGAAAACACATATATATCTGGGCGGAGCCTAACCACACATGTCATCGTGAGTTGATTGGCTGTCAGCACTTCATCCTGGAATTGCTGGCAGCCATCTTGGGACCAATATAAATGATAGTACCCCATTGAAATGCATTGTAGTGAATCGAAGATTTTGAGGGTTACCAAAAGGAGAACTATAGAGGGTGATAACAGACTTTAGTTACATTAGAATTCATTTGTTGATGGTACCATACTAATTTCAGGAATTGTGGTGTGTTCTAAGGTGATTTTACCCTGTGAAAAACCTTCTGCAGGGATATCATGAATCATGTTTGAGAGAAAACTATTTTCACATGCTTGTCCCATACAGTTTTGGAAGGTGCTCCAGAAGCTAAAATGAGAGCATATTTTCTGTAAATTCACATTATCTTTCTCAGTCATGTGAGAATGAAGTCTGACATTCTCAGTAAAACATGTACATCCAACAAGGGCAGAGACTGTCAGTTGATTCCTTTGTGTTCTACTGCAGCTTCCCAGAGTGTTCTAAAGAACAATTAGAGTGCTAACAGCCTTACTTATGACAAAAGTATGGCACACCTGAAGCCATCTTGATTGGAATAAACTGGTAACACTTAAAACATTTAATTTAAAAAGGAACAAAATGATGGGGTTCATTTTGTCATAGAAATTATGGTTAGTGCTGTAGAAAGAAAAATTAGGACATGTTTTAAGTGTGATCTCAAATATCTTCCTGTTATATTTCAACAGGAGCAGCCTGTCAGTTAATGCCTTTGTGTTCTACTGCAGCTTCCCAGAGTGTTCTAAAGAACAACTAGAGAGCTAACAGTCTTACTTATGACAAAAGTATGGCACACCTGAAGCCATCTTGATTGGAATAAACTGGTAACACTTAAAACATTTAATTTAAAAAGGAACAAAATGATGGGGTTCATTTTGTCATAGAAATTATGGTTAGTGCTGTAGAAAGAAAAATTAGGACATGTTTCAAGTGTGATCTCAAATATCTTCCTGTTATATTTCAACAGGAGCAGCCTGTCAGTTGATGCCTTTGTGTTCTACTGCAGCTTCCCAGAGTGTTCTAAAGAACAACTAGAGCGCTAACAGTCTTACTTATGACAAAAGTATGGCACACCTGAAGCCATCTTGATTGGAATAAACTGGTAACACTTAAAACATTTAATTTAAAAAGGAACAAAATGAGGGGGTTCATTTTGCCATAGAAATTATGGTTAGTGCTTCAGAAAGAAAATTTAGGGCATGTTTTAAGTGAGATCTCAAATCCTCTTCTATTTCATTAGAAAATTCTGACATGCAGACTGAAACAATCACTTTCAATACCAGCAGTAGACTTCCAGTTAACTCCCTGGTGAGCAGTAGCTTTACTACAGTGATCTAATGAACAACTAGAGTGCTAACATTCTGAATTTATGGCAAATGTGTGACACATCTGAATGCCTTCTTGATGGAATCAAAGTAAAAAACTGAAAGCATTTCCTACTGAGGAGACTGCAGTAAATGACGAAATTAGGAAACTTCATAACAAATAAGTCTCCCAAGATGGCCACCAGAGAAAAAAGAGCCCAAATGTAGCACAAATATCACCCAGATGTAGCCCACATATAGCCCAATGACAGAAGTGTGCAAAACACTTTTTATTTTTAGTTTTTCTGCAGTTTTATATAGTGCAAACTGGTCAGGTATTGGAGCGTTACATCTTACTTGGACCCCTTATTGCGTATTTTGCACGAAGTACATGAGATTGATCTTGCGAAACATTGAACTTTACGATTCTGTTAACCTGAAGTTGCTCTGAACCGGGCTTTGTAACACCCGTTTTTACCTACTGGTTTTAATTAATTCTCACTGTATTGTATTAGGAAAGAGGATTTACTGTTCTTATGTACACTTTTATGATCTATGTTTCTAAATCAGATCAAATAAAGTTTAATGAATTCTATGGCAGGACGGAGGCGAGGATTATGCATATCTTTCCTCACTTTATTTGCATAGCAGTTCAAAGAAAACGTAACACAACAATCATTAAACAAAAGACTACACAACCCATGAACCATTAGGGGGTAGTCTCCAAGGCAACTATAGTCCAATCATATCACAGTCCATCGTATATAATATTGTGACGTCCCTTCCGCTTCCTCTTTCTTCACTGCTCATCAGTTAAGTGCATTTCTTACATTCTTGGCTTAACGTTGTTGCTGTTTGTATAGCGGTTTCTTGTGCACGTTATTAGCATTATTGCCTTGGTATTGTTTCATATTCCCTGCGCAGCAGGCTCTTGCCCAAGCGCGTTCTCCCCCTCGCAGTTTCTCCCGCTGTGTGCTCTGCGCGCGGTGAGATCCTGTCAGGCGCGTCTGGTCCGAGCGAGGCAGCTCCGTTGAGCGCTCACGCTGGTCTTTACGCACGTTTGGGAATCCGGTCACTCCTTTAGTGTCCGCTTGATTCCCGACCCACCCTCGCCTAATTTTGACACCGCTACGCGGTGATTTCCCCACACGGCCACATTAGTGACCAGCGCCACCTGGTGGTGGTAATTGGTATTGCGCCTCAGTCTATTCTTATAACAGCTTTGGGGAAAGCCCAGCTGTTGGAGCACCGGCGAGGGGGCTGTCTTAAGGATTTTAAGGGCATTTGTTCTGTGCTCACACCCTCTGCTATCATGTCTTCTCCAGAAGACCATTTTTACTCCTCCTACCAGGAAGTGGAGGAGGAATGGCCCCCAAACTTCTCCCTCCAGCAGTGGACCAAGCCCTCTCTCTGGCTATTTCTAGGGCGCTGGCTCCTCTTAGGGATCAGGTTGATAAGCTGGCGAAAAGCATCCCTGGGGTGTTCAGTGACCCAGATCTGGCGGGTCCAAGTAGCTCCCAGATGGGGAATAAAAGGGCCGTTAAGCATAACGCGGGGCACTTGGAAGGATTTGATAAACTTACGGAAACCTTCCTCAAGAGTGCGCGAACGCTAAAACATGCACCCTGCCGGGAGGAGGAGGGCCCCAGAGAAAATTGCGACACTGTCACCACTATTGTAGACCCCGACGGCGGGTTTCCCTTAGAGGGAGAGGGTGTATCGGAGGACGATTTCTCCTCCGATGAGGATAAGGACTCGGGCGTCCCTGGCGTCCAGAGTCCCCCTCCTCTCAGTCCCCGGTTGGGGACGGGGTCCACTCAGACATGTTCGAGCCTACCCAAATTTACCATCCTAGGTCGGCAGAGTGGACACTTGACGCCAAAGTGGCAGAGTATGTGGTGGGGAGAATCCATCAACCCCTTGAAAGGGAGGTCAGGAATAGGATGAGGGGAGAATGCCCCAGGCCCTCACTGAAGGGGAAGGTGGCACACACACCTGAAATTGATGAGAAACTATGTACCTTTTTCTCCAAGTATATGAGGGATCCCAAGAAAGGAATTGATAGGTCTTGGACGTGGTAGGGCCCTTGACCCAAATTATTCAATTGACGGAGCGTTCCAAAGAGTCAGGATCCCCTTTGTCCACGGATATTGTGGCTGGTTGGGCGCACTACCCTAAACCCTAAAACACTACCCCTCCACTACCCAAACACCACTGCACTACCCTAAACCCTAAAACACTACCCCCAGCACGACACCCTACACTACCCAAACATAACTGCACTACCCTAAACCCTAAAACACTACCACCAGCACGACTCCCTACACTACCCAAACACCACTGCACTACCCTAAACCCTAAAACACTACCCCCAGCACGACTCCCTACACTACCCAAACACTACTGCACTACACTAAACCCTAAATATACCCCCAGCATGACCTCCCACACTACACAAACACCACTGCACTACCCTAAACCTTAAAACACTACCCCCAGCACGACCCCCTACACTACCCAAACACCACTGCACTACCCTAAACCCTAAAACACTAACCCCAGCATGACCCCCTACACTACCCAAACACCACTGCACTACCCTATACCCTAAAACACGACCCCCTACACTACACAAACACGAC
The DNA here is from genome assembly GCA_963921515.1 of Calotriton arnoldi. Classification (NCBI taxonomy): domain Eukaryota; kingdom Metazoa; phylum Chordata; class Amphibia; order Caudata; family Salamandridae; genus Calotriton; species Calotriton arnoldi. Next base: position 295,219 of record CAWUFW010007797.1, on the reverse strand, counting down.
TGCACTACCCTAAACCCTAAAACACTACCCACAGCATGACCCCTTCACTACACAAACACTACTGCACTGCCCTAAACCCTAAAATACTACCCCAGCACTACCCCTACACTACCCAAACACCACTGCACTAACATAAACCCTAAAACACTACCCCCAGCACAACCCCCTACACTACACAAACACCACTGCACTACCCTAAACCCTAAAACACTACCCCCAGCACGACTATCTACACTACCCAAACACCACTGCACTACCCTAAACCCTAAATCTACCCCCAGCACGACCCCCTACACTACCCAAACACCACTGCACTACCCTAAACCATAAAACACTACCCCCAGCATGACCCCCTACACTACACAAACACCACTGCACTACCCTAAACCCTAAAACACTACCACCAGCATGACCCCTACACTACTCAAACACCACTGCACTACCCTAAACCCTAAAACACTACCCCAGCATGACCCCCTACACTACCCATACACCACTGCACTACCCTAAACCCTAAAACACTACCCCCAGCACGACCCCCTACACTACTGCACCACCCTAAACCCTAAAACACTACCCCCAGCACGACCCCCTACACTACCCAAACACCACTGCACTACCCTAAACCCTAAAACACTACCCCCAGCACGACCCCCTACACCACCCAAACACCACTGCACTACCCTAAACCCTAGAAAAGAAACCCCCACCCCATGCCCAATCCCCCTTACCTCTCACTCCTCATGGTTCCTCTCTCCTCGTGATTCCTGCTTCACGTCATCTCTGAGGGCGGTGCACGTCGTTGTGAGGAAACGGAACAGCCTCTGTTTCCTTACAATGACATGGATCGTCTACATGTTTTTAGAACGCATGGTCATTTACCATACATACCTTTACAACAAAATTCGTTGTAAAGGCATGCGTGGTAAATGACCATGCGTTCTAAAAATGCGTAGTAATGACTTCGTGATGTACAACGCATGCGTGGTAATGCATGCGTTGTAATGGTATCGCAAAGTAAAAAAGTCGTTGTAACGGCTGTTTACCGATCAAAGCTGGCCCCTGTTCTTCAGTGAGACGTTTATTTGATTAATTAGGAGGAAGGAATGTGTTTTTTTACCGAAAAGTGCATTCTCGGCTGTTGTATTGTGAAAGTGTCCGCGTGGCCTGGTTTCACTTCCGGTGAGAGAGTGGAAGAGTCTGTTTGGATCTAAAGGAGTTCTGTTGTTGGACGGGGCCGGCGCGACATGTCATCAGAAAACATAGCTAATGGAAAGCGTCCTCCCTGAAGTGTGGAGCAGTGCCATGAGAGGTCAACGAGTGTGCGTCCCACCGCAGTATGACCGTACCGCGTGACCCATGTGCCGCCTCCAGGGTACGGGAGGCAGAAGCGGCATTGCAGGTCCTCTTGAAGACCGTTGTAGCACTAATTCTACATTTTGGTACTAGGGCATTTTAACTTTGTTGTTCCTGCCAGATACAAAGAGAAGATCCTGTGTTATTCAGTGCCCTCGTTACCTTTTTTGTGGGTTGTGGTGCTTGTCACTTCGCTGCCCCGCCGGTGCACACGACTGGGCACCCCACCTCGTGTGCCATCTGCAGGGCCTCTGCCCTCGGATCACTGGTTTCGGTTTCTGGAGTGGCAACATAAACAGTTGCTCCCAAAGGACTAGCCTGAACATTTAGGTGAATATCCCCTGCACCAGCATTCCACGGAAATTCTTTCCTAGCTCTCCCACGTCAACGAGCACGGCTCCGCTCGCGACACCGTATGACGTCATCGGAGCCATAAGAGGACCTCGTCGGCGTGCTGACGTCAGTTCCACCAATTTATTCCGTGCCACCGAGGTAAACAGGGGACCGAGACATTTTCACATGTACACATAGTATAATAAATATATATATATTCACTGAAAAAACCATAGGTTTCAGGCACGTTATAGTTAGAAATTAGCATTTAAAATACCTTAGAAATTCACTGAAAAAACCAAAGGTTTCAGGCACGTTATAGTTAGAAATTAGCATTTAAAAAACCTTAGAAATTCACTGGAAAAACCATAGGTTTCAGGGGCGTTATAGTTAGTTGGACATTTCACTCGTACAAAACCAAAGAAATTCCCCCGTTATAGTTAGTTCAGCTAACTATAACTTGCGCGCCCGCAATGCACTGCTGATGACGTCACATATTACATCACTCATGACATGGTCAGTGACATCACTCATGACATCACTGATGACATCTCAAATGACATCACTGATAACATCACTGATGACATCATCCAGTGAATGTGTGTTTTTCTGAAAATTAAATATGTTTTATATATGTATATCTCAAGGTCGATGGAAGAATAAATGGGTATATAAGTGTCTAAATGGATGATTTTTTTGTAAAATTGATTGTATAACTGACTAAGTGTATCTTACTGAATACATGGGTTAGTGAGTAATGTTTAAATATGAAAATATCTGTATCAGTCTCTCACTTTGTGTATAAGTGGCTGCATGGGTTGGTGAGTAGCTACATGAGTGTCTATATGGGTTATTAGTTGGTTTTTGAGTATCAGTATGAGTGTCTGAGTGTCTGTATGGTTCGGTGGGGTATTACTTAGTGCATAGATGCATGAATGAGTGACTCACTGTTTGTATGTGTTGAAGACAGCATGTGTGCAGGACTGTATAGGTGGATGAGTATGTGTATGGGTGTGTTAGTGAGTGAATGACTGTCTCAATAGTGTCTTTATGAGTAACTACATATGTTTTAAACTAAGCCTGGGCGTAGTTCGCGTAGTCGCGCTACGCGAAGCTACGCGAAGACGTCGGAGCGCTACGCAAGCTACGCGTAGCCCGCGGCGCGCGTAGCTGCTTGCCGCGCCCGTTCGCGATGCGTTTTCTTGCTCGGGAACGCGTTGTGGTTGCTCGGGACGCTGTTTGCGTGCTCGGGGCGCGAACTTACCCATGCGGTCGCCTATAGGCGCGGCCATTTTGTTTTCACTTGTCCCGCCCGTTCGCGATCCCTTATTTCCTGTTCCGGGTCGCGTATAGCGTGCTCGCGCTGCGCATTCCTTGTTCGGGAACGCGTTGTACGTGTTCGCGGCGTTTTTGCGTGCTCGGGGACAAATATCGCGCGAACTTATCCACGCGGTCGCGATGAGGCGCGGCCATCTTGTTTTACCACTCTATGCTATGGTTCTGGGCCTGCTTTTCTATCCTCCCTCAATCTTTGCAATCCTTAGTTTTTTACACTGTTTTTCAATTTTTCTTTATTTCTTATCTATCTCACTCTCTGCTTAAGTCTATATTTTGCATTTTTTTCTACTTTTTACTGTGTTTTTAACTTTTCGACTGTTTTATATAACTTTCTTCTTTAAGCTCCTACTTCTTCCCTAACTTTATTTTTCCCTTCTAACTTTTCTTTTTCACCTCCTCCCACCCCAGAACCATGGCGAAGGGTAGCAGCAGCGGCTCAAAGGGCAAGGCGCGTGCGCCCAATCGCCGCCTGCCTTGCGGCAGACTGCGCCCTGCAGGGGTGCAAGCCCGCCAGCTGTTTAATGAGGCGGAGGTGGCCGCCCTTGTTTTTTTATTCAGCACCACCTCCCTTGACCTTGGCAGCAGGCGGCAGGCCAGGCTCCGGGTACCCGACCCAGGAGCGTCACCGCCGGTGGGCGAAGGTGCGTCGGGCAGTGTTTCGCTGCTCCGAGGTCCGGCGCACCCATAACCAGCTGGCCCACCGGTGGTCAGACATCCTTGACCGGGAGCAGAACCTGTTGGACCTGCTAGGTGTCGAGGTCGTGGGGCTTGGTGAGTAGCCAATATATATATAGTAGTATAAGTATTGTGATTTGTGTATATATTTTTTACAAATAACAAGAATACTGCTGCTTACATTGCAGGTAAATTACGTTTCAAAATCTTCTGTGATTGTAGGACACAGGTGCTGGGCGGTACTCTTACTTTTTGCAACTTTGCGCTCGCTTGTCATTATGTAAGAGTTTACTTTAGAGAACTTCAGTTAGGTAATGTGTTGGGATCTGAGGAACGCTGTCTCAGGCTCGTGAGGAGCTTGTGTCGCTGGGAGGATTCTATTCTGGAATGTGGAGTTCTAAGGCATGCAGTTGCTGCCGGGACCCGGAGGACGTCAGATGGATTAAACTAGACACCTACCTTATTCCCGTGTAGTGTCTTCATTTCATAATGCTATTGCTAGAGAGACTGTAGTCCTTCCTTTGTCCTCCTGTCAAATAGTGGTGGATGCATTTGATACTAGGTTTAGTTACTATTAGTTGATAATTTTTGAGCGGTCTGCGTGGCGCATCCTCTGTCACTGAGTGCTGCTTACCCCAGTCCTTAGAACCTTTTGTAGTTTGTTTAGTGAGTGGTACTGGTAAGCTTAGCTTAGCAGTGTCAGTCAGCTACAGAACATCAGACGCAACCAACCAACAATTTGGTGTATGCATTATGCACTTTATGCATGTGTCCTCCTTCTCATCTATGCATTTTTGATGTCAATAAAAAATGGAAATGCAGGCTTAATGAACAATTGGCCCGCCTGGAATAGGTGGGCTAGGTCAGGTGGTACTTAGGCTTAGTTAGTGTTCTGGATTTTATTTGAATCAATCAGAATGGAACACTGAATTAGTGTTCCCAAATAAGTAGACTGTCCTTAAATCCCGCAAGGCAGTAGTCGATCAGATTAGATAGGTCAATTTTATTGCAATTTTTGTATCCTAAAACGTTTTTTGAGCGTTTTTAGATAATTTATTTGTTTCACAGCAATCATTAATGTTTGTGTCTTTCTTTTTCTTTATTATATCTTACATGATCACTGATGTGCAGCACCCAGGGGCAAGAAGAGCGGGGTCAGATTCGGCGGGACAACCACCAGAGGACCGCTCCTCTACCGAGGGCCCTGCTGCTGGTCCCAGTAAGTCCTCCAGTGGTTAATATTAACAATTATATTGCCCTAACTTTTACTGCACCTTATTTTTCAGAACTATTAATTCTGGCTCCACTCCCTAATTCTATTTTTTACAAAAGATTCTTTGATCTTGACTTGACTATCTGTTTCTAAATTCTGGTTATCCCTGCCTCTAAGTTCTAACTGCCTCTGCTATGAATGTCTGTACTCTGTACTACTAATATTAGTCTGTCGCTAAGCTTGGCCAGTTTGCATTGCCACTCTTTATTGTACGGTTTTGTATAAAACTCAGATTGACCAATACTAATAGCTCTAGCCACTGAGTCCAGTCCTTTCGGTTGTCCTCTTCTAGGCTTCTTAATCTTGAGGCTTTGACAATTACCACAAACAAAATGCCCAACCAGATATTTGACTATTTTTGATAGGATATAGTACATACTACTTGGATTATGCACAGCCCCATGCAGAACTATGCACAATGAAATAGGATGTTGGTGATGCGAGTTTGGAACTTGGACGTTCCTCACACCTCAGTCAGAAGTGAACCCACAATCCCCTGAACGACTAGCTATAGTGTCTCATTAGGTCCCGAACCCCCACCCGAAGATACCCAATGATTATGATTACACAACCCAGAACATAACACCCTTTCGCTCACTCACTCGTGTAACTCCACCACCACCACCACACAAAATACCACAGAGTCTATGTGTAAGTTCAAAAGGTTTATTTTTCAACTAACAAGCTCTGTATGTATGTTCTATAAAATTCAGTGTACTCCATCCAGCTCCAACAGCAAAATGCATAAGATTAAAACAATAAACAGTGTTGCACTTGCAACAAGTGCATGATCATTGATGATATATAAGACAAAAGATCTGTGCGAATTCTGGGCGACTCCTCACCGTAGAGCAGTAGAATTACTGGTTACATGCATCATTCATAAGCTCTGCAAATCTCTGGTTCGTAGAAGGGAATCCTCTACCTGAGAAAAATGGTGCGTGTTATTATAGTATAATGCAAGCATTTCTCAGTCCTGCCCAAAAGTGTAACATGTTACCTATGGCTAAGCAATACGGACTAACCGAACTCCATAACAAAGTGGCTTGTTTTTCGACCTCTTGTACGCAACGCTCAGACAGTAGCTGTATGTGCTCATGTGGGCTCAAAAGGCGTCTTACTGTTACTGCGCAACAAGCTGCGAGGTAACATGCGCAAAAGACATGAAGCGGAAAATGGTTGCATGGCTCAGGCTAACTTTGCAAAGAGTAGAGTATAGTATAATAATGACCCTAGGGACCATAACACTACTAGTGTCTACTGACTGAACTCTAGTACCCGATTTGGACTATTGAATGTGATTTATAATAATATGTATGTATTAACTTTTTTTTCAATCTTGCTAATGAAAAAGAATAAATAGGGGAGGTGTACAGGCATCTAAAAATGTGTCATGTTTTTATCTAGGCGGACTAGCAACCACCAGTGGCGGCGGGGCCACCGGCGATTCGAGCCTTCCGGAGGGGCAGGAGAAGATGCGGCACCTGCAGGAGCTACAGGGGGAGCCAGCAGCGGTGGCGGGCGGTGGTAAGTTATATTCATGACTTATTGACATTGCACTAGCTGGAAGGGTGTGTGGACTTCACTCACTGTACTGTTGTTGAGACTTATTATTAGGTATGAAGTTGTAGTGAACATTATACAACGGTTAAAGAAGACACCCTTTACTTAGCATGAGCAATGCAGTAGCAATAGCATTACCAGCGTGACTTGATTAACCAATGGCCTCTTATATCTGACTCCAACTCAGCTGTGAAAGTTTTATGGAGGAGACTAAAAGTCAGATCAGATGACCTTGATGGATGTGTTGAACAAAAAGGAAAGAAGGGTTGAAGGAGGAAGAGCGGGCGAGATTTAATATGATGACTGGCAGAGAAGGATACGTTGGAAGCATGAATAGGTGGCTGATAGGAATCAGATGCATGTGTTGTTGAAGGATGGGTGGAAAAAGGTGAAAGAAGAATGGATGCCTGCCTGGGTGGGCTGACACAGTATGGGTGGATACTGTGGATAGCAAGAATCATCAGCGGTGTTTGGGTGAAACTCAAAGCCAAGGCAAGCAACGGAGTGAGTGGACGCATGCGTTGTTGTTGGTGAAACAAAGTAAGGTTGGTGGAGAGATTAAGAAGAATGATTGACATTTGCTTAGAATGGATGGATGCCTGTATGTATTCATCATAGACAGCATAGGTGGAGACTGTCACGGGATGCACAGTTTTAGGAATGTAAAAGAAACCGCACCAGAGTAGCAAAGCTGATGTGGGGAGGGGCAGGGTGGGGGTAGTAGTAAACAATGTATTACGCGGGCAAATACAGGTAACTTTACTGTAAACATACAAATAAATAAAGCAAATTTCATTGTGCGCACTGCACCGCCAAATGCGATGCAGTGTGCGCAACAAAATTAGTTTCATTTATTTATATGTTTACTTACCTGTAATTGGCCGTAATCCATAGTTTACTACCCCCATCCTGCCCCTACCCACGTCACCGCCCGGCCGAACTCCCCGAGTCCCACCACCGACCGCTACTGACCTTATGTCGTTGTCCCATATAAAAGCAACGATCATTGGATCAGATATATAATCTGCCTTTTTGTAGTAGCCAAGGCACTGTGAAATAATTGAGCAATTGCCCTCCATGTAACAGAGAGAGTATGGCCAGTGCCACCCGTAATAGAAAAATACGAGCTTCCCCACCTGCAAACAGTAGTAAATCCAACTAACGTGAGTCTGCGTCATGACTCGTATGTTTGTCTTGGGTGCAAGCATAGATGACCGAGCTGGCAATGCCGGCTACAACCAGGTTATGTCATTTCGCTAAACTAGAGAAAAGAAGAACACTGGTGTACTGTGTACTGGTTGGAGTCCATAGTGCTAGAATAATGCCTGAAACTCCCACAAATGTTAGAGGCCGAGGAAGTGGGAGGATAGATAGATTATTACCACAAATGTTATGTACTGTGCTTCTTGCTAGTGCTACTGTGCCATTATGTGTTGAATTAATTTTGTGTTACTGTTTAGCTAAGAGTACTGGTTACAACAATATTTTTTTTCTTTCTTGATATAGATGGTACTCCTTCCCAAGACAAACCATCGCGGAAGGAGTTGGCAGCCAGGGCCCGGCACCGGAAACTGGAGGCCATATGCCAGGAGTACCGGCGGCTGGTGGCTCAGGCGGAGGAGGAGGAGGCGGCAGCAGCAGCTGCAGCCTCGTCCGATGCCCCGGGCCCCAGCCAGGCCACAACTCCAGCGGTGCACGGCGCCGCGGTCTGGTAGCCGCCCGCCGCCGCCGCAATTCACTAGCAGCCAGCACTGCTGTCCCCCACCCTGGATGCCACTGCAGGGCATTTCGCAAGAAGATCTCTCCTCCGGATGGCACGTCTAGAGGAGCAAATGGAGGAGCGGGTCAAAATCATGGTGGACAAACACCTCAAAGCCCGCCGAATGTAACATCGAGGACCCTGTGGATTTGCCCCTTTTTATTCCTTGTTTTGGTGGGTGGGAATTGGGCGTTGGGGTTTTGGGACATTCTTTGGACTTTTTTCGTTTTGGACATTTGTTGGGGTTAGGGAGAAGGGTGGGTCAGGTGTGGGATAGTTTATTTTTGTTAGGGTAATAAATTATATTTAGACTTAAACATACAATGTTAATGTTTTGTGGGGGGTTACTGTTTTACGAATTAACGTCACATTGGTTTCCTTGCTGCTGCAGGGCCGCAGCCAGTGTTTGATTTAAATAATCTGCCGACGATGATGTAACACAAACAGATAGATGCGGTACCCCTCACTGAGTTATTTGTCCTACTAGTACTGTCAGTCTCTCCTCCTATTCCATTTATACCTCCCACCAAACGTATCTTACCTGTGATTGATGATTACGTTCGGCACAGCGATGGCTGCATGGTTTCCAGAGAGAATGTAGAAGATGCCATGGTTGTGGTGGTAGTAGTAGAGTAGACACTGGCAGTAGCATTTGCTAAACAATTAAAAAAGAGACAGTCACTTTCCTGAGAGCGACTGTGGGAGGAGTAGTAGAACGAAGTAAAATACAGTACAGAAGAAGACTGCCAAACAAACAATATTGCAGTTGCAACTGCTAAAGTCAAATTAAACATAATGGTGGCGGGGACAGCCTAGTACAAGAAGTTACAAACTGTAGTTGTGTCGATTGAGTCACTTAACTTAACACAATCGTAATTCGTAACCTTTACTGCTGTGTGGTAGGAGTTTGATGATTAATCCAATCAATGACGGCAATTAATTATGATGTACTACTATTAGCCGGTGACGGCTTGCACATAGACTGAGCATGGGTGGGCAAGCAGAAGAAGCTCCTCGCCCTGCCTTGCAATTGAATTAGTGTTGCTTTCACCACATCTGCCCCAGCAAGCGTGTGATCAATTGGTGTACATTTTATGTAGTCACATCACACCTCAATATAAATCACAGCCCGGGGGAAGAGGGTTAGGGTTTGATGAATGGATGGGAAGGGGGTTTGGGGAAAGGTTTGAGAATGAAAAACAGTACGCATGGACAACAAAAGCAAAGCGCAATCTTGGCAGACGACCATGATCTTATACAAAAAATCTATAAAGGGAGAAAAGGGAAATGCATGCATGATGATGAAGATAACTTGATGGTTAATGAGTAGTACTTAATAACTCCTACTAGACAATTAGACAGTACAGGGCAGCAGTATATTCTATGCAATTTGCCTTGCCTGTAATATGCCCTCAGAGACCCAAATTCCATGTTGTACGTAACTTACTTGTAAAGATAGCAAAGACAATTAAAAGAAAACACAGTTGTAGGGATCAATTAGCAAACAAACACACAACACACAGTCCTAATGATTGAAGAGAAAAAAGGATTCAAATTAATTAAAAGATGAATGATGAATGATACTAAAGTTATTGTATTATCATGCTCAAATTGTGGAGTGGAATCTCGTCCTTCCTCTTGGTCCTATCTTCCATGGACGCTCCGCACATCAATCTTGGTGGCCTTCCTGATGCCGATTGGTAAGGTAAATGTGAGTTGTGTCTCCCAGTATAGCAAGCACAGGGTAAAGGCCGGCCTGTAACGTCTAGATGGAAAAACAAAAGGGGTATTGAAAAATCAATGAATAAAAAAAAACATCAATTAGGGTGGAGTCCAAGAAGAGAAGAGAGAACACTTTCAGAGTGAGGCGGCTTGGATATATTGTGTAGATTCTGTTTACAGCATTAAGCTACAACAACAACAGGACAGAACAGGCCCACCACAGCACCAGCCCTTGACCCAACCTCCATTTACCTTAATTTTTGACATAGCCAGACAAAAGGCATACACAGCAACTTAGCATTTTCCTAATTAAGTGACAAAATCAATGCACCGCTGTGAGTCATCACTACACTCGACTACACACCACTACATGGACATGTAGGTCTGCTGTGTTTACTTTCTTGTTGAATTGTTGTGTTTATGTTTACCTTATGCCACTTCATGAAATGCAGTTATTCCTTGAATCATCTCCGATCCAACTGAATGACTGCGTGCAAAGATAGTATGGTCATCATCATGGTGTGGTACGTGTTGTCCAACTACAACTCAGTCTGTAGTGACTCCGATTAAGTCCATATTCCATATTAAAAAATTGCAACAGATATTGGCCTGCACCTGCAGTAGTAGGAGTACAATTTGGTTATTAAACAACAAGAAGGGAAACATTGACTGTCACTGACTTGAGTCACTTTGTAGATTAACTAGTAGAGTAGAGTTTGACTTCATGCATAACATCAACAACAAACAACAGCAATCGCTCAGAGTCTGCAAGCATCCAATGCATTCCATCATTACCTGTCTTGCTCTTCTCTTTGGCTGTCAGATCATCAGATGCCTAGTTCTGACAGTTGTTATTTTTTTTTTACGGGGCAGTGGCCTCATCATTACTCCAGTCCACATTCATTTTGAGTATTAGTCGCTGTTTTGGTTTTCGTCTTATTCTTCTGTGGCACTTTGTCACAGTTTAAGTTGCTTCCCATGGTCAGCACTGTGATGATGGGCCGCGGCCTGGGTAGCGCTCATTGATGGTCATTTGAGTTTGCACAAATGTCAGCAAGTTTCTTTGAAGAGTCTCTTGTCTTTCTCTGCCAAGTACCTTCTGTCCTGACAGTGAGGACCTTTGGATGCCTGCTGAGGCTGTAGCCTTCGGACACTGATGAGTTTCGGCTCGAAAACAAAACGGAGGATAGCTATAGTCACGTTTCACTTCTTATGGAGGCGGGACTGGTAAAGGCAACATTTCTTGTACTAATGTCTGGCTTGATGGAAATGTACTTGTGCGAGACAGGAAGATGAAGCAGGACTTTGAAGAGTGGACAGTTAAATGCACAGACATCCAACTCCAATAGGGAAATAAAAAGAGAAGACGGTGGTGATGGATTTGTTGTGATTTGAACCAGAAAGACAGATACACAGACACATAAAGGAAGGAAGAAAGTAACAATTTGAAAGCCTAGTTGTCAGGGAAGAGGAGCTCGTCCTCAAACTCTGGTGGTTCGGACAGAAGTAGGTCCTGTAACGCACTATTTACGTCATCCAAGTCGCTCTCCTCTTCCTGCTGTGATTCACGTATTTTGTAATCCGGTGGTATAAAGTGCTGATTCATTTTGATCATGGTTAACCTCTCCACGCTTTGGGCCGAGAGACTGGTCCTTTTCGAAGTTACAATGGCACCAGCAGCACTGAAAACACGCTCAGAAGAGACACTTGCGACAGTGGAAGCCAGATACTTTATCGCCAGCCTGCTGAGCACTGTCCATTGGCTTCTTTTCCCATACCAATACACCAATGGGTTTCGATCCATGAAGACCTCTGTTGGGTCATCCAGATAGGCCTGGACCATCCGCTCAATGTTCAGGGGTGCTCCGATGTGCTCGGCCTGTTTTGCCTTTGCATCAGCACTGGACTTACCATACCCCTGCTGTAGAAACCAATCAGTTGCACATTGTGCGGTGGATGATCCTGTTCTTGATGTTATTGTTGGTGTAGGTGACTGCTGGGAGGCAAATGCACTGCCCTCAGGCTCCGAAGTAGAACTTGACTCTGGATGCCCTGTAGTACTGGTTATGGCCTGGGGTGGGGGCCTGTAATTAACAGCCGTTCTCTTTCGAAAATAGTGGCTTCCTTAGCTATCAAAGTTTTGTAGTTGGCAACATCCACTTCCGAAAAGGAATTACTGCCTTGCTGTTCAGAAATACTTTGTACCGTGGATCCAAAATTGTGGCACTAATGTAATGTGGTTGTGACAAAATTTTATTTTTAATCCTTGTATTTTCCGATAAGCGAGCGGCTAAGGTCTCCGCCAAATGATATGCGTCTTGTTTGTCATCCACACCTGCGTACGTTTCAGACACATCCTTCAGCTGTTGCTCTAGCATGTGCAACAATGGGATAGCTTGGCCCATAGTACAGTCCTCCCTGCTGACTTCACGTGTGAAGATCTCAAAAGGAAGTAGCATCTCAGTCAGGCATTTAATGAGGTCCCATTGAGCCATCTCAACGGTCATGCCTTTCACAATAGGCTCCCTAATCTTTGCATGACATAAGCATTGAGTGGTATGTACAGTTCAAACAGACGATCAAGCATGTAATAAGTTGAGTTCCAACGTGTTGGCACCTCCTGGATGAGCGCTTTGACTGGCATTTTATGCTCACGTTGAATGACCCTCAGCTGCTTCCGGGCTTTAAAAGAATGGTTGAAATGTGTGCATATTCTTCTGCAGGTGACCAGTAAGTTGCTGACTTTGGATAAATTTTTCAAAAAGTCTTGAACAACAATGTTAATGCAGTGTGCCAAACACGGGACCCTGAAATAGCCACCATTGCGCATGGCCAAAACTACATTACTGCCGTTGTCCGTGGCAACAAAACCAATCGTAAGCCCTCTTGGGCGCAGCCACTCAAAGACCTTGGTGTTAAACTCTTCCAAAATGTTTGCAGCAGTATGAGATTTCTCCATGGCAAACATGGCTACAGTTGCATGTTTGCGAGTGGCATGAAAAATCTCTGCAGTATCAACACCAGCAGATACCTGTTCTCTAACCCCCGCAAAACTGATCCAGTGTGCAGTGATGCACATGTAATCTGTGGCTTGGCAACTGGTCCACATGTCTGTAGTCAGGTGGATACAGTGAACAGCACTCTGCTTCAAGGCCTTTCCTAGCAATTCCAGCACGTCGTGATGTAGTGCTGGAACTGCAACTCTGGCAAAATAGTAGTGGCTGGGAACATGCCATTTTGGGCAGATGGTTGACACAAATTCCACAAAACCCAACCCTTCAACAAAAGAAAAAGGGAGAAGGTCCAGTGCTAACATTTTAGCCAGCTTCGCATTGTACAAACGTGCTATTGGGTGGTTGCATTCGTACTGCCCCTCACCCCCAAACATGCTGATAATGGTAGGCTGCATGGTTTTCCTTTCTCTTAGGCTCAACGCACTTTTGGTAGTGCGGACCTGGTACTTCTTGGTGTCTCCGGCTGACTCTTACTCTTGTGCCACTGAGATGTTGCTGAAGATGTGTGCAACGTTAAGACTGCACTGCTGGGGTCAGGGACACCTTGTGTACCACTACCAGAGAGAATGTCTCCCTGTCCTTCCTCTTCCACCGTGATCGGATCTTCTTCTTCTACTCCTTTATCCCCACCAACACCAATGGTTGCAGTTTTTTTTCTGGCGCGAAGGTGGTCCTCCCAGCTGATCAAGTGGTGTTTTTTCAGATGGGTCATTTGGCCTCCGGTATCATAGTTTGTACCAAGCTTACCACGACTAACAGAGGTATTACAAATGGAGCATATAGCAATGTTCTCCTCCTTTTCGCTAACCGTAAAGAAGTCCCAAACTGGGGAGCTTAACTTTGGCCTCCTGCTGGAGGTGCCACTTCCAATGCCGGATGATCTGTAGGGTGTGTGTTGAATTTGACTCTGTGCTGCTGTACCACTACCTACTCCTACAGAGGTGGTGGTTGTGCTGGATGTAGGTCGCTGCCGGGCCTTTGCTAATGCAAATATGGAAGCTGTAGGTCGTGTTGGTGTTACCTGTGGAGGTATGCGTGCTACATCCCTCGCAGCGATTTTGGATAGGGTAAGAATGTTGGTCTCCATCTCCTCGGGGCCGGGAGTGATGTTCGTGATGACTGGCTCGTCGTCATCATCATCATCATCTTGCTGTTCTACATCGACCTCCATAAGTGTAAGGCTTTCCGGAACCTTCCTTTTCCCTAGCTTGGTCTTGGAACGTGGCTCCCTCTCAGACTCAGTTTGTGGCTTCCAAGTGGCATCTAGATCATCAGAAGGGGGCTTGGCGAAGAACTTGATGGACTACCCCTCCTTTTCCTTGCTGGGGATTTGGAAGACAATGGATCTTCTGAATGAGTGGCTTCTTCTTCTACCTCTGCATGAGGCTCAATTTCCTGAACTGCCCCTACTTCAGGAGGAACAACAACTACTATTGCGGGCGGTGGTTGCGGCTGTTGTTGTTGACCACTTATCTGCTGTGTTTCCTCCTGCGTTGATTGGGTACTACTTTGAGATAGCGATAAGTTTATCTCCGGCTCAGCATCACTGCTTTCCACCATTAGGCTGGCTACCTCTTCCACACTCATGTGCTTGGGCCTGGGTTGGTGGGTTGGGTCCACTGATGCGGAGGTGCTGCCCTCAGCTTGCCCCCGGACACCGCTGCTGCAGGCGCAATTTTTTTTCCCCAAAAAGGTATTGGCCGGCACACCAGACTTCAGTGTCACTTGCTTCTTCTGTTCCTTCTTCTTCTCAATAGCAACTTTCTTGGTACTGGAGGACCTGGTACCTGCTTTCTTTGGGCCCATCTTCTTCAGATGTCAGCAGCACTCAGTTGCAGAGATGTCTGGTCAGGTCACACGTCACGTTGTGTTGTGTGTACAGCAGCAGGATGTCTGTCGGGAAGTGCAACAGGCAATGATGAGAGACACACCTCCTCCTCAGTCTTTGTGCACCTAAAAGCAAAAAAGCCAGAACATCAGTCAAACATAGCACAAATCAAACAAATAGAATATAGAACTTAGTGTGTGGTGGCCTCAATTATTAAATTTCAGAAACTCTGTGAACAACAACACACAGTCTAGCCATTTATGAGACGTTGACAACAAGGCCAGGGCTTTCCTGGCTACTGTGTAGTGCTAGTGTACACTCTGGAAGAATAAGAATAGTAAAGAACAAAAACTAAAATGTACTGGAGCATGTTTGGCCTAAATTTGTGCATCACGTGGGATGTATTATATAGCAGCATCAGGGAGCTGCAGCTGGCAATGGGGATGGATTTGGAAGCAGTAAGACAAGAGGAACAATGGAAAGACACGCAGGCCTATGTGGCAAAAACAGCACACTAATAACTACCACAACAAAATGGCCCCCAGAAACATGGTGACTCACAGGCACAAGGCACGGCAAACAATGAACTCAAGCAGGCCTATATATGGGCAGACAAAGGATGCCTTATAAAACACACACAGCTTTAATGCAAAAACTAAAATCCACATGGCTAAAAACACTTTGGAAAGTTAGACAACCACTACAACAACACAATTATAATTACACAGTACACACGCAAAAAAGGCATTTATTTAACACACCCAAAAAGTGAAATAGTCAGACCCTCCAAAAAAAAACACATTTCGCAATTCAATTGAATCAATTCAATGCCATCCATGGCCTAAATGATGTCAAAATTCCACAGACTACACAGAAACAGTTTTATGCACCCATGGTGACTACCTCTGGGCCTACTGGCATACTGGGCCGCAAGCTTGGAGGCCTATGGCAAAAGCACAGTGGCTGGTTTAACAAAATGGCCACCGCCCACATGGCCAGGCCACCCAAAATAACAAAAAGTGAAGACAAAGGACAGGACCAGGCAGTTGGAGACTCTGGGCAACTTGCTACCTCTTGGAAAAAATTGTAAAACAAAAAAAAAATGACTCCTTGCTCACCAAACTACATCTAAATGACAACCTGAGGAGTTTTTTGTGCAAAATGAACTAAATCAACATTTTCGAGAAGGTTTTATGATGCTCGAGAGATATTGTTCGCCAGATTGTAAATTCTGCGTGTTCGGCATCGCGATCGTCACAAAAAGTCGTTATCGCGCGCGCGAAAACGTACATTGAGCGCGCGAAGAAGATAAAAAGTGTAAGTCCGCGTTGTCGCGCAGTGCGGACTTGCCCAAAGTCCGCGAGCTGAATGCCCAGGGTTACCTACTGGCTGAAAAGGCCTATTTATTTAACAAACACCCAAAAAAATAAAATACCACCCCAAAACCCACATTTTGCAAATCAATCCAATGCCATCCATGGCCTAAATTATGTTACAATTCAATAGACAACACAGAAACAGTTTTTATGCACCCATGAGGATGACTACCTCCGGGCCTACTGGCACACTAGGCCGCAAGCTTGGAGGCCTATGGCAAAAGCACAGTGGCTGTTCACACAAAATGGCCGCCAACACATGGCCAGGCCACCCAGAACAACAAGAAAAGGAACACAAGACAGACAATGCAGGCCTATGGCAAAAGCACAATGCCTGGCTTTATAAAATGGCCGCCACCCACATGGCCAGGCCACACAAAATAACAAAAAAGTGAAGACAAAGGACAGGACCAGGCAGTTGGAGACTCTGGGCAACTTGCTACCTCTTGGAAAAAATTGTAAAACAAAAAAAAAATGACTCCTTGCTCACCAAACTACATCTAAATGACAACCTGAGGAGTTTTTTGTGCAAAATGAACTAAATCAACATTTTCGAGAAGGTTTAATGATGCTCGAGAGATATTGTTCGCCAGATTGTAAATTCTGCGTGTTCGGCATCGCGATCGTCACAAAAAGTCGTTATCGCGCGCGCAAACGTACATTGAGCGCGCGAAGAAGATAAAAGTGTAAGTCCGCGTTGTCGCGCAGTGCGGACTTGCCCAAAGTCCGCGAGCTGAACGCCCAGGGTTACCTACTGGCTGAAAAGGCCTATTTATTTAACAAACACCCAAAAAAATAAAATACCACCCCAAAACCCACATTTTGCAAATCAATCCAGTGGCATCCATGGCCTAAATTATGTTACAATTCAACAGACAACACAGAAACAGTTTTTATGCACCCATGAGGATGACTACCTCTGGGCCTACTGGCACACTAGGCCGCAAGCTTGGAGGCCTATGGCAAAAGCACAGTGGCTGTTCAAACAAAATGGCCGCCAACACATGGCCAGGCCACCCAGAACAACAAGAAAAGGAACACAAGACAGACAATGCAGGCCTATGGCAAAAGCACAATGCCTGGCTTTACAAAATGGCCGCCACCCACATGGCCAGGCCACCCAAAATAACAAAAAAGTGAAGACAAAGGACAGGACCAGGCAGTTGGAGACTCTGGGCAACTTGCTACCTCTTGGAAAAAATTGTAAAACAAAAAAAAAATGACTCCTTGCTCACCAAACTACATCTAAATGACAACCTGAGGAGTTTTTTGTGCAAAATGAACTAAATCAACATTTTCGAGAAGGTTTAATGATGCTCGAGAGATATTGTTTGCCAGATTGTAAATTCTGCATGTTCGGCATCGCGATCGTCACAAAAAGTCATTATCGCGCGCGCGAAAACGTACATTGAGCGCGCGAAGAAAATAAAAAGTGTAAGTCCGCGTTGTCGCGCAGTGCGGACGTGCCCAAAGTCCGCGAGCTGAACGCCCAGGGTTACCTACTGGCTGAAAAGGCCTATTTATTTAACAAACACCCAAAAAAATAAAATACGCCCCAAAAACCACTTTTACCAATTCAAAACAATGCCATCCATGGATGCCCGGCCTACATGATGTTTAAACTTTAAATTCAACAGACACCACAGAAACATGCACCCATGGGTACCTCTGGCTCTAGTCCGGGCCTACTGGCTGAAATTCCAATCAAAGAAAAACAACTAGGCCCCTGCCGAAACTACAGGCCACAACAATACATTTTAAAAACTATGGAAATCCCACAAAAAATGTAGGTACAAACAAGCCCCAATCAAACAAACAAGTACACCAATTCTCCAACTTACTTGTAAAATCTCAAATCCAAGAGTCCTCAAATCCAATCCAATGATATGATGCAGCAGACAGACACAAAAAGTGATCCTTCCAGCTCCAAATCCAAATGAAAGTGAACAGCACATGGACAAAACACTGGGAGGAGCCTGCTGGACAGGAACAGGAAGTTTGAGAATCAGGGCACTTCCTTCCTCTTGGAAAAAAAGAAAAAGGACTCCTTGCTCACCAAACTACATCTCTAAATGATAACCTGAGGAGTTTTTTGTGCAAAATGAACTAATTCATCATTTTCGAGAAGGTTTTATGATGCTCGAGATATATTCTTCGCCAGATTGTAGTTTCTTCGTGTTCGGGATCGCGATCTTACCAACACTGCCGCCGGAAGTCAGATCGCGCGTCCGAATGACGTGTTCGCGTTCGCACACTCTCGCGGAATCGTGCGGCCGGATTCCAAATCTCGTGGCGCCCGCGAACGGATAGGAAGTCGCGTCGGCGAACGCAGAATCACGGTAGGTCGTTACCGCGCGTGCGAGAACGTATATTGAGCGCGCGAAGAAGAAAAACAGCTACGCTACGCCGCAAATTGCGTAGTGCACGGTAACTTCGCGTTCTACGCGAATCGCGAGTTACCGTAACCTCGCAAATTCCGCGAGCGTAGCGTAGTTCACCGCCCAGGGTTATTTTAAACTAGTATATGTGAGTATTGGTGTATATAAGTGAGTATATGTGAGAGTGAGAGATTGGAAGAGTTCCTGTACAAATAAGTAGGTGTTTCTATAAGTGATTGTTTAAGAGAGTAAGTATGTGTAAGTTTCTGTAGAAATAAGTGTGGTAGTGTGTGTATAACTGTATATGCAAGTAAATGGATGTTTGATACTTTGTTTGCATGTGTGACTATGTATGTGAGTAACTCTATGGATGAGTGGCGGTGTGTAACAGGATGTATAGGTGTATGAGTACATATGATGAGTGAGCATTATAGCAAAAAAAACTCCCACGTGACCTAAATTTCTTTATTATTAGCTAACCTGTAGCTTTCATGCGGGTCATTAATCAATCCTTAACAATTCTCCACTTCAAAATCTGTTTATTATTTTTCCATCATTTTATTATTCATCTCATACAAAAACACAAATATCAAATTCATAATTTACACTGTAACACTGTATATCCATTATTATTCTTTTTTGATCACAGTCATTTGATACAAAAATACAAAAATACGATATATATATAGCACTATTTACAATTAAAACAACTGCAAAAAACTTAAATTAAATAATCAAAAACATGACCCCAGATATACACCTCATATATACAACCAACAATCAAATCACTGACACATACTACTCACAAACATACCCTCCCCAATACAACCCAGCAAACACAGATGTAAAAACGTGTATGGGGTGAAAACATCAACCCTCTAATATAATGCTGGTGATTGGGGCCTCACACTGTCGACGTACGTTTCGATGGATTTTAACAATTTAGCTCCATCTTCATCAGGACCTTTAAATTTCATTTGTTCAAATGGGTGGCCAAATGGGGAATCTGTAATTACTAAAACTCTGTCTTGTGATACTATAGTACTACGCTCCAGCCGGAGTGTACGCCTTAGGAATTAGCATCACGTGTGTCTTTGTACGAGTTGAACGTGTTAGCTATGTCCGTCTTCCAACTCTGTTAGATGTGGTCATAATAAAGGCAAAACCTCTTCACTTATTTATTGCCAGCAGACTACGATGATACTAGGGGGTGTCCACTAGAATTGCACTGTAGAGCTCTGCTGGAGTTTGTGCAATGTTCACTGCTTCCATCTGCTCAAAGCTCCCAAGAGGGTGGCACTTTGGGACCAGTTCAGATATTGGACGTTGGTGCAACGTCCCAGTGATCAGAAGAATGACGTTGTCAATCATGTAACTGTACCTGGTGCTGTTGTTGCCAGTACTGGCTACTCCTCAAGGGCAAGGCGCAATGCCAAAGTCATCCACCACGATCGAGGTCGTGCTCACTGACCTCACTCAGACTTAGTTGAAGACAGTTGAACAAATGAAATTTAAAGGTCCTGATGAAGATGGAGCTAAATTGTTAAAATCCATCGAAACGTACGTCGACAGTGTGAGGCCCCAATCACCAGCATTATATTAGAGGGTTGATGTTTTCACCCCATACACGTTTTTACATCTGTGTTTGCTGGGTTGTATTGGGGAGGGTATGTTTGTGAGTAGTATGTGTCAGTGATATGATTGTTGGTTGTATATATGAGGTGTATATCTGGGGTCATGTTTTTTGATTATTTAATTTAAGTTTTTTGCAGTTGTTTTAATTGTAAATAGTGCTATATATATCGTATTTTTGTATTTTTGTATCAAATGACTGTGATCAAAAAAGAAGAAGAATGGATATACAGTGTTACAGTGTAAATTATGAATTTGATATTTGTGTTTTTGTATGAGATGAATAATAAAATGATGGAAAAATAATAAACAGATTTTGAAGTGGAGAATTGTTAAGGATTGATTAATGACCCGCATGAAAGCTACAGGTTAGCTAATAATAAAGAAATTTAGGTCACGTGGGAGTTTTTTTGCTATAATGGTCTTTTTTCCCCCTTACTCCCAGACCTTTTCGATGTTGTTTCTAGGGGGGTGCCTTTTCTAAATAGACATATGATGAGTGAGTACATGTATGAGTGACTGTATAGGGACTGTTGGTGAATGAGTGGATGTGTGTGTAGATCTTGGAATTACTGAATAGGTGTGTTGTAACTGGTTTTGGTATGTCCATTGTTTTGAAAATGTTAGTTTGTATTTTTGAGTGTGTGTATCAAAGGTTATATCAGGGTGAGAGGAGGTCTGCCACTCTATCACAAGGATGATGTCATCAGTGATGTCATTTGAGATGTCATCAGTGATGTCATGAGTGATGTCACTGACCATGTCATGAGTGATGTAATATGTGACGTCATCAGCAGTGCATTGCGGGCGTGCGAGTTATAGTTAGCTGAGCTAACTATAACGGGGGAATTTCTATGGTTTTGTACGAGTGAAATGTCCAACTAACTATAACGCCCCTGAAACCTATGGTTTTTCAGTGAATTTCTAAGGTTTTTTAAATGCTAATTTCTAACTATAACGTGCCTGAAACCTATGGTTTTTTCAGTGAATATATATATATGTATATATATTACCTACTGGCAGTCGCTAGTAGGTAGTTATAGTTAGGACCTCATTTCTTTTCAAAAAGCGTGTTTTCTTTTGCCAATATCTTTAGCGCCGTTTGACGAATCTTCGTGAAATTTTCAAAACTAGTGGTTCAGTCAGGTCAGCTCCTGTTTTGAAAGTTTCGGGGTGATTCGTCGAGCGGGAGCCGAGACAAAAGGGGGTCCCAAAACGCATTTTCTCCATGTTAATTTCCATAGGAAATTTAGACAAAGCTACAGCCCGAACTGCTGAACGGAATACACCAAATTTGGCAAAAAGGTAGGTCTTGGTTCAGAAAGCGTTCTTTTTTTTGTAATGGTGTAAATCCGTTCAGTAGTTCCTGAGAAATTCAAAAATAAAAAAAATATCGATACCTGGTGACCGAGGAGAATTCGTGAACCCTCCCGACCACGAGCTTCATTCTGATTGGCTGCCAACACTCCAAACCAAGAAGTGTTGGCAGCCATCTTGTGACTCGGTAAAACCGAGTCACAAGAAAAAGGGAAGAAAATGGTTAAAAAAAAGAAAAGGGGGCAGGGTAGAAACACCCTGACCCCCTAGGCCTGGTCAGGGGGTCCCAGAAGGACCCCCAGGGCCAAAAAAAGCCTTTTTTGTTGGTGGGATTCGCGCACCCAGCGCAAATCCCGCTGAAATTAAAAAAAAAAATTAAGTGCGGTCTCCCGTGCTTTGTTTTAATAAGCCCCCGGGTGGGACAGGTCCCGGGGGCAATATGCCAAATATAAGTGGGGGCCATGTGGGCCCCCGCAGCCCCAGGGACTACCACCTCCCCAGGGCTTTATTATTTATGGGCCTGGGGCCTCGCAGGCCCCCCAAACCCTAGGGACTGCCACCTCCCCCGGGCTTAGTTTAATTATGGGGGGTCCTCGCGGGCTCCCTCAAGCCACGGGACCACCACCTCCCCGGGGCTTTCTTTAATTATGGGCGGGGGGCAACGTGGTCCCCTCCAAGCCCCGGGGTCTGCCTTCTCCCTGGGGCTATTACAAATAATACCTGTGGGGGGGCTTGAGCCCCCCACACTGCCCCGGGGACCACCACCTCCCTGGGGAACTAATTATTTAAATGTGGGGATCTGTTGCGGACCCTCAGCCCTGGGACCACCACCTCCCCAGGGCTATGTTGACATTGGGAGGGAGGCCATGCGGCTCCCCTCCTGCAGCCCTAGATGGCCCTGGGGACCGCCACCCCCCAGGGCCGGCTCCAGCAATGTCCTGGGGTGCCCACCCCTGGGATATTGCAGTTTGCAATGACAGGGAGGGAGCATGGCTCCTGCCTCATTGCAAACTCGGCTTTGTTTCGTGGAAGCGAAAGCAGGAAACCTGCTCTCGCTTCCACGAAGCAAAGCAGATTGCTTTTGGACAAGGGGAGCTGCATGTCAGCAGCTCCCCTTGTCCAAAAGCAATGCTGGCTCCCGCAGGAGGCGGGGAGCCAGGGAGCCGGCTGGGACTGCAGGGGCATTGGGGCTCCCCCCGCGGTCCCCAACATTGAGGCCAGGCCCTGGGGGATGGGGTCCCTGGGGCCAATAGTGGCCCAGGGAAGGGGGGCCATGCAGCCCCCTAACGTATTAATTTTTAAAAAAAACAGAGACAAAGCCCCGGGGGATGGGGTCCCCAGGGCAAAAATTGGCCTCAGGAGGGGGTGCCACGCGGCCCCCTTTCAAAATAAAAAATAATAGATAAAGTCTGGCCATGGGGATGGGGTCCCAGGGCCAAAAGTGGCCCAGGGAAGGAGGGCCAAGCACCCCCCTCCCGTATAAATAATACAAAAATAAATAAAAATCGAGGCCATGCACGGGGGGATGGGGTCCCCGTGGCCAAAATCGGCCTAGGGAGGGGGGCTGCATGGCTCCTTTCCCATTTTTTTAATTTAAAAAAAGGCTCATGCCCTGGAGGATGGGGTCCCCAAGGCCCAAAAATGACTAAGAGAAGGGGGGCCACACAGCCCCCCTTCTAAAAAAATAAATAAATGAGAAGCCGGCATCTCGCCGGAGGCTCCGCCCCCTCCCTGCACCACTCTGCAAACGCGGCTCCTGGCGTGTTCTGGGTTGGGGGATTAAGTCCCCTAGAATCTTAAGGGTCCTTAGGGGCCAACTAGCCCACCAGGTACCTCCAGTAAAACCCACACAGTGGGATTGCTGAGAGGTGGTCCGAGGCCATGGCCCTTTTTACACCACTCTGCAAATGCACCTCTTGGCGCACTGGTGGTGGGGAGATGAGGTCCTCTTGTGTCCTGAGGACCTCAGGACTGAAGTGGACTTCATCCCCCAAGCAGCAGTGTGCCAGGAGGCGCGTTTGCAGAGTGTTGTAAAAAGGGGGTGTGGCCTCAGACAACTCTCAGGAATACAGCTGTATGGGGCTTACTGGAGGTACCTGGTGGGCTAGTTGGCCCCCAGGGACCCTCAGGAGGCAAGGGGACTTTATTCCCCAACCAAGAGCACGCCAGGAGGCGCGTTTCCGGAGTGGTGGACATAGGGGCGTGGCCTGTGTCCACCTGTCCGCAATACCACTATCTCGGGCACACTGGAGGTATCAAGTAGGCTAGTTGGCCCCTAAGGACCCCCAGCAGCACAGTGGACTTTAATCCCCATCCAAGAGCGCGTAAGGGAGCGCATTTGCAGAGTGGTGGGGAAAGGAGGCGTGGCCTTCTATGAGAACTTAGCAAACCTGCTGTGTGGGACTTACTGGAGGGAATGGGAGGGGTAGTTGGCCACCAAGGTTGTCCTTGGGGTCTAACTACACCTCCTGTTACCTCCACTAAGTCCCACACAGTGGGATTGCTAAGAGGTCTTTGGAGGCCATGCTCACCTTTCTCCACCACTCTGCAAACGCGCCTCCTGGTACAGTACTGGTTGGGGGATGAAGTCCACTTTACCCCTGAGGGACTTTGGGGGCTAAGAAGCCCTCCTGGTACCTCCTGTAAGTCCTACGCAGCGGAATTCCTGAGCGCTGGTCGGAGGCCCAGCCCCTTTTCTCCACCTCTCTGCAAACGCGACTACTAGTTAAAGAAGCATTTGCAATGTAATAGGTTTCACATTTGCGAGAGTTAGACCTACAGGCATTGTAAATGTAAAAGTGTTTTACTAATGTTTCTTGGAGTGGAGTGGATGTAGGTTGTGTTTAGTGGAATTATGTGGTATGATGTGCAGTGAAATTCTGTGGATAGACTTTGACTTTTATGTGGATAGAAGGTATGTGGTATTTAGTGTATAGGAATTATGTAGAGTGGGATTATGTGTTATGGAGAGTAATTATGTGGTATGGTAGTCTGTGTTGTGGAGTGGTAACCTCAGGTTTAGTCTTCCTCGTTTCCATAGAAGCTAAACTATAAACTAAATGAGACAAAAAAAAGAAGGAACCACTGAGGAGCACTTCTGGACCTAGTCAGAGGTATGAGCAGGGCCACTGGAATTATGCGACTGGTTGGCTGCACCGACTTTCGCACAATTATACATTTTCCGCATTTGCCACATAATCCATCATCTGCTGCATAATCTGCAGATTTGAACAAAAAAAACCTTGTTTCTAGCTCTAACTGCTCAAACGCTACCAAAAATGCAGCGACAAGTGTTACAGCGTGGTGGAAGGCTCTTTGCAAACCTAGAATGGTCACCTGTTACTTATTGCTAAATGTGGGTATTAAATTGGTACTAATGGTGTGCAAACCACTCGCTTCTTTCTGCGCCTCTCTTGCCTCTTTCTGCATTTCTGTTGCTTTTTTCTGAACCTTTCTTTTTTTCTGCACTTCTTTTGCCTCTTTCTGCTTATCTCTTCCACTTTCTGCACCTCTCTTGCCTCTTTCTGCACCTCTGTTGCTTCTTTCTGTACCTCACTTGCTTCTTCTTCTACCCCTCTTGCCTCTTTCTGCACCCTTATTCCCTCTTTCTGCACCTCTCTTGCCTCTTTCTGCACTTCTCTTGCCTCTTTCTGCACCTCTGTTGCTTCTTTCCACACTACTCTTGCCTCTTTCTGCACCCCTCTTGCCTCTTTATGCACCTCTGTTGCTTCTTTCTGCACTCCTCTTGCCTCTTTCTGCACCCCTCTTGCCTCTTTCTGCACCTCTCTTGCCTCAGTCTGCCCACCTGTTCCCTCTTTCTGCACCCTTTTTGCCTGTTTCTGCAGCTCTCTTGCCTCTTTCTGCAGTTCTCTTGCCTCCTTCTGCACCTCACTTGCCTCTTCCTGCAACCCTCCTGCCTCTTTCTAGTTTACGCGCTCTTCTGTATGTAATATTTGGATGATCTCCCATGATTGCAGCAACCGTGGAGTCCAATTTCAAAATACCCCAGTGTTTTTTTTCATTATCTGAGTGAGTTGACTTGTTTCAGCAGAAAAAGTTATTAATCTTATTTTCTTGTTGTTGTCTTCTCCTTTAGTTTTGTTCTTTGTACCCTGTAAGGTTTGTGTTCAATATACTGCCTTACCTGTTTCAAAGCCTTTTTCAATTATCTTTTTGGGATATTTTCAATTGCTGAAACGTTGTTGTGTCCCTTGACTATGTTTTTGAAACTCGGCATCAGATGAGCTATTTCTTCTGAGTCTCAAAAATTCCCCAGATTCTTCTTGTGGAAACTCTCAGCATGTAAGATTGCATTTGTGGCAGTTTCTTTTCTATGCAATGTTGTTTGAATTGTGGTATTTAATACATAGATTTCTGTATCCAAGAAATTAAATGATAATGAGCTAATTTCATATGTAAATTTTAAATTTGCTGTGTTATTGTTGAGTATTTCAAAATATTCCACAAATTCCTCCTCTGTGCCATCCCATATGAGGAATGGATCATCAATGAAACGGGACCGCATTATGATTTTCTCCATGAATTTGTCATTTTCAGGTTTCCAAGCATGTTTCTGTTCATACCACCCTATGGTGAGGTTTGCATATTTTGGAGGAAGGGAAATCCCATGGCTGTTCCCTTTATTTGTTTAAAAATGTCTTTATTGAACATGAATATGTTGTTCGTAAGACACATTGTTATCATGGCCATTAACATTACATTGTATCGATGGAAACAAATGCTCTTTTTCCAGAGGAAATACTTGCAAGTAGTCAGGCCAATACTATGTTCAAGGGTTGTATAAAGTGAAACCTCATCCATTGTTATGAGCTTATAGGTTGATTGCCATGAGACTCCACCCAATCATTGCAATAGATCTGTCGTATCAAGTAAGTTTGAACTCAGGTCCTTAACCAATGGTGCAAGCAAAAAATCTATGTCATTGGACATAGGTTCCAATATTGACCCTCTTGCTGACACTATGGGTCTTCCTGGGGGATTATGCCTATTTTTTATGTATTTTGGCAAGAAATATATAGTTGTCAGTGATGGCTGATCTGTTGTTAAGTGTTTTAGCTCGTCCTCATCAATGAGATCTTGGTCTAACCATTCCATCAATTTATTTTGTAGATGTTCCTGAATTTCCTTCATTGGACTTTGCAGCAAAATCCTGAGAGTGCGTTCTCATTCCTTGTACAAGGTGTAAGACCGGGAGACAATATATATATATATATTCACTGAAAAAACCATAGGTTTCAGACACGTTATAGTTAGAAATTAGCATTTAAAAAACCTTTGAAATTCACTGAAAAAACCATAGGTTTTAGGGACAGTTATAGTTAGTTGGACATTTCACTCGTACAAAACCATAGAAATTCCCCCGTTATAGTTAGTTCAGCTAACTATAACTCGCGCCCCGCAATGCACTGCTGATGACGTCACATATTACATCACTCATGACATGGTCAGTGACATCACTGATGACATCACTGATGACATCTCAAATGACATCACTGATGACATCACTGATGACATCATCCAGTGACTGTGTGTTTCTGTAAAGTTTAAATATGTTTAATATATTTAGGGAAAGGCGTATTGAAGAATGAGTGGGTGTATAAGTGTCTGAATGGATGATTTAGTACGTGAGTGACTGACTCTACAAGTGAGTGATTAAATGTATCTTACTGAATGCATGGGTTAGTGACTAAACTGTGTGAATGTCTGTATCCGTCTGTCTGTTGGTTTGTAAGCGGCTGCATGAGCTTTCTGAATAGCTACATGAGTGTCTACATGGGTTATTGATTGATTGTCTGAGTATCTGTATGGGTGCCTGAGTGTTTGTGTGGGTGGGGTGTGTGTGACTCTGTGCATAGATGTGTGAGTTGGTGATTCACTGGGTGCATGGTTTCAAGAGTGCATCTGTGATGGACTGTATGGGTGGGTGAGTGTGTGTATGGGTGTGTTAGTGATTGAATGTATATCTCAGTGGTACATGTGTGAGTAACTACATATGTGCAAGGCAGTATATATGTGTGTTGGAGTATATAAATGGCTATAAGTGAGAGTGTGTGATTGTGAGAGTGGCTGTATGGATGAGTGTGTACTTGTATCAGTGATTGTATAAGAGCGTAAGAATGTGCTAGTATTTGTATGAGTAAGTGAGCTGGTGTGTGTATAACTGTATAGGTGAGTAAATGGGTGTGTGATTAAGTTTTTTGCATGACTGACTAGGTGTGTGAGTACCTCTATGGATGAGTGGCGGTGTGTGAGTGTTTATATAGGTGTATGAGTGCATATGATAGTCCTGTACTGAGTGACTAAGTATGAGTGACTGTACGGGTGAGTGAGTGGATGTGTGTGTAGACCTAAGAATCAGTGAGTGGGTATGTAGTTTTGGTGTTGGAGTGTCTATGGTTTTGAGAATGGCAGTCTGTAATTTAGAGTGGGTGTATCAAAAGTTATATTAGGGTGTGAGAAGATGCATGAAATTATCACATGGATGATGTCATCAGTGATGTCATTTGAGATGTCATCAGTGATGTCATCAGTGATGTCACTGACCATGTCATGAGTGATGTAATATGTGACGTCATCAGCAGTGCATTGCGGGGGCGCGAGTTATAGTTAGCTGAACTAACTATAACGGGGGAATTTCTATGGTTTTGTACGAGTGAAATGTCCAACTAACTATAACTGTCCCTAAAACCTATGGTTTTTCAGTGAATTTCAAAGGTTTTTAAATGCTAATTTCTAACTATAACGTGTCTGAAACCTATGGTTTTTCAGTGAATTTCAAAGGTTTTTAAATGCTAATTTCTAACTATAACGTGCCTGAAACCTATGATTTTTAAGTGAATTTCAAAGGTTTTTTAAATGCTAGTTTCTAACTATGCCTACAGAGGTAGGACATGTGAAGAAAGAAGAAAAAACGCACAGAAAGAAGCAAAAGATGTGCAGAAAGAACCAACAGAGGAGCAGAAAGAGGCCTTGTTGCAAAATCATCCTGTGCCCACAACTTTTCAGACGGGTACTGGTGGTAACTGACTCTGACTAACCAGAGCCAGTGCTATGCTAAAAGACACTTAGAATACAGTGAAAACACCTACATACACTAGGGAACACTATGCGTTGGGGTACCCCTGTGATTAGCATGACCTCCTCTGCAAGTCCCTAGTACATAATAGGGCAGGGGATTAAAACTACCTCTTAAAACGCTACAGGGCGCGTTTGCACAGTGGTGAAGGGAGGGGGCCTGAGGTGACATGTGTGCAAACGCACCCCGTGGCGCGTTTTAAGTTGCGAGATTAAGTCCCCTTGAATTCTGAGGGTCCCTGGGGCCCAACTAGCCCCCAGGTACCTACAGTTAGGACCACAGAGCTGAGTTGCAGAGAGGCGTTCCGAGGCCACGCACCTTTTTCACCTCTCTGCAACGCAACTCTGTTGTGCTTACTGAAGGTACCTGGTGGGCTAGTTGGCCCCCAGGGTCCCTCAGGATTCAAAGGGAATTAATTCCCCAACTTAAAACGCACCACAGGGCGTGTTTGCGCACATGTCACCTGAGGCCCGCCCCCTCCCTTCACCACTGTGCAAACGCGTCCCGTGGTGCGTTTTAAGTTGGGGATTAGGTCACCTTGAATCCTGAGGGTCCCTGGGGCCCAACCTAGCCCACTAGGTACTTCCAGTAAGCACCACAGGCCTGCGTTGCAACGCCTGTAACAAATTGTGCAGTTGTGTTTAGGTAGTGAAGAGGGTCGTGCTGGGGGTAGTGTTTTAGGGTTTAGGGTAGTGCAGTGGTGTTTGTGTAGTGTAGGGGGTCATGCTGGGGGTAGATTTAGGGTTTAGGGTAGTGCAGTGGTGTTTGGGTAGTGTAGGGAGTCGTGCTGGGGGAGTGTTTTAGGGTTTAGGGTAGTGCAGTGGTGTTTGGGTAGTGTAGGGGGTCGTGCTGGGGGTAGTGTTTTAGGGTAGTGCAGTGGTGTTTGGGTAGTGTAGGGGGTCGTGCTGGGGGTAGTGATTTAGGGTAGTGCAGTGGTGTTTGGGTAATGTAGGGAGTACTGCTGGGGGTAGTGTTTTAGGGTTTAGGGTAGTGCAGTGGTGTTTGGGTAGTGTAGGGGTACTGCTGGGGGTAGTTTTTAGGGTTTAGGGTAGTGCAGTGGTGTTTGGGTAGTGTAGTGGTTCGTGCTGGGGGTAGTTTTTTAGGGTTTAGGGTAGTGCAGTGGTGTTTGTGTAGTGTAGGGGGTAGTGTTTTAGGGTTTAGGGTAGTGCAGTGGTGTTTGTGTAGTGTAGGAGGTCGTGTTTTAGGGTTTAGGGTAGTGCAGTGGTCTTTGGGTAGTGTAGGGAGTCGTGCGGGGGTTAGTGTTTTAGGGTTTAGGGTAGTGTAGGGGGTCATGCGGGGGTAGTGTTTTAGGGATTAGGGTAGTGCATTGGTGTTTGGGTAGTGTAGGGGTCATGCGGGGGTAGTGTTTTAGGGTTTAGGGCAGTGCAGTGGTGTTTGGGTAGTGTAGGGGGTCGTGCTGGGGGAGTGTTTTAGGGTTTAGGGCAGTGCAGTGGTGTTCGGGTAGTGTAGGGGGTCGTGCTGGGGGAGTGTTCTAGGGTTTAGGGCAGTGCAGTGGTGTTTGGGTAGTGTAGGGGGTCGTGCTGGGGGAGTGTTTGAGGGTTTAGGGCAGTGCAGTCGTGTTCGGGTAGTGTAGGGGGTTGTGCTGGGGGTAGTATTTTAGGGTTTAGGGTAGTGCAGTGGTGTTCGGGTAGTGTAGGGGGTCATGCTGGGGGTAGTGTTCTAGGGTTTAGGGCAGTGCAGTGGTGTTTGGGCAGTATAGGGGGTAATGCTGGGGGTGGTGTTTTAGGGTTTAGGGCAGTGCAGTGGTGTTTGGGCAGTGTAGGGGGTCGTGCTGGGGTGGTGTTTCAGGGTGTAGGGCAGTGCAGTGGTGTTCGGGCAGTGTAGGGGTGGTGTTTCAGGGTTTAGGGCAGTGCAGTGGTGTTCGGGCAGTGTAGTGGGTCGTGCAGGGGTGGTGTTTCAGGGTTTAGGGCAGTGGTGTTTGGGCAGTGTAGGTGGTCGTGCTGGGGGTGGTGTTTCAGGGTTTGGGGCAGTGCAGTGGAGTTCGAGCAGTAAAGGGGGTCGTGCTGGGGGTGGTGTTTCAGGGTTTAGGGCAGTGCAGTGGTGTTCGGGCAGTGTAGGGGGCGGTGCAGGGGGTGGTGTTTCAGGGTTTAGGGCAGTGCAGTGGTGTTCGGGCAGTGTAGGGGGTGGTGCAGGGGGTGGTGTTTCAGGGTTTAGGGCAGTGCAGTGGTGTTCTGGCAGTGTAGGGGGTCATGCAGGGGGTGGTGTTTCAGGGTTTAGGGCAGTGCAGTGGTGTTCGGGCAGTGTAGGGGGTCGTGCTGGGGCTGGTGTTTCAGGGTTTAGGGCAGTACAGTGGTGTTCAGGCAGTGTAGGGGGTCTTGCTGGGGCTGGTGTTTCAGGGTTTAGGGCAGTGCAGTGGTGTTCGGGCAGTGTAGGGGGTTGTGCTGGGGCTGGTGTTTCAGGGTTTAGGGCAGTGCAGTGGTGTTCGGGCAGTGTAGGTGGTCGTGCTGGGGCTGGTGTTTCAGGGTTTAGGGCAGTGCAGTGGTGTTCGGGCAGTGTAGGGGGTCATGCTGGGGCTGGTGTTTCAGGGTTTAGGGCAGTGCAGTGGTGTTCGGGCAGTGTAGGGGGTCTTGCTGGGGCTGGGGCTGGTGTTCCAGAGTCTAGGGCAGTGCAGTGGTGTTCGGGCAGTGTAGGGGGTCTTGCTGGGGCTGGTGTTTCAGGGTTTAGGGCAGTGCAGTGGTGTTCGGGCAGTGTAGGGGGTCGTGCTGGGGGTGGTGTTTCAGGGTTTAGGGCAGTGCAGTGGTGTTCGGGCAGTGTAGGGGGTCGTGCTGGGGCTAGTGTTTCAGGATTTAGGGCAGAGCAATGGTGTTCAGGCAGTGTAGGGGGTTTTGCTGGAGGTGGTGTTTCAGGGTTTAGGGCAGTGCAGTGGTGTTCGTGCAGTGTAGGGGGTGGTGTTTCAGGGTTTAGGGCAGTGGTGTTCAGGCAGTGTAGGGGGTCTTGCTGGGGTTGATGTTTCAGGGTTTAGGGCAGTGCAGTGGTGTTTGGGCAGTGTAGGGGGTCGTGCTGGGCGTGGTGTTTCAGGGTTTAGGGCAGTGCAGTGGTGTTCGGGCAGTGTAGGGGGTCATGCTGGGGGTGATGTTTCAGGGTTTGGGGCAGTGCAGTGGAGTTCGGGCAGTGAAGGGGGTCGTGCTGGGGGTGGTGTTTCAGGGTTTAGGGCAGTGCAGTGGTGTTCGGGCAGTGTAGGGGGTCGGTGCAGGGGGTGGTGTTTCAGGGTTTAGGGCAGTGCAGTGGTGTTCGGGCAGTGTAGGGGGTGGTGCAGGGGTGGTGTTTCAGGGTTTAGGGCAGTGCAGTGGTGTTCGGGCAGTGTAGGGGGTCATGCAGGGGTGGTGTTTCAGGGTTTAGGGCAGTGCAGTGGTGTTCGGGCAGTGTAGGGGGTCGTGCTGGGGCTGGTGTTTCAGGGTTTAGGGCAGTACAGTGGTGTTCAGGCAGTGTAGGGGGTCGTGCTGGGGCTGGTGTTTCAGGGTTTAGGGCAGTGCAGTGGTGTTCGGGCAGTGTAGGGGGTCGTGCTGGGGGTGGTGTTTCAGGGTTTGGGGCAGTGCAGTGGAGTTCGAGGCAGTAAAGGGGGTCATGCTGGGGGTGGTGTTTCAGGGTTTAGGGCAGTGCAGTGGTGTTCGGGCAGTGTAGGGGGCAGTGCAGGGGTGGTGTTTCAGGGTTTAGGGCAGTGCAGTGGTGTTCGGGCAGTGTAGGGGGTGGTGCAGGGGTGGTGTTTCAGGGTTTAGGGCAGTGCAGTGGTGTTCGGGCAGTGTAGGGGGTCATGCAGGGGCGGTGTTTCAGGGTTTAGGGCAGTGCAGTGGTGTTCGGGCAGTGTAGGGGGTCGTGCTGGGGCTGGTGTTTCAGGGTTTAGGGCAGTACAGTGGTGTTCAGGCAGTGTAGGGGGTCGTGCTGAGGCTGGTGTTTCAGGGTTTAGGGCAGTGCAGTGGTGTTCGGGCAGTGTAGGGGGTTGTGCTGGGGCTGGTGTTTCAGGGTTTAGGGCAGTGCAGTGATGTTCGGGCAGTGTAGGTGGTCGTGCTGGGGCTGGTGTTTCAGGGTTTAGGGCAGTGCAGTGGTGTTCGGGCAGTGTAGGGGGTCATGCTGGGGCTGGTGTTTCAGGGTTTAGGGCAGTGCAGTGGTGTTCGGGCAGTGTAGGGGGTCTTGCTGGGGCTGGGGCTGGTGTTACAGAGTCTAGGGCAGTGCAGTGGTGTTCGGGCAGTGTAGGGGGTCTTGCTGGGGCTGGTGTTTCAGGGTTTAGGGCAGTGCAGTGGTGTTCGAGCAGTGTAGAGGGTCGTGCTGGGGGTGGTGTTTCAGGGTTTAGGGCAGTGCAGTGGTGTTCGGGCAGTGTAGGGGGTCGTGCTGGGGCTAGTGTTTCAGGATTTAGGGCAGAGCAATGGTGTTCAGGCAGTGTAGGGGTTTTGCTGGAGGTGGTGTTTCAGGGTTTAGGGCAGTGCAGTGGTGTTCGTGCAGTGTAGTGTGGGGGTGGTGTTTCAGGGTTTAGGGCAGTGGTGTTCAGGCAGTGTAGGGGGTCTTGCTGGGGTTGATGTTTCAGGGTTTAGGGCAGTGCAGTGGTGTTTGGGCAGTGTAGGGGGTCGTGCTGGGCGTGGTGTTTCAGGGTTTAGGGCAGTGCAGTGGTGTTCCGGCAGTGTAGGAGGTCGTGCAGGGGTGGTGTTTCAGGGTTTAGGGCAGTGCAGTGGTGTTCGGGCAGTGTAGGGGGTCATGCTGGGGGTGATGTTTCAGGGTTTAGGGCAGTGCAGTGGTGTTCGGGCAGTGTAGGGTGTCGTGCTGAGGGGTGGTGTTTCAGGGTTTAGGGCAGTGCAGTGGTGTTCGGGCAGTGTAGGGGGTCGTGCAGGGGGTGGTGTTTCAGGGTTTAGGGCAGTGCAGTGGTGTTCGGGCAGTGTAGGGGGTCATGCAGGGGGTGGTGTTTCAGGGTTTAGGGCAGTGCAGTGGTGTTCGGCCAGTATAGGTGGTCTTGCTGGGGGTGGTGTTTTGGGCTTTAGTGCAGTGGTGTTCGGGCAGTGTAGGGGGTCTTGCTGGGGGTGGTGTTTCAGGGTTTAGGGCAGTGCAGTGGTTTTCGGGCAGTGTAGGGGGTCTTGCAGGGGCTGGCGTTTCAGGGTTTAGGGCAGTGCAGTGGTGTTCTGGCAGTGTAGGGGTCGTGCTGGGGCTGGTGTTTGAGGGTTTAGGGTAGTGCAGTGGTGTTCGGGCAGTGTAGGGGGTCGTGCTGGGGCTGCTGTTTCAGGGTTAAGGGCAGTGCAGTGGTGTTCGGGCAGTGTACGGGGTTGTGCTGGGGCTGGTGTTTCAGGGTTTAGGGAAGAACAGTGGTGTTCGGGCAGTGTAGGTGGTCATGCTGGGGGTGGTGTTTCAGGGTTTAGGGCATTGCAGTGGTGTTCGGGCAGTGTAGGGGGTCGTGCTGGGGCTGGTGTTTCATGGTTTAGGGCAGTGCAGTGGTGTTCGGGCAGTGTAGGGGGTCGTGCTGGGGGTGGTGTTTCAGGGTTTAGGGCAGTGCAGTGGTGTTCGGGCAGTGTAGGGGGTCATGCTGGGGGTGGTGTTTCAGGGTTTAGGGCAGTGCAGTGGTGTTCGGGCAGTGTAGGGGGTCTTGCTGGGGGTGGTGTTTCAGGGTTTAGGGCAGTGGTGTTCGGGCAGTGTAGGGGGTCTTGCTGGGGGTGATGTTTCAGGGTTTAGGGCAGTGCAGTGGTGTTCGGGCAGTGTATGGGGTCTTGCTGGGGGTAGTGTTTAGGGGTTTAGGGCAGTGCAGTGGTGTTCGTGCAGTATAGGGGGTCGTGCTGGGGGTGGTGTTTCAGGGTTTAGGGCAGTGCAGTAGTGTTTGGGCAGTGTAGGGGATCGTGCAGGGGGTGGTGTTTCAGGGTTTAGGGCAGTGCAGTGATGTTCGGGCAGTGTAGGGGGTCGTGCTGGGGGTGGTGTTTCAGGGTTTAGGGAGTGCAGTGGTGTTCGGGCAGTGTAGGGGGTCGTGCAGGGGGTGGTGTTTCAGGGTTTAGGGCAGTGCAGTGGTGTTCGGGCAGTGTATGGGTCGTGCTGGGGCTGGTGTTTCAGGGTTTAGGGCAGTGCAGTGGTGTTCGGGCAGTGTAGGGGTCTTGCTGGGGGTGGTGTTTCAGGGTTTAGGGCAGTGCAGTGGTGTTCGGGTAGTGTAGGGGGTCGTGCTGGGGGTAGTGTTTTAGGGTTTAGGGCAGTGCAGTGGTGTTTGGGTAGTGTAGGGGGTCGTGCTGGGGGAGTGTTTGAGGGTTTAGGGCAGTGCAGTCGTGTTCGGGTAGTGTAGGGGTTTGTGCTGGGGGTAGTATTTTAGGGTTTAGGGTAGTGCAGTGGTGTTCGGGTAGTGTAGGGGGTCATGCTGGGGGTAGTGTTCTAGGGTTTAGGGCAGTGCAGTGGTGTTTGGGCAGTATAGGGGGTAATGCTGGGGGTGGTGTTTTATGGTTTAGGGCAGTGCAGTGGTGTTCGAGCAGTGTAGGGGGTCATGCTGGGGGTGGTGTTTCAGGGTCTAGGGCAGTGCAGTGGTGTTCGGGCAGTGTAGGGGGTGGTGTTTCAGGGTTTAGGGCAGTGCAGTGGTGTTCGGGCAGTGTAGGGGTCGTGCAGGGGTGGTGTTTCAGGGTTTAGGGCAGTGGTGTTTGGGCAGTGTAGGTGGTCGTGCTGGGGGTGGTGTTTCAGGGTTTGGGGCAGTGCAGTGGAGTTCGAGCAGTAAAGGGGGTTGTGCTGGGGGTGGTGTTTCAGGGTTTAGGGCAGTGCAGTGGAGTTCGAGCAGTAAAGGGGGTTGTGCTGGGGGTGGTGTTTCAGGTTTTAGGGCAGTGCAGTGGTGTTCGGGCAGTGTAGGGGGTCATGCAGGGGGTGGTGTTTCAGGGTTTAGGGCAGTGCAGTGGTGTTCGGGCAGTGTAGGGGGTCGTGCTGGGGCTGGTGTTTCAGGGTTTAGGGCAGTACAGTGGTGTTCAGGCAGTGTAGGGGGTCGTGCTGGGGGTGGTGTTCCAGAGTCTAGGGCAGTGCAGTGGTGTTCGGGCAGTGTAGGGGGTCTTGCTGGGGCTGGTGTTTCAGGGTTTAGAGCAGTGCAGTGGTGTTCGGGCAGTGTAGGGGGTCGTGCTGGGGGTGGTGTTACAGGGTTTAGGGCAGTGCAGTGGTGTTCGGGCAGTGTAGGGGGTCGTGCTGCGGCTAGTGTTTCAGGATTTAGGGCAGAGCAATGGTGTTCAGGCAGTGTAGGGGGTTTTGCTGGAGGTGGTGTTTCAGGGTTTAGGGCAGTGCAGTGGTGTTTGTGCAGTGTAGGGGGTGGTGTTTCAGGGTTTAGGGCAGTGGTGTTCAGGCAGTGTAGGGGGTCTTGCTGGGGTTGATGTTTCAGGGTTTAGGGCAGTGCAGTGGTGTTCGGGCAGTGTAGGGGGTCGTGCTGGGCATGGTGTTTCAGGGTTTAGGGCAGTGCAGTGGTGTTCCGGCAGTGTAGGAGGTCGTGCAGGGGGTGGTGTTTCAGGGTTTAGGGCAGTGCAGTGGTGTTCGGGCAGTGTAGGGGGTCATGCTGGGGGTGGTGTTTCAGGGTTTAGGGCAGTGCAGTGGTGTTCGGGCAGTGTAGGGGGTCGTGCAGGGGGTAGTGTTTCAGGGTTTAGGGCAGTGCAGTGGTGTTCGGCCAGTGTAGGTGGTCTTGCTGGGGGTGGTGTTTCAGGCTTTAGTGCAGTGGTGTTCGGGCAGTGTAGGGGGTCTTGTGGGGGTGGTGTTTCAGGGTTTAGGGCAGTGCAGTGGTGTTCGGGCAGTGTAGGGGGTCTTGCTGGGGCTGGCGTTTCAGGGTTTAGGGCAGTGCAGTGGTATTCTGGCAGTGTAGGGGGTCGTGCTGGGGCTGGTGTTTGAGGGTTTAGGGTAGTGCAGTGGTGTTTGGGCAGTGTAGG
This sequence comes from Calotriton arnoldi, assembly GCA_963921515.1. Taxonomy (NCBI): domain Eukaryota; kingdom Metazoa; phylum Chordata; class Amphibia; order Caudata; family Salamandridae; genus Calotriton; species Calotriton arnoldi. The sequence goes on along the minus strand of CAWUFW010007797.1, from coordinate 258,700 downwards.
GGGTCGTGCTGGGGCTCCTGTTTCAGGGTCTAGGGCAGTGCAGTGGTGTTCGGGCAGTGTACGGGGTTGTGCTGGGGCTGGTGTTTCAGGCTTTAGGGCAGTGCAGTGGTGTTCGGGCAGTGTAGGGGGTCGTGCTGGGAGTGGTGTTTCAGGGTTTAGGGCAGTGCAGTGGTGTTCGGGCAGTGTAGGGGGTCATGCTGGGGGTGGTGTTTCAGGGTTTAGGGCAGTGCAGTGGTGTTCGGGCAGTGTAGGGGTCATGCTGGGGGTGGTGTTTCAGGGTTTAGGGCAGTGCAGTGGTGTTTGGGCAGTGTAGGGGGTCTTGCTGGGGGTGGTGTTTCAGGGTTTAGGGCAGTGGTGTTCGGGCAGTGTAGGGGGTCTTGCTGGGGGTGATGTTTCAGGGTTTAGGGCAGTGCAGTGGTGTTCGGGCAGTGTAGGGGGTCTTGATGGGGGTAGTGTTTAGGGGTTTAGGGCAGTGCAGTGGTGTTCGTGCAGTGTAAGGGGTCGTGCTGGGGGTGGTGTTTCAGGGTTTAGGGCAGTGCAGTGGTGTTCGGGCAGTGTAGGGGGTCGTGCTGGGGGTGGTGTTTCAGGGTTTAGGGCAGTGCAGTGGTGTTCAGGCAGTGTAGGGGGTCGTGCAGGGGGTGGTGTTTCAGGGGTTAGGGCAGTGCAGTGGTGTTCGGGCAGTGTGGGGGTCATGCTGGGGCTGGTGTTTTAGGGTTTAGGGCAGTGCAGTGGTGTTCGGGCAGTGTAGGGGGTCTTGCTGGGGGTGATGTTTCAGGGTTTAGGGCAGTGCAGTGGTGTTCGGGCAGTGTAGGGGGTCTTGCTGGGGGTAGTGTTTCAGGGTTTAGGGCAGTGCAGTGGTGTTCATGCAGTGTAAGGGGTCGTGCTGGGGTTGGTGTTTCAGGGTTTAGGGCAGGGCAGTAGTGTTCGGGCAGTGTAGGGGGTCGTGCAGGGGGTGGTGTCAGGGTTTAGGGCAGTGCAGTGGTGTTCCGGCAGTGTAGGGGGTCGTGCTGGGGGTGGTGTTTCAGGGTTTCGGGCAGTGCAGTGCAGTGGTGTTCGGGCAGTGTAGGGGGTCGTGCTGGGGGTGGTGTTTCAGGGTTTAGGGCAGTGGTGTTCGGGCAGTGTAGGGGGTCTTGCTGGGGGTGATGTTTCAGGGTTTAGGGCAGTGCAGTGGTGTTCGGGCAGTGTAGGAGGTCTTGCTGGGGGTAGTGTTTCAGGGTTTAGGGCAGTGCAGTGGTGTTCGGGCAGTGTAGGGGGCATGCAGGGGGTGGTGTTTCAGGGTTTAGGGCAGTGCAGTGGTGTTCGGGCAGTGTAGGGGGTCGTGAAGGGGTGGTGTTTCAGGGTTTAGGGCAGTGCAGTGGTGTTCAGGCAGTGTAGGGGTTCATGCTAGGGTTGGTGTTTCAGGGTTTAGGGCAGTGCAGTGGTGTTCAGGCAGTGTAGGGGCCGTGCAGGGGCTGGTGTTTCAGGGTTTAGGGCAGTGCAGTGGTGTTCGGGCAGTGTAGGGGGTCGTGCTGGGGGTAGTGTTTTAGGGTTTAGGGTAGTGCAGTGGTGCTTGTGTAGTGTAGGGGTCGTGCTGGGGGTAGTGTTTTAGGGTTTAGGGTAGTGCAGTGGTGTTTGTGTAGTGTAGGGGTCATGTTTTAGGGTAGTGCAGTGGTGTTTGGGTAGTGTAGGGGGTCATGCTGGGGGTAGTGTTTTAGGATTTAGGTTAGTGCAGTGGTGTTTGGGTAGTGTAGGGGTCGTGCTGGGGGTAGTGTTTTAGGGTTTAAGGTAGTGCAGTGGTGTTTGTGTAGTGTAGGGGGTCGTGCTGGGGGTAGTGTTTTAGGGTTTAGGGTAGTGCAGTGGTGCTTGTGTAGTGTAGGGGGTCATGCTGGGGGTAGTGTTTTAGGGTTTAGGGTAGTGCAGTGGTGTTTGTGTAGTGTAGGGGGTCATGTTTTAGGGTAGTGCAGTGGTGTTTGGGTAGTGTAGGGGGTCGTGCTGGGGGTAGTGTTTTAGGATTTAGGTTAGTGCAGTGGTGTTGGGGTAGTGTTTTAGGGTTTAGGGTAGTGCAGTGGTGTTTGTGTAGTGTAGGGGGTCATGCTGGGGGTAGTGTTTTATGGTTTAGGATAGTGCAGTGGTGCTTGTGTAGTGTAGGGGTCGTGCTGGGGTAGTGTTTTAGGGTTTAGGGTAGTGCAGTGGTGTTTTTGTAGTGTAGGGGGTCATGTTTTAAGATGCAACGCTCCAATACCTGACCAGTCTGCACTACATAAAACTGCAAAAAAACTAAAAATAAAAAGTGTTTTTCACACTTTTGTCATTGGGCTATATGTGGGCTACATCTGGGTAATATTTGTGCTACATTTGGGCTCTTTTTTCACTGGTGGCCATCTTGGAAGACTTCTTTGTTTGAAGTTTCCTAATTTCCTCATTTACTGCAGTCTCCTCAGTAGGAAATGCTTTCAGTTTTTACTTTGATTCCATCAAGAAGGCATTCAGATGTGTCACACATTTGCCATAAATTCAGAATGTTAGCACTTTAGTTGTTCATTAGATCACTGTAGTAAAGCTACTGCTCACCAAGGAGTTAATTGGAAGTCTACTGCTGGTATTGAAAGTGATTGTTTCAGTCTGCATGTCAGAATTTTCTAATGAAATAGAAGAGGATTTGAGATCTCACTTAAAACATGCACTAAATTTTCTTTTTGCAGCACTAACCATAATTTCTATGGCAAAATGAACCCCCTCATTTTGTTCCTTTTTAAATTAAATGTTTTAAGTGTTACCAGTTTATTCCAATCAAGATGGCTTCAGGTGTGCCATACTTTTGTCATAAGTAAGGCTGTTAGCACTCTAGTTGTTCTTTAGAACACTCTGGGAAGCTGCAGTAGAACACAAAGGCATCAACTGACAGGCTGCTCCTGTTGAAATATAACAGGAAGATATTTGAGATCTCACTTAAAACATGTCCTAATTTTCTTTCTACAGCACTAACCATAATTTCTATGGCAAAATGAACCCCCTCATTTTGTTCCTTTTTAAATTAAATGTTTTAAGTGTTACCAGTTTATTCCAATCAAGATGGCTTCAGGTGTGCCATACTTTTGTCATAAGTAAGACTGTTAGCACTCTAGTTGTTCTTTAGAACACTCTGGGAAGCTGCAGTAGAACACAAAGGCATCAACTGACAGGCTGCTCCTGTTGAAATATAACAGGAAGATATTTGAGATCACACTTGAAACATGTCCTAATTTTTCTTTCTACAGCACTAACCATAATTTCTATGACAAAATGAACCCCATCATTTTGTTCCTTTTTAAATTAAATGTTTTAAGTGTTACCAGTTTATTCCAATCAAGATGGCTTCAGGTGTGCCATACTTTTGTCATAAGTAAGGCTGTTAGCACTTTAGTTGTTCTTTAGAACACTCTGGGAAGCTGCAGTAGAACACAAAGGCATCAACTGACAGGCTGCTCCTGTTGAAATATAACAGGAAGATATTTGAGATCACACTTGAAACATGTCCTAATTTTTCTTTCCAGAGCACTAACCATAATTTCTATGACAAGATAAACCCCATCATTTTGTTCCTTTTTAAATTAAATGTTTTAAGTGTTACCAGTTTATTCCAATCAAGATGGCTTCAGGTGTGCCATACTTTTGTCATAAGTAAGGCTGTTAGCACTCTAGTTGTTCTTTAGAACACTCTGGGAAGCTGCAGTAGAACACAAAGGAATCAACTGACAGTCTCTGCCCTTGTTGGATGTACATGTTTTACTGAGAATGTCAGACTTCATTCTCACATGACTGAGAAAGATAATGTGAATTTACAGAAAATATGCTCTCATTTTAGCTTCTGGAGCACCTTCCAAAACTGTATGGGACAAGCATGTGAAAATAGTTTTCTCTCAAACATGATTCATGATATCCCAGCAGAAGGTTTTTCACAGGGTAAAATCACCTTAGAACACACCACAATTCCTGAAATTAGTATGGTACCATCAACAAATGAATTCTAATGTAACTAAAGTCTGTTATCACCCTTTATAGTTCTCCTTTTGGTAACCCTCAAAATCTTTGATTGACTACAATGCATTTCAATGGGGTACTATCATTTATATTGGTCCCAAGATGGCTGCCAGCAATTCCAGGATGAAGTGCTGACAGCCAATCAGATCTCACGATGACATGTGTGGTTAGGCTCCGCCCAGATATATATGTGTTTTTACTTTTGATTTTCTCAGCAACTACTGAACGGATTTACACCATTTAACAAAAGGGTTCTTTCTGAACCAAGAACTACCTCTTTGCCAAATTTGGTGTAATTCCGTTCAGCAGTTCGGGCTGTAGCCTTGCATAAAGTTTCCTATGGGAAATTGATTTTCTGACTCTTATTTTTTAATTTCTCCGCAACTACTGAACGGATTTACACCATTTAACAAAAGGGTTCTTTCTGAACCAAGAACTACCTTTTTGCCAAATTTTGTGTAATTCCGTTCAGCAGTTCGGGATGTAGCCGTGTCTAAAGTTTCCTATGGGAAAATGAATGGGGAAAACACGTTTTGGGACCCCCCTTTTTCTCGGCCCCGCTTGGCGAATCACCCCAAAACTTTCAGGGTAGGAGCGGACCGGAGCGGGCCATAAAGTTTGAAAATTTTGCGAAGATTCGTCAACCGACGCAAGAGCTATTTCAAATAGAATGTCGCGGATTTCCTATGGAAAATAGGTCCTAACTATAACTATCTACTGGCGACCGCCAGTAGATTATATATATATATATATATTCCATACGTAGACCCCCAACACTTGGAGGCCCCAACGCTTTCGTGTAAAATTACTTTATTCTGCCAGGCAGCATCTCACATCAGTTGGGTAGGTGCAGCAGGTTCTTGTCATCGATTTCCAACGCGTTTTGGGCGTCCGTGCGCCTTTGTTCACAGCGATGACTCGTAGGGAAGGGCAGCTCAACAGGTGATAGTTAATAATTCACTTGTCCCGCCCAGTGGGCGTGTGTGCGCATTGCACACTGGTATTTGCAGTTTTAACATCAGTGTTCCTTTAGTAGGTAACTGCCCAATTCCTCAACATTAGTTTATCAAAGTTCCACAGTGGGTAGCTGTATCACACCGCAACCGCTGTCATGCCAAATCATCCTGGACAGAACTACACAAAGCTCCTATGGCGCCGTATTCGTGACGGCGCCGGACCTGCACTTCCGCAAGGTGGGCTCTCCGCAACCGAGGCAGGCCACCAATATTCCATACGTAGACACCCAACACTTGGAGGCCCCAACGCTTTCGTGTAAAATTACTTTATTCTGCCAGGCAGCATCTCACATCAGTTGGGTAGGTGCAGCAGGTTCTTGTCATCGATTTCCAATGCGTTTCGGGCGTCCGTGCGCCCTTGTTCACAGCGATGACTCGTAGGGAAGGGCAGCTCAACAGGTGATAGTTAATAATTCACTTGTCCCGCCCAGTGGGCGTGTGTGCGCATTGCACACTGGTATTTGCAGTTTTAACATCAGTGTTCCTTTAGTAGGTAACTGCCCAATTCCTCAACATTAGTTTATCAAAGTTCCACAGTGGGTAGCTGTATCACACCGCAACCGCTGCCATGCCAAATCATCCTGGACAGAACTACACAAAGCTCCTATGGCGCCGTACTCGTGACGGCGCCGGACCTGCACTTCCGCAGGGTGGGCTCTCCACGACCGAGGTAGGCCGCCAATATTCCATACGTAGACACCCAACACTTGGAGGCCCCAACGCTTTCGTGTAAAATTACTTTATTCTGCCAGGCAGCATCTCACATCAGTTGGGTAGGCGCAGCAGGTTCTTGTCATCGATTTCCAACGCGTTTTGGGCGTCCGTGCGCCCTTGTTCACAGCGATGACTCGTAGGGAAGGGAAGCTCAACAGGTGATAGTTAATAAATCACTTGTCCCGCCCAGTGGGCGTGTGTGCGCATTGCACACTGGTATTTGCAGTTTTAACATCAGTGTTCCTTTAGTAGGTAACTGCCCAATTCCTCAACATTAGTTTATCAAAGTTCCACAGTGGGTAGCTGTATCACACCGCAACCGCTGCCATGCCAAGCGTTGGGGCCTCCAAGTGTTGGGTGTCTACGTATGGAATATTGGCGGCCTGCCTCGGTCGCGGAGAGCCCACCCTGCAGAAGTGCAGGTCCGGCGCCGTCACGAGTACGGCGCCATAGGAGCTTTGTGTAGTGGCAGCGGTTGCGGTGTGATACAGCTACCCACTGTGGAACTTTGATAAACTAATGTTGAGGAATTGGGCAGTTACCTACTAAAGGAACACTGATGTTAAAACTGCAAATACCAGTGTGCAATGCGCACACACGCCCACTAGGCGGGACAAGTGAATTATTAACTATCACCTGTTGAGCTGCCCTTCCCTACGAGTCATCGCTGTGAACAAGGGCGCACGGATGCCCGAAATGCGTTGGAAATCGATGACAAGAACCTGCTGCACCTACCCAACTGATGTGAGATGCTGCCTGGCAGAATAAAGTAATTTTACATGAAAGCGTTGGGGCCTCCAAGTGTTGGGTGTCTATGTATGGAATATTGGCGGCCTGCCTCGGTCGCGGAGAGCCCACCCTGCGGAAGTGCAGGTCCGGCGCCGTCACGAGTACGGCGCCATAGGAGCTTTGTGTAGTTCTATCCAGGATGATTTGGCATGGCAGCGGTTGCGGTGTGATACAGCTACCCACTGTGGAACTTTGATAAACTAATGTTGAGGAATTGGGCAGTTACCTACTAAAGGAACACTGATGTTAAAACTGCAAATACCAGTGTGCAATGCGCACACACGCCCATTGGGCGGGACAAGTGAATTATTAACTATCACCTGTTGAGCTGCCCTTCCCTACGAGTCATCGCTGTGAACAAGGGCGCACGGACGCCCGAAACGCGTTGGAAATCGATGACAAGAACCTGCTGCACCTACCCAACTGATGTGAGATGCTGCCTGGCAGAATAAAGTAATTTTACATGAAAGCGTTGGGGCCTCCAAGTGTTGGGTGTCTACGTATGGTATATATATATATATATACAAATATTGCTTCCTGTCTCGATCCACAGAAAACCTCAGCACTCCAGTTTAGTTGCCAATTATTTTAATCTCGTAAATGCAGAGTCAAAGAAACGCCAACGCGTTTCAGTGCTTGCTTGCACCTTTGTCATATATATATTCACTGAAAAAACTACAGGTTTCAGGGACGTTATAGTTAGTTGGACATTTCACTTGTACAAAACCTGAGAAATTCAGCCGTTATAGTTAGTTCAGCTAACTATAACTCGCGCCCCCGTAATGCACTGCTGATGACATCACATATTACATCATTCATGACATGGTCAGTGACATCACTGATGACATCACTGATGACATCATCCACATGAAAATCTGATGCACCTCCTCACACCCAAATATAACCTTTGATACATCCACTCTAAAATACAGACTACCATTTTCGACACCATAGACACATCAATACCAGTTACTACATACGTACTCACTGATTACTAGGTCTACACACACATCCACTCATTCACCCATACAGTCACTCATACATGCTGTCACTCATCAACACAATACTATCATATGCAGTCATACACCTATACAGACACTCACACACCGCCACTCATCCATAGACTTACTCACACACCTCCTCAGTCATGCAAAGAATCAATTACACTTCCATTTACTCACCTATACAGTTATACACACACCATCTCACTTATTCATACAGTTACTAACGCATACTTACTCTCTAAAACAATAACTGATACAAGTACACACTCATCCATACAGCCACTCTAACAATCACTCACTCTCACATATAGTTATTTATACACACCATCACTCACATATACTGCCTTTTACATATGTAGTTACTCACACATGTACAACTGAGACATCCATTCAATCACCAACACACCCATACACAGACTCACCCACCCATACAGTTGTTTCCACATGCACTGTTAAACCCATACAACCAGTAAATCAACCACTTACACATCTATGCACAGAGTCACCCACCTCCCACCCACCCACACACACACTAAGGCACCCATACAAATACTCAGGCAAACAAACAATAATCCATATAGACACTCATGTAGCTACTGACCAACCCATGCAGCAGCTTACACAAGAACAGACAGACTGATACAGACATTCATACAGTTTAGTCACTAACCCATGCATTCAGTAAGACACATTAAATCACTCACATATACAGTCACTCACACACCTACTAAATCCCCCATCTAGACACTTATACACCCACTCATTCCTCAATACACCTTGGCATATATATTAAACATATTTAAACTTTACAGAAACACACAGTCACTGGATGATGTCATCAGTGATGTTATTTGAGATGTCATCAGTGATGTCATCAGTGATGTCACTGACCATGTCATGAATGATGTAATATGTGATGTCATCAGCAGTGCATTGCGGGGGCGCGAGTTATAGTTAGCTGAACTAACTATAACGGCTGAATTTCTCAGGTTTTGTACGAGTGAAATGTCCAACTAACTATAACGTCCCTGAAACCTGTGGTTTTTCAGTGAATTTCAAAAGTTTTTTAAATGCTATTTTCTAAGTATAATTTTTTTAAATATTTTTTCCTATTTTTTTAATTATTATGAAATTTTTCTATTATTTTGTAGTTTGTAAAAGATAAATATTCTTTTTTTAAAACAATAAATAATTGGATTCGCGCACCCATCGTGTAGCCATCTCGATTGGTGCGCGAATTCAAACCACCATTTTGGTAAAGTCGTGTAGGACGCGCGCTTCGTAAACGACGGTTGCGCGAATTACGACCCCACGTAACGTTACGCACGGAGTTGCAGGCCTCGCGCTGGGTGCGCGAATCCGCCGTGACTTTTTAGCTTCTAAATCTATATATATATATAACTTTTACATGTATATTAAACCAAGAGATTATTTACTTTTTTTATAAAAATGATATCTTTGTAAGTAGAATAAAGATAAATTACTAGTAAATATCTTTTTTAGAATTCGCGATGGGTGCACGAGGGGTGCGTGCGTGGTGCGCGAATTCAGCTGAGTTTTTAAAAGGAAGAATTTCATTGGTTCATAACTTTTTCATTGTGGAAGTTTGAAGACCCCACCCATATTTAATTCTACTTTGCAGAGTCTCAGCAGAGAGACTGCAGCTGTGATTTCTTTGTACTTTTTCTTCATTTTTTGGGGTTTTTGAAAAACAGCAAGGACAAATGGCTTCTTCCAACATTCCACCACAGGTTCATCCAGCGGAAGAAGATGATGAACCAGTGAAGGAAAGGTTTGAAAGTGTTGTCTGGGCTTACTTTTCCATCCCTGAAGGCCAAAAGAAAGTGAATGCACGGAAAGTTACGTGCACTCTGTGCCAAAGGGTCCTGTCACGTGGGTCGGAAAAGAAGTATTCGTGTGGCACCTCATCCATGCTGAAGCATCTTCAGACTATTCATCCAAAGGCGCTTGCACGAGAGCAACATCGTCGTGCAATGGCAAAGCAGGCTGCAGAACAAGCCCAATGTGGAGGTGCAAGCACATCATCTGGTTCTCCAACTGCCATGACAACCAGCATCAAGCCTGAATTTGCAAGACTTTCAAACAGAGTTGTGTAAAATGCAACAAAGTTCTCTGCATTGGAGAACAATCCATAGATGCAATTGTATTTGCAATCTCAAACCACTTTTGTTAATTTTTTTTTTTTTTTGCAAAGTTACTAATTGCAAAATGTTGTGAAAGTTTTCACAGTTTATTCTGTTTATTTTTGTTTCATTTTTGAAAAAACACCCAAAAAATGTAAAATAACAAAAGAAGAAAAAAAACAGTTCTTGTTAGAACTACCTATTCTGGTTAAAAAAGAGAAATTTCTATGTTGTGTATGAACTGTACAGATAATATCTGCATGATTACATGGGTGCATGAATACTGCCTGGATGAGTAGATATTTGCTTGGTTAATATAAGAGTGATTGGATGAGTGCTTAGGTACTGAGTAGATGGTTGGAAGATTGCGTAACTATTGCATGAATGATTGCATGAGTACATGAGTAGTACCTGGGTGATTGCATGAGTGCATTAGTTAGTAGTACGCAAGTGCTTGCATGACAGTATGGGTAGTGCCTGCATAATTGGATGTGTACATGGGTAATGTCTGAGTAATTGCATGAGTGCATTGGTAGTGCATAAGTGATTGCATCAGTGCATCGGTAGTGCCTGGGTCATTGCATGTGTACATGGGTAGTGACTGGATGATTAGAGTATTGCAAGGAGACTGCATGGTGAATTTATAAGTGCTTGGGTATTGGCGGAGGAATTGGATTAGTACATGCTAGTGGCTGGGTGACTGGAGGAGTGCACGGGGAGTGACAGTGTGATTGCTGGAGTGCATGGGTACTACCTAGGGAATTGAAAGAACGAATGAGAAGTGTGTAAGTGGTTAGAGGACTGCATGGGTAGTGCATAGGGGATTGCAGCAGTGCATGCGTTAGTGACTGGGTCATTGCATGAGTACACGGCTACTGACTGGATGATTAGAGTATTGCAAGGAGACTGCATGGTGAATTTATAAGTGCTTGGGTATTGGCGGAGGAATTGGATTAGTACATGCTACTGGCTGGGTGACTGAAGGAGTGCACAGGGAGTGACAGTGTGATTGCTGGAGTGCATGGGTACTACCTAGGGAATTGAAAGAACGAATGAGAAGTGTGTAGGTGGTTAGAGGACTGCATGGGTAGTGCACATGTGATTGTGGCAGTGCATGTGTTAGTGCCTGGGTCATTGCATGAGTACATGCGTAGTGACTGGATGATTAGAGTATTGCAAGGAGACTTCATGGTGAATTTATAAGTGTTTGGGTTTTGGCAGAGTGATTGGATAAGGACATGGGACTGGCTGGGTGATTGGAAGAGTGCACAGGGAGTGACAGGAGGATTGATGGACTGCATGGGTAGTGCTCTGGGGATTGTAGCACTGCATGTGTTAGTGCCTGGGTCATTGCATGAGTTCATGGGTAGTGACTGGATGATTAGAATGCTGCAAGAAGAGTGCATGGTGAATTTATAAGTGCTTGGGTTTTGGTGCAGTGATTGGATAAGTACATGGTGTTGGCTGGGTGATTGGAGGAGTGCATTGGTAGTAACAGGGAGATTACTGGACTGCATAGGTAGAGCTGAAGCGATCGTAGCAGTGCATGTGTTAGTGCCTGGGTCATTGCATGAGTACATGGGTAGTGACTGGATGATAAGAGTGGTGCAAGGAGAGTGCATGGTGAATTTATAAGTGCTTGGGTTTTGGTGGAGAGATTGGATAAGTACATGGTACTGGCTGGGTGACTGTAGGAGTGCATGGGTACTACCTGGGTATTTGAAGGAGTGAATGAGCAGTGTCTAGGCGGTTAGAGGATAGTATGGGAAGTACACAGGTGAATGTAGTACTGCATGGGTAGTGCTTGGGTTACTTAATCTTACCTTTTTTATAGTAGATCTGAAAGTCATTAAAACAATTTTTGCAGTTCTTTTTTTATAATCTACATTTTATAAAAATGTCAAACCTTAGAATTTGGGTCTGTAAAAGAGAAGAAAAAATACAGTTATAACATATAATATTATAGTTTTAAGAACACAACATAATTTTACAGTTACATAACATATTCAGTTTGCCTTTTTGCTGTTTTCAGAATCTATTGAATTTCACCATACACAGTGATTTCAATGTTGCTCATCATGTAACAGCGGGCAAAAAATACAATCAATAAGATTGTTAAAAAACCCGGATCTGTGTTCAAAATATTTACAACAAACTCAACTATCTGTTTACTTTTTGTAAAATAAACATCCTCAATAACATTGCATATAATACAAAGATCAAATATATGAAATATTTCTTTCTAAAACAATTTTGTAAATACAATATCAAAGAACAGAAACGATAATTGAATCAGCAATTGTAGATATCTTCCCTAAAGGCCGAATGATATTTCCGAAATCATTTGCATTGAGAATATCCAAAATAAACTTCTTAATTCATATTGACATCTTCCCAATAGGCCGAATGATGTTTCTGAATTTGTTTGTATTGAAAATTTCCCAAAAATTCTCATTAATTCCTGTTGACATCTTCACAATAGGCCGAATGATGTTCTCAGAACTTTGGCATCAAAAATATTAGGTATGAATTTGGTAATTCATTAGGCAACCGATATTTGAATTGCAAATGGGCATCATTACAATGTGTCCATCCTTTATTGCACTTTAAATACACAGTGTAGTGTCCAGATGTAGTAGAAGCTCCATCGTGGAAAATAATTGCCACTGCTTTGAAAGTTCTTCCTGAAATTGACAGCTGACTTGCCACAAAATCTTTAATATTAGTTTCCAATTTTCTTCCATCTGGTCTGCAACGTTGTATCATTAAAATGACATATTGTCCAAATCTTTCTATAAATAATGTTGATAACATTTCAGATTTGCACTGACTACATTCCTTATTTTGATTAGCTGATTTTACTAATTTTTTAAAAGACACTGTTTTACAATCTGGTATTGTCAAATATATGAATCTTTCAGTGTCTATTTCAGTGGTAGAAGTAAATGTACAATCTTCACATTCATGTTTCCATCTGTAACGAAGTCCAAACAGATTTTCAATTTGTATTCCTTCATCTCCAATACTGCGAGCATAAACAGAAGAAATTCCTGAGCATCTTGCTGTACATTCTGTGTAAATTGCGAAGAACCAGAACATATATCCAGAAGATTCCGAATGCCAGAAACACTTTGGATTTTAGTTTTATCAGTTCTGAAGTTTTCAAAAATAGAATGCAACAAGGAACAAAACCTTTTTCTTGATTCTCCATAATTTGCTGTTGGAGATTTTCTAGAAAAAATACGACGTTCACAACTACATTAGCATAGCAGTTGATACCTGAACTATTTTCTATCTGATATCCTACAATCTCTTCAACACTGTCCTTTTTCTTTTTGTTTGGAATCTCAACATTCTCTTGATTTTTTTTCTTCTTTCCAACCTCACTACAGAGTTTCTCATATGTTCGTTTTCGACATACTACATGCTTTTCAAATACAGGATATTCACCTAAGTTGGGAGCATACAGTCTTCTTAACCGATTATACTCTCTTACACAATTTGCATCTGCACTAATCTTTCTCTCATCAAAATCAATCAAATACAATCCAGATAAAGTTCTGACTCGGGACAATGCAACATATGCCATTCCCTCTTTAAACACGGTACTTCCAATGTTTACCAAAGCACTGTCTACACTTAAACCTTGAGATTTAAGAATGGTCACCGCATATGCTAAAGAAAGAGGAAACTGTTTTCTACGAACATACAAATCTTTAACTAGCAAAAACGAACAGAACAACGTCCAATCTGTTTTACTTCTTCAATCTGATCAAATTTTATCTCTAAAAATTCAATTCCATCTCTATTTTGATAATTAACAAAATCAACAACTTTTCCCATTGCTCCATTTACTAAACCTTTTTCCACATCCAAACTACGCCGTAAAAATACCCGACAGTTTTCACATACATATAAATTCTTTTCTAAACCAGCAGTCTTAGATATAGATTTTTCCAATGAATCCAATTTTGTTTTTAATTTTTCTGTCAAAATAATAGTAATACCTTCGTGCTCTATTTTATCAATGGCTTCCATTTTTATTATTTGTTGTTTTTCCAGCTTTAAAAGTTCTTCATTGAATGTAGAACACTCTCGCAGTGTTGGCATTAGGCAGATTATAGATTTATTTTCTCCAATTTTTTTATATATTATTTCCAGAGCAACATTTTCATTTGGAAACAAGTTTGTAAGTAGCCGACTTTGCAAAGCTTCTTTACCATGTTCTGTCAATACACCAATTCTTATATCTTGAAGAATGCTTCCATAATCTTCATCACTTGCCTGTTGCATATTTTTAATAAGTTCTTTGTTTTCAAAATATGACCAAATGTTCACATTTCCAATACTTCCCAAAGATTTTCTGGTGTCTTCATGCACAAGTGTTTTAAATACTGGTTGCCATTTTACAGGAGTAAGTTGCAGTAGATCGCCGAAAACTATCACATGTTTTCCTCTAAATAAGACATCGTTATCTGTTTTTAAAATTTGCTGCATTCTTAAATGCACAAAGGCAAGCATTAAGTTTGAGACCATGCTCACCTCATCAATAATCAGAAGTTTCATTTCTTTAGTACTCTTAAAACTTCCAAACAAGCTTCTCCAGAAAGCTTGTGATATTCCAACTTGTTTTCATGTTCAACAGGTAGCATTAGTAAGCGATGTAATGTAATTCCTTTAATGTGTGCTGCTAACCCAGTTGGAGCGGTTACAACACAAGATAAATGTGATTCAGTGGTTTTCTGTAAATAACTGGTCAAAACTTTAATTAAGAAACTTTTTCCTGTACCAGCTTGACCACTGATATACATTTGAATAGGTTTAAAAGAAGTGCATGTGCATTCTTTTTTTCATGAAGAAAACCATGGTTGATCTGTTGTGTCACTTGTGGATATATTTCTTTCTGTTCAATATTTAGTTGCTCTTCCAAATTTCCTAAGTCCATAATATCATGTTGAGCTTGATGCATTGCTGTTTCCACTTCACTCATGGCTATTGCAGCTTCATTTTCAAGAATTGGTTGTCCTAGTGGATCTTCACTCAGTGGAGCAGAACTTTGACTATCTTGAGAACAGTCTCTAGTAACCTCAACTGCAATACTAGCTTCCTGTTCAATTTCTTCATTCAACATTTGGAGATAATTTGGAAAAACTGTGCATTCAATGCTATCTTTACATGCATTAAAAGAATCTTCATAGCACTGAAAATCTCCAAGTAATTCCATTTCAGTACGCCAAGGCTTGAAGAGTTGCAAAAGTGCTAAATAGTAAAATTCCCTTTTATCAGATGTATCGCAAAACAGTTTTCTGTGATTAATCAGATTTCCTTTACTATGTTTCACCAAACATCCTTCTGAACCAATCACTGCATATTTTTCTTCATTTATGTTCCCTGTAATATTTCTCTTAAAGGTGTAATATTGCAGTACTTCATAGAGACATATGTTTTCAAGATGGGGACTTCTATTTGGATAGTACGTTTCCAACATGTTTGTTTTAACAATATCTGTGCTTTCCGGTTCATGTAATGCTAAATATTCGATTTCTTGTATAGATTTAAGGACTCAATTTCGGGTTGCAGCAAGACCTAGACTAACCCAAATGATTCCTCTTGACTTTGAATATAAACTTACAGACGACAACCGATCCGAACATTCGTAGGATCCAATCTCTCGATGGGACAGAATCTTCAAACTAAAGCTGTACAATTTCTTACTAAGAGTCTTCTCTTGGGAAATTTCTTCCCACATTTCTTTCAACTCCGTCTTTTCAGATTTTGTTTAGGCCTGGGCGGAAAACTACGCTACGCTCGCGTAGTTTGCGCAACTACGCGCTACGCAAATTGCACATAGCACAGTGTAAAAACACGTAGCGTAGCGGGCATTTTTTGTTTTTTTGTGGTCCTCAACGTCAAGTTGGCGACCGCGAGCGAGCAAAATGACATCCCGGCGAGACTTTTTCCTCGTTCGCGATCAGCAACATCAAGTTGCCGATCGCGAGCGTGGAAAATAAACCTCCCGGCGAGATTCTCAACGCGGGGAGGTCAGGTTTCTCATTGCGAGTGGTCGCGTATGCTCGCGACCGCTCGCGATGAGAAACTACCAGTCCGTGTTGAGAAAACTGCAGCTCGAGTACAAATCTACTCAAGCGGCAGAAAACGACCGCTTGCACTGTGCAAGATGCCGTTTGCAATGATTGCACAGTGCGGACAAGCATCCGGCACTGTGCAATCATTGCGAACAGCATTTCCTACCGCACTACGCAGTTCGCGTAGTGCTACGCGTAGCTCGCGTAGTGCGAAGTGCACTTCGCGTAGCTGCGCGTAGCGCTACTACGCGAACTACACCCAGGGTTAATTTTGTTATGTATGACGTTACATACCGAGCAACAGCAATGGAATTATCTGCAACATAGTGGATATCCATATTAGCATTCCACATCAACAAAATAACTGGATTATAATCATTAATGTATTTTGATTCTTCAGTTCTTTTTAAATTGTAAGTGTTTTTTGGAGATTTTCTAGTGATAGTATGCCTCACTGCTGACATGAAACTGTTGACTCTTCCTTTGGATATTACTGGACGTGGAAATCCAAAACGACATTTGGTATAAAACATTTCCTTCGACTTGTATTTCCGTCGACAGTATTTGCCACATCGATGAGTTTGAAACCGTAACACTTGTTGCCTTAAGGTGTTTTCTTCTCTTGTTTTTGGTATAGCACATGTAACATAGTCTTCAATAAAAGATAAAACAGTCTCATCCGAATCAGTTCCAAATTTGGATGCATCCTTGATCCATAAAAGCATATGTATATGAGGTGCACCTCTAGCTTGATACTCCTTTCTCCAAAAGAAATCAATAACTTCTCCAAGAGGAGGATTGTTTTTATTGCAGATAAAAGACATCATAGCTTGAAACCTATGATTAAAATATCTGCACACATTTACAGTATCCAAGGAACACAGTTCTCCAGGTGTCTTGAATTCAATGTTTTTAATATTTGAATATGCTTTTCGAAGATATTCAAGTAAATCGTCCCATGCGTATTCAGCACAGCTTAGCGTAACAAACCACGTAGGAGTTCCTAAGTTCCTTAACATACATTTAAGTTCTCCATGACGACGATACCAATACTCATTAGTACCACGTTGACACGCCATCAAATTAATCAATTGAGATTCTAAATGATCATCTCTCTGATGTACTTTGTCCATGAGTTCCTTTGCAGAAACATTTTGAAGATGAACTCCTGTTTTTAATATGTGGTTGACTGCATATGAAAGTCCAGACAAGTCACTTTCAAACAAAAGATGAAATATATATGGGATACATTGTCGAAATCTTGGATCTTCTGAGTACAATCTTGTTGTCCGATATTCTGATGCGGGAATCTGTACTAGTCGTTTGTCATATCGTCCACCTTTTCCAGTGGGGAAGAGTTGTGGAAAACAACGAGCTTCCAAACTTTTTTCCCAAACACTCATTGGAGTCCCCTTCGCTTTCTTCATTTGGAAAAATTCAATAGTATTTCCCATCACTTCTTTGGAGTGTAAAGGATGTACACTATAATGTTCATAAATTTCTTCACTTTTGGACATGTCCACTTTTTCAATTTGGCCACTTGAAATTTCGCTATCTTCTCCTAAAACTATTTCTTCTTCTTCCACATACACATTTTTGTAGTAATCATTATTTTTTATCAGATATAACGTAGCCTTTTGCACTTTGCTCACATCTACTAATTCTTGCCATATTTTCCGACTCTTCATAGGAACACCATTAACTAGAATAACTACAGGTTCAGTTTCCTCTTTCTCTACACCAATATTTTTCTTTAAATCTAAAGCTAAATACACAACTCTTCCTTTTAATCCTCTTTGTAAATCCGTGGGAGGCAACTTACCTGTTTTAGGCTCCATACGAACAATAGCTTGAAACGGGTGCACAGATTGAATTAGAATGGACTCATAGGTATTTAAATCGACCAGCTCTGGAGGAATACCTACCAACTCTAGGTTATTATGTACAGCTCTAGCTGGCATTTTGTTATCCTCTAATTTGGTATAACAATATTTACAAATACGTTGATCAGTACCCAAATCAAAACAATCTTCTACCAACAAATAAGTTGCAAATTCCTTCCACTTATCATTGTTTTCTTTTTCACTTTTTAAATACAGATCAACATTTCTAGTTTGATTTTTATAGTGAGTTAGTCGACAACAAATACAAACATAATTTGGTCTTTCACAACAAATTACCTTAAACTTCGTAATTTCTTCTTCAAACTTCTCAGTACTACTATCTTCCATGTCTTCTTCAACACCTACTTCTATCAATGTCTCACTTTCTCTACACTCTTGTTCAGGACCAAAGTAACGAAACTCTATTTCATCACAAACTTTTTTTACATCTGATACTGACCCATGCAAAAGAGCACTATTTAAATCACTTAAAATTATTGCTGGACTTTTTGCGTAGTACAATCTTCTTACTAACTTCCGCATTTGAGAGTGATGTACTGCTAACATTCTGAAATGATGAAAAACACTTTTACACACTTTTCTAGAAAGACAAGCCAAAGAATGACCTTGCAAACCAGTATTTTTTCTCACTTTGCAAGGATCTAGTCCTTGCAGCATCTTAATCTTTTGTTTAACACTTTTGCTACTGTATGCTCGTAAGAAATTTCGTAAAATATCAATAGACTCCTGTCGTATACTACAAATACTACTACAATCCCAAGTATACACTGGGGCTTTAGTACGTCTCCCTAGAACTTCATCAGCTATCACTTCTTCTACATTTCTAGGAACCATCTTTTCTTTTTCAATTGCACAACCGTTCTTCACTTCATAAGCACGACCACTGGTATCAACTGCGTGAACTAATGTATTGTTTGAAAATAGCTCTCTTCATTAAAAAAAGGCTCTGAACTTGAAGTGTGCTTCCATTCACCCAAAAAAATATCACAACAGTTAGTTCTGTTATTTAGTCTCTTCTTTTTACTTTTGGCCTTCATAAAACGTACTGGCTTATCTAATGATTGAATTCTGTTTAAAACTAAAATGAATAATTTCCTTTTTAATTCAAAAGCCTTTTCAACAATAGTTTCAATCTGTTTCTTCTTTTTATAAAATGCTGATCTTTTTTTATATTTCTTGCCATCTTTTAATAAATTTAGTACTACTCTATTGTGAAACATTCTTTTCCTTATTTCATCAAATTGATTCTTTTTTCTTTTACCATAGATTGTTTTTTCAGAACGTGATTTGCCATTAATTTGTCCTTTTTTCATTTCATTCTTCTTTGTTCTTGAGGTATTCTTTCTATTTTCTACATTGTGCAAACTGTTTCTAGTCCTTGAAAGTCTTTTAATAAATTATTTTGTTCTCTTACCGCAAGACTTTTTCTTTTTTCCCACATGTTGTAGTTCATCTAATTCTTGCTGTTGTCTTTCCTTTAAATAATATTCTTTCTTTTCTTGTTTCCTCTTTACTATTTTTTTGGTCATAGTAAGTCTTTTTTAATGATGATGAAGAATATCTGTAAAAAAATAAAAATAAAATATAATATTATTAATATAAATATATAGAAATATACTATTCTATTACTAAACAAACACGTTCTACATAAAAACCAATTAAATGCTTTGTTTTGAAATCACCATGCGTTTTCTGCACTACACAGGTACTACCTGGATAATTGTAGGAGTGAATGAGTAGTGTTTAGGTGTTTAGAGGACTGCATGGGCAGTGGACAGGGGATTTTAATAGTGCATGTATTAGTGCCTGGGTCATTTCATAAGTACATGGTTAGTGACTGGATGATTACAGTGCTGCAAAGAGAGAGCATGGTGAATTTACAAGTGCTTGGGTATTGGCGCAGTGATTGGATAAGTACATGGTGCCTGCAGGGTCATTGGAAGAGTACACAGGGATTGCTGGGGTGCATATGTAGTGCTCTGGGGATTGCAGCACTGCATGAGTTAGTGCCTGGGTCATTGCATGAGTACATGGGTAGTGAGTGGATAATTAGAGTGCTGCATGGAGAGTGCATGTTGAATTTATAAGTGCTTGTGTTTTGACGGAGTGATTGGATAAGTACATGCTGCTGGCTGGGTGATTGGAATTGTGCATAGGTAGTGACAGGGAGATTAGTGGACGGCATAGGTAGTGCTCAGGGGATTGTAGCAGTGCATTTGTTAGTGCCTGGGTGATTGCATGAGTACATGGGTAGTGACTGGATGATTAGAGTGCTGCATGGAGAGTGCATGTTGAATTTATAAGTGCTTGGGTTTTGGCGCAGTGATTGGATAAGTACATGGTGCTGGCTGGGTGATTGGAAGAGTGCACAGGGAGTGACAGGGGGGTTGTTGGAGTGCATGGGTAGTGCTCTGAGGATTGTAGCACTGCACGAGTTAGTGCCTGGGTCATTACATGAGTGCATGGGTAGTGACTGGATAGTTAGAGTGCTGCAAGGAGAGTACATGGTGAATTTATAAGTGCTTGGGTTGTGGTGCAGTGATTGGATAAGTACATGCTGCTGGCTGGGTGACTGGAAGACTGCACAGAGAGTGATTAGATAAGTATATGGTGCTTGTGGGGAAGATTGGAAGAGTGCACAGGGAGTGACAGGGGGATTACTGGACTGCATATGTAGTGCTCTGGGGATTGTAGCACTGCATGAGTTAGTGCCTGGGCCATTGCATGAGTACATGGGTAGTGACTGGATGATTACAGTGCTGCAAGGAGAGTGCATGGAGAATTTATAAGTGCTTGGGTTTTGGCGGAGTGATTGGATAAGTACATACTGCTGGCTGGGTGATTGGAGGAGTGCATAGGTAGTGACAGGGGGATTACTGGGGTGCATAAGTAGTCCTCAGGGGATTGTAGCACTACATCTGTTAGTGCCTGGGCCATTGCATAAGTACATGTTGAATTTATAAGTGCTTGTGTATTGGCGCAGTGATTGGATAAGTACATGGTGCTGGCAGGGTGATTGGAAGAGTGCTCAGGGAGTGACAGGGGGATTGCTGGACTGCATAGGTAGTGCTCTGGGGATTGTAGCACTGCATGAAATAGTGCCTGGGTCATTGCATGAGTACATGGGTAGTGACTGGATGATTAGAGTATTGCAAAGAGAGTGCATGGTGAATTTATAAGTGCTTGGGTTTTGGCAAACTGATTAGATAAGTATATGGTGCTAGCAGGGTGATTGAAAGAGTGCATAGGGAGTGACAGGGGGATTGCTTTACTGCATGGGTAGTGCTCTGGAGATTGTAGCACTGCATGAGTTAGTGCCTGGGTCATTGCATGAGTTCATGGGTAGTGACTGGATGATTAGAATGCTGCAAGAAGAGTGCATGGTGAATTTATAAGTGCTTGGGTTTTGGTGGAGTGATTGGATGATGACATGGTACTGTCTGGGTGATTGGAAGACTCCACAGGGTGTGGCAGGGGGATTGCTGGACTGCATGGGTACTACCTGGGTAATTGAAGGAGTAAATCAGTAGTGCGTAGGTGGTTAGAGGACTGCATGGGTAGTGCTCAGGGCATTGTAGCAGTGCATGTGTTAGTGCCTGGGCCATTGCATGAGTACATGGGTAGTGACTGCATAATTAGAGTACTGCAAAGAGAGTGCATGGTGAATTTATAAGTGCTTTGGTTTTGGCAAAGTGATTAGATAAGTATATGGTGCTTGTGGGGATGATTGGAAGAGTGCACAGGGAGTGACAGGGGGATTGCTGCACTGCATAGGTAGTGCTCTGGAGATTGTAGCACTGCATGTATTAGTCCCTGGGCCATTGCATGAGTACATGGGTATTGACTGGATGATAAGAGTGGTGCAAGGAGAGTGCATGGTGAATTTATAAGTGCTTGGGTTTTGGCAGAGTGATTGGATAAGTACATACTGCTGACTGGGTGATTGGATGACTGCATAGGTAGTGACAGGGGGATTACTGGGGTGCATAGGTAGTCCTCAGGGGATTGTAGCACTACATCTGTTAGTGCCTGGGTCATTGCATAAGTACATGGTTAGTGACTGGATGATTAGAGTGCTGCAAAGAGAGTACATGGTGAATGTATAAGTGCTTGTGTATTGGCGCAGTCATTGGATAAATACATGGTGCTGGCAGGGTGATTGGAAGAGTGCTCAGGGAGTGACAGGGGGATTGCTGGACTGCATAGGTAGTGCTCTGGGGATTGTAGCACTGCATGAGTTAGTGCCTGGGTCATTGCATGAGTACATGGGTAGTGACTGGATGATTAGAGTACTGCAAAGTGAGTGCATGGTGAATTTATAAGTGCTTGGGTTTTGGCGAACTGATTAGATAAGTATATGGTGCTAGCAGGGTGATTGGAAGAGTGCATAGGGAGTGACAGGGGGATTGCTGTACTGCATGGGTAGTGCTCTGGAGATTGTAGCACTGCATGAGTTAGTGCCTGAGTCATTACATGAGTACATGGATAGTAACTGCATGATTAGAGTGCTGCAAAGAGAGTGCATGGTGATTTTATAAGTGCTTGGGTTTTGGTGGAGTGATTGGATGAGGACATGGTACTGTCTGGGTGACTGGAAGACTACACAGGGTGTGACAGGGGGATTGCTGGACTGCATGGGTACTACCTGGGTAATTGAAGGAGTAAATCAGTAGTGTGTAGGTGGTTAGAGGACTGCATGGGTAGTGCTCAGGGGATTGTAGCAGTGCATGTGTTAGTGCCTGGGCCATTGCATGAGTACATGGGTAGTGACTGCATGATTAGAGTGCTGCAAAGAGAGTGCACAGTGATTGTATAAGTGCTTGGGCTTTGGTGGAGTGATTGGATAAGGACATGGTACTGTCTGGGTGACTAAAAGACTGCACAGGGAGTGACAGCGGGATTGCTGGACTGCATGGGTACTACCTGGGTAATTGAAGGAGTAAATCAGTAGTGTGTAGGTGGTTAGAGGACTGCATGGGTAGTGCTCAAGGGATTGTAGCAGTGCATGTGTTAGTGCCTGGGCCATTGCATGAGTACATGGGTAGTGACTGCATGATTAGAGTACTGCAAAGAGAGTGCATGGTGAATTTATAAGTCCTTTGGTTTTGGCGAAGTGATTAGATAAGTATATGGAGCTGGCGGGGTGATTGGAAGAGTGCACAGGGAGTGACTGGGGGATTGCTGGACTGCATGGGTAGTGCTCTGGAGATTTTATAATATACATACTGCTGGCTGGGTGATTGGAGGAGTGCATAGGTAGTGACAGGGGAATTACTGGGGTGCATAGGTAGTCCTCAGGGGATTATAGCACTACATCTGTTAGTGTCTGGGTCATTGCATAAGTGCATGGTTAGTGACAGCATGATTAGAGTACTGCAAAGAGAGTGCATGGTGAATTTATAAGTGCTTGGGTTTTGGCGAACTGATTAGATAAGTATATGGTGCTGGCAGGGTGATTGGAAGAGTGCATAGGGAGTGACAGGGGGATTGCTGGAGTGCATAGGTAGTGCTCTGGGGATTGTAGCACTGCATGAGTTAGTGCATGAGTCATTGCATGAGTGCATCGGTAGTGCGTGGATACTAACTGGGTCATTGCACAATATGGAATCAGCAAATCATTACTCATGTAGTTTTAAAATCACATATTCACTACCTTTGCACTCCTGTAATCAGTCAGGCACCTCTCAATAGTTCAGTAAGCATACATACAACTGTATAAATAGAATCTGAACACATAGATGAGTCATTACATACTATCTAGTTAAGCAGATAAGTACAACATACCAGAACGGGTAATATGTGGTGGTTTACTTTTGAGCTACATCTTGACCATTCAATCTACAAATATGCGACATCATCAAACTATACCTCTCAACAGACTTAAGAAAGAAGGGTAATTAACAACACCTTTTATGAGCATTTCTAAAACCACACTTTTATTATACATCTTCACCTTTGTATCTAAAATTATGTGGCATCATTCAACTATACCTTTGCTCAGACTACAAAAAGAAGCCTAATTAACAACACCTTATTTCACCATTCTATCTAAAAACATATGGCATCATGTAACTTTACTTTCTGTACAAACTAATAACAGAAACCTAATTATTAACACCTTATATGATCATCTTTCAAACAGCACAGTTGTGCTGCATCTTTACCAAAGTATCTATAATTATGCAGTATCATTCAACTATTCCTTTTGTAGAGAGAAGAAAAAATGAAGGCTAATAAACTACACCTTATATGAACATCTTTCAAACTACACATTTGTACTGCATGTTCATCCAACTCTCTAAAAAAATATGCGGCATCATTTAACTATACCTTTGAACAGACTTAAAAAACAAGCTTAATTAAACAGTAATCATCTTAAAAAATACACATATTACTGTACAGACTCTTTTTAAACAATATTCAAGCACAATGAAACTAATTCCAATATACATCTCTACATTTAATAATATATTTCAAACAACACAGTTTTAGAATAATGTCAAATCTTTTTTAAATAAACCTCAAAAATATATAACTCACCTTGCAAATAAATCTGTTGAATGAAAAATCTCACACAATCAGACAGGATTTTCTTTTACACACAGTCAATATAATGTACCAGACTCAGCAAAGGTAAAACCAGTAATGGCAAGGTTTCCCTCTCTTTTTCCATACAAATACACATAAGCAACAAATGACATTGCTTCCCAGAGTTTTTCAAATTGTAATACACATTTCCATTGGTTACAGATAATAACTCTTATCAACTGACTTCCTCACCCCTTCTGCTTAATGCCAGTTTCCATAGAAACAGCTCATGCAACATTCAACTTACATGACAGGTCACAAGTTCACCATATTTTCAAGTTCACCACACAATGTTGCAAATGGAAACAGCAGGTGTGGTTGCTTTTGCAGAACATGACCTTATCCTTTCTACTGTACTTTTCAAACATTTTTTACTAACCAATAAGAAACTTCCTTTTTAAAGAAAGTAAAATGCACCCTATTTTTGAATGTACAATGATCTTAAACAGCCAATCAATTCTCTTCTTTCTTAAAAACAGCATCTTCTCCACCATTTTAGAAACCTCTCATTCTACCAACTGACTACCTCAGCTACATACATCTTTTGATTACCTACAGACATCCCTTCAAGATGCTTTCTGTGTGGATTGTTGGGCACCGCTATGTATTCTGGTCCAAAAGGTATGCTGAACACAGAGGTATTGACAAAGACCTAGCATTGCAAAATGTAGACATTAAATGGATTGGACAGAGAGGATTAAAGTGGCACCAATTGATGCCTTTGGTTAAAACCTTTTTGCATCTCCAAGCCCCTGACCTCATGATTGTGCACTGTGGTGGCAATGACCTAGGCACATTGACTGGGGTAGGTCTGGAATTGCTAATGAAGGACACCTTTACAGAATTGATGTTGCTTTTCCCCCAAACTGTCTTTGTATACTCTAACATATGCCAAAGACAGAAATGTAACTGGTCCAATCAATTTTGTCCTCAGATTGAAAAAGCTAGAAAAAATGTCAATAAAGCTGTTTCTGCTTACCTCAGAGACCTTAGTATGGGCTCCATCTATAACAACAATCTTCGTTTCAATATGGATGGCATCTACTGAAGTGACGGAGTACCCTTCACTGATGAACACAACAGAGTGTTTCTCAACAACCTGAAGCTCTGCATCCGCACTTACATGTAGCTACAATAATCTCCCAATGAAAACAAGGGCTCTTTTTAGAGCCACTCAATAACACAACATATAACCTAGGTTTATATAAAAAAAATCTTAATTCTTTTTGCTTGGAGTCGCGCACCCCGCGCGACTTACGGAGCCGTGCACCCATTGCGTTCACACTGGGGGCCGTGCTGAGCGCTGCGCACCCCTCGTGTTCACACCATGGGGCCACGCTGGGAGCTGTGCACCCCTCGCTTTCACACCAGTGGGCGCGCTGAGCGCCGCGCTACGGTCGCGACTCCACATTTTGGTGAAAAAAAAATACTGTCCACTTCCATTAATTTACATTCGCCCCGGGGACCCCATCCCCCAGGGCATACCCAAATCTAGTTATTTTTAATTTTTAAAAACTGAGGATGGGGGTCCGCACGACCCCCCTCCCGGGCCATTTTGGGTCCCGGGGACCCCATCCCCCTAGACCTGGCCTCGTGGTTGGGGACCGTGGGGGAAACCCAATGCCCCCATGGTCCCGCCGGCTCCCCGCCTCTAGCGGAAGCCGGCATTGCTTTTGAGCAAGGGGAGCTGCTAATATGCAGCTCCCCTTGCCCAATAGCAATCTTGCTTTCCTTCATTTAATCAAAGAAAGCAGAGTTTGCTATGACAGGGCGGAAGCCGTGCTCCCGCCCCGTCATAGCAAATGGCAATGTCCTGTGGGTGGGCACCCCGGGACACTGCAGGAGCCGGCCCTGGGGGGTGGCAGTCCCCAGGGCCATGGAGGGCTCCAGGAGGGCTCGAGCCTCCCCCACACAGGTTATTTTATAAAAAATAGAGCCCAGGGGAGGTGGCGGTCCCCGGGGCAGCATGGGGAGGATTGGGGGGGGATTGGGACCCCCCCATGCTTTTTTTTATCAGCCCCGGGGAGGTGGCAGTCCCCGGGACTACAGGGGGGCCGCGTGCCCCCGTGGTTATTTGTAAAAGCCCCGGGGAGGTGGCGGTCCCCGGGGCAGCGTGGGGGGGATTGGGACCCCCACACACATTTTTTTAACAGCCCTGGGGAGGTAGCGGTCCCCGGGGCTGCGGGGGCCCCCGCAGGCCCCGCTAATGAATTTACAGTGCCCCCGGGACCTGGCCCACCCGGGAGCCCGCGCTTTATTTTTTTTTATAATTTCAGCGGGTTTCGCGCCCCATTGCAATTTCCGCCGAAATTATTAAAAAAAATGCTTTTTTTGGCCCTGGGGGTCCTTGTGGGACCCCTAAGCAGGCCTAGGGGGTCAGGGTGTTTCTACCCTGCCCCCTTTTCTTCTTTTTTAATGTTTTTTTCTACTGTTTTCTTGTGACTCGGTTCTACCGAGTCACAAGATGGCTGCCAACACTTTCTGGTTTGGAGTGTTGGCAGCCAATGAGAATGAAGTTTGTGGTTGGGAGGGTTCACGAACCCACCGCTGCCCCAGATATCGAAACTTTTTCTTTTTCTAATTTCTCAGGAACTACTGAACGGATTTACACCATTTAACAAAAAGGACTCTTTCTGAACCAAGACCTACCTTTTTGCCAAATTTGGTGTAATTCCGTTCATCAGTTCGGGCTGTAGTTTTGTCTAAAGTTTCTATGGAACATAACATGGGGAAAACTTGTTTTGAGACCCCCCTTTTTTCTCGGCCCCCGCTTGGCGAATCACCCCAAAACTTTCAAAACAGGAGCTGACCGGAGCTGATCACTAGTTTTGAAAATTTCGCAAAGATTCGTCAACCGGCGCCAAAGTTATTGGGAAAACAAAAAACGCTTTTCCTATGGAAACTAGGTCCTAACTATAACTACCTACTGGCGACTGCCAGTAGGTAATATGTATATATATATATATATATATATATATATATATATATATATATATATATATATATATATATATATATATATATATATATATATATATATATATATATATATATATATATAAACTTATATTAAAAACTATCAAATTGTATATGAAACACTAAAAATAAGTCTAAATTAGTGTTTACCAAAGAAAGACATAACTGATTTAAAAAATTCAAAGTAAAACTAAACCGACCAATAAAATAATAGTATAGACAAGTTTAATCAATAAAATCAGACAAACAATTAAATCCACAATATAAAAGGCACACAAAATTAAACAACTAAATACTTCAGAAATGACAAATGTTGAAAGACAAACTCTGCTGGTCTCTTCCACCAAACCATTAAAGAAAAAATATATACATCTCAACAACTATCTATCTAAGTAAGTAAAACTTATACGTACACTAAAATTTACAGGAAAACATGCTTGTTAATAAACATAAAAACGTAAAATAACAAATAATAAGTACAATTATCTGAAACTTCCATTTCTTTACATAGACTTTGTAAAAGATAAAACTATGACTTGAAAAATTGATAAACTGCCAAGAAAATTGACTACAACAAACCAACAAAACGATATAAGAAAGTATACATAAATGACTGCAAATTTGTAAACTCACCAAAATAGAAAGTAAAAATAAACCTAATGACCTCAACCTCTACAAACTACCCCCAAATTTACATTTAAAATGAAACTAACGATTTTCTTCATCTAAAAGAAAAGAAAGCACCTGCTCCACATTAAGACACCCTGAAAGGGAAAAGTTGCAAAACTGTGTGAAACATATTAACAGAACATACATGTATGTATGCAAAATAGAAGTAGTTGCATAATTTAACGTGTACACAACAAGCATACAAACCTTAACATATTGTATAAATGTATACTATTACACTACCTTCAGATACAATGACAGAGGCAACAAAGTACATCACTTCACAGAAAAGAAAGCAGTTACACATGAGTTACACCTACAGCTAAGAAAGTGCACCAACAGAAAATATAAACTGGAAATGTACCAAAAAGTATTGTAGTGCATGCTATGGGAGGGCAACTACAAAAGATAAAGTTTTAATTCATGTAAGAGAGCACAACCATCCCTCAAATGTGACAGAAATAGAGGTAAGAGAGATATTACAAGATATAAGAGAGGCAAGCACTAGTTCCTAGGAACCCAAAAACAAAATACTTAAAGATATACTGCCTAAAGTCCCCAAACACATCGCAGGCCAACTACCACCTATCCTCACTATAAAACATTTAATTTCACAAACTAAAAAATCCACCAGCGATACTCCCTCTGCCCCTAGACGATATCAAGACATACAAATGCATGAACATTTAACAATGACACATAATGAAGAACCTTTCCTTTTACATGACAACCTACATAATGAGAAATAAATCTTAATATTCTCCACAGCAAATAACTTACTAAAACGTATCAAACCTGGATGATGGATGAGACCTTCAAAATGTGTCCCAAACAATTCACTCAGATATACGCCATATATTGTGAATATCAAAATACAAATATCCCTTTTATTTCATTTCAAATAGCTTTATTCGACAGCATATGTCATAAAAGCATCGAATAGCATATATACAATAAAATAGCTCTGTACGATAGAAAAGAGAAAGGAATCATATAATACAAAGGGTTGTTTAGCAATCTCATAAGATATAATTAATAGCAACATAGTTGGTTAAAACCATTAAACAAATATCATAAAAGAGATTTCATTCAGGGGCACTATGTACATGTAAGGGACAAGTCAGTTAAGGTGAGCAGCATATAACAATGTATATATAAGGTACTAGTGCTATCCATAAGATTAATAGCAGCATATTTGGTTAAAACCATTAAACAAATAACATTAAAAAAAATTCATTCTGGGACACTATGTAGATATAAGGGGCAAGTCAGTTATAGTGAGCAGTATATAACAATGTATGTATAAAGTGCTAATGCTATCCCTAAAATTAGTAGCAGCATATTTGGTTAAAACCATTAAACAAATATCATAAAAGAGATTTCATTCTAAAACACTATATACATATAGTGGACAAATCAGTTATAGTGAGCATTGTATAACATCGTATAAATAAAATGCTAATGCTATCTATATCATGATTAATACTTAAAAAAAAAATTACATTGCAGACCAATATAGTATGTGATTTAAACACCTATAATAGATCGTGTGTCTACATTGGGGTCACACTTTGTATGGCTCTAATTCTTATTAGCCAGGCCCGGCCTAGGAACTTGGCCACTCCACATGAAAAAAGTACACTGGGATCAGATTTTAAAATACGCAGAGCAGACCGGAAGTCACGAGTGCCCATGCCACTACATATTGGTTTTATCCACTTGCTCCTAGCTGTAGCATATGCAGGGCAAGCAAAGAGGACATGGGCAATACATTCAACCAACTCTCCGCAGCACGGACAGTGCTCTGTCTTATTCTCGGCTGTATGCCACTTAGTAATATAGGTGTTAACAGGGAGCGTGCCGAACCTAAACTGAGTGTACAGAGTCCTATCTCTTGGGACCTGGATCACATCTAGGTATGGCTCCAAACATCTGGCTTGCTTAAACAAGAGGAACTCTTCTGACAATCTACCCATCATTGGCTTGCATACTTCTTGCCTGTCAAACCAGTCCCAGTAACATCTCTTGAGTTCCGCTTTACACGGCGGTACCTGGGTATCCCATGAATCTTTAAGGCCAAGTTGCATCATTGATTTCTTCACATATGATAGCCACTTGACCTTGTGGTTCACATCCAAATTCGTTATCTCCGTTAGAGCTAAGGCATAGTTGGTGAGCTCTTCGGTACGCCGTATGCGAGCCCAAAAAAGCAAAGGTTGTAGCCTGGCTATAGCTCCAAATGAACGCCTACCCATGTCGTACATTAGTGGTATTAAAGGAGTGTTTCGTGGGAGCATCACCAAATCCCTCAAAAATTTGTGCTCTGACCTGCTTATTTCATCCACATTTTCAAACCCCCATAGCTAGGCTCCATACAGAGCCGAGCTAACTGCTTTTGCTTCATAGACTGCGAGCGCAGGGGCAACAGGCCTACTATATGAGGAGCGATGTTCTTTGCTTATTGCCCCAGTCACGCGTCTATGATTCAATAGCATTTTGGCTATATGGGGCCTCCAGAGCATTTTATCCGAGAGTCGCATGCCCAAATATTCAAAATTCCCGACTCTCTCAAGGGGGGTACCATTAAGTAAGAAATTGTTCCTGAAGGATTTAGGAGGGGGAAAGCCATAAGCTTGGTCTTCATAGTATTAATAACTAATCCCCGAGCATCACAGAAGGATTGATACCTACTCAACAGTTTTTGAAGCCCAACTGGAGTCTTTGCCACCAACAATGTATCGTCCGCGAACAGGAGTGTTGGCACTTTGTCACCCACCAAGATTGGCGCGTCGGCTGGGTCCTCCTGGAGATACTTCACCACCCCGTTCACATACAAAGAGAATAGGGTGGGAGCCATCACGCAACCCTGGCGCACTCCCTTGCCAACAGGAATCTGCTCCGTTAGCTGCCCTTGGACACCCCATCTCACTTGAGCATAAGTTCCCTCGTGGAGACGTATTAATAAATTAAGAATTAATGGTGGGATGCCCATATCATTTAAAATCTGCCACAATTTATTCCTCGGTACCAGGTCAAACGCTGTTTTAAGGTCAATAAATGCCATATAGAGACTACCTTTCCCAATTACAACAACTTTACAATATATGAGCATTAGCCTAAAAACCTGATCAATTGTCCCGGTATTGGCCCTAAAGCCCGCCTGGTATTGCGAGAGGATATCCTCCTCTACCGCCCATATTTGTATTTTCTGCAAAAGGACCCTACTTAGCACCTTTTGCATTACGTCAGTTAGGCTTATTGGCCTATAATTCGAGGGTTCTTCCTTGACGCCTTTTTTATAAATAGGCACCACTTCTGCACCTTTCCAAGAGTCTGGAACTGGGCATCCTGCAGCTATGGCATTAAACAAAAAATAAAAATAACACGACCACCCTCTAGGATCAGACAAGAATAAATCACCCGGCAGGCCGACCGGTCCTGGGGCCTTAGCGGGAACCAGCTTCAGGATTGCTGACTCTATTTCGACCCGCGAAAAATGTTCTCTATTGTTCCCTATAGGAGGGATGTCAGGGTGCCGCATAGCTCCTCCAGACATCCATCCTCTGTAGGGGAATACAGGTTCAAAAATGGTTATACCAATCCAATCCAGCAATATGATTGGGTATGGTATTTAAGTTCCTATCTTTCCCCCGACTTACTAGGGACCAAAAGAGATTCTTATTTTTACTCAGACTAGCATCCTTCAGCTCTAACCAATATCGTTCGTCCCACTCAATCTTAGCTTTATGTAGGGCTACTTTATAATCTTTCCTAGCACTTTTAACTCCAGAACAGTTTTTATTTTGGATAGCTTGGTACAAGGATTGTCTTTTATGTTTGCAATCTAAGTTATACCAAGGATTTTGTGTTTTGTGGTGGACACGCAAAATCCTGTCCTTACAAGGAGCCTGAAAGTACGAGCTAAGTGTCTCTACAGTACTGACGTGGACTATCGAGATCCTATCACGTTTAGATTTAGCCGAAGCCACAACACTAAGTTCTGCTGTTTTCTCGGACAAGATTTTACGAATAGCCAATAAATTTTCTTCGTGCAAAGAGACCCTAACCCACTTAAGATGCCTCTTACAATTAGAGGGAATGATGTTAGTAATACAAGTTGGTGCCCTACTAGTCGAGGGATTTAGTATGGAAGCCCAAGGGTTGGTCATGATCATGCATAAGGGATTATGGTCGCTATCAGTCGTAGCACCTACAAACATGTCAGTCTTCTCATCCCATAGGTTTACATCTAGTAAAATATAATCAATTCGAGAAGGACAACCAACTCTATTAAAGGTATTTGCCCCCTGTTTGTCTGAGGGAGTCCTTCCATTTGTTGCCCTAAGATCAAACTCTGTGGCCAGTGCATTAAGTTGAATGGCTAGACTAGTCCATTTTTTAATGGGGGATAAATTAAGTCGAGGTATCATCCTTTTACCATCAGCCCAATCGTACTCCATCAAATCATCTGAGCTCAAGGGCTCGAAAGTGCAATTTAAATCACCTGCAATCATAATACGATTTCCTGGCGGGCAGCTGGATAATGCCTGCTCTAAAAGCGTGATAGTGGGTGATTGGTTACCCCCCTTAGTTCCTCTGCTATAGACATTAAACAACTCCAAAATAACCCCGCCATTTGGGCCCCTGATAGTCAGTCTCAAGATGTTGTGAGTTGGAAGTGGATGCATATAAACTTGGCAACCCATGGCAATATTCACCCATACGATCAAACCTCCTGAGGGGCGCCCTCTCCCCACAGTGGTAGCTGGAATGCAATAACAAGCGAAACCTGTTTTATGTAAGGGCGCAAGACTCCATGTCTCTTGGAAAGTACAGATGTCAAATCCTTCAATTAATATATACCCTGCTGCCAAATAAACAAAGCATCGCTTACTATGACCTTTTAAACCCATTAAACATAAAACAAATAACTACAACCCACAAAAAATAATCATAGACTTTGAGCAAGCCATGATTCAAACCATTTTAAAAATATACCCCACACAGCCATTCAAGACTGTACTATTATTTCAGTCAAAGCATATGGAAACACCACCAAAAACCTGCACTAAATGCTTGATTCTGAGTTTTGCGGTCAGACCACTGGATCACCATTGCTGCATTTGGGAGAATGCCGCCAAGCTG
Source organism: Calotriton arnoldi (assembly GCA_963921515.1). Classification (NCBI taxonomy): domain Eukaryota; kingdom Metazoa; phylum Chordata; class Amphibia; order Caudata; family Salamandridae; genus Calotriton; species Calotriton arnoldi. Next base: position 225,666 of record CAWUFW010007797.1, on the reverse strand, counting down.
GTGGCTTCCTGACCGCCGTATTACGATAACACTGCTGGGCTGGTGGTGTTGTGTCGGCGGTGCCACAGCAGCAGCATACTTTGGCTCATAGAAAGCACCTGAAGTATATGCCGGTGCCGTGACAGCACAGCTTGCATGTCGGTGTACTGTGTACCATGCACCATGTCATGCATGACACACAGTGCACACATGACAATGCAAGCAGAGGGGGGGCACAACATGTGCCCCCATGCACACTCCCCATGGTCAAATTTGCCCTGGGCCCTATTTGAGGCTTTATCCCTGCCTTTCCACCCACCTTTTCATAGCGGGGTTCCCATCATGAAAAGGTCGGCAGTAAGGCAGGTTGTAATATGCATGGCGGTGCTGGCATCTGCACCGCCACCAGAGACTGCTGCTTTTTTCCCACCGCTGCCTTGTCGGGATCCAGGGTCCTGGTTGTGGTCTTGTGGAGGTCTGACCACCTTTTTCGTAATCGGGCGGTTGAACCATTGAGGAGGCAATGGTCATACCGCCACTGACAGTACAGCGGTCTCAGTAATAAGGCCCTACGTGTAGAATATTCTACAAGCAGCCAATTTGCATTTTAAATAAAATCAGATGATAGCTCTAGCCTATGGCCCTGTCACAGAGATAACCAACCACTATAACTTAAGAGAATGCCCTTTCTACCAACAAAATAAAGACAAACTAAGCCCCCCTAATGGATTATTTTGAAGACACTTGGGTTGGCAGACTGCATCTCTCCGGACACAGACAACAACCCAAATTCCAAATACCATGGTGGAATGTTTATGACAACACTGTGGCACAGAAAGCCAAAACACACGACTCAGTGGAAGGATGGTACAGTGCCTTCCAATCCACACTAGGCAGAACTCAACCTAAACTCTGCAAATTTACGGAAGCCTTACAAAAAGAGCAACACTACCAACAACTACGAATGGAGCAATCTGTTAACCTAAATTGCCCCTAAACTTTGCAATTAAACCAAAAGAATGTATGACATGCTACAATGTAAAAGTCAAAATCTTCATAAATAACAAAGGAGTAGATTATAACATGCCAAAGTCCTAAAAGATGATCACAAAATGTAAACCAAGATAAGAAATATTTTTTATAAATAATAAATGCAACTTTTTCTTACATTAGTCAACAAATTGAATATAATTGCAAAATTAATGAAGACTGAGAAAATAACATATTGTTTAAATTTTTTTTTTTTAAATGTAACCGTCACCAACAACAAAATCTAAAAACAAACTCAGGCCATCACATAAATAAGAGGCTCATTATGATGGAAGTCTGAGGTGCATCCGACTGCAATTGCCGTGGGCAGGAAATGTCTGACATTGAGTCGGCGGTCCCGCCTGCCCTAGTAGTGTACGACAGCTGTGCAGGCGGTCGTAAAATGCTGTTTTCTAGTGCGGCTTGTGCTGCGGCCCAGGAAAAGGGCTGAAGCACAAGCCGCACTAGAAAAAAGAATTTTGTGCACATCCATTCACTGTGTGCCTGGCACACGGTGCATGGATATGTAGGGGGCCAATATATGTGGCCTCAAGGCCACTTAGCAGAGGCCCACAGAGGATGGGGGCCCTGCTTGGGGCCCCCAAAGTCCCTTTCTGGCTGCCTTTTCCTGGTGGTGGGACCGCCATGAAAAGGCAGTCAGAAAGGGATATCCTAATCCCTACGGTGGTGCCTGTGTAGGCACCACCTCCATTGTAAGGATTAAAGACCGACTATCTCAACCCCGACATAATCGCTCTGACTGCTGGTATTGTAATCTGGTGGTCAGACCAATTCCCTGGATGTCAGGCTGACCGCCATTGATGGCCTGTCGGTGGCAATCCACCCAAGATCAAAATGAGGGTCTTAATTACAACACATAAAACACACAATTCCAAATAAAAATCAAATAATAATTACGCAAACGGTATAATATCACATCTCCCACCCAAAACAATGAAATAAATAAAACTTACTGTTCTGTAGATGCAGATCTTCCTCTGTATCTACGTAGTCAAAAATAGTAATCCACCAAAAATGGGAAAAATATTGTCCAAAAAGCCAACAAAAAAATTCAAAAATAAAATGAATTCAATACAAAATGCTTGAAGCAATCCAAAGTATCTAGGAACCATAAACAAACTGAAAAAGTGTTTAAAGAAAATTAACGCTCCAGGACACACAAAAAAATAGAAATCAAAGTAAAAAGCATTGGTTTATTATAAACAAAAATAGATTTCCTTTTAAAAAGAAAAAAAATGGAAACTCCCAATGTCCATAGGGCACATACGTAGACAAAAATCTGTAAAGTACAAAACCCCAACCATAAAACAAATTACATTCCCGAAATGCATCTATATCACACTTGACCATCGAAATATAAATAGCATAACATAATTAAACATAACATAGTGAGACATTACTATAATTTTGTATGGAAACCAAAAACTACTAATTAGTGAAAAACATTACTATTAATACATCAGAATATACTAAAAAAAAGTCACAAACAACACCATAACTAGCAGGTGGCCCTCCCCCATAGCCCCCATCCTCAAAACCCTTAAAAAATCCCTCACCATGACCTGGTTCTGGGAAAATAGACTAAAAATAACACAAATAGATTACAAAATAGAAGCTAGCAGTAAACAAACAATGGCCGCTAAATGAAACAAAAAAATGATGATCTCCCCATGGAAATAATATAAAAATTTTAAATAAATGTATGAAACAATATAAAAAAATATAAAAAATGTAAAACATGTCAAAAAATTTTGTTTAAAAATGTTACAAAATTGTAAAGTATAAACTACATAATAGTATTAACTATATACAATTATTTTATATGTATATACTGAAAAAGATATATGTTAAAATAATGTTGAAAACATGTACATACAACAATTTAATAAATGTTAAAAAACTGTTAAAAAATGGAAACTAAAAGTGGAAAGTATGCAACAATATATTTATATAACCTACTGGTGGTCACCTGTAGGTAGTTATAGTTAGGATCATGTTTCCATAGGAAAAGCTTATTTTACTTGCCTAACTTTTTGGTGCCATTTGACGAATCTTCACGACATTTTCAAAACAAAGTGCCCCGGTGAATCTTGTTGTGCATGGTAAGTTTTGGGGTGATCCATCAAGCGGGAGCTGAGGAAAAAGGGGGGTCAAAAAAAGTACATGTCCAATGTTAATTTCCATAGGACCTTTAGTCGAAGCTGCTGCCCAAACCACTGGATGGAATTACACCAAATTTGGCAGAAAGGAAGTTTTGGTTATGCAGATCACACTTTCAGTTATTTGGTGTGAATCTGTTCAGTAGTTGTTGAGAAATTTAAGAAAATAAAGTTGGTGATGTCTGTGGCCACGACAACTTTGGGAAAAATAACAAGTTTGTTCAGGGAAATGCAGAGCTCTGAATGGCTGCCAACACTTCAAGCAGGAAGTGTTTGCAGTCATTTTGGGGATCGGCTTCAGGCGAGTCCCACAAAAAAAGGTTAAAAAAAAAAGGGGGCAGGGTAGGAATACCCTGACCCCCAAGCATTGGTCAAAAAAAGCATTTTTCTAAAACAAAATTATCACGAAATCACGATAGTCACGAATTATCAGGAAAAAAAAACAAGCGCAGGCTCCCAAGCTTGCTTTTAAATGACCGCCAGGTGGGCCAGGTCCCAGGGGCATAACACAAAAATAGGAAGGGGGCTCAAGGGGCCCCCCTCCTCGGGCTGATAAACGCCCCAGGGACCGCCACCTACCCGGGGGATTTAACAATATGTGTGCAGGCAGGCCCTGTGGACTGGCACCTCCCCGAGGCTAAACATTTAACAGTAATGCAGGGAGGCCCGCACGCCCCCCTGCAGCCCTGAAACTGCCACCTCCCTTTCAACAGCCCCCTGTCTGTCAGAGCAATGTCGACTCCCGCACACATCGGGGAACCGGCTGGGACCACAGGGGTCTTGAGGCTTCCCCCGCAGTCCCGTTGCACACTGGGTGCCCTAGGGTCCATCAGTGATGTCATTTGAGATGTCATGAGTAATGTCATGAGTGATGTCACTGACCATGTAATGAGTGATGTAATATGTGAGGTCATAAGCAGTGCATTGCGGGGGCATAAGTTATAGTTAGCTAAGGCAACTATAACTGCTGAGTTTCTCTAGTTATGTATGAGTAAAATGTACAAGTGAAATGTCAGCCTAATTATACCAACCCTGTAACCTTTGGTTTTTTCAGTGAATATATGTGTGTGTGTGTTTGTTTAAAAGTGTTCAATTGTACAATAAACTTTGAAAACATTAATTAAATGTGAAAAATGTGTTACATGTCTTTATTCTATAAATAATGCAATTAATGAAATTATTACATTCAAACATATTGATACTAATTTTTATTATATTTCTAAACACCAACAAACCTATTAAAATAACAAACGATTTCTACCACATAGAAATACAATTAAAATAGAGAATTTCAGTCAAAAATTATGAAAATTAGATAATCACACTCCAACGTAACCCACTAAGGGCCCGATTTCGATGTCGTTCGGAAGGCCTCCGAATCGGATTTGACTTTTTTGGATCCAATTCGTAGCCCTTGTTTATGACCAAATCTTATACAGGTCCAAACATAAAGATGCGAAGACTGTGTGAGCGCCAACCGAATCGTTTCCGGTACCCGAACCTGTCTGTACAACCCGTTCGTAGCTGAATTCTGACCGAGCGAGTACGATGCATGATTCGGACAGCCGCTACGCCTTGGACTCAGCGAGACGAAACGGCTATCAGAAGCGTACTTACGGGAGCCGTAGCAGGCTCCCCTTCACCCGGGGCCCTCTGAATCTGTCACAGGGGTGTGCCCATGGGTCCCCCCGATCCAGGCATGCACAGTGTGGTGGGCACCATGGGGTGCCCACCACAGGGTGTACACTTTTTCCCACCCACCCCTTTTCTGCTATGGGAGCCTGTGTACGCGTCTGTACATGGGCTCCCATAGAGTTCAATGGGAGTCCGAGCGAAACGAGTCCGTAAGCATACAGCAGCATCGTACTCACTCGTTCGGACTCCCGGAGCACGTCCAGATCCGAGTCGCATGGAGGGCTTTCCTAACGAGATCGGAATCAGGCCCTTAAAGTGTGACACTTACTATTCGCACGCCAATCGAACCATATTGAGGGAAGTTGCTGGACACTAAAAGCGTGACACTTACTATTCTCACGCCAATCTAACCATATTGGGGGAAGGTGCTGGTCACTAAATGAGTGACATTTACTGTTCCCATTCCAGTTTAACCATATTGGGGGTAGGTGATGGACACTAAACGGGTGACATTTACTATTCCCACTCTAATGTAACCATATTGGGGGAAGATGGAGGACACTAAAGGGGTGACATTTACTATTCCCACTCTAGTCTATCCATATTGGGGGAAGGTGTTGGACAGTAAAGGGGTGACTTCTAATATTCCCACTCCAATCTAACCATATTGAGGGAAGGTGGCGGACAGTAAAGGGGTGACATGTACTATTTCCACTCCAGTCTAACCATACTGGAGAAAGGTGTTGAACACTAAAGAGGTGACATCTACTATTCTCACTCCAATCTAACCATATTGAGGGAAGGTGTTGGACACTAAAGGGGTGACATTTACTATTGCCACTCCAATTTAACCATTTTCGGGGAAGGTCTTGTACTCTAAAGGGCTGATATTTACTATTCCCATTCCAATCTAATCATATTGAGGGAAGGTGTTGGACACTAAATGGGTGACATTTAGGGCCCCATTACGATGCGGTCCGTACCGTATCTACTGCTGTGGTCCGACTGGTGCATTACGATGTGTGCGGTCAGAGGCACTAGTCGGAGAGACCGATCGACACAATACGACGGGCTCATGTCGGCCTTTCTGACATGGAAAGGCTGTCAGAAAGCGACATTGGGGGCCCCTAGCAGGGCCCACTTCCCCCCTTGCCCTCCGCATGTGGCCCTGAGGGGCACCTATGGTGCCACCCTCAACATCCCTGCACCTTGTGGCAGGCACTGTGAGGTGCCTGCCACACGGTGCAGGGATGTTCACAAACTCCCATTTCTCACATCCAAATAATGCTGTTGGAACCGCTGGCCTGAGGTCGGTCGGTTCCAAATCCGCAGCGATGTCGGTCAGAGGCAACTCCGACCGACATCGTAATCAGGTCCAGAGTATTCCCACTTCAATCTAAGTATATTTGAAGAAGATGTTAGACACTAAAGAGCGCAAATTTACTATATATACTTCAATCTAAAGCATTTTAAAGAACGCTAATACAAAATGTGAATTTTATATACACAATCAATACTCCATACTCACACACAATTTAAATATAAAATGCAAAAAATATGTATTCAAAACTACACACCTGTATATACATATTTAAATATGAAAGTATAAAAATACAATTATTAAAAATAATATTTAATATAACTATAAAAATATTACTACCATTCGTAAACTTTATACGATAAAAAGAAATAAAATCATAATCCAAATGTAACAATCATAAATTAAAAAAATGTAAACCATTTTTTATTTTAAAAATGTACAAATATAATTTTAAAATAAAATGATCATTAAAAAAGATATTTATTTTTTGTATTATGAGGAAATTTTTCAGAAAAACATTATTTAAAAATATATATATATATAAATATTTTCTAAGTACTTTAATATTTTTAAATATATTTTTAAATATTGTGATTTTGTATTTTTTTAATAATGTACACTCTTTCTGAATTTTTTTTGGGGTTTAAAGTTAATACCATTAATATATATTTCCATTATTTTATTTCTATTTTATATTATTTAATATGAAATTAGAATATTTTGCAGAACATTTTTGCATTTTGAGAATTCTGTATCAAATTAATTTCAAATTATTTCACTTTAGTACCATAAACTTTAAAATATTTTTTTTTTGTAAATTATTTTAATAAATTATTTTTAGTGAAAAATATATTTTACACTTGATACCATTAATATATATATTACTTAATATTAAATTACAATGAATTAAAAACATAAGAGTAACAAAATACATTTTAAAATTGTAAAATATTAATGTCCATATACACTAAAACCATTACTTTTAAGAAATATACACTTTTTAAAAATCGCCTCATCCTTTTCTCATACAAATTCAATATCCCAGTGCTAAAAAAAGTATAAAACCATTATTTACATACATTAATACCACTTAAAATGCAAATGTATTAACTAATAAATTATCTTACAAAAAAATTAACAAACATGTACAATAAAACACACTGCAAACACAAGGAGACGATGGACGGAGCACCTAAACTTTTCAGCAACTCACCCCCAGTCACAGATCTGGGTTGAATCCATCATCGTTCTTTAGCTCACTTCGCCTCCTCAGTTCAGACCCAGCTATATGCAAATTGGTCTTGACCCTGTGCCTCATGGGAATAGTCCAGCCCGAACTGCCAAGACAGGTCTTCCCTGAACCGGAAACAAGCATCCTGGGACCAGTTTCGGGGTAACACCCCTCTTCAGCCAGGCTAGCTTGAATCCAGTGGCAAAGTGAGCAATGGACCCATGTCTGGGCATACCCTGCCAACTTATGGCGAACAAAGCAAACACAAGGAGATGATGGGTGGAGGGCCGAAGCTTTTCGGACACTCACCCCCGGTCACAAATCTGGGTTGAATCCATCATCATTCTTTAGCTCACTTCGCCACCTCAGTTCAGACCCAGCTATATGCAAATCAGTCTTGACCCTGTGGCTCATGGGAACAGTCCAGCCCGAAATGCCAAGACAGGTCTTCCCTGAACCGGAAACAAGCACCCTGGGACCGGTTTTGGGATAACAACCCTCATCAGCCAGGCTAGTTTGAATACAGTGGCAAAGTGAGCAAGGGACCCACGTCTGGGCAAACCGTGCCAACTTAGGGCAAACAAAGCAAGCACAAGGAGATGATGGACGGAGCGCCTAAACTTTTCAGACACTCACCTCCAGTCACAGATCTGGGTGGAATCCATCATCGTTCTTTAGCTCACTTTGCCACCTCAGTTCAGACCCAGCTATATGCAAATCAGTCTTGACCCTGTGCCTCATGGGAACAGTCCAGCCCAAACTGCCAAGCCAGGTCTTCCCTGAACCGGACACAAGCATCCTGGGGCCAGTTTCGGGGTAACACCCCTTTTCAGCCAGGCTAGCTTGAATCCAGTGGCAAAGTGATCAAGGGACCCACGTCTGGGCATACCCAGCCAACTTATGGTGAACAAAGCAAACACAAGGAGATGATGGACGGAGCACTGAGACTTTTCAGACACTCACCCCGAGTCACAGATCTGGGTTGAATCCATCATCGTTCTTTAACTCACTTCACCACCTCAGTTCAGACCCAGCTATATGCAAATCAGTCTTGACCCTGTGCCTCATGGGAACAGTCAGCCCGAACTGCCAAGCCAGGTCTTCCCTGAACCGGAAACAAGCATCCTGGGACCGGTTTCGGGGTAACACCTCTCATCAGCCAGGCTAGCTTGAATCCAGTGGCAAAGTGAGCAAGGGACCCACGTCTGGGCATACCCAGCCAACTTAGGGTGAACAAAGCAAACACAAGGAGATGATGGACCGAGCACTGAGACTTTTCAGACACTCACCACCAGTCACAGATCTGGGTTGAATCCATCATCGTTCTTTAGTTCACTTCGCCACCTCAGTTCAGACCCAGCTATATGCAAATCAGTCTTGACCCTGTGCCTCATGAAAACAGTCCAGCCCAAACTGCCAAGCCAGGTCTTGCCTGAACCGGAAACAAGCATCCTGGGACCAGTTTCTGGGTAACACCCCTCATCAGCCAGGCTAGCTTGAATCCAGTGGGAAAGTGAGCAAGGGACCCACGTCTGGGCATACCCTGCCAACTTAGGGCGCACAAAGCAAACACAAGGAGATGATGGACGAAGTGCCGAAGCTTTTCAGACACTCACCCTCAGTCACAGATCTGGATTGAATCCATCATCGTTCTTTAGATCACTTTGCCACCTCAGTTCAGACCCAGCTATAATAAATTACATACAAATTAACACTTACAAACAATATTACATACAACTTTTTCTAAATCTATATTTTTGGCAACAATATTAAAAACCACACTAAAATGCTATATTTTTGCCTTTGATATTCCTGTCGATAATATTTCTGGAATACGGATATTCTTGACACGATATATTTGTATCACGAAAAAAAAATTCTGATATTTTGTCCAAATACCTGTGTGCTTCTATTCAAAATGTACTGCAGCACATACAAATACATTCAGTGACTGGAATGCTAATGTGCATCTACTGCTCTGTAGCATGTGTGTTTCAAGATTTAATCCCCCAATTGCGCATGCAACCCCGGTGTGAGATGTTCTAACTTACCTATGAGCCACATGTCACCAAAATTTCCAGCAATTAACCAAAGTCCAAGAGGTGACTGAATGAATGTGTGGTTGTTGTGTGTGCTTCCAGGAAAGGTAGCATACAAATTAGTAGAACAGCCTCTGGCATTGCAGTTGTCTTGCACGTTAATAGAGTGCCAGCCGTACCTGTTGCAGAAAAGGCATTCCCTTTGGCGAAGGGTTGAAGTGCGAAATGGGTGCAATCAATGACACCTAAGACTAGAGAAAAGTAGGCAAAGGCATAGAATTCTTTTGTCTCCATTTACCGTCTCCCCAGAGACTGTCAAGGAGATAAAGTGGTACACGCTTCTGTTGATTCATCTTAGTACCTGTTACAAGCAAAGCGATTGGCATGGCTGTGCATGTCTAGGTTGTGTGAACTGACCCTCTGAAAAGGCCAACTGGCCATGAAATGGAATAAAGGAAATATTTTTTACATGGGCATGGACCCATGTAGAAATAGAAATACCCCTTCTATTTCCCTAAACTCCTCCCATTAAGTAGTAATTATTACCCACTTTCCAGCCACCTTCCAGTATGTGTTTTCATAATGGAAAGAATAGCAAGTAGGTTTTCTTTTTAGTGATTCTCTCTGATGTCAATCATGCCTGATAGGCTAATATCGATACATATGTACAGCATGACAAACTAAAAATAAAGATACAATTTACCTACATACATGCAGAAGGGTTTATATTTCAATGCTAATATTTTTAGATGTGGTGTACTGTTCTATTATGTGTGGCTGTCTATAGTGCCTAAACTAACACATGCTCCCCACATGAGTGAATGTTACATTTATTAGTTAAATAGATGTAGAATATAAGAGCTACACCCAGGCATTGCTGCAGGAACCGGTGCATCTTAAAATCCGAAGAAATGGGAAGACGAGGATTATTTTCACTGAAATAGAAGCTAAGGACATTCTTCAGCAGTGGCAGAAATAAAAAGGGGAAGGAGTCATGGACAGTGGTAGATCTGAATATACAGGACTCTTTTTGAGAATGCGTGGCAGGCTACCTAGACCTGGTTAGGGTCTAGACCAGTCTATCTTCTCTCTCTCCTTTTTTTTCCCTTTTTTTCTCTTTTGGATGTTTCTCTATTTTTGGATCTATTGGTTGGAATCTCTTTCAAAGGCTCCACAGCTCTTGTGTCTTGATGGTGGCTGGGGGCGAGGAGTGTCGAGTGCAGGCGGTTGTCTTATCTTTTGACAGCTAAGGCAACTGGATCATTTTTTCCCTTTCTTCGGGGTTGGGGGGCGATTCAGGGAGGGCGTCAGGGCTGGTGTTTGTGTGGGGTTACGGTCTTTTGTAGAATATGTTCTGCAAGATTGTTGAGCTAGAATAAGATATGAAAAAGGGAAAGAATCAGAGCGGTCAGTATACTTTATTAGGGGCATATTAACAAGCCCATTATCGCCGCTTTAGCGGCCGTTTTCGGCCGAAAAGCGGCGATAATGGCATCGCAGTATCAGCAAGGACACGCTAGCGCGTGTTTCCTTCTCGTAGCACCGGTTTTGCTTACGCCTTGCATCGCATCTCTAATGAGATGCAAAGTAGGCGTTCCCGAGCAAAACCACAGGGAATAAGTCGCTAACCGCACATCGCGGTATTTACAAGGCCTGCCCTGACACCCTTAGCGATGTCAAAACCCGCGCTAACTGCGGTTATCGCTGATAGCTAACGTCTGCAGAAATTCAGACTTAGCTATATGTGTAATGGGGGGTGGAATCTCAGGCTACAACCACCATGGGCTATTTACAAGTAATTCCCTATCGCTGCAGGAATATCGCTGGATTTCCAGCGTTATTCCCGCATTTCGCCGGCCATCGCTTGATTTTTATCGCCTGGGTGATAAGCGTTGTTGATAACGCACTACCCGGGCAATAAAATCCAGCGATAGCCGGCGATAAGTAAAATCGCGCTACTCGCGCATAGCGATATTTAGCGCCCATTGTTGGTAATATGCCCCTTAGTCCTCTTGAAACACTCAAAATATCAAATAGGACTTACCTGTTTATAAATTTGGAGATGGCGCAGGGGAAAGAGAGCTGGAGACATTCGATGTAATCCCGATCTGGGGGAATACCGTTGGGCTCGTATTGTCAAAATTATTCCTCATGCAAACAACTTAAAGTAATGTGCTGGAACGTGGCCAGCCTAAAACGTCCTCTGAAGCGACGGATAATTAAGGAAGAGATCTTTGCTTATCAAACTTGTAAGAAATAAAGATTTAAAAAAAGCAAATTTCGACTTGAACATCGTATTAGAATTGCTCCTTAGAATGCGTTTAAATATTGCACATAGAAAAATTAAATGTAGGAAAAATGTGCCTGCTTTGAATGTGGAAGGAATTATTTTAAAGTGCCTTTTAACTCTGCTAAAAAAAATGCATAAGTAAATCACACGTAGGGAGAATGTGCCTGCTTGAAACATGTAGGAAAAATAATGTAAAGAAAGAAAATGTACTAGGCTTTCATTTTTAATATAATTCTCTAACTAGGCCCAACCTATGTTTTCTTTTGCTGACAGCTAAATAGACATTTACTTAGATGTCTGCCTAGCACCAGCATCCTGCTAAAGAATGAGTTGACTTTAGGATTATGTTCCTATGGCTCATCGCACCATATTAGATCATCTTAGTATAACAATGAACCTTGCTATGAATTCATAATGAATAATAATTTAGATATATTTTATGTATGCTTAACCAGGATATCGTGATAGAATTGTTTCATTACATTTGACTAGCCCTTTGTATTCACAATTGGACAGTGAATGCAGCTATTAGCTTAGGTAAGAAGGTTCTCATGAAAACTTTCCTCCATGTATCGATATTCGCAACAATTGTTTAGCTATGTACTAGAGTGAATGTTTACCATGGGAATCAGAAGGAGAAGCAACGGATGCGGACAACACCATCAGATGAGCGGTTTTCATTGGATGAGTGCCTATTAATTTGTGTTACATTATTGTATGATTTATATTATATTGAGTGCTCCTAGCTAGAGAGAGAAAGGGAGAGGACGGAGACCCCTTATGACTCTACTACAGGAGAGCTGCTCTACCGTTGCTGGAAGCTACTGCTAACAGTGACATTACTTTCCTTTGTTTTGATTCTCTTTGATCAATGCTACTGCACCAACCATTTAACTGCCACTGATATTTCAACAGCTGCTACTGCAGCTATGGGGAACTCAGCTAAGTTTCCAGAACGACTCTTTATGGGAAGTTCTAGTCTTTAAATATGCTCTGAAATCTTGCTCTTTTCTAGAAAGAACTCTTCATGGGTTTTCTTTACATAGAGTAGGTTAGGTCCTATACTTAGTTTAGTGACAAATCTCCTTTATGGAACACTTTTTTTGATTTATGCTGTCACTAATTAATCTTTTACTTGAAATTTTTGTAATCTGGACTAAGTGGAATAAAAATGATAAAACCATACTAATCCTTTAAGATTAATAAAGGTTTTAGATACTTTTACAATTTTTCATCGTTGACTGCAAATATTGAACCTGACAGTTGATGATATTTATAGCATGTTCTTTTGTTTCTTGCTCCATACGCAAAATGGAGTCCAAGCTGTAAACTGGGCTGTTTAGTTTAATACCCTATTTTTGCCAATCCTTTAGACGCTAACAACCTCATATTCTATGCCTAACCGAAACTCATGTAGCTTACAAACATAGGGTGCTATTACAGCAATTAGGCTATAAAATCATTGTGTGTACGAGACAACAGGATTCAATTTGCGGGGTTGTGATATTATGCTCCCGTCTATTGAATTATAAAATTATCCGGTCCTCATCTGATCCTCAGGGTAGGTGGGCAATTGCTCAGGTCATGGTTAACGGTGGAGTCCACACTAGGGGCCTGATTCACAAAGGTAAACTTACACTTTTGTGTAAGTTTACTACTTTTTATGTATTACCAATGATAAACTTAGACCAAAAGTCTAACTTTACTACTTTTTGGTATTCAGTTCCAAAGAGGGTCTAGGGCAGTGGTCTTCAAACTTTTTTATGCCGTGCCCCACCAGTGAAAAACAAAATCACCAGGGCCCCCCCTCAAAAATGTTCATAATTTTTCTATTAAACTGCCAATGTTTAAATGTATAGACATATTTAAACATTGCAGTTAAGTTCGGTTACTGTTTTAAAAATGCAGTCCAATACATGATTGCCAAACATACTATTGGCCAGGCACTTGCTAACATGTAAAAGTATCCACAGTGTGATTATTAGAAATGGGGGTGGGGGTTTTGAATAGTATTTGGAGTTCCTTCCCTTTTGGCACTTTCTCCCAGCCAGGAAATAAATGACAAAAGATTTTAGTGATGGCCCATTACAAAGCTGCTTATTGTCGCTCATTTGTTTTCTGCTGAAAACAAAGCATTGTTATCAGCATAATGCTTCTTTTGGGCAGAGCCTGGGGCCCCTCAGATCACTTGAGGGACACCTAGGGGTGGCCTGCCCCACAGTTTGAAGACCCCTGGTCTAGGGTGTGGCAATTCAAATTCATGCCCAGATGCCCTTCAGGCTGGATCAGGTGCTTCACGATGACCAAGGTTGGCTTCTGTATATGGCGGGAATGCTCTAGGGTTCCCCTATTGTCTTTTGTTCAGTCTCTGCCCTACCACCTCTCACACAGTCATTCCACTCAGCCCTCAGAGGTGCAGTGCATACAGCCAAGGGCGGACCTTCCATCATTGGCGGCAACTTCAACGGTTGTCTTGGACCATCAGTGGCCACCACCCCATGTGCTCCATCCAACCATTTTACTCCACTCCTTCCTGGATTCTCTTGGCCTCATTGATGTATGGCACCACTACCACCCCGAACCCAGGGAGTATACCTTTCTCATGGGGGTTCATGGCATGCTTTTGAGGCTAGATTAAATCCTGGTTCCCACCGCAGACCTACCCTCTGTGGCTGCTGTTCGGCTACATGCCCAGACGTTGTCTGACCGTGCTCCCTTTAAAATGCAAATACAATGCGGACCTCCATGTGCCTCAAACCCCAGGAGCTCAGCGCATGGTGGTTGACTCAGCATCCCTTCCTGGATTCTCTACGGGCTCCCTTGAACTACTTTTTTCAAGGAAATGCTGAGTCAGTCAACTCCACTGCCCTATGGGCACAAACTGTGCTGTGACAACCGGGAGATGATCTTGCAGTTGGCACACAAAAAAAGAAGCTGGTGCAGAAGATTGCTGTCTTGGAATGGGTGGCAATAGATACAGAAGAAGTCTATGACAAGACACCATCTTAGGAAGCACAACATGGGATAGTGCTGGTAACAATGGTGTTTAAGCAACTACAGATTGATGAAGCCAGGTCAGTAATGCTGGCAGCCAAAGTCGCCTATATGAAAATGGCAATAAAACTGGTAAACTATTGCACTGGCTGAGCCAACATAGAGATATGAACCAGACCATGACCTTGATTGAGGACAAGTAGGGTATGATCCATAATACCCTGGATGCCATAGCAAACACGTTTGCCACCTATTATGCAGAGCTGTATGTAGAGCCGTGGCACAGATCGGACAAAGAACTCCATTCATATATCTGTGCAGTCAACCCCACCTGTTTGATGGCTGTACAGAGACAAACGTGGAAGACCAGCTCATGGCGTCGGAGTTTGCAGATGCCATTGCTCCGCTGGCCGAGGGTAAAACCCCAGGCCCTAATGGACTCCCCATTGAGTTTTTTCACTGTCAGGCCAATATGCTTATGCAGCCCCTGTTGGATCTTTTCAAGGAGATGCTCAATAAAGGGCAACTTCCACATGATCTGGAAGAGTCCAATAGATTCACCATTCTTAAACCTGGCTGGCCCTCTCAGCACTGCTTATCATCCAGACCCATTTCATTGATCAACAGCAAAACCAAAATCCTGACCAAGGTCCTCGCAACGTGGCTGAGCACTGTCATTAGTGCTCTTATCCACAAAGACCAGAGTGGCTTTATGCCTCATAGATTGAAGTGGCACAATATCCGAAGGCTCCATAATGCACTATGTATAAATCCTCAAGGGGCAGAGAGGGTGTTATCGGTCCTGCGGGCGTCCTTTCTTTTTCCAAAAATTTCAAACCAAACAAGAGCACTTTTCCCTAACAAAGATGGGACACCAGCCAGTTAGTTTGGACCCATCCTGGTCATCAAAAGTGACTCTTTTTCAGGAGCACAAGCCCTCACCCACCAATGGTGGCATGCTTCATCATCAGGCTATGCTCCTCGTTGTGCTGGTGCTACAATCCCCAATGGGCCCTGCAAGGGGGTTCTTTGTCATAGATCTTTTAGTAATGCCTCTAGGACAAGAATATCAATTTTATTGAGATATAAGTCTTAAGGTCAATGTAGATTGGAATTTATACTGTTAAAATTAACTAGAGCTCTTTTTCATCCTAATTTTATTCTCGGAGTCTCTGTCAAAATCTAAAACCAAACAATTGCACCAAGTTGAATGTTCAGGAAGGCGGAGACGTGTATGCAAAACACAGTAGATTATTGGAAGGTCAAATGACAGGCCGATAGTTATAGATTTTGCTATTCCTATGGGGCCTTTTACTTCTTGATTAGGGTCGTCAACGTGTTACAATAAAAAAAAAACATCCATAGTGTGGGTGTAAGTTTGTAAAAGGGCTCACTTAGGAGGTAGGACAATCTTACTCCCAGACCTTCTGCCACCTATTTGGGTAGATTAGGTAGTTAGCAGGTCGTGAAGAAATACCATTGATCTGATCAGGGACAGATTAGGCGTGAAACATGTCGACCTTTGTTTTAATGATCAGGGAATCATCATTATTCCTGTGATCTATTGTGTGGTACTAATTTTTATGATTTAGCCCCTCAATGATATCCTTTGAACCAAGGTGAGGCCATTAAATGGTCCGAACACTGTGAGGACCAACTGTCCCTACCTGATAGTGTATCTTGGCCACCCCTACAACACCGGGCCAGCAGTCATGGAACTCCTTGATACCTTCGGGATCACCTCTCGATACGGGTCAACTGGACTGAGACATGATTGCTCCCAGTGGGGCCCTAAGAGGCGATGAAGGCCTGGACCTGGAGGGAGGGACCGGTGGCGCAGACCACAGGGTTCTGGTATGCGGGAGTGAATATCCGTGCAACGGAGATGCAAACTAGGATGGATAATCTCACAGCCCAATTTATTGATACCCGTAGAGACCTGCAGCGTTGGTTTTGTCCTTGTCAAGTCTTAGACATGTGGCCCTCATAAGGATGATTATTCTGCCATGCCTGCTCTATGCTAGGCAAAACTACCACTACTGTGTGATGAAATCGATGCTCACAACATTCTTAATGGCCCTCATGGCATTAGCCTGGGTGGAGGCCTCAGATGATGGCCTTTCAGAAATGTTGCAAATTCACCTTCTTCGGTGACCATCAATGGTTGACTTACTATCTTATTACCCTGCCTCCTATCTCCTGGTCCTTAATGACTGAATACATGGACCCGCAGACAACCCTATGTACCGGCTTGAAAGGTGGTTATGGGGTAACTGCCCCCGCTCCAATATATATATGGGGCTGGCTACTGCTGGGTACTCCCCCCTTGACATGGGTCGCGCTCCAAATATGGTGGTCCTCTCTTAGAGGTCTCGAAGAGAAGGCCGACTGACACAAGAGACACCTCTCTGGCTTGGACCCCTATGCCCGACTTGTCATGGTGACAGGGCTTCTGGAGAAGGGACTCCCTTGGAATCTCTAACCTCGTACATGAACTGTCTGGCATCGATATGAAGTCTTTTACCCAGCTTGAAGATAAGTTTGGACTCAAATGTTTGAAGTTCTACAGGTACCTGCAGTGGCAACATGCCCTATGACCGTACCTGAGAGAATGTGAAATCATCCCAGAATTCAGCCCCCTCAAGGTGAAACATAGGATGGCCCCTTTCTTCAATAAAGACTGTTTCTCCCTCATATACAAATCCCTGGTACTCAACACTCCAGACTCCTTCCAGACACTACGGGAATGGGGGGACAGCAACCTGGGGGAGCTGGACGAGGAAGAGTGGGCAGCTGCGCTCATTTACCCTAGAGAAGCTGCTATAACCCTTAGATTTCCACCTTATACAGTTTAATATCTACACCCTGATTGCAAAGTGGGATATAGCCCTTCAGTGGCAGCAACCTCTGGCCTTTGGGAAGCTGAGATGGACCTGTGCTGCATATGTGAAAAACCTATCTATGTGGCTTAGGGATACCCCAAAAAATAAGAACAGATGTTGAATGGATGGAAGCAGTACTGGGAGGGACTGATGTAACTGAGTTAAATTGTTGATCCTTTGTAATGGACATAGGAGGGGGAACATTGCCAACAGGTAGCACTCAGGATGTATCAAGTGAATGTATATTGTTTTGCTTTTCCATCACTGTTCCTGTTCTTTCTGTATTTTCCCAAAAAGTGAAAACTTCAAAAAAAATATCATTAAAAAAGATGATTATAAAATAAATATGTACCAATATAGATGGTAGTGGTACAAGAGCACACCAAAATAACAAAGACCAATAAGAACACTCATGCCACTTTAACATTTTATTTTGAGAATCTTTCCTTTTTAATACTTAGAGGTTACTGGTCCTAGTATCTAATCATAATTTAATGCAAGTCTTTCAGTGTTTGTTGTTTTTGATTTTTTAATGATCTCCATTATAAAGCACAGTATCATTGCCCTCAGTACCGGCTGGGCACAGTGTTACATTAGTCAGTTTTACCCAAAACTTCAGCATCAGTACCTTTTGGTGCAGTTTTCACTGTGCCCCACTGATATAGGGCACCATTTCCACTGCTCAGCAATTGCTAATGAGACATGCAAGCAGTTCCTTTGGCACTGAAGGACCCGTGTTAGGCAAGGGGTATGACACCTGCTACCCAGTATGTTTAGACACATGTCATGAGCTTACACTGGTGTCTGCCCAGCACCCTTTTGGTACAGACTTAAACTGTATCAATAAGGGACTGGGCAGTGGGTTTGAGCCTTGGTTATGATCTGTGTCCATTATCCTTCTCCCAATATTCACTTTCAACTGATTGCATCCTTCTTCCATGCCCTGCTCACAGCTCTTCTGCCCATACAGGCAAGGTAACCCTGTTATTGCTCAGTGCACACTGGCCACATGCCCTTCAGTCATTCCTCCATACCCTTTGTCAATAGGCTATCATTCTAAGACAAGCAATGGTTGTATTCTCGCTTCTCAGTATTTTCCTTTTCCAATTTCAATGGAAAATGCTATTTTTGAGAGTTTGCTTTAACTTTCTCTCTTCTTGACCAATTTACACACAACTTTCCATATTTTGTTTTTGAAAGTTGCATGAGGATTTGCCATACAGGGCTAAAGTTATACCCCTGTGGGGGGATGTAATGTTTGTAAACTTATTGCAGCATCCCAGAGTGTTATTTTGAGCAATCACCGCACATGGTTTAAAAATAAGTTTAGCAACCAATTTGAGCTTTGTCATTTACAGACTCACCTGTAGCTTTGGTTTTCAATATATTGGACTCACTACCCATAAGGTAAAAATCAGGGTACAGGAGCACATCAGCACCTTGAGGACAGGGAAGCTTTCAACCTGTCTGATGAAGCATTTTCAGGAACAGGGGCATGGTCCTCTGGATTCTGAGTAGACTGTCCTTGAAAAGATGGATCAGAGATGTGCGGGAGAAGAAGAGGCACTATTCAGAAAAGAGGCATAGTGGATTTTTGCTGAATAGACAGATAAAGTGGGCCTGAATGAAACTGGTCGAATAGCATAAGCTCCGTGGCTGATACTCTATTAAAGCCATGTCTGGTCTATCGGGTGTGGTAGGCTTCCAACCGCCTTCTTGACGTTGAGCATGTTTTAGTGGTCCCTCCTGAGGAGGTGTATGCATCAACCCCTTTTTTACAGACTTTTAAAAATGTGTATGCCTTTTTAGGTGTCATATATACCTCCTGTGCGCTGATAGCACAGGTAATTGCTGTTGTGAATGTGTTGCTTGTCAATAAATAGTGGGAAAACAATTTTGCCCTAGATACTCATCGATATATATTTTGAGTTTTGAGTTAAATCGGGAATGCTGCATAAATATGAGCAATGAGTGTGACCAGGACTACGTGTTAAGATGGTGTCCGCTTATATGTGTGTCTTCGGTATGCTTGCGGAGTCATCTGTTTGATTTTCCTTCTGTTTGTTTCTTCTGTGTCGTCCTCCTTTTTGTTCATTTTACAAAGTTGTTCACTCTCATGATTATGTTGACAGCGCAGGCAATTGCCGTTGTGAATATGCTGCTCGCTGTTTGCCAGTGGGAAGATAGTTTTTCCCTGAATATTTAGTCACATACACTTTGGGTTTTGTGCTATGTCGGGAGTGCTGCATAAATATAGGCAAGAAGCGTGCTCAGCATTTCTTGTTAAGATGGCACCTGTTTATTTGTTTGGTCCATGGTCAATTTTTGGTGCTAGCTTTTTGGTTTCTCCCCCTTTTTAATGTCTGTTTTTTGTAGTGCATCATGAAAAGTTTTCAACCTTATGACAAAATTCAGACAATGTGGATTTATCTTGGCCCATTGAAATACCGTTAAAAGTCAGAGCTCGCTTTGAAGCTTGCTCTCTACCCAATATGGTGCCCACTGAGGGCGATAGCCTAGTGGACGCTTTGCAATGACGTATGACATTGGAGCAGTCTTTTAAATTGCCTCACATTGCTGGTGTTGGTCCTGTGGTCACAAATGCAGTCTGCCAGCACTGGTGGTGATTTGTATGAGGTGATACATTTTTTAATGGGGTCCTTTCTTTCCAGCTATGTGGCCCATGAGTATAAGAAACTACTGGGCCAGTTTTAGATGTTGTGAGTGGTTGTGTGATATCATCAATAGGGGGCTGCCCAATTAACCCTAGTATACCAGGGCTTGAACAAGCGAGACAACAGAAGAAGGTATAATGTGGGGACAAATTACAAAACGGAACGTCAACACAGTCAAAAACCTTAAACCAGGGGCATTCCATAGCCCTATTAATACATGGATACAAACAAATGCATAAAATCACAGAGAAGTGTAACAATTAGATACTTTGGGGCCGATTCCGATTCCGGCCGGAAATCTCTCCGACCGAGCCGGACCCGGAGAGAATTCCGACCGAATCGGACCCTAGCAGTCCGACCGAACGAGTACGATGCGTTCGCATGCAATCGGACTCGATTCGGTCGGACTCCCATTGAAGTCAATGGGAGCCGGTCGTACAACGTGTACGCGCGCTCCCATTGACTCAATGGGTGCGAGGCGAACAAGGGTGCCCCCTACAGTGGGTACGCGTCCATGCGCATCGCGGCGTACATGCACAGGTAGGGGGGACCCATGGGTCCCCCCTGTGTGCGACTCACGCACCTACGCATACAGGGGGGTCCGACGCGGACCCCCAAAGTCCGGCTCCGACAGCTTTTTCGAGCCGGACGGCGCGAGTCGGTCGTACTGCTCGCGGCGCGCATCGTACTTACCCGGCTGGGAAACGTCTCCATAGCGCGGTGCGAGTCGTGTCCATTCGAGTCGGTCGGAGCGTGTTGAAGCCGCGTACGAGTCGGTCGGCAATTTCGCGGGTGCTTGCATCGTACTCGCTCGGCCGGACCCGCGTACGATTCGGTCGGGAAACAGGGCTCCGAATCGGATCCGGTAAATCCGAATCCGATTCGGAGCACTACCGGCCGAGATCGGAATCGGCCCCTATGTCTCATCTTCAAATTATTTAAGGTATATATGGCTGTTTCACTAGTTGCATGTACAGTCTATTGTAGGAGATAGTCTTTTGGACATTTTTCACACTAAGGACAAGTTTAGCCTCTGTTTCTTTTGTGTGTGTCCCAAGTATCACTTTCCAAGAATCAGATAGAGAGGACTGCTCCAATAGAAAGTGTTGAGGCATTTCGACCCATTCAATACGGGCCTCTTCAGGGCAATAGAAGAACAAAAGCTCCTGTTAAACCAATATGTACAAATTGTAACCTCATTTACTGGTGCATACTTAGTTATGGTGCACCCAATTAATTAAAAAACAAACTTGGATGCAGGTGAACCTGTAACATGCAGAGCCGATAAGTACTGTAGCCCGGAAATTAATTTTAGAAGGGGAGCTGTGTCATGTATTCCTTAGAAAATAGTGCTGTGAGGGCATGTGAACATGCATTCTGAGAAGTGAATTAATTTAGCTGACGTAGGGCCTGATTCACAAAAGTAATCTGAGACAAAATCCTAACTTGACGATTTCGGTATTCACAAGTGCATTTAGGAGTAGTAAAGTTAGGATTACTAACTTTACTACTCCTAAATGCCCTTTGTGAATACTGAAAGTCATAAAGTTAGGATTTTGTCTCAGTTAAACTTAAGTTTTAGTCTTCTTAAGACCAAAACTTGAGTTTAACTGAGACAAAATCCTAACTTTACGACCAGTGTAGTCCATCTTGCACTGATGTCACAAAATATCATGCGTTAACCGTTGTTTTTCTTCTCTCTCTAAATAAAGAAGAGCAAGACTCACACTAATAAAATGAGAAATTAGATCTTTCTCCTCTGTACCTACCTAAGGACATTTCAACTGTCCCAGGCTACTGCTATACAATGCATCAATTGAATTGCTGAATAAACTGTGAGAGTGTCTGCAGACCCAATGTAATACTACCTTAAGAAAAACTTCAAATGTAATCTGTAGTAAAATGCTTCTTCTTGCTCGTTCCCTATTGGTGCATATCCTGAGAATCATGTACTCATGGAGAATGTATGAATGTCTTTGTCTAAAGTCCTATAAAAGGACATGTAGATTTCTATGTAAGAGAGACCCCTTTCCCCCACCTTTAGAAGGCAAATCTATGCTGAAATTCAGTTAGAACTGTACTGAGTTCTTTGTACTTATGATTTGTATGCTTTGCTGCTGTACTTACTTATGGCATGGTCTATGTACATTGAATATTTATATAAAGCTTTGAAACAACCACCCTTTGCCTGTCATTCTTAGAAGAATGTTTCTCACCTGCTACCAAGTTTAATCAATTGACTGAAAGTGACAGTTCCAGTAGGGGAGCACCAAAGTCTGCATCGGGACCACACCGCTCCCGGTCCTAGTCATTGAGGTGCTTATGATTTGGATTTTAGTATAGTTTTGCATGCTGGCAGATCTGGCGGAAGAGGTGATGGTTCTGATTGGAGCCGACCCACAATTGACAACCTGCAACCGAATGCTGCACCTTCACGGTGAAGACGGTTTCCCCGAAGATCTAAATTGATCCAGTCCCAACACTAACCTTGTGCTGGAGAAGACAAGGTGGCTAGAGAAGAAACAATGACTTTAGAACTCCGATTTCTATAGAGTGGTACTTTCCACATCCCTCAAATCGAGAATTTGAGGAGAAGAATGTACAATTTGAAATCCCCGGCCTAGGCCACACAGTTGGAAGTCTTAAATCTTTGAAGCAAATGTCAAGCGAAAAGAAATGGAAGAAATTGGAATAAAAAATCTGCAGTGGGCCTCATTCATGGAGAGGTGTGCAGGATGAAGAGAGGCAGAGAAGATGGAGGGAGGAAGTAATTGAGACTGTTGGAGCCTACCCCTTGATAGCCAGTGAGCAAAAGGAAAATGAGAAATCAAAGAAGGAAACAGACATGGATAGGGAGGAGGAGGACACCCTTATAGACAAACTCCTCAGTGTAAGACCACCCTGTATAATGTAACAGCTGTTGATCTAAGTGCCACAGCCCCAGCAGTAACTGAGATCGGAGCAGCCGAATCCTTTACAGTAATCAGTGCACCCTGGAGCTATACTGACACTGCTGTCCCATACTCTGCTCAGATCCCCTCACTCACACTCATAGGCAGCTTACTTTTGTCTAGTGCGGTAATCACTCCCCCAGCCAAAGCACTTTTCAGAACCATTCCAAGTCAACCTATCCCAAATATACCCCAGGGCACACTACCACAACCTGGGGGAATGCCATTAGTACCCCCGCAAGGAAGGAACTTAGTCAGTGGTGGGATGGGAGGTCAAACTCCTTTCACAGATTTATCAGGTAATTCGCCAGGCGCAGGGTGGACCTCACAATGATTAAATCTAGCCCAGCTGAAACCTGAGTTTGAGGAAATTGTCAAGGGTAATGTGGGGATGGACTATCTTGAACACTATGGGGAGAATTAGTTGCTTTACATGAGTGAAGAGGTAACAATTTACGGAGTCAGCCCGACAACCCTAAGAACCAAGGTAGTTATATCAGACCAAATGACTATGGTTCACTTGGGATAGCGTTAAATCATCGGAGTCAAGCTGTATAATTAAATTAAACATATATGTAAAAAATAAGAAAGACATTTTCGTAAAGCCTAGCACAAGGGAAATATATTGCCTAATAATACTAAAAATAATCCATAAAGCTTGCTCTTCTTATCCACTTATCCCAACCAATAATAATTGGCCTCAAAGCTTTACATACCAAAGGTCAACAGTGAATATGAAATAAATAATTTTTTAATAATAATCAAAGAACAATGATTTAAAGAGCAACACATATCATGCTGCTATAAAATATACACGAACAATGATTGCCACGGATTCAACGGTGCCACATAATGGCTGATTCTAGGAGTTAATAGTTATAGAATACACTTAAGGCAGTCCATGTGAATTAAAGGAAGTTCAACGTTTCAGCCCAGCGCTGAAATTGACCTGGGCCATCATCAGGACAAACGTGTTGCAGAAAATAGAAGCATTAACAAATTATGGATGATCAATGACAATTATAGTGAGGGGTAATGTCACTCTTCAATGTTACTGCCCCTTGAAGGAACAGAGTATTCGACCGGAAAAACAGGCACAGGCCAAGTACTAGTAGAGCTGTAAAATGAAGGCACTCATCCAAATGCCTGTGAACATGTGAGCAGCCAAGATAATCATTCACCGTGGCCACAAGGCGTTGACGTGTAAGCAGACATCCCAAATACCTTTACCTGTATTTCTCTTGTGCTAGGCTTTACAAAATGTTCTTTCTTATTTTTAACATATATGTTTAATTTAATTACATAGCTTGAATGTGATGGGTTAACACTATCCCAAGTGGACTGTAGTCATTTGGTCTATTATATGATTAAAGAGTCAGAGAGAGTGGCAAAAGAAGCACATGCAGGCATGGAAAGAGTGGTGAATGATTGTGGAATAGAAAAACTGCTAAAGAATGCAAGGATGGCAATGAGTGAGAAGGAGCTAAGAATGTTACAGTTGTGGGGTTGAGAACACATGTGAGGAATTTGATCAAAAGCTTTAGGGAATGGAGTGATACTGAGAAATTTAGAGAACCGTGTTCCAAGAAAGAGAAGGTTAAGGTGAAGCAAAAGAGAGAAGGGTCAATGGAGAATGAAGAAGGAGCTGTAGAAGAAGTGGCAAAGGAATATCCCTTGTAGAAAATGAAGGGAGGAGCCCTGTCACGTTCAGATCTCTTTGACTTTATAAACACTTTCACTCTTTCACTTTACAAACACCCTTCCAAAGCTTAGGGAAAACCCTGACAAGGTGTATAACCAGAGAGAACAGATAGTGACCATCTTCAAAGTCTTGTGGGAAGACTTGGATGTATTATTTCAGGTAGCTGTCCCAAAAGACCTATGGGTGGAATGCAAAAAGGCAGTTGAGTGGCCAACCCAAGAATCACCTTGGTGGCATGGACGAATGCCCCTTCACTCATCATTAAAACTAAAGGCAAGGAGGTCATAAAGCACCTAAAGACGAAAGTTCCCCAAAAGGAGATGAATTGGCCCAAGATTTTCAAAACCTCTCAAGAACCAAAAGAGTTGATAAAATCTTACTTTGAAAGATTGATGCAGGTGTGTAGGGAGTACAGCCGGATGAACAACCCCCTGATAGACAACATGGGAGGGTTCCTCATGTCTCTTGTATATGAGCTTAAACCAGAGATTAGCAATCAAATCATACAAGGAGTCCTTTGTTAGCAGAGCAAACCTGTTGACAAGATTTTACAGTATGCAAAATATTGCATCAACATTCTGGAAGTGAAACAAAAGGGGCTCAAGGAGAAGTACACAATAGCCCAAAAGCAATTATCTCAGACTAGAGGGGTTAAGGGAATTAAGGCTCCATTCCAGGGATCAGAGCTAGACTTCACTTTTGGCACAGTGATGCAGGGAGTTTCTCTGAACTACAGTGTGAATGTAGAGAGGTCGAGGTAATCTGGCGGGGACTAAAATATGTGCTCTAAAGAATGTTACTTAATGTCACATTTGTAACAGTGTGGAGCATTGGAAAAGGGAGTGTCTTTACAATCCAGACCGGATTGAGGCATAAATTCAATAGGTGAGCCCAGCAGGTCAGGAGTGAGTTTCCCCCAGTACCTAGACCCTCTAAGGTGGCTTCGAAAATCCATAAAACCGGATTATTGTCAAATTCATTTAACCCAACACCAACGCAGGGAAGCATTTCCCATCTCCAAACAATCCACAAAGAACCCAGAATCTGATGATGACACAGGGAGGTCCAGTCCCCATGATGATTGAGACCTCCAAAGATTTCAATCATGGTCAATTATAGTGCCTGAGGAGGGAGGAGGAGTGTGTACTAGGCACAGTCCTTGAAGTGGATAAGAGTGGGACCGTATGGGGATGAAGGGGTAAACGGATATCCCATATCTTTCCTAACAGTTGAGGTCCCTAACCTAACCAGCTCGGGAAAATAAGTCCAAGTTGTAGGCATTACAAACCAACAGTGCACCAATCAAATCACTGTCCCTGTACTAGTAAAAAAAGTTTAGTTTTAATGGTACCCCGTTCTATTGAGATTTTCATGACCCACACCAGAACTCAACATTTGACAAATAGCCGCCCAACCCGCAATGAGGGAATCATTTTGGCAGCAGAAAATGTTTCCATTTGGAGATTTAACACACTAAACCCCTCTTCCATGTTGCCAACCCCGGGGGAGAAAATGAAGGTGAAGTCGACCATGACTGTCAGTGTTACCAAGCAGTGTAAAAATCCGAGACCCAACATATTGGATGCTCCTCTTCCTGAGTCTGACCATACCCTTTTTGTTGATGGATTCTGTCGGAGGGATCGATGCAGCATTTGAAGAGCTGCTTACGCTGTATGTACATTGAGCGGAGTTGTAGAAGTGCCTTACTTGTGCCATGTAATGTCTGGACAAGAGGCTGAACTGATTGCTCTTACTCGAGCCTGCTGTACTTCACAAGACTCGCAAGTCACTATTTATAGTGACAGCTAGTATGGGTTTGGAGAGTGGAATGATTTCGGCCGGCCCATTGTAGTCGCAGCAAGAGTACTAGACATCAGCTGGCACATCCATCCAAAATCAGCTATATGTTTCAAATTTGTTAGATGCTCTACAAATGCCAGAGGAAATTGTTGTGGTGAAGTGTGCTGCACACAGGAGCGGTAACGATTTTGTCACGAGAGGCAACCATTATGCAGATAAAATTGCCTGATATTGCGCTCTTGAGTCCAGCACCTTCCATTTTGATGAACCATGTAACGCAGAAGGAGAGACTATATCCAACATGTTACTGAATACTGTGCATACTTTAATGAGCTGAAGGAACTGCAACATACTGTCCCAGAGTTAGAGAAGGCAAAATGGGAAAGAATGGGATGTTTAAGCGATGCCAGTGACATTTGGGAATCCGGAGAGGGAAAGCCAGTTCTTCCTGATTCCCTCCTGCCCGCGATGGTATGACACATGCATGGTACAATTCATGTGGCCACAGATGGGATGATGTTTACCTTTCGATCATACTGGTAAAATCCCCATTTCAGATCAATGGCAGAGAGTTTCTGTCAGCGCTGCATTGTCTTCCAAAAGCAGAATGTGGGCAAGAGTGTTGCTGTGGCCATGAGTCACATTGTGAGGTCTGATGGTCCCTTCAACCATCTCCAAATTGGCTTTGCGGTGATGCCCCGATGTAATCATTTGAGATATATCTTCATCATCGTGTCTGTTCTCACAATGGGTCAAGGCATATTCCACCAGGAAATGTGAAAGTCTAAAGGTCATCAAACTATTGCTTCGGGAGTTGGTACCCTGATTCAGGATGCCAATTCATCTTGAATCAGATCAAGGAGCTCACTTTAAGAGTGAAATAATGCAGTTACACTGTACAGCTTTAGGGATTGACCAGACACTCCACTGCAGTTACACACCCGAGGCATCGGGTATTGTTGAAAGACTGAACGGGATGATCAAAGCTAAACTGGCTAAAGCCTGTGCCTCTACATTGCTCAAATGGCTTGAGACCCTTCCCTTGGTACTGATGAGCATTTGAAGTCCCTCTTGTTAGAGAACTGGATTGTCACTTCATGAGGTGCTGATGGGGACAACTATGCAAATTCCTTCTGTTCCTGCAGCTGCTCTTGTGAATATCACAGATGACCTGGTCTTCGAGTACTGCAAGAGATTTTCTGATGTTGTGTATTCTATCTCTCATCAGGTTGATGCCGCTACTCTAGCCGTCCAAGGGTTTCCAGGGTATGACCTGAACCTTGGCGATTGGATCCACATCAAGAAACACATCCGCAAATCCTGTCTGGAGGAGCATTGGAGAGGATCCTACCAGGTGATCCTGGTCTCTAACACTGCCATCAAGTGCTCCAGTCTGCCAAACTGGATTCATGCCACCCATACCAAGAGGCCAAGGCACGAAGAGGAAGAAGCGGTGCAAAATCCACTTATTCCTTGAGCCACCCCATGCTTGAGATATCTGAGGCTTCAGTAGAAGAGGAAGACCAGGCTGAGGGTCCACAGTCACCATCTGAGAAACATCACTCAGAGCAAGATGATGATGAGATTGCCGTTGCCCCAACAACCACTGTGATACCGACCACTGGCTTTAGAATCCACATCCACTGGGGCAAGGAAAATTTGTGGAAGGCTGAAACTAACCTGGGGCAGAAAAGCTTGCAAGAAACAGAGGTGGGAAGAGGGCAAGGAAGCTCCACCTCGGAGAGCGAGTCTACCTTATCAGAGCCAGAGATCTCAAGCACCTCCAAGGATCGAAGCAACAATGAAGAAGATTGGCCAAAAACTACTTCCACCCGAAAAAGACTGTTGACACCTAAGAAGAGACCAGAGACAATTGAGGGAAACAGTGAGTTAGATGAATAAGAACAGATTGACCACATTGACCTTGTGGGTGACAGCCTGGACTCGACCTGTACCATGTGACCCAAAGGAGAGAGAAAGATCAATCGGAAGTATTCAGGTCCGGACTGGACATACCTTGCTAAAATCAAGTTTGAATCTGACAACTGGTTGACTGACATTGACGAGCCTCCCTGAGGTGGGAAAACACCATGAAAAGAGCCTGTTCACGCTTACCATTTCCAAAAGTTGAAAGGACGGACTGAGAGTTAGGGTAACGGTCAGAGGATGGTAGCTTCTTTAGGTCTCCAGTTGAAGCAGAATAAATATCCCAGTAGCTTTGGAGATAGGGTTAGGACAATAGGATAATACCTAGAGGGCTAACCGCTCTACTTGAGATTCCTTGACTAGATTTAGATTAACATGGTGCAGTAATGCTGCAAGACTTTGCTTGTAAGATTGGCAGTTGCCATTTCTGTTTCCATGCTTGGATGGCTGTTGGATGTCTATTTGTTGGGAGGAGATATCCCTCATATGTCAATCATCTCTACTTTTGAACCTGTAGTTAGGCCTTTCCCACCTAAAAGTAAGATGTGACACCTTCCTTAGCATGAAAATGTGTAGAGTTACAATGTATATTATCAGATGTTAGCTGAATATGTGAAGGTCGTGGAGGTGGAAGACTGTTTAGTTTGTTCCTATCGTTCAGCCTCTTCAGCCGAAGGAGCAGCATATTTTCACTTACATCTGTCCTATTCTTTTCTTGCTCAGTCTTCTTAAATCTCATTTATCATTATGGTTCCATTAGACTGTTTTATTCTGATTTTGACAATCAATTAGAAGAGGTATCAATTGTCCATGGTGAAAAACTGTATTTCTGGGCCACTAAACATGTTTCTCACTCTTACCAAAGTTTTAAATCAAGGGATCAGCGTGAGTATATGATGAAATTCTTTACCCCTGTGACTAACATGAGTACTACTAACCAGAGCATGCATCATGTAACCTGCAAAATTAACCAAGAAGAGAGGGTATTCATAGATGAATTGAATAAGAGAGTAAGGATAGACGAGGAAAGAGGCGAAGGGAAAACCAGTGCTGAACTTATCATTGAAAAAGGCGAGGAGACGCTAAAGGAACCATGTAAGGAAACAGGCCTTTATGCAGGTTTCCCCCCACTTTTTGCCTCATTTGGACCATTAGATGCTGGATTTTTGACCTGAGAGTGCACTGAGTCCTGCTAACCAGAACTAAATGCCAGTGTTCTGACCCATTACAAAAGTAATGTTGAGTTTTATGTCCCCAATTGGAAAGGACTGACTTACTCATATGGTACCCAGGGCATGTAAGGCAGAGTTTCTACCCAGGGCCGCAGCACTGTTTGTGCCACCCTGAGTGTGACAAAATACAAAATGGCCACCAGCCTGCCACGGCAGACTGGAAGAACGGTGTATACACTGCAAGTTCGACCTCCAATTAGCACTAATAGCCAAGCCGATATTTGGACAAAATATCAAATCAAAAATATTGTGTGACATAAATATCATGTCAAGAATATCATGAGAGTTTAATATCATGGATGTTAATGTTGTTGTCAAAAATATTGTTTTAGGTGTTGTCTAAAATATCTATTTAATTAATATCGATGTAGTATATATCGTTGGTTATAATATAATGTTTTAGTGGTTAATAGTATGTTCTTTATAGCATCTTATATATTGTATTTTTTATGTTATATATGTTTTTTATTTATATTGTTTTTTAAATTTTAGACTATAAATGATCTATAAAAATGTTTAATTTGCAATTTAAAGTGTTTTAATGTTTGTTTTGATCAGTACAAATAGTTTTTTTAGCAGCAGGATGTTGGGTTGACAGGGGATAAGAGTGAGGGAATTGTTTTTTAAAAAAATGTATGAATGTTTACTTTATAATGTAACATTTTTCAAAGGTTTTTTTTGTTAAATTTTTTAGTATGGTAATGTTGGGTTTATAGGGGATAAGGGTGAGGAGATTTGTAAAAAAATATGCTTGAATGTTTACTTTGAAATGCAAGATTTTTACATTTTGCTTCTAAAAAAACCATTTAGTAGTGGGATGTTAGGTTTAGGGGATGAGGGTGGGGAGATTTTTGAATATATTTAATATTATTTTTGTTTATAATTAAAATATATATATATATGGGTTTTTTACATTTTCAAATAATTTTCAACAAAATTCATACATTTTAAAATAAAATTGATAAGAAATGTATTGGTTAAAATATAGGATTTAATGTAATCAATTTTTAATATTATTGACACTTTTCATTTTTTTATTTTGAATAAATATTCATATTTTTATGTTTGAATATGAAATTATTTTTTTCAAAATTATAAATTTATTATAAACATTTTACACTTTTACAAAATTTTACAAAATGGAAAATAAATATTTACAATATTTACAATTTCAAAAATACAGTTTTATTTGTTAAAATATTATTAGTTACCTAATATAGTGCTATTTAAGAAATACTTTTATTAGTGGTAGAAAATATTTTAACAAAATTTAGGAAGAAATTTGGAAATTTAACACAAAAATATAAATTTTTGATTTAAGAAGCTCTTTAATATTTGTTTAAACAGTGTGTTATATAATGAATCACAATAAAAATTGGAAAAATAAAATGTTTAAAAATGTGTAGTATCAAATATTTTTAATGTACTGGTAAAAATATTAATGTACCTAAGGACTTTTCTTTTTATTTGGAATTATTAAATGTGTTTTTTTATTTATCTTATATGTTTCTAAACTTTGTTTACATTGCAGTCGGAATAGTAAATGGCATCCCTTTAGTTTCCAACACCTTCCCTGACTTAGGGCCCAATTACGATTTTGGTGATCTCACAGCCGTACCACTGCGGTGACGATCCCAAGAAGACCGCTAGGTCGGCAGTCTCCCAACTTCTGCATTAAGCTGCATGCAGCCTAAACCCAAGAGCATTGATGGATGGGTTCCCGCCTGCGGCGTGGCATACTGCAATGTTTGCGATTTATAGTTCGTCTCCATCAGGGTTGCAGATTCCCGCAGAGCCTATTACGAAAACAAATTTGTACTGGTGGTCCCCTTGCGGCGGTTCTCCTACAATGGTAGGCCATCGCAGTACTCTCACAGCAAAGCACTAGAGCAGTGCCCATTGGATGGATACAAAAACAACACAACTGATGTCCATTGGCCAAGTGGACACACCTGCAAATCACACTATAAAACACACCCCATTCCAGCCCATGATCTATTGCCTCTCCACTGCAGCATAGCAAGACAGAGATCAACTTTTTTTGGAGAGATACGTCAGCCCTATTTTTCCCATCCCATTTAGCACTCTCCAATCACTTGTCTTGCACATTTTTCTCACATCCCATAGCTTTATTTTTTCTTACATAGTGACAATTTAATTTGTAATTATGTCACGCCAAAAAAATGCACGTTTTTCAGAAGCTGAGTTGTCAGTCATGGAGGATGAAATCATAAGAGTAGAGCCACAATTGCTTGGAGCACAAGTCCAACATACTCCTCTCAGTAGGAAAAGGGAAATGTGATCCAGGATAGATGACAGAGTGAATGCTGTAGGTACCACCATACGCACACAGGAGTAAATTAGGAAGAGGTGAGACGACCTGAGGAAAAAGGTGCGTTCCCTGCCCTCCATGCACCACTGGGAGCCCCAGAAGACTGACAGTGGTCCTCCCAGTACCCCACTACATCTGTTTCCCTGGGAGAAGAAGGTCTTGGCCATCCTATATTCTGAGGGTGTTTGACAGGAATATCTGGGGGAGCCGAGTCTGGTAAGTTACACCTCACTAACTGTCACAATACCTCAATGTCCTGTTGGCTCTCAGCTCAGCTTTTGCCATTGTTTTGTTTACCTAGTGTCCTAACATACAATCCTCAAAGTATCAGAGATTTGGGTTTTTCTGTGTCAATGTGTATAGTTGCATATAAGATCTCATGTATCAATCTCCATTACATGCCACATGTTGGAATGATGTATGTAAGTATATTACTATAAAAATATCATCCCAGGAACCATGATATGTGTCAATATGTAAATGTATGGTCCAGCTTAACTGCATTTGGGCAACAGGTATGTAAGACTGTCCAATTTGCAAGTGCTGTGAAGTCGAGATTGAAAGGGCTACAACTACCATTAGGCCCTGTTTCTGTAACATAAAACAAGATGTAATTGGGATTTTGCCATTCTCACTTGTCTGATATGTTACAACTGATGTTCATTCCTCATGGACTGAGCAATCTACATAGAAAGTTCTACTCAGAGACATTTCTGCCTACTTAGCTTTATGTTTTGCTGGTCTCCTCAACCTAAACTATGGATGGAATGAGTGACAACATACCAAGTGTGTATCTCAAATATTTGTAAGGCATGAAGGTAACTCAACTGATTAGAAGTGACAGGTGACCCATTGACTCTGCACAGCTCACATGACTACTAATGCTAAATACATGACTGATCGCCTGTTTTGTACACAAGTAGGCATTGGAATGGTCAAGTACACGTTACCTCTCCACTGTGTTTCCTTAAATGTTTGTGTAATGTCTTGTTCATTCTTTATTCCAAAATGCAACATCTCAGGATATCTAACGGGCTACTTAATTCAAATACATGCATTGATTGACTCCAAATGTGTTGTTAATACAGTGTAATACCACGGAAATATATCACAATACTAATCTCTACCTATTTTGTTTTTCCTAGGTCTCTACTTTCTGTGTCACAAAACATTTGGCTGTAGATACCACACTTCCACCAATAACAATGTTCTCTTTTCACAACAGGTCGATCTTGCACAGTACCGGGGCAGAGCTTGGCCAGTGAAAAGACTCCCACTCCACCCCCAGATGAAGCCCTCAGTGATGTCAACACTCCTGGAGATGTGGATGTGGTTGACGTTGCAAGACCATCTGGTCAACCTGGCAACAGTGAGTCTCACTGTGCCCACACCAACACCTCCCACCCCAGCTGCAACACCTCAGCTAACCCCTGTTCCCCAACCTGTTTTCCTAGCACAGTTACAACCATCATGTGCCCCCCAGTCCTGGATCCTGAAGTTACAATCACCAGCACAGCTAGAGAGGATACAGGTCCCAGTGGGAGAGGGCACCCTGGGTCAAGGGCACAGGCTTGTGGGGGTACAGGTCGTGGGAAGGGTTCTGTGGGTCCAATGAGTGAGGTCATTGGGGCCACTCACACCCAGGCCACCATGGACCAAGTCTTGTGAGTCTATCATGAGTCCCAAGATGTGATGGGCCAAGTACTTATGGAAATCTGGGAGATAAAGCAGCTGCGGAGGGACATACACCAGGAGCTGGCCACCCACAACACAAACATGGGTTCCATAATTGGGGTCCTGCAGGACATTAACCCAACCCTGCAGGGCTTTTCCATCACCATCTACCTCTTTCTGTGGTCCAACTACATATGGC
The DNA here is from genome assembly GCA_963921515.1 of Calotriton arnoldi. Taxonomy (NCBI): domain Eukaryota; kingdom Metazoa; phylum Chordata; class Amphibia; order Caudata; family Salamandridae; genus Calotriton; species Calotriton arnoldi. The sequence continues at coordinate 191,595 of CAWUFW010007797.1, read as the reverse complement.
CCATCTACATCTGCAGCAGCCACAGGAAGGGAGGTCCTTCCAGAGGAAGACATGCGTGCAGACACCCCTGTCCCTGCAGCAGTGGATCCCTCCGCGTTCACAAGTGGGGCATCCATGCAGAAATCCAGGAGGTGCAGATGGCAAGACACCCACCACCGCCAGCAAGAAACCTCAACCCTAATTTCCTCCAGTGTGTAACACATTTACTCTGAACTATTTCTGGACACATTTACCTTTCTGATGGGAGTAGTATTTTGGACTTTGGACTTCAAACAATTTGGCATCTATAACTATGGTTTCATTCCCCATGACTGACTACTTCACTTTTTTCTGTTTGGTTTGGCACAATGTATCACTTCACCTTTACAACATCAATAAATGCACAAGTCAGAAACTCATTGTCTGCTGTAGTATCTCACATCTAGCAATGTATGCATGTACTTCCATCTGAACTTTACAATAAGAAAAAAATCAACTTGTGTAAGCATGGATATTTTGCATGTTCACAATGTTTAGCTCAGGATCACAACCATGTCACACTAACACATATATACCAGTGTTTTGTCATATAACATCTTTATGCCATTTCAGGTGCAGACCTTAACAACATGAAAGGAGGTGATACAGCAGACAATTTTCTATTGAATAGGTATAATAAAATTGGTATATGTCATCAGCTAGAGCCATATCGGCTAGCTCACAAATGGAATCCCACATCACTAATATCAATATACAGACACATGACAGAACAACATATTCTGATCACAGGATCATTCAAATCTAGTGTTGCCACATCTGGTGAAATATCACAAACAAATGTCAGTGGTGTGCCACGAGCACTTTGGCCTACAATGAGGAGACACATCAACAGCTACATACAGTTCATACACAATGAGGATTTAGCCAATGTGAAGGTAGACTAGCATGATTTGGCCCTGCAACAACATTTTGTTGGAGCACATGATGGCACATATATATTATTAGGACCACCACATGACAAGGAAAAAGTCCAATAGTTTCCTCATTACTTCCATCCAATCGCTGTGCAAGCTGTCTTAGCACAAGTTTCGCACACCCAAAGTCTCTGACAGACATTTCCAGGAACAACCTATGTCCCCTTCGTACTTCCAAACAGCATAATTTACCTGCTAATGTCACAACTCTGATATGTCCAAATGAAGATCTCATGGTAAAGGTACCTAAAACAGACCAAAACAAAGAGATTAGCTATTATGCCACCGGCACTTATCACTAAATTGTGTCTCCTCATTACTTGTATTTTACAATTTAGATACTGTTTTTCACCTAACCAGTGGGACCCTGGTATAAATTGATCCTTAGAGTACCTCATGGTATTTTTAAACCCACATTTTCACTTGCTCCACACACCTGCTCTCACCATGACGGCATTCTGAAAAAAGATCTACGCCAAAGAGCCCTCTCGCGGGGTCCATGGGGTATTTCACAGGTGTGTGAGGGCACTATTTCCTAATAAGGAAGATCCTCTCCCTAGTACTGACTATCCACCTGTATTACAATACTCTTTTAGGAACAACTATGCCCCGTGTTCTACATATCTGTTCTTGGGAGTAAGGGTACTGGACCTTTTATCGGCTCCCTGTCCCTCTCTATAGTGAATTTTGTAACCATTAAACCATACATATAACACAATTCACAAAGTCAGCTTTTGGAGAACATAGTCCATGACAAAATTCAAAGGTAAACAAACCAACATTAACAAAATGACCATGTGTCAAAACCTTTCTCCACAAATATCATCATCACAACAAGAGTTGCTGTAACAGTCAAAGTCATGACATTTCACAACATACTTATACTCACGAGAGGAAGTTGTCAAAGAGATCTTGACGCAAGTCAGCTCCTTCCTCTTCACCACTATCATCATCATTTGGCATTTCCGGATCCTCACGCGATGGCACTTCATGGTCTCCATCCTCTGTGATATAAGGGATGTTCCGTCGAAGGGGTATGTTGTGGACCATGCAGCAGGCCACAGTGATTTGACACACCTACCCAGGTGAGTAGAGGAGGGCTCCCCACTGGCCGCCGTGTTCTTCCATGGGCCTCATTGAAGTTGACTTCCCCTGGCATAGTTAGATTCCTCAGTGGTGCCAACAACCATGGACGATTGGGATACGCTGAGTCTTCTAGATGGAAGACAGATATAAGTGCAACAATAAGTTACACACTTTCTTTTCTACTGCCTGACATTACCCACACAACGTTATGACAGATCATACTTGCCAACTGAACAGGCCCTCTCTGGTAGAAGTTCTGACATCAACTCGGGTATGGTGCTGTTCCGCAGTATGAAGGAATCATGGGCTAATCCTGGGAACTGGGCACAGACGTTTGAGATATACAAATCTGCGAAGCAAACAACTTGTACATTGATAGAATAGAAGTGTTTCCTTTTATGGTAAACTTATTCCCAGGGCTTGCGGTAGTACTAAGGCAATATCTGCACCATCAATGGCTCCAACCACATGTGGGAGGCTAGCAAATTCATAGAAGTCAACCTTCACATTGGCTAAATCCTCCAGTCTGGGAAACTGGATGCAGCTGTCAGCCTCTGATTATTTCTTAAAGCATGTCTTTTAGTACCCCATGGCACATTGGTTGTGACATACCACCAGATATAGCGACAGTGTATTGAAAGGAACCTGTGGCCAGACAATGCAATACTGACATAAGTTTCACAATTGGTGGGATACATGTGGGATTAGTGTTTTTAGGAAGGAGATCAGGCTCCAACTGATGACATAAATCCTGTATTGTTTGCCTCATGAAACAAAACTTCTTGATGACATCCCTTTCTTCCATGGTCTGAAGGTCTGGAAATGAATGGTATACTGGAGGCTGTTGTCTCTCCCAGGGTACCTATGTGTGGAGTGAAAACAACTTTCAACATCGGTCACAGTGTCCAGAGTAACAAATATGAAGAGTAAGCCAAAAGTCACGTGACAAAACATAGCTCGTTCAGATAGCAGTATACATTTTGCACATGATAACTGTTTTGTGTCCAACATCCACCTATAATCCACATTGTGGTCTTCACATGTGTCAGTACCATAAATGTGCACATTATACATCCACAAATGTATCATGAGCACCTTAATATTGAAAATGTTAAACATTTCTATCAAAATACAGTCACCTGCGGTGTACAGAGCACTGCGGTAATACAGTGTTTATGCACAGTAACGCACTATACAGATGTTTGTGTAAAGGAAATTATGGGGCAATGGAGTAGTACGTATGTAAACATGTCACAGCTCATTTGTAGTGGTGGTGATGCACTTAACAGTCACGAATACTGTACTTCCAACCACTTAAATGGCGGATGCCTGACCTCGCATATTGGACTTTAAGAACCTGCCGTTGCCTGCGGAAGTCGACCGCGCGATGGGTGTTTTCATCCACGGCAGACACAGACATAGGCTAACGTTGGCAATTGTGACTGTAGCGGCCCAATGGCTGTGTCCATCTATGCTGATGACCGCATACATGGCATACATGTACGCCGGGTTTAAAAAATAATTCACTTGCCTCCTGACACTGCTGCTATCATCATCTCCTCCACTTTAGCTGCTGTTTGCAGTCATGTCAAGCAGGTGAGAGGGCCCATGCCTTCTCCCAGGAGGAGCTGGAGCAACTAGTTGAAGAGGTCCTTCCCCTGTATGGCCAGCTCAATGGCTCACCAGAGGAGCAGGTAACTATCTTACATACATATTGTACTCTGTTTAACTCCATCTTTTCTGTTCCCACAGGCTACAATGTGCCTCTGAGTCCCAGAGTTAATTTGGATTACTGTTGCAACATTTTGTGGTCTCTATATAGGACAATCATGCAATGACTTGTTGAGCACTGTACTTTGTGTACTTAACATCACCATTGTGATGTGTGATGTGTGGTAAGCCCTTGATTCTACTTGTGGCGCATGCACATATTTATGCATGTATACATTTAATGGTACCTATGATATAATTGCTAATTTGATCATGGTAAATGTGCAAACAAGTGTATAGCCTTTACAGCATGAGCTGTGTCTGTATACTGTAAGAAGCAGTTAAGGATGATGTTAGCTATGTGTACAGTCCCACATATCACTCAGCCCAGATCAGGGCTCGTCAAGCTGTTGTCTGGGAGCTAGCTATAGCTCACAGACCTCTTCAGAGTGCCTCACAATCTTGAGGTCATGTATTGGATGGCCACAAAATGGACTTTCATGTATTGAAGTGGTGCAAATGTGATGTTCATGTGGGATCAGTATGCTCAGCCTACAGAGAGCAAGGCCTGACAATGTGTTGTGCCCAGTCTGGGCCATGGCCCAGGCTGGGGTAGAGTTAATGTGGCAATACAACTGATGCACAGAGTAATCTCCCTGTAGACCTGTAGATCCTTGGATGTCCCCAAAATGAAAATGTTCAGAACTAATAGTAGTCCTGATTGCTTTTACATGGACTACATTTTGAATGGTGACTGAGGTAACTCCCTGACCTGATTCTTCTTTCCATTGACCCACATTGTCAATGTGTGTCATTTACTTATGACACACCCTTTGCTTCCACAGGTCTGTTGTTACTTTTCCATAAGTCATGCTTGCACTGTACAGGCCTATTGCACATGTGACACATTAACAGTGCCTATGGTTGGTTACTTCTGAAGAAAGTTTGATATGTGAATCACCAGCTTTGTTACATGCACCCTTTGCTCCCACAGATCTTTTGTTACTTTTCCATAAGTCATGCTTGCACTGTACAGGCCTATTGCACATGTGAAACATTAACAGTGCATATAGTTGGTTACTTCTGAAGAAATTGTGATATGTGAATCACCAGCTTTGTTACATGCAACCAATCAAACAAGAAATGCAATGGTATGTTGATTTCTTCCCTGTAAGAGTGCCACATATGGCAAAGGGTGTGTCCTGTGATGGCAGTACATACCACACAAACTCAATCAGTTGTAGTATAATATCCTATTATGTAGTCCACATCACATCACAGTACATGTAGGATGGCCTTGGGCTACATGATGTTAATGGGCTGGCTTAGTCAGTGTAGGACAAGACCAGGGATGAGGATAATCAGCAGATGACTATAAAAGTGTGTATTCATGTTTTTGTAGTGCTCAGCATGTGAGAACTACACATGTTGTGTGTTAACTATTGATTTATGCTTGTGCTAGATGTGTACAACTTGTGTCTCAGTACTAGAGATATCCAAAAACCTGCAGTGATAATCAGTTTATTCATCTCTTGTATCCATACAGGTCAACACCCATCAGAAGAATTCCATTTGTAAATCCATCGCCTGGAAGGTGTGGACTTTGTGGGTCTATGGCCAGCGCAGTGTCCATTGCAGGAAAAGGTGGGAGGACCTGAGGTGCTGGTCCTGGAAGATCGCGGCGGTCCAGCTGTAGTCCTCCCAACGTGAACGGGGCGCTCGCCACACTCTGACCCCCCTAATAGTCCACATACTGGCGGTGGCCTACCCAGAGCTGATGGGCAGTTGCGGGCCCCACAGCAGCAACAAGGGAGTAAGCTCTGACCATAAATACTCATGTTACATTGACAACTTTTTTGGTAGCAGGCAGCCATTTGCCCAACAACATTGAGGGTGACTCCTGTCATACGCACTAGAAGGTTGTTGAATGTGGAGGTCTGGTAGTAGTTGCATGATTATGTGCTTTGCCTATTGTCCTTATGACCAGGAACACCGCAGAGTCCCGTCCACTTCCAATTTACTGTCTCGAGCAGACACATGGCTGATTAAAGTAATTAGTTACCTCATGTTTGTGGATGTTCTGGGTGATAGTTGTACCAAACAGACCACTTGTCTTCATTGTGTCAGGAGTGTTGCTCCCTCACTACTATGTCTCATATGATGGTAGCGCTATTACATGTTACATGGAATACAGTGCACTTCATATTTAGTGACTGGACAACACTTCCCTTTGGTAAGTTGGGATACAACAGTAACATGAGTGTGCAAACATCACTGGTGTAATCAGCATTAGTGCCTACACGTTGGCATGTGTACCTTTCCCTGTTGTAGCATCATCTGCACTACTGTTTCATACCTGATCTAAGTGTCTTCATATGTTGATGATTGATTCCATCACAAATGTGTGTGTAGGCCAATCTGTATTTGGAAATAGTCATTTGTGATAGATGTACAGTTAATGTGTTACCACAGACAGGACTGCGTACACATTGGTGGGTGGGTGACACATACCCTAATCCATTACTCAATGTCATTGATTAGGTCCAAATGATGAAGCAATGAAGGACATGGCAAGTAGACGTAAAATAATTGGCCACTATTGGAATCTCCATGGAGTAGATGTGGGAGGACTCAGTTATGTGAACTGCACATGTCGATTTGGCAAGGTTCATTCACTGACTGCTGACATGCATCAGGGAGTGACATGCAGAAATGTAGGGATAAAATGTGAGTGTCTACATTCAGTATTACAATGGAATTTGTGTTTGCGAGACAAAAAGGTACTGTGAAGTGCCTTACGATTAGGACAAAAGTGAAACCACCTCTTCATGTAATGGAGATTCCCTGAGCCTCAACAGCATTCAATGGTCTATTACCTTTTATTATGCAATGTGATAATAGTGTTGCCACCAGTACCAAGCTGGATTGGGGATGTCCCTAGGTCTAGGGGAAGCATCATGTTGTGGATATTTGTAGACAAATCTCCCAGATATTTGGGCCAGATTGTCTCAAGTCTACTTTTCTGTGCTACACGTGATACATAGTGAAGCTACTTAAGTACAATTTTCATAAGAATATTCTGACAGTGGACATATGAGCAAGTTTTTGGAGAAGTGTCAACAGTGTGAAATGAGCATTTCCATGTCACCTTCTTCCTGCTACTGCACATATTGCTGCAACATAGCTGTTTACTTGACCATCATTTCATCATGATGTGGTATTAGGTATCTGGCCATTTGCTGATTGCTGCTCCTTGTGTGGAATCTCTGGGGATGAGTTTGTCATTGCCATCCTATTTGATGACATCAGGTCACTATGGTATACTAGAAGGGACAAAGTATACAAGGTGATCAAGTACCCTACATCCTCAACATCCCACGTTGCAGCCACATCAATGGCCACCTGAGAGATCTTCACTGGCTCCCCGTCAACAAAAGAATCACCTTCAAGCTCCTCATACACACCTACAAATCCCTACATTATGTGGGACCTGTGTACCTTAACCACCGCCTCGCATTCCATGCACCCACCAGAGACCTCTGCTCCGCCCAACTGGCCTTGGCTACCATCCCACGTATCCAGAAGACCACGGCTGGAGGAAGATCCTTCTCCTACCTCTCAGCATAGACCTGGAACATCCTGCCTCTCCACCTCAGGCAATCACTGTACTGCCTCAATTCAGGAAGGACCTCAAGACCTGGCTCTTCGACTGAACCACTGCACCTTCGATGGACCAGCAGTTTCCCCCATCCCCCAGCACCTTGAGACCCTTACGGGTGAGTAGTTGCACTCTATAACCCACCTGATTGCTTGATTGATCCTACTGGATACATGAGGATGGAGTTGAGACAACTTCACTCATGCAATTGGAGATGTATGTGGTTATGACTTCACTGTGAGCAACTGTTTATAGATCATGTAGCATGCATGCATGTGCTCATGTTAATGTTTAAGCCACTATAGTGAACCTTGTAGCTGGAGTCTTCTGTGCACTTTAGTAATGTTTTGTGGTCAAAGCTCTTGGTCAAGTGCGTTCTGGGACATGCAATAAGCCTATTTTAAATGTAATTTCGGCATCATCCCAGGCAAGTGGAGGAGACAGGGCCAACATTGCTGGGGAAGCAGCTGGCCACAGTGGCTTCGGTCATCCCACAACAGACACTGAGGGAGCCAGTGGCCCAAAGGGTGAGGGGAGTTCCACAGAGGGCACAGACTCAATGTCATCCTCTTCAGAGTCAACCTCCAGTGGACACTCCCTAGTGGTGGCAGAACACACAAGAACAGTACCCACACCCTCCTTGTCCGCAACCCCCTCCTTCCATCTCCATCCTCCCTGTTGCTCCCCACCCAATTGGCCAGGCCCACTCCCCTAATAGGGGAGCCGTCTCCTTCACTCCAGGCACCTTAGCCCCTGCACCTGTAACCCCAGCTGCCCTGAGTGAGAAGGCTATTGACATCCTGAGACACATCTCTGTAGGGCAGACGGCACTACTGAATGCCATCCAGGGGCAAGGCAGTCATTTGAAACAGATGGTGGCTTGCCTGGAAGGCATCCACAGTGCTATGTCTGGCTTACAGAGATCTTTTCAGACTCTGGCCTCCTCCCTAACGGCAGCCTTCAACCCATCCCAAATATACATGCACACACTTCAACAGCCCCAAGCAGCACACGTAAACAGAAACACCACGAATCACAGAAGCACGCAACCACTCACCTGACACTCACCCGCCTCACAGCCACCATCCCCCAGCATTCCCCCAGACACCACACCACTACCCATAGAGGCATCCACCACCCCTAGCTTTCCCCAGACACAACGTCCACACCCAGAGACCCATCCGCTACCCCCAGCATTCCCCCAGATACCACACCCGCACCCACAGACCATCCACCACCCCAGCATTCCCCCAGATACCACACCTGCACCACCAGACCCATCCACAACACCCAGGATACTCCACATCACACACCAGCAAAACACTCAAATGCTCACTCTCATCCATACAACAGACACTTCCAAAACACAAACACAATATATCAGACACACAAGCATCTGTACCAGTAACACCCACACCCACACCTGACACTTCCACTCCTTCTACCTACCAAGCCCTACTCCATCCCGAACATCCTGCCCATTTTCCCCATGAAAGTGTGTTACTTGCCCTTGCGCTTACCCTTGTCAAACCCGACTCCCCTCCCAAAGATAAAAGAACCCCTTCCTCTCCCCAACCAATCCCTTCCACATTCCAATGCACCCCTGAGAAAAATGATCCACCACCCCTAAACCCAGGCGTACCTCTGAGAAGAAGACCAAAACCCCTCCCAAAAGCAAAGACACCCCTCCCAAAGCCTGGACCACCCCTCACAAGACCCCACCCCTCCCAAGTAACATCATTGAGGTGCCTAGACTGCCCACTAGATGACCCTTCCTGTGGAGGTTCCCGTGTCAGTGTCTTGAAGGGAAAGTTTAGTGGCACAGCAGTGTGCTGGACCACACAATGTGTCAATGGACTGGCCATTGGCCTTTGGTTTACTCCATGTGTTTATTTTGGAGAAATAAAAAACTTTGCTTGGTTTAGAACACATTAGTCCTGCCATTACTTTTCTAACTAATGTTATTGGACACTTTGGGATGTGTGACTACAGTTGTGTTTGTTTCACCCCGTTTGATGATTGATTTGATGGGGTTAGTATGATCTGACCTTGGAACCAGTGCTGGAGTCACACAGGACAAGGGCAAATGTTCAATGGATGGATATGTGGGAAGAATTTCAAATGGGGTTGACATTGGTTTGGGTGGTATTTCACATGGTAAGTATTTCAGCTTGGCTTAGAAAATGTCAACATCATTCAGCTTGCACTTCTCCTTATGATGTAGGTTGGATATGTGTTTGATGTGTGCAAGTTAGTTATTTGTTTATGCACATGCGGAGGGTGTTAAATGGTCATATCTTTTTAGAAATTTTTATGGAAATATGTACATTTTTGTGTGTGTACCTTACGCCTACTTTATCTAAATGTGAGGCAAATGCTGTTACTGCTGTATTTGCTTTCATGACTTGTACTTACACATTCCCACCCATGCATGCCACTTGCTTAAACTATTGGTTGCCCCTGAAATACTTCAAGCCACAGGTCCTGTGCACATAGAGGTTTGGAAGCATGTGCAAAGTGAGTGTGGCCCAGAGCCCCAGCCTTTCAGGGGTCCCCCTGGTAGAGGCAAACCTATTCTGCAGAGAGTCTGTACATTGTGCCCTTTGAATGCTTCTCACACTTATTATTTGGAGTCCCATTTACCTGACATTACCATTTAATTTGGATGATGTGTGAGAGTCCATTACAGAGATTTAGCAGAGAAGGTGTGTTTCAGTTCCATGACACATCCATACAGATGTATCTTCAATATCACAACAGGACCTAGCATGTGAGCAATGTGAGGGTGTCACAGAGATTAATAGTTGTGGTATTGATGAGGAGGTGCTGTTGTGTGGCACAATTTATTACACACATCACTATCCCTGAATATTATATGTAAACACATGTCGACTATGGTAGAATGTGCCTGTGCGGTGTCGGTGACCTATCCAAAGAGGGCATCATAGAATTGTAATTGGATCATACATTCAGAACTATTCAGAACACGAGCCCACAAAATATGTTTGTCCCAGGGACCCCAAACCCCTTGGTATGTCCATGGTGGGGCATCTATTTGCTGAGGAGTCGATGGAAACGGGTGAGAGTGTGGCTTACCGTCGGTTGTGTCCATGACAGTGTCAGTTTTGGACATCATCAATCAGGAACAGCAGTGGCAGGACGTGTAGGATCAGTTCCATGGTGGCACTGGACATGTGAAGCTGAGTGCAGGTGATTTTCAGCCTTATATCCCGCCCTCTCCGCCAGCTCAGATGTGGAGGTTTGACCGTCAGTCACGTCGGTGGGAAGACACATAGTAATTGGACAGCGGTGACACTGATGGTCCGCCCTCCGACAGACGCATTTGCCTATCCCGCCGCTGTTGAGATTTCCTGGTGGAGGTACCATAGCGATCTTTCATCTATGAAACCGCATGCATTGTAGTAGGGCAGTTGGACTGCAACTAGGCGGAATGATTCCAAAGCCGTTTCGATGGGGGTACAATGACTGCCAAACTTGTAATCAGGCCCTTAATTTGGATTGGAGTGGTAATAGTAAATGCCACCCCCTTAGTATCCAACACCTTCCCTGAGTTTGTTTTGTATTGAAGTGGGAATAGTAAATGTCGCCCCTTTAGTGTCAAACACCTTCCCTGACTTAGGGGGTCATTATGATAGCGGGCGGATAGCCACCGCCCGTATGGCGGTGGCAATCCGCCCGCTATCTCACACCGCCCGCCTAACATTTTCCCCCGCCATATTATGATGGCTGGGGGTCCACGGCAGATGGAAAGACCATCCGCCGCATTTCCGCCGGTCGACTCGTCAACCGGGCGGAAAACATACATAATATGGTGGCGGTGTCTGCAAGACACCGCCATCCATATTATGATGATGGCGGTAAGCAGCCCTTTCATGGCGGCATTGCCGCCATGGAAGGGCATGTGGTCTTCACTGTTGGGGACCAGTAGCGGGCCCCCAGGATGTTGGAGGGGTGGGGGGTGCACATGGGGGTACCATAGGTACCCCCCTGCATTGGCATGGACAAAGTGGCAGGCACTGTGCTGTGCCTGTCACCTTGTGCATGTGAATGCCCAACGTGCATTCCCAGCATTGTGGCGGGCGGTGCTGTGAGCACCGCCCACCACAATGCTGGGAATAGGGGATGCCACCGCCACCGTGGCATCCTAATACCCACTCCTATGGTGGACGGTCCCATTCACCATTACGGTGGCGGGCGGACTTTGTCCGCCCGCCATCGTAATGTCCCCCTTAGTTTGGAGTGGAGTGAGAATAGTAAATGTCACCCCTTCAGTGTCCAACACCTTCCCTCACTTAGTTTCGAGTGGAGTAGTAATAGTAAATGTCACCCCTTTAGTGTTCAACACCTTCGCTGACTATGGGCCCGATAACGACTTTGGCAGTCTTACCGCCAGTCTGCCACGGCGGTGGAACCGAGTACTCCGCCGAGAAGCCAGCCTTCCTGCTCGCCGTATTAGGAGTTTCCCACAGGGCTGGCGGTTTCATGGTGGCAGAGTCATGACAGCAGTACGTTTTGCTGCTGGAAACAAGCTGGAAGCCAATGCTGCCTACACTACAGTGCTTCCAGAATGCAGCTACTGCCATACATGTAAGTTTTGTGCCACTACTGAACATCCCTAGGTCATTGACTGTCATACAAGCATGTGCTGTTACACTTCCTGGACACGGATGCCCCATAACATGATACCAGCCAGTCGGGAGCAATTATTTTCTTCTTTATTGATTTGCAGTGTGACATAGCGCACCCGACCCGAAGGGATTGGATCGCTTTACATGTGCACCAGTGACATTACACAAGAGCATAATCACCCATGACTCAATATTTAGGCTCATCAACTGCATTTCCGCCAACTCGTGCATGGCGGGGTGCTTGCCAGGAAAATGTCAATGGAAAGGCAAGTCATGATTAGTCCGGGGGGAAGCTTGGCGGGAACCCCTCCATGGGCCACCTCTGCCTCTCCCACCGCTGAAACAGAAGTATCGGCGGAGGTGGTGGTCTTGTGGCCCTGTTCCTGCATACTTCATAATCGGGCAGTCAGACCGCCAAGGACGTGGGTGGGAGGACAGCTGAAAACACAATGGCAGGATACATCCCGCTGTCATCATAATCAGGCCCTCAGTTTGAAGAGGAGTGGGAATATTAAATGTCACCCCTTTAGAGTCCAACACCTTGCCTGACTTAGGGGCTGATTACAATGGCGGTGGGACCACCATCGTCAGCCCGTCGGTGGCGGTCACACCACCATCGTGACCATGTAAGACTGCCCACCACATTAGGATGGCGGGCGGGTGGCCGCGGGCCGGAAAGACCGTCCGAAACTAATTCAATGGGCTCAAGGATCCCTACAGACTGTCAGAAGGTCTGTAATGCCGACAATGGTGGCGGTGCCTTCTCAGGCACCGCCGTAGGCATTACAATGTCAGTTTCCGCTGGCCATTTCATGGCGGTTAACGTGCCATGAGAGGGCTGGCAGAAAGTGACTTTGAGGGCCCCTAGCAGGCCCTTCTTCTACCCTGGGCCTCTGGTATGTGCCTTGGGGTCACCCCTACATATCCCTGCACCATGAGTCAGGCATCGCATGCTGCCTGCCACATAGTGCAGGGATATGCAGAATGTGTATTTTTTGTACTGGAGTGTGTGCTGCAGCCCGCAGCACATGCCGCAATACAAAGGATACACATTGTGACCGCCTTGAAGGCGGTCACATCGTGATTCCCATGGCAGGACCACCGACAGATAGTCGGGCGGTCCTGTTTCCAAAGGGATGGCGGTCGGACGAAAGTCTGACCGCCATCCTAATGAGGCCCTTAGTTTGGAGTGGAGTGGGAATTGTAAATGTCTCCCTTTCATTGTCCAACAATTTCCCTGACTAGGGGCATGATTATGATGTCGGCCGGTCGGATCCGACAGACTGGCAGCCCTTCTGCCCGATTGCCGCACTATGATGGTCGGGGGAAGACCGCCTCCTCCGATGTCATGTTCGTATGCCCCTTGTTGCATACATTGTCCCATCCACACGACAATAGCGGTTTTGAGGGGTGACCTTTTACCTAGTAGTTAACGCTGTCTCTTCGTGAACAGGCTCTTATTATATTATCAAAATAACGCTGTACCTGACGTACATAAACATGTCTCCAGGCACGGCATAATTATTCTGTATAAGTGTCACCACCTTTTTTCATCCTCGGCCAACAGGCCCACTGTACATGATCGCATTGTTTTGAAAAACATTTATGATTGTCTACAAAATATTTATGATTGTTTTCAAAACATATCGCTTCGAGAAGCAACCCTAGAGTGACCACTCTAGTATATAAGACCCTTATTCCCCCCTGCCAATTAGAGGAGAATTCCTACCAAGGTGACACGGGGTCCTGCATGCTGAATCTTCAACACGCATCGGTCTGATATCCCTTGCGGGGTGTCATCCTCGGAGCAGAGACAGGGTACTTCATTCTCGACAATCAGGTGAGGGTTTGGAGCTTCCCTAGGGGATTGTTGGCTATATACATACATATATGCACATATACATGCTACACCTACATATCTAGGCTAGGTACATTTAGGCAAATCACGTAGGGTGCGCATTATAGGAGTATGCAAATGCTACTGTTTATCTGAACTGTATATGTTTACATTCGTAGCATTATGGAAGAAATGTATCTACTGTTAACCATATTAGCACTTGCGATTTCTTTCGTATGCTTCTGTCTCCTGATTGTCGCAGCACATATGTTTTACACAAGATTGTCGCTGGACCAATAAATACTTATTGAAAACATCCTAATCGCCATCCTGTGTATTTCCTGAGAATAAGTAAGCACGAGTGACTGAGCGAAAAGTACTGTACTGTTTTCCACGATCCCTGAGGAATCAGGGTTGTCATGTTCAGTGGTTGCCAGAAGCTACCTACACCACTGTAAGATACAGGGGGGTGGCAGTGGCACTGAAGAGCTAGCTGGTCTAGCGGCTGACATATCCTGTGGGGGTGTCCGGAAGTGGTTTGGACACCAAGCTCTCAGTTTAGGTCATCCAAAACGCACAGGTCCTGGGGATTCCTAGGAACTACACAACACCAACAGGATCTGAGATCCCTTTTAGGTGGCAGTCGCAATCGTATCCCTTGAATGGCAGTGGTGCCGAGGCAGGCACCATTGTGGGGATTACGATATCCCTTTCCAACAGTCCTGTCATGTCGGATAGACCGCTATGAAAAGGCCATCTGAAAGGAACTTTGGGGGCCCAAAACAGGGCCCCTGTCCATCATGGGCCAGTGGCCGAGGGGGCACATGTAGTGCCTCCACGCACCTCCATGCATTGCGTGTCATGCACCACATGGTGCATGGCACAAAAATGCATGGATGTGCACAAAGTGCTCATTTACACTGCGGCTTGTGCTGCAGCCCTTTTCCTGAGCCGCAGCACAAGCCGCCATGTAAATGAGCCCTTTCCAACCACCAATCCAGGGGTCGCATCCAGATGCGGCAATCAGACCGCCGACTGCTTATCTGGTAGGGGTCTCCTAACTGCTGCGATTGCGGTCAGCGGTCCAACCAACCGCTATCCTACTCGAGCCCTTAGTTTGGAGTGAAGTGGTAATAGTAAACGTCACCCCCTTAGTATCCAACACCTTCCCTTAGATTGTTTGTATTGGAGAGGGAATATGAAATGTCACCTCTTTAGGCCCTGATTACGAGTTTGGCGGTGCGGGAGCGGACCACCACTCCGGCGATCCGCTACTGCACCACCAAACCTGTGTGCCCACCACCCGCCACATTACGAGTGTTACTCGTGTCTGGCGGGCTTTTAGGGCGGTCCTAGGGCAGTGCCTCTGAAAATGGGCACAGCAATGGGAACCCAAAAAAACGTTCCTGCTCTTTAGGCCCTGATTATGAGTTTGGCGGTGCGGGAGCGGACCACCACTCCGGCGGTCCGCTACTGCACCACCAAACCTGTGTGCCCACCACCTGCCACATTACGAGTGTTACTCGTGTCTGGGGGGCTTTTTTGGGCGGTCCTAGGGCAGTGCCTCTGAAAATGGGCACAGCAATGGGAACGCAAAAAAAAGTTCCTGCCCGGCATAGACTAAAAAGTCCATGCCGTGCAGGAACTGTGGAGCATGCACACAGAGGGGCACATGTTGTGCCCCCCTGCATGCACCCCCATGCACAGGGGCAATTTCCTCTCCACCATGGTTTTCATGGTGGAGGAACCGCCATGAAAAGCATGGTGGAGAGGAAGCTCATAATATGCTTGGTGGGACCGCAGCAGTTCTGCCAAGCATATTGCTGCCACGCTGTAATGGCGGTCTGACCGCCCGAGCTGTAATAGGGCAGTCAGAGCGCCGGTGAGTTTGTTTGTTTTGGATTGGGAACATTAAATAGCACAAGTTTAGTGCTTAACACCGTATTTGAGTTTGTTTCTATTGGTATGGGAATATACATTTTTATTTTCGTACTAATATTATTGATATACTATTAAGTATAATCAAAAATCATACATATTTTTTCATTTAATTTTCAAAGAAATAATATTTATTGCAACATTTTATTAGTTGTTAAATACATTTATTTAATAAAATAGTAGTAATTTTGTGCGTAAAAAATTAACATATTTTTTTTGCAATTGTTAAACAAATACAGAAAAAAATTGTCTTGATTAGTTTTTGTGTAATATACATTTTTATATTTTTAGAAATATTGTAAATATATTTTGCACATTTTTTAAACACATATACATGTTTTGTTGTTTAACATAAATATTATTAGTATATATTAAATTATCATATTTTTAATAAAATTGATTTTTATGTAAAACATTCTAAAGTGTTTGTAACAGTTTTTTTACACATTTTTATAACAATGTGCCATATTATGATGGCGGATTGGATGAGCATCCGACTCCCATTGCAGTGGGAGTGGGAGTGGGAGCGCTCGACAAGTAGTCGGAGGCCCCACCCGCCAGATTAGGATGCAACCCCCATGCAGGCAGTTGGACACATCCCTTTTTCTATTGTGGCTTGTGCTGTGGCCTGCCACATGGCGCATGGATGTTTGGGGAGCACCACATGTGCCCCCCTGGCCACATAGCAGAGGCCCATGGGGGATGGAGGACATTCTAGGGGCCCCCAAAATCCCTTTACGACAGTCTTTCCATGGCGGTGGGACTGCCATGAAAAAGATGTGGGAAATGGACGTCGTAATCCCTACTGCAGGCACCGCCCCTTTGCAGAGATTACGGTCTGACCGTCGCCCCAATGGGCTTCTTGAAGCTGTCGGAGACGGCAGTCTGTGCCTTTGCTGCTGCTGTCCGACATACCGCATCATAATACGGTGGTCAGACTGCTATCCTGGATGTCAGTGGGACCACCACTGATGGCCTGGCGGTGGCGGTCCCACCGACATAATAATAAGGCCTGCTGTTACTATTTTTCCCATTCATTCCCGTGGGGAGATAGTGTTTTTTTACTTTTATTAGGCGGACATTTTTTTCTATCACTATTTATATTTTGTACTCATTTGGAGTTATTTTGGGTCGTTTTGGAAAGGAAGAAGTTATGGTTGGGAGCTGCTGTTCAATGGAACTGTTACTTTTTCATGTTTTTTAAAGTGTTTCTAAGGTAGGGAGGATGTAGTGTAGGTGTGTAAAAGATGAGTGTGTAGTTCTTCAGAAGTTGTTTGTGTATTTTATAGCGTTTTAAATACTATTTTGTATTGTGTTGTTTTATCATGTTTTTTTCTATGGCAAGTTAATAAATGTTTATGTTATGTGTAAAATATGTGTTGCTAACTATGTTTGTATAGTTTAATGTAATTTATGCATTTTTTAGTGGAATGTAGTGTGTTGCATGGGAGGGTGTTTAATTTATCTCTTACAGGTTTATGTTCCCGAGCTGTTTCTATGGGAAGTTGGATGTTCCATTTTTTTTCAGGTAAATATTTTTAGGTTTGTTATAAACCAAATTTTTAATATACTTTTCCTTATGTTTTGTGTTTCCTGGAGCAGTTCTTTTTTAAAAATACCTTTTTGGGAGTTTTTATGGAACCTACAGACAATAGATTGCTTCAAGGAATTTCCTGTGTAATTGTTCATTTTTGAAGTTTTGGGGGAATTTTAGACATCATTTAAAATATTTTTGGGTGGATTATTACTTATTACTGATTTGGCCAGAGATCTGCAGTTACAAAAAAGAAAGTTGCATTTATATTTTTACTATGGGTGGGAAATGTGATGTGCTTTTATCAATGTTATGTTGATGCATTTAATATGTTGTTTTGTTTATAATATGTGTTGTATTTATTTAATATGATGTATTTAGTTTCTAAGTTAGTTTAGTTGTTTAATAGTGGTAAATATTATTTTTTAGATGCTAATATTAATATTTTTATTATATTAGTGACTTATATATTTTGTATTTTTATTATTTAGTCACTGATATAATAATATTAAAATATTAGTATTTAAAAAATATATCTGTAATTTATTTGGTGTACTATATTGTTGTTTCTGAGTTTTATCGTACATTTATATGTGCTTTACAGGATCAATTTGACTATTACTTCTAAGCAGTCTAGTCCTTTCTTATTTATAAATATTTTTAATTTGCTTGGTAGCATTTCATAAATGTTTTTAGTTTGTTTATTTAGTTTAGGGCCAATTGTGGTAACAGATTGTTCTATTCTAAGTTCTTGGTAGCTTGGTTCTTCTTGTGAGGCTTCTAGTAATTTGTATAGTATAGGTTGAGTTCTGCCAAGTGTGAATTGGGAGGCATTATGCCATCCTTCCACTGCGTTGTTTGCTTTGGCTTCCTTTGCCACGCTGATGTCGTAGACATTCCACCATGGTATCTGGAATTTGGGTTGGCATTTTTGTCTTGACCTATGTAGTCTGCCAATCCATGTGTCCTCGTGGTAGTCCATTAGGGGAGTAAGTATATATTTGTCTCTTTGATAAAAGAGGCTTTCTATTAGGATGCTGTAGTGGTTGGCTACTTCTGTGACAGGGGTGTAGGCTAGTGCGATAATTTTTTTAACATCAAAGGTGAATGGGCTGTTGGTGGCGTACTCCACACATAGGGGCCGATTCCGATTCGGGCCGGAAATCTCTCCGACCGAGCCGGACCCGGAGAGATTTCCGACCGAATCGGACCCGTGCAGCCCGACCGAGCGAGTACGATGCGCACGTATGCCATCGGACTCAAGTCGGTCGGACTCCCATTGAAGTCAATCGGAGCCTGTCATACAACACGTACGCGGGCTCCCATTGACTCAATGGGTGCGAGGCGGACAAGGGCACCCCCTACAGCGTGTACGTGGCGAAGCGACTCGCGCTGTACCTGTGTGCGACTCGCGCGGCTACGCGTACAGGGGGGTCCGACACGGACCCCCGAAGTACGGCTCCGACTGCTCTTTGGAGCCGGAGTGCGCGGCTCGGTCAGACTGCTCGCGGCGCGCATCGTACTTACCCGGCCGGGGAACGTCTCCATTGCGCGGTGCGAGTCGTGTCTGAGCGAGTCGGTCGGTGCGGTTAGACCCGGGATCGAGTCAGTTGGAGCGGTCGGGACGCCCGGACGAGTCGGTCGGCGATTTCGCATCGTACTCGCTCGCCCGGACGCGCGTACGAATCGTTCGGGAAATAGGGCTCCGAATCGGATCCGGTTAAGCCGAATCCGATTCGGAGCCCTACCGGCCGAGATCGGAATCGGCCCCATAGTGTAGTTTTTGTAGGTTATACCATATACTTTGGTTAAAATGGCAATAACAGTTTTGTATAGCTGTGTGGGGTGTACTTTTAGGATGTATGAATCATAGCTTGTTCAATGAATATGATAATTTTTTGGGGGTAATAATTGTTTGTTGTTTCACATGGGTTAGTAGTTCCATGTAGGTACTGCTTTGTTTATTAGGAAGTAAAGCATAGATAAAAGGAATATTGCTGTTCTAAAATTTACCATGTATGGTATATAATTGATTGAATAGTTTTGGACACATTTTAAATGCTCCGTCCATCAACCATGTTTGGCACTGGGAATGTTTAAGTTATTTGCAGTGGAGAATGTTAGTATTCTTTTCTCATTGTTATTGTTGTCATATAGAAGGAAGGGTGACTCTCTATGTGTTTTTCCTAGATGTGTTGGTATGTCTAAGTCCCTGTATGTTCTTGGAGCAAGTGGGGTGTCGCTGGTGGCCTTTTTAGTGCGTGTTATGAGGTGATTTAAGGTGGGTATTGATGGTAATTGGCCAGTTATGTGTAAAACTTCTCTAACTTCTATCTCTGTGACATCTGGGGGGTGGTTATGCTCCCTTATCTTAATTACATTTCCTTAGTGAATACCCTCCCATAACCTGCATTGAGATAATATTTTTTACATTTCCAGTTAACATTTTTAGTTGAAAGATTTTCTTGGCTGTAGGGTTACCCCATGTAACTTAATAATTGTTTTCCTTTTTGTGAAGTGAATTTGGTGCCTTCTGTAATTATATCTGTAGTTATGTCATATTATGAATATGAGATATAGTTATATTATATCTGCTATTTATTTATATACAGTTAAACATGCGCTTATTCTTTATTTAATTTACTTACTTGTGTGTGTTTTACAGACTTTTTCTGTCCTTTGGAGTATTTTGTTTGAGTGAACTTGATTTTGAAACAAGTGTTTCTTTTCTGTTGGTAGAGAAAAAATTATATTAGTTGCATTTGGCATATTTTTTATGTTTGACTTTGTTTTGGGGTTTACTTATTCTTACCTTTGCTGTTGGGGTGAGTTTAAAATTATTATTCAAATATACTTACTTTATTTTGTAATGTTCAATGTGCTATTGAAGATGGTATTTAGTAACAGTTAGGATAATCTGTATAGAATTAGAAAAGTTAAACAGTTTGTTATCTATTGTTTGTTAGTTAATTGTTTTACAGTTTAGCATTACTTTAACTTTTAGTTTAAATATAATTGTTACTTACTTGGATGTGAAGTTGTAGAGTTATATATTTTGTAGTCTTCTGTTTTGTAGGGGAAAACTGGCAGTTTCCTCCACTTGAAATGTATGTCTTTTTGTGAGTTATTATGTGCTCTAATTAGTGTGCCTTTTATATTGTTTGTTTAATTGTTTAAGAGATTTTATTGGTTAAATGTGTTTATAGTTGTATTTGATCGGTTGCTTTAGTATGATTCTTATTTTTTTGGGAAGTTAGATCCTTGTGTTGCAAATGCTAATTTATATGGTTTTATATTTGTATTATATATTATTTTATTTATTTAATATTGCTTTTTTTGTGTTGGTGAGTATTAATATTGTTTGTTTTATTTTAATGATTATTAAATTAAATAATTTGTAAGTATGTTTAGTATATATTTTAGAGGTGTAGTATTTTAATCCTGTTTATGTTCAATATTTTGCTGAAGTAAAATATTATTTTTAATTATATATTGTTGTTATAGTCAGTCAATTAGCTTTTATTTAGGTTAAAATAACCATAAAAAGCACAAACATCATATAATCAATACAATGTAATACACATTTCATATAAGTGTAAAATATTTAAAGTTCAGCAACTTAATAAATAAACAACACTTTACACTGAAACATACTAACATTTTTTTAAAGATCTTTACTCTATCAAAAACATTAACATTTTAAAATGTCAAGCCCTTCTTATTTTGCACCAAATTTACAGCAAAATGGTACCTGCTGAGGCCAAAAACTATCATCTGCGATGTGTATGATTTTAAAATTCTTAGGGCATCTAAAAATGTCCTAATCCTCAAATTAGGATACAATGTTGTACTCCATTTTGTTCTTGATTTGGCATATGCCGGGCAAAAGAATAAAAGTGCAATATTTTCCTCAGCATTCAAGGTGCATAGTGTACAATTGTTTTCCCCCTCAACTGTGGGACCAGATTAGCATCTAACCGTGTTTGAATTAATATGACGAATAGCAAAACAAAACTTCATAAAAAGTGTCTTTCGTAATTGAGGTTGTATAGTATCCCAGTAAAGCTCCAGACATGGTAATGGTTTGAAGCTTAAAAATTGTACGGAGAGTCTTCCTAATCTGGGGTTGGAGTGCACACTATTTAATAGCTATTCCCAGTAGGTACATTTTAAAATGTTCTTGGAATGTGCTGTCAATGTGGTGGGATCATTCCAGAAACTACTCAGGCACAGCTTACTAAACCAAGACTGCATATGGCTAAACCAAGGAAAGGTAGCTTGGCCATCGAGATCCAGAAGTACCCTCAATCCTTCCTTGTAGGAAATAAGTTCTTCTGTAACCCAGATTCTTACCCAAAATAGTAAGAGTCTCAGGACAGCTAGGTGTTCTAATCTCCTGCTGCCAATATCATAGTATACTGGAGTCAGGGCTGTACATTTGGGTAGACATAATAACATCTGTACAATTTTGTTTTCTCCTACAATAAGGGTGCCCAGATTATCCACGCCACACAATTCCACCCCATAAAGGCCTGCTGATTGTAACATTTCTCCTTGTTGCGCCAGGGTAAGACCAGGTTTTCCCTGGTCTTAATTCTGGTGCTGCCTCCTATTTACGCCTCCCTTGTAAATAGGAGGCAGTGTCAGAATCAATTGGCATTGCTGTGGAATGCCCACAGCAACACCAATTGCCCTCCCCTTTCACGGTAAGCATAGCGTGAAGGGGGCCTTATTTACAAGACAGCGTTAAGCCACGTTAAGTGGCTTAACGCTGCCTTGTAAATCAAGCGAAGACCCTTTTGCCACAGGAACGTCCTAAAAAGTGACGTTCCCGTGGCGATAGGGGCTTGTACATATACCCATAAGTTCCTTTGCCAAGCCTTACTGCTTGCAGCCACAGCTACCCATGGTTGAGGTAAGGTTAAGTAAACGTGACTGATTGGACCCAGGACGGTATTTGCAAGTGCACTCCACAATAAGGCCCCACAGCCATATCATTTAGTATGACCAATGCTTCACAAACCACCTAGATTAAACATTGAGGTCACCAAGAAGGGATATTTATGCACTATACTTCAGCCAGAGGGAACAAAACTGTTGACAAACTAGGATGGAGTGAATGCTAACATAACTATATGGTTAAAGGGAAAACCTTCTCAAATTTAGAAGACAGTATAAATGGGATCTGTTATGTATGTGGTAAGTCAGCTTATTTCCAGCTACCTCATAACTGTATGAGTAGTTATTATACAGCATTAGTTTTCCTCAGGATTTATCATACTAATGATTTGGACTTTCCTGTTGGCAATATATAAGGAGGGGCAAAAGCAGCTTTGAACAGAATCTTAGAGGTATCTTCGGAGGGGTCATTCCATCTATAGGAGTTGTATTAAACGATGTAAAGATTAGAAAATTATCAACTTTAGTTGAGCGGCTTGCCACAAACACAGCAGGTGCCTTAACAATGATAAACAAGCATTTGCAATGCAATAGGTCTCGCATTTGCGCGAGTTTGAGCTATTCCCATTGTAAATGACAATGCCTTTTATTTATGTTTTGGCTTTTAAAAGATAAATAAAAGGCATTGTGATTTACAATACTAATAGCTTAAACTCTCGCAAATGCGAGACCTATTGCATTGCAATAAATGGCCTTTTTGACCGCTTGTTAGATTGTAAATATCAGAGGAAGAGAATGGCCTGTGACGTCTTCAAAGTAGTGATAAATAGTGCAATGAAGAAGATGTGTAAGTGTTGTATATTACACAGACACAAAGTTTGAAGTGAGAGTTATATATGATCCGAGCTATAAACACTAACAAAGTGCTCCAACACCTTTTGCTGCCATTTCGATAACTCAGGAGATGATCTACGGGTGGTGGAGACAGACAAAGTCATCTGTTGTTACTAGAAAATTGTCAATACATGGTATGGAGGGGTGAGGCCATTAAAGGATGAGGAAATTAGATCGGGGTCAGCCTGCTAGCTCTCCATAGGATAACCATGAAATGTTGTGCAGGATGGCTGTGACAAACCGGAGCACCTTTTCCTCGGGTTGGAAGCAGCAACGAAATTGGGAGGGGCGCTAAGAGGAGGATATTGCAATAATTAAGACTGCTGATCTTGTGTGCCCTAAGCGGCTCTTTACAGAGTGAAGGGCAAGGTGTGGGGTGGATTTTTCAGATGCAGAGGAGGTTGTAGCAGCCAGAGGCAGCGGTCAAGGAGCAAAGTATGAGGCCAACCAAAGGTCCTGAGCTCAAAGCATGTCAGACCGCACCAACATTTATATTTTTCCTGCCAGACTCATTTTCAATGTATTGCCCTGCAGGCACCAGATAAGGTAGCAGTTCCTGATGTGCTCCACAGAGCCCATAGCCTTTAACCTGATGAAGGCAATCAAAGGGCCTCCTTTCTCGGGTGTATGTCCTCGCCCAGCTGACAGCATGGAGACTGCCCAGCTGTTCACAAGATCTGGAGTACAGCATAGACTGCTGTTTCCTGGCATGAGGTGTAGGGGGGGAAGCATGAGGAGACAAGCGAGAGACAGTATTGTGCTATCCAGTGTAAAGTTAGAAAAAAAACGTTTGCAACCTTTAACAGCAATCTTCACAACTTTTTTGGGGTCTGTATTTTGCTCTTGCCGGAAAAGTATCTATTTAACATTCTGTCTCTCAAATGCACAACTGTTTTCAAAACCAGTTAATCGATAGCACTGTCAGTTTTGGATATTAATAGCAATACCGTGGCATAGGGAGAGAAGGCTGTATAGCTTAAAACTAGGCTAAGTGACGAGAGCCTGGAGCAAGCGTATGGCGGGTTCACTGCGGAACAACATTCTGCAGCGGCGGCGGCTGCTGTGACTGGCTTGTACTCGCGACCCCTCGCAGGCAGGCCATGAGGAAGACGTGACGCACTCCAGGCATGTGCTTGCGGCATCGACCCCGATGACGTCATTACACAGCATTCGGCTTGGGCAATGTATGTTTTTTAAGTACGCTTTCTAGCATCCCTTTTAAATAAACAGTGCCCCGCACCCAGACTCTCACCTCCGTGTTGGGAAAGGACGCAGAGAGCGACCAGCAGCGCTGGCATCCGCAGCCCAGGAAGCACGACCCGCGCCATCAAGAAGCCGTGGCAGAGTTCCTGAGGACGGGAGGGGTTTGCGTGGGTGTATTCGTCGGGCGAAGCCTCATTCCACCAGTTCGTGAAGCAGCCCCGGCGCAGGAAACAAAACTAAACAATTACAAGTTGTTCAGCATATATCATTTTAAAAAAACACGGCACATGTAGCATCTGAAACAAACGGCGCAGAGAATCGAAGCGAGGAGGTGGCTCAACATATAACGCTGCCGATTTTGGAGCTGGAGAACAGGGTTCGAGCCTGGGGTGGGCTGTATCACCTAATCACATATAAATAAACAGAGATCTCGGAGGGGAGTGGTGAGAGACAAATAAACCAAGGGGGTCACAAAGAGCGCATTACCACTGCATGCAAATGTTTCATTCGAGCATCTAAGGAACCTATTGACAATTGTACTGCATCGTCAGAAGACGGCCGTCGGAAAAACACATGACAAAAAACTCAACAAGTTACAAAATAACATAACAGCCATTATGAGTATTTAAGCTACCGCAATGTTAAACGACCATACACAAATGGTAAAAAAAAAGTGCTTACCCAGTAATTAAAAGACACTGTGTAACGCCGCAAGTAAAAGATCCAGTCCGGGTGGGCGGGGCCAAAAGGAGACAGGGCGGTAACAAGGAGGGACTAACAAGCCTCATTTACAATGTAAAGCCAGCGTTTAACATGAACGATGACGCAAGTCAATGGTAAGAAGGGGCGGGGCTTCCACTCCACTTCTGAAATATCCTGATTACAAGAAGCCTCGCAGAGCGAGCAGTGCATGCGCGCTGCAACGCAGGTGTGCGAGACCTAAAAAGAGCTGCTTGCAATGAAAGCTATGATGATGCCAAATCGCCTTGCGATGAATTTGCTCCTCGCAAAGGCGGGAAGAGTTTGTAAAGTCATTCACGCTCTGGAATGCTGTGCCTATGAGCCTCGCATAGATAAGCAGCTTGATATCTATATTGTTAACATCACTAATGTAGCACATTAACTAGCTGAACTGGAAGAGTCAGGTGCCTGGGAAGGATGAGGATCGATATTCAGATCCATTGCCGAAAGATTTGCTATGGTAGGAGAATGGCTTGGTAGAGAACGTGGAGGAATTCTGAAACTGCTTCTAACCCCTCTTTTGCTTAAAATGCTTGGCATTGCATGTGTGCTTGTTTCTTTGAAGTTTTTCAAAGAAGTTTCATTGTGAAATGGTATGGATTGTGGGTATAAGGAGCTGTCAGCAACAAGGGGAAGAAAGAGAAAGAGGCTTGATGTAAAGGTTGAAGAAATGCAAATTGAACTTTATGACACCTTGAAAGACCTGGACGAATCCAAGAAGAAGAACCGAAATTAATGAATGATGTTCTGTAATAAAGAATTGAATTGTTGATTTAAAAATCATCAGAGGGGGGGTTGTGAGAGCTGTTTTTTTCTGCATATTAACCGCATCATAATTTGGGTTTATGCCAACCTCAGTTGTGTTTACAGTGTCCTCCATCTTGCACCGTCACAAAGTATCACGTGTTAACTGTTGTTGTTCCTCTCCCTCTAAATAAAGAACTGCGTGACTCACACTAATAAACTGAGAAATGTTCCCAGGGATATTTCTCCTTCTGTACCTAACCAAGGACATTTCAACCATCCCCGGCCATTTCTATGCAATGGATCGAATGCATTTCTGGATGAACTGTAAGAACATCAGCAGACCCAATGTAATACTACCTTGACAAACATTTCTTTAGTAAATAGTTTCTTCTTGCTCATTCCCATTGGTGCATATCCTGAGAACCATGTACTTATGTAGAATGTATGAACGTCTTTGTCTAACATTCTATAAAAGGACGTGTAGATTTCTATGTAAAACAGACCCCTTTCTCCCACCTTTAGAAGGCGAATCTATGCCGGATTTCACTTAGAACTGTACTGCGTTCTTTGGACTTATGATTTGTATGCTTTGCAACTGGGCTTACTTATGGCATGGTCTATGTACAATGTCTATTAATTCTTAATATAAAGCTTTGAAACGACTACCCTTTGTCATTCATAGAAGAATGTTTTTCACCTGCTACTGAGCTTAACCATGTGACTGAAAGTGACTGCTCTGGTCGGGCGGCACCAAGGTCCGCCTCGGGACCACACCACTTCCTGTCCTAGTCCTTGGCATGCCTATGAGTTGGATTTTAGGATTGTTTTGCGTGCTGACAGAAGAAAATGTGGAAGGAGCGATGTCAAAATGGATGTAAGACATTTTAAATGCCCTAGAATGCATCACAACCAGTGGCTGTGCTTTACAAATGTTCAGAGTGGCCTCCTAACCCTCCTACATAGGGTGAGGTTTGCTCACTTGTTTATTGCCCTTCAGTGTATGGTTCAAAGTGGAAGGCATTTTATTTTTCAGGCTTCCCCCTTGCCCAACAACCCGTCACCACATCATGACTCTCTAGACTTTCATAGTGGGAAGTGAGCAAAAGATTTTGGATTGACAAATGTTATCATACATAAAACGAATCTTTCATAACTGTAAGGCTTGTTGGTAGCATCAGAGATCCGAGTTCGAGTAGCCATTGTTACCACTTAGCAGCATTCATTCTTTTTTGTTTCTACCAGATGTAAATGTTTAACTTTTTTTTAAAGAAATTGGTGTTTTTTAAACGATACAAAAAACGACATTTTTGCTAAAGGTCGTACACTCCAAGAACCGAAAGGTATACGTAGATTCTCAATGTTCAAAACAAAGGTTTTCAATAAATGTGTCTTTTTTCAAGAACAATACGGGGCAGATTTACGTTCCCTGGCGCATCCCTGCATATCAGCAGGGATGCGCCAGGGAAAATGCGTCATGCAAGTTTACCCTTGCGCCACGTCCGATGCGCCGCATTTACAATGCGGCGCATCGTGGCGCAAGGATAAGCAGATGCGTGACGCATCTGCCGGCGGAAGGTTGGCGCAGTGCTGAAGTTGTGTCGCAAGCGCGACGCAACTCCAGCACTGTTCCAACCTTCCCTATCCCTAACATGGTGCGTCAATCCTTACGCCTGCGTGAAATCTTGTAGATTTCACTACGTCACTTTTCCGAGGCGTTCCTGCGCCGGAATGCCCCCCCTGCGCCGGTACGCCCACATGAAACCTGACGCAGGTTTCATGTGGCGCAGGGGTTTACTATGTGACGCATCTCCCTAGATGTGTCACGTTGTAAATATAGCGCAACGCGGCGCATGGTTTGCGTCGCCGCTGCGTCACATGCGTGACGCAACGGCGGCGCAAAAGTGGCGCAAGGGGCTTGTAAATATGCCCCTACATTTTTAAATCTATATATAGGAAGAGCAAGCAGGCAGCATCTTACGAAATTATCTTTGCTCTCTTTCGCATATAATATTCGAGACTTTTCTAAAAGAATGCACTTATCTTTTCAAAAATCATCAATACTCGGGTAGAAAACTACAGATTTTTTTTGCTCTTGAGTTAGAATTCTAAACCGACATTTAGAATCTATTTTATTTTTGTTACCATGCCTCCCCGAGCAAAATATACCTTACTGGAAAATTAAGATTTCATACAGCAATTCACATGCAGGTTGTGTACTGCGCTTGCTAAATTCCAGTAGAAAGCTAAACTAGATGCTGGTCACAATTACAACATCTTTTTAATATATTCCTTGTTCTACTTCTGAATATTAATACACGTTAATTATTAATGTTGCCTTTGGCATTGCAAGATATACAAGTTTTAATTAGTGTACTGTACTCCTCTACAATTAAAAAATAATTGATGTCCACACTTATTGGCGGATCCTGTGATCTCCTTTGCTGTTGTTGTCAACAAAATCCTAAAAAACAAGTTCAACAATGTTTTCCTGTCCACATAATTTACACAGCAGACATAACAGACAAATCTTTTATGATAAAACAGAATAGTAGTCAGCTCAAATGATATGCAAGTGCATTAAAAGAATAGTTAAAGTTGCAACTTGAATGCTGCTAGAAAAATTGTAGCCATTAAAGTGGTTTAACCACTCAGCATATTTGCCTGTGCAAAATAAAATATAGCTAAGTTACCTTGTTTCTCTATGGAGTGGCCATCTTAGATTTGTGATGTAGCGTTTGATTCAGTTGCCTTGAGATGGCAGATCTATTGTTTCACGCCACTCTTATAAATACATTTGCCTAACTGTGCTATAAATTATAAAATCATACCAGCCATAAAATGGTGGATTTCCATACTCCTCTGAGAGCACATAGCTGTTAGTACTTCGACATCAATAATACCATCTACAAAGAAAGGGAGTCCCCTAGTAACTAAAGACTTCCACCTCCTGTCTCTTTAAAGTAAACAGTCCATTTAGGCTTACTGCGTTTCCCCTACACCTTCAATATATATACAGCCCATCCTCGTCTCCCTTTGTTTCGCTTCAAAGTAGGCGCTACACTTTCAATGTTAGTGATCCGCTGGAGGTCTGTGCTCCTTTTATATTTTTCTGGATCTTTATGATCACTAAAAGGAGATGGGGTCTTATTCCCTAAGAGATATTTTTGAGGTTAAGCTGAGCTGAACGCTTTAACCTCTATAGCATGTGTTATTTTATTTCATGCTATGTCTGGACACTTTCCCAGGGGTTCCCTAACTTCAAATTAACTATAGTGCCTCCTCTTTGCCTACCAAAACAAATGATATTTTCATGTATGTGTCCACTATGTGCAAGATGGAGACTGGACATAACATACAGTGACATGACGTGGCAATATTAAACTACTGTTCACACCATCTGTTTGGGTGTAAACATATTTTCTATATTTAAACTTTGAATAGGCAAGTGAAAATACTCAGGTCAAGAAAACAGGTTGGATTAAATTTATGTCTATTTTCATTTTCACTTTCCTGATAAATTACAAACCCTGTATGTGCAACAGTTCCTCTCCATCTCCCTACTTGCTCAAATTTCCTTATGAGTATATGCAGTTCCAGGATCATACCAACCATGTTTAATGATCTTTCGCCAGGATTTGGTGAGAAACTGTCCTTGACTTTAGAGTTACATCCTCCCTCTGAATGTGGAGACCATTTTCGATGAATATATAAAACCAGATGGTTCTGCATGATACCCTACTCGGACTGCGTTTTGGCTGTGCTAGAATATCTTTCTGTAAATGGAAATTTCAGAAATGCCAGGGTCATGCCAGGGTCTTCGGTATCACTGAAGACCCTGGCACATATTTATCAAGTTTTCATGCAACACAACACAGCACGCCACCTTGCTGCGCTGCGTGAAAGGGCAGGAATGCACTGTATTTACCATTATACAGCACATTCCTGTCCTTACCTAGCGCTGGTGCACCTTTGGCTGCCTAGCACCAACGTAGCACCCTTGCACCATGGTGCAAGGGTGCCTGCTTTGTAAGCAGGATTGTTTTTGTGCAGAAACGGCACCTTCCTGCACAAAAACGATCCTGAGTGGCATTTTCCTCTTTTTATGTGTGCTGCAAAAAGCAGCACATGTAAAAGGAGGGAATAAAGAGGAGAAACAAAGAAATTTCTCCTTGCTACGCCTCACCTGGGGAGGAGTAGCATTTTGACGCATTCCCAGGTCTACCACTAATGGTAGATCTGGGAATGCGCCAAAATCCATGGGTGGATGCGTGGGGAAACCCACGATCCACACATGGAATGCCTCCCTGGGGCAGAGTAATGCAAGGTACAATTTACGCTGCCTTGTATTACCTTAGAATTATCAAGTCATGCAGAACCACACAAGGTGTCCTTGCATGGCTTGATAAATCTTACTTCGATTTTACGTCGTCCTTGTGCTGCCTTGCATGGCGGATGCAAAACCTTGATAAATATGGGCACTTGAGAGTACTGAATCACACCCTTATGCCAGAATGTCACCTGTCTCTCTCCCTCCCACCCCTTCCCTTCTCCTCTCTTAGCATAATCCTTAGTCTTGAAGTTTTTGCAGGGTGGACGTTGACGTGGAATGCAGTCAACCCAGAATAACCACAACTGATAAATTCTTATTTTATCAATCCCACCTCACAATTTTTTGACCTGTTTAGGAAAATCAGAAAAAAACACACTTTCTTACTTCTCTGCTGCTCAAGCTTTGGAACCCTGGCTGTTTGCGGGAGCTCTTCAATTACCAAGAGTCCACCTCTCCGACGACAGTGTTTATAATAAAGAAAGGAGGTTGGTACACTGAAACCCGTCTGTGGTCTGAGGAACCTGGGACCTTTCTCAGGATGAGCCTAAGAAAGAAACATGCAAACTCGCAAATTATGAGTTACTCCAAAGTCCACCTATAAGAACACTCCTATGAGGTCACCTGCACCAGTGTCTCCTTGCCCCTGACCTTTCTGCAATCAACTCCTGGTTCCTCTCTCTTCGCCCTCCAGTTCTCAACTCCTCATAATCGTTTCCCTCATTCCCGGCACTTCAGCTCTTGAAAGTATTAATCTAGTCTACACAAAAGCACACATATAAACACTTGTAATACAGACAGATGAACAGTTGGTATGTAAGTCCTATTCATTAAACAATCCATCCAAGTCCATTGTGAATTCTACCCAGGCCAAATAACATTGAATAACTAACTAAAGTATTTGCATCACTCCTGTTGAAACAGTAATTCCTTTGTTAACACGTGATTTGTCATCCTGATAGGCTCTGCATTTTAATTAGCTAGAGGGTAGACCTGTGCACAATTGTCAAAATGGCCCTTTAAATATACACCTTTTACATAATGAACAATTCACAAAATTCGGGAAAATAATCAGCCATCAAATTTCACACAATTTTGCAACATGGGAGATCGATTTAAGCAAAATGTGTCTTGCAGAACAGAAAACGTCTAGATATATTATCCTGAAACTATTCCCTGTATTAGTATCTTGTGTAACTTTTGAACATGAGGTAACCCACAAAGTTCAACTTTTAAGAAAGTTACAACAAAGTTGTACTATGCATAATTTCGTGTCATTTCTACAGAATGCAAAATTAAATTCCAGAGTCACCCAGGACTTTTTGAGCTATCTTTCCAAACAGAATTTGAGTGGGATACAGATAACAATA
Source organism: Calotriton arnoldi (assembly GCA_963921515.1). Lineage (NCBI taxonomy): Eukaryota > Metazoa > Chordata > Amphibia > Caudata > Salamandridae > Calotriton > Calotriton arnoldi. The sequence goes on along the minus strand of CAWUFW010007797.1, from coordinate 160,049 downwards.
AGTTTTCCCAGGCATTTTAAATACTGCAAAGCAACGTAGGGTCTAAAGTCAATGGAATCAGTTCACCACTTCTAAAATGTAGGACAGCACTCCCCCTTTTGTTTGCCTTCAATCTGAAGGTACATGTCCTGCAGTGGAAAGACTTAAAACCATGTCTTTTTCTACCCATCAGTCTGAACCAGAGACGTAAGACCCCCACATTAGTTAACACAAAATTCTAAGTAGATCTATCGTTCTTCGTTGCAGTACCTACTCTATCTTTTTCCATGATGCACTGAAAATATTTGTTCTTTTTACCTTTTTTTGGGGGAATTAGTAAGGTACCCTATAAACACAAACACTCTTTTAGATTACCTTTCTACACTAGAGTCAAGGGGGCATATTTATCAAAAAATATTGCAGCGCAGCAAGTCTCATTGCTGCGATACAGGGAAAGGGCAGGAATGCACCGTGTATATCACAATACGGTACATTCCTGCCTTTTTCCAGCGCCGGTGCACAAGGGGCTGTCTAGTGCCAATACAGCCATCCTTGCACCATGGTGCAAAGGTGCCTGCATTGCATGCAGGACTGCTTTTGTGCAGGAAGGAGCACTTTCCTGAACAAAAACAATCCCCTGAGGCATTTTCCTCTTTCTATGTGTGCTGTAGAATGTAGCACACATAGAAAGAGGAAGTAACGAGGAGAAATAAAGGTATTTCTCCTTGTTATACCTCACCTGGGAAGGCGTTGCATTTTGATGCATTCCCAGGTCTGCCAGTAATGGAAAACCTTGGAAGGCATCAAAATCTATGGGTGTTGAATGGGAACACCCACGCAATGCCCATGGAACACCTCCCTTAGGCAGAGTAATGCAACGTAGCGATTTGCGCTACTCTGGATATATCAAGCCACTCGGGGCCACGCAAAGGGGCCTTGCGTGGCTTGATAAATCGCATTTTAGGGTTTTGTTGCACTTGCACCATGTTGCTGGCTGCAAAAGCGATGCAATGCTGTGATAAGTAGGTCCCCAAGCTTAACGCCGCCTTGTTAATAAGGCCCCCTTTCACGCAGCACTTACCGCAAAAGAGATGGGCAATGGGTGTTGCGGTGGGTGTTCTGCTGCAACACCCATTGCTTTTTCTGACACTGTCCCCTATTTACAAGGAAAACCTGCTCTTAACCTGGCGAAAGAAAGAGAAATTATTAATTTCTCCTTGTTTTTGCTGTTTTTATGTGTGCGGTAGAAACAGCAAATCGCCACTAGTGATTGTTCATGTGCAGGAAGGTGTCCCTTCCTGCAAATAAACAATCATTAAAACCTGACGAGTTGCAACCTATGTGTGTTGCATAAAGCAGCACACATAGAAGTTACAAATCGCCATTACTGATTGTTTATGTGCAGAAAGGGACACCGTCCCGCACCTGAACAATCATTCCCCGCAACAAAGGCACCCTTGCACTATGGTGCTGATCCAGCGGTGTACTAACAGCAGATACTCCACTACCATATACTCACCTGGGCCCATATAACTACTTCCACTAAACAGCAAGTAGACCGCTGGAACTTAGTTTATGCTTTTCATACTTCAAGATCTAGGGGTATATTCACATGAACGTGTGATAACTACCGCAAGAGTAGCGTAACGCAACTTTCAATAACGCAGCCTATCACGGGAAAATAACCCTGTGTCAACGTGGAATTCACAACAAGGCGGTAGCATGCGATAGTCACCAGATAACGTGTCAAATGCCAGCATGTAAATCAACACCACGCCCAAAAAATGCGAAACGCGAACGCGAGAAATCATGCGATGAGGCCAATCGCGGTACAAAAAGCTGCGAAAAGCAGCCTCAGGCCTGCAACTCCCACGCGTCTGGCGGGCAATTGCACCATAAAAACCACAGGCACAACACACCAGAAACAAGCCAAAGCACGTAGCAACATCCATGCACCCTGACCCAGCGCAGAGGGCAACGCTAACCCCACAACCCCCACAGACCACCAGCAAGGAACAAGTGGGTGGGGGAAGGCCAAGGAGAAAATGGAGAGGAAGACGGGGTGCAGACCACAGGAAAACAAGACCAAGGCCACGGAGGCGACAGAACACTACCAGCAAATAACCCACAAGCAGACCGCCTGGAATGCAGTCACAGAGCCCAGGAGGCCAATCCAGGAGGCCTAGAGGCCCCGCCAGGACGTGACAACCTAAACCAGGTACAAACCCGCTGCCAACAGGAAGGCAGCAACGGCGACAGGCGGTGGCAGTCCAGCGACACAGGAGGAGCAGGAGGAAAGCCAGGCCACAGTCATCAGTGTGGAGAGGGTGCAAGGAGTAGGGAGTACGGACACAGCTTGACATGACCTGACACAACAACAACAGGGTGAGGATCCAACAGGGACTGGGGGGACGGGGGGTGATGGGCACAATGCCACACATGCACAATGAGGTGTAGCACACTGCACATCCAGAATTACCCAGGGACATGTCCCCCATCCCCGTAGCACACTGCAGCACACACACATAGCAATCACAGCACATACCATGACAATGTGGCACAAAGTGCAACACCCACACTGCAGAACAGGGAACACAACTGGGTCCACCCAGGCGCAGAAACAGAACAATAACATTGGACAGAGCAGGGAACTGTGAGATGCACATCTAGCCCTACAACCCCACATCAGCCATGTAGGCCAAATGTACACTGTCCCAACTCAAATAGCCACCACCGCCCAAACAGTCACAATGTACATTGTCACACAGTCTGCATGTCGACAAAAACAAGGCGCCAACACAATGCCAACATGCACCTCCCCTTCACAATGCAGAGGGACTAACAACACCTCCAGGAGGTCTGAACAGACAACCCATCAGTGATGCCCGAGACGAACACCACACCCCCGACCCCAACGCCCTACAACAGCCCATGGACATCCCACACAACCCACCACCAGGACCAGGGCAGAGAAGCTACTCAGAGGAGAACCCAGACTCTGCAACAGACCACACAGCATGAAGCACCCGCAATCACGGCTGCCTCACAACACATCACCCACCCACACATGGCACCCCAATTCCAGGTGGCCGAACGCCAAAAGGAGCTGGCTCAACAGGTGAGGGCGTTGCCTAACCCATGGAATGCGAAGTAGAACACATACGTGGGTGTCCAATACCCTTCAGGGACTACCTACACCCCACAAAGGAGACCCACACCTCCACAGAGGCACATGCACATATCATGTTGAACTGGCTATGGGCACGTGCGCCCGACCCCTTTATTGGCAGGGCCACATGTACCGTGACGCCTGTGCTGGATGTGTGTGGGGTGAGTATAAGCCAGCCCGCACGGAGTGCTTGGTGCTGCCAACAACCTGAAAAGTGGACACCAGTGTAATGGAAACAGAAAACACCAGCATGACAGAGTCAAATGCAGAGCAACATGGAGGGATCCGGAGTAAGGACAGAGGTCACCCAATATTCAGTCTGGACGTTCCGTGAGTTGCAGTGCACTGAGGTAGGGGCACTAGAGAAGAGCGCGCTCATGTGAAGGAATTGCTAGCATTGTGTCCCTTCGGGTTAGTCCTGATGCAGATGCAGTGGGGTGTGGTACACCTGCATCAACTTCCTCATCAACGTCCCAGGTCTCCCACACTGCCTGAGGTGACAGTTGCGTCCGCAGTCCACAGCGCAATACCCAGTATCAGATCCGGGTGTGTAGCTTGACTACCACCACCAGTCTGCATTCCTGCCTTGGGGCTGCTGCCACCTGCCCTCCCATTGTCTGTGCCTTCTCCCGTCTGCACACTTGACACATCCTCCTCCTCATGGTCCCAGGTCTTCCCCACTTCATGAGGTGACATTGCTGCGCAACCTCACAACAGCACAAAACTCAATCAGTAACGGACAATGGCTTGCGGTGCACTGAGTCACTGGCACCTGGAGTGCTGAGCAGGGCAGCAGGCCGATGATGGCATCCACGACAGGTCTGGGCAACTCTGTAGGTCTGTCAGGACCACCCTTTCGACTCTGGCAGATGGCGGTTGAAGGTGGTGGCGTGTGCCTCCTGCGGTGATGCGACGTCCGGGCCGGTCAAGACTCGATGTCATGTGTGGGCCCTTGTGGCCCGCAGTTGGGGCCGGAGGAGGCGGACAGTGCAGGGCTACAGACACATGGCGTTGATGACCCCAAGACCATCGATACAGAGGCCATTCAATGTCTCAGAAGAAAGGGTCCCAGGCCTGACCAGCACAGAGTTAGTGGCCCCGGATGCACTGCGGCCGGCACAGGCACCCAGCCACGGGACGGTGACTTGCGGTGCAGTCAGATGGGCCATGCGACCTGAGCGGGTCCCCATCAATGTCCGAGGTGTATGTTGCAGAGGGTTTTGGGGGACAGTGGAAGGTGTCCTCCAGGGCATGATGCGGAAGGTCTGATGTTATCTGGAAGCAGCAAATGTCGGGGAACAAACTCAGTGGCACAGGTGCTGGGAGGGGATGCAGTCTGCGATGATGCCTGTACACAGATGTGAACTCCAAGAATGCCAAATCAAGGCGCTGTGACCTACTGGACCGCAGTGTAGGCCGGAGGCAGCGGTCAGCAGTGGCCCACAGACACGTGTCGTTGGCTCGCGACGCACAGAGTTAGTGACACAATGGCAGTTGGTGGTAGTGTTCAATTACCTCTGTGACAATGATCCTGTTCCCTCCGGCCTGCAACGCGTCATCCTCTTACGCCCCTCCGTGCATGCGAAGACATGTATTCAGCCTTTTGAATTACTGATGTTCAGTTCCAATTCTGGGATCCCACTCGAGCGCAGCGTAGGCCGAGGGCAGTGGTCCGCGTAGGCCCACAGACACGTGTGGTTGTGATGCCATGCACAGACTTGTTGCCACCACATCGAAGGGTGTATGGTGAATAGTTCTCTGCCTTAAATAATGTTCACTGCCATGGTGTAATCAAGACTCAGTTCCAAATGTGTGACCTACCTGACCGTGGTGTAGGCCTGAGGCAGCGGTCAGCACGGCCCATTCACCGAGTGTCGCCGGCATAGGTTGGATGGCCCCACCGGCCTGCGTAGTTCAGGTTCAGTGGCACCACGTGTAGCAGCCTTGCGTTGAACAGGGTTAGTGGCACCACGTGTAGCAGCCTGGCATTGAACAGGGTTAGTGACACCACGTGTAGCAGGCTGGCGTTGAACAGGGCTAGTGCCACCACGTGTCACAAGATGCCCATATGGAACTATGCCTCACTGAACTGGGGGGGGTCTGGTGCTGTGGCCGCTGGCCGGGATATGGGGTCACTGCCATTCATGACTCAAGACACAGTTCCACATGTGGGACCTACTGGTCCGAAGAGTAGGCTGGGGGCGGCAGTGGAGTACGTCAACGAAAAAGGAATAAAGCGGGCCGGTGTTGTGGCAGCCGTGATGGTCTGAGGTGGCTGCCAAGGTCTTGGGCCTCGGGCTTGTGGCTTGCACCGGCACGTGGTGGGCCCTCCTTGACACACGCCGGTGTCGGAAGTTGATCAGTGTGGCCTGGCTGCGAAGGGGCTGGCCTGACGGGTCCGTGGACCAGCGTGCCGGGATCCGGCAGGCGCACGGCATCTCAGGCAATTCTGCTCACGAGGATGGCGTCGGCCTCGTGGCGTGGTGGGAGGTGCCGCCCTGGCAGAGACGTGGGTCTTTCCGGAAGTGGACCACGCCCAGGCCTACGTTGTTTTTATTCACACCCCTACGCTGGCGTGGCATACGCCGGGCCATCCCACTCCGCTGACACTTAGGGGGGGCGTAACAGGCAACATTTCCGCGAGGTCCCCCACTGGCTGTGGTGACATGGTGGCGTCCACTGTCCACTACACTCCATACGCAAGCGGTGTATGTCGCCATGGATATGGGTGTGTTCTGCATACTGTGAGGTGTCCAGCACATCTCCGGCACTGTTGGCATTGTGTACTTTCCCAATCATGGTTCTACTGCATCCTTCACACATGCCTGGTTGCCACCTCTCCCCACATTCGGCTAGTATGTGGCTGAGGTGCCATGCCGTTGCTGGCTCATTTTCAGGGCTTGCCCATGTGGACATTGTAAGTTGTTCTGTCGTGTCTGGTGGGTGGGCATATTGTTGTGCCTGTTGTATGAGATTTTGTGACGTGTGCATTGCCAGAGTTGTGAGTTGCATGGTTGTGGTGTTGAGGTGTGTGGGGTGTTCATTTGTATATTGCCAATGGGCTGTACATTTCCCTTGTTGCCATCCTGGGAACGCTGGTTGATGATGGACTGTCTGAGGATGAAGGTATCATGCACACTGGCTGTGTATTTGAAGGCGACATTGTTGGGTGTTCCACGGTGTTCTGTTGTTGCCTGCACATTGGTGTGAGACGTGTGCTTCCTGTTGCAGTGATTGTGTGCTGTGTCACCAGGGGGCACAGGTAGTACATGTGTGCTGTGTGTTGCCCCCAACACGTGCGTGCATCCTGCTATGGCGTATGATCCTTGCTTGGTCTCCAGCGGATCCTGCGCATTGTGTTGTACATATGAGGACTGGGGTACCAGGGTGATGGTGATGTCCAGGACAGGTGTGGGGGACTTGGATGTGGCTGGCTGTGGGACTCCTCCGACTCTGGCGGGTGTTGGATGGGGGTCTCAGGGGCCAACAGGTGCAGCCACGCCATGTGCTTTGTGTGGGGTGGGATGTTGGTTGTCCGCTGTGTTGTTGCCGTAGGCCTGTTAGGCGATGATGGTCAGAATGCGTAGGTTGGTTGTCCCTTTCAGCCTGGAGTGGAAGGTGACATTGTCAGATGTTGGGTCTGTGCGGCTGGTACGTTTCCTGGGGTTCCGCTGCCTTTGTCTGTGCTGCGTCTGTGTTGGTCCGGGGTGGGGTGTTCCGGGTGTGGGATGGGGTCCTGGGGTGGTGGGGGTGGGTGTTGTGGCCCTCCTGGGTGTCCGGGCTGCATGATGTGTGGCTCCATGGCATCTGTTGCCCTTCGGTTGTGGCCCTGGGCTGTGCTCCCTTTTGTGGTGCTGGCTGCCGTCGGACTTTACACCAGGTCAGAGCAGGTGTAGATTTCCTGGTGCTAACGCGCCTTATCACCTGTTTTGTGTTTTTATTGCGGATGTGGCTGGTCGTTGTGAATGTTGAGGTGTGCTGTTGTCTCGGCTTTTGTCACGGGAACGCCTACTCTGCATCTCATTAGGGATATTTGCGAGGGTCCTCTGTGGCGATATTTTTGGCGGCTGCTATCGCGGGTATACTGGTGCTATGGGCTGTTAACACCGGCTTGTGAATGGGGGGGTAAATTTATCACGACTTTGGCTGCGATAAAGTGCCGTTAATTCGGCGATGGCTCCTTGTGAATATGCCCCCTAGTTATCTCTTTTCCCTAACTAAACCTTTCACTGATCAATTAGCTCTTTCCTCTGGTCAATGGACCATTAGTTGGAACTAGTTGATGGTGATAATTAACATAACTTATTAAACATTTCTTGATTAAATGAAATAATCACAGACTCGGGAAGTTTTAAAATCTTTATTTAAATTAATTAAGCGTGAACCATCTCAAAGTTTCAGTACAAACACCCTCATTCTCAAGAGTGTCAATTCAAACAAATATTAATAAGCAATAGAAATTCAGATTCACACAATAACTATGCTCAGAAAGAAAAGGACAGAGAGAGAAGAACATCTATTAATACGATGAATTCATATTTACCAAGGATGGTGTGAAGACCAACCCCCTGGCCAAAGGGCTGGTAAGGGTCCCCCGGGGCAGATCAGGAGACATAGACTTCAGGACAGGAATCAGGACAGGATAGTTCACCTCTCTAATTACCGACGACTGCGTCGCACCCCTCTCTGACACTCTCTTCTTCCTCGTGGTTCTTACGCGATCTTCTTTCTAACCCAATTAAATTAAATAGATGGTTCTGCATTCGATTTCTTCATCAGCGTCTCACAGCATCAGCACCACCCCCAGCACCGAAAGCATCCCGAGCTCTGCTTCTGCGCTTCTTCTCCCGTGTCAATGCTCCGTGTCAGCTCCACTAACTAACTAAAACTACCTCAATTATACCTTTCCATAACCATGTACCACCCATTAATGTTTCAATTTTCCCAAATACTAACTCTTATTGGACAGGCAAGGGGGGATGATCATCACACCATGCTTACATTTCACTTATTTCATTAAACCATTGTTTCAAACCCCTCCCCTCAAACTTTATTAAATCATTTCCTTTCCCATACATCTCCAAACTTTATTAATATAAAATGTTGCAATGCCGTGAATAAAGCTCCTTCATATGAACACTTCACACTCATGTTCCCAGGGCACATCTTCGCTGGCCTTGGACGCGTGACAAGTCCTTACTCATCTTTCTTTATTCTCTCTCTGGTGCGCATGCGTGGGGTCAAGTCAGTCAGCTCAATTCAGACAAGTGTGGAGGGCCCAAATGCGCACTAATAATAAAGTTAAAAGAAGAAATGTTATTTTCAAAAATAAATGGTTTCACTGTACACCACCATCCTCTACTCTATCCCGCTCTATTTATTATTACCCTATCTGCATTTGTGTTAGTATAAAACTTATTTTCTATTTCAACCAAGCAGGTGCCATGCATGTGAGCTTTCAAGTGGCCATTTTATCGTCTTTTGCGCAGGCGCAAGATTTTTCCTCCAAGCATTAGTACGTCATACTACGTAGATGTAGTAGACGCATGCGCAGTAAAGATCCCTTGTTTATTTATTTATTTATTTATTTATTTATGAGATTTGTAAAGCGCTCAATTACCCATGGGTGTCTCGGCGCTAAGGACAGCAGGCAGATACCATATATCGGAGAAACTTACTGATTGAACAGCCAGGTCTTTGTCATTTTCCTAAAGGTTAACAAAGATTGGGAAGATCTGATCTTTAGTGGAAGAGAATTCCAAAGTTTTGCAGTGGCGACTATAAAACGTTTATCGCCCCATGAGGCTGTTTTAGTGCGAGGGACCCTAAGCAGAAAAGCAGTGGATGAGCGAAGGGCTCGGACCGGAATGTAAGCTGCTAGCTCCCTGATTAGAAACTGAGGTCCTGTTTTACGAAAGGCTTTATAGGCAATACACAAGGCCTTGAACTTTATACGGTTCTTCACAGAAAGCCAGTGATACTTCCGAATAACATGAGAAATTGGCTTGTATTTAGGGGTTCCTGATAGCATCCTGGCGGCTGCGTTTTGGACTGACTGTAGCTTATGAACGACTTTTTGGGGGGCATTTACAAGAAGCCCGTTGCAATAATCAATAGTAGACATAACTAATGTACTAACCAGAGTTTTCCCTGCAGTCAACGGCAGAAATGGTAAAATCTTTTTTATCATACGTAACTTGTGGAATGAAGCTGAGACCACTGAGTTAGCATGAGGCAAAAAGTCAATTTGTCATCGTATATGACGCCCAGGTTCCTAACCCTGGTAACTGGGAGTGGGGGGAACCCAGTGAGACAGGCCACCAAGAGGAGGACCAAATAGGAGATAGCTTGCCAAATGTCATAACCTCTGTTTTATCAGAGTTTAATTTGAGGCAATTGCTGGTCATCCAGCTGCTAATTGCAAGCATGCCTTTTTGAAAGTTGGCTGCTACCTTTTCACCATCATTGTGTATAGTCAACACCAGTTGCGTATCGTCGGCATACGATGTAAGGCCCATCCCATGAACCTTGATTACTCAGCTAAGTCCGACACATAGATATTAAATAGTGTCGGACTTAGGGATGACCCTTGTGGGACACCACATGGGAGGGCCAATTGGGCAGACTGGAAGGTGCCAAAATTTACCGACTGAGTCCGGTTGGTGAGAAAGGAAGTCAACAGTGCTCTTGCATTGTGTTGGATACCCATTTTGGTGACACGGTCGATCAAAATGGTATGATCGACCGTGTCAAAAGCTGCTGAGAGATCCAACAATACAAGAACTGCTGTGCCTCCTTGATCCAAAATGATTCTAATATCTTCAGCTGCCTTAATGAGTGCGGTTTCTGTTCCATGGCCTTTGCGAAAACCAAATTGAGTGTCGTCTAACAGATGATGATCTTCAAGATACTTGGAAAGTTGAATATTCATCACCTTTTCAAAGATTTTAGCTGGAAAAGGCAAGCTGGCTATTGGCCTATAATTTTTTGTGTCATTAGGGTCTAAGTTTACCTTTTTTAACAGTGGTTTTATAATAGTTTTCTTCCAGGCCGTGGGGTATATGCCTGAGGCAAACATGGTATTACCAATGCTAGATAGAACAGGTGCCACATATTCTGTGACTAAAGAAAGTACAGCTGGAGGACAAGGGTCAATAGCAGAGCCTGATTTTACTGAAGAGATTAGGGTTGCAATCTGATCAGGTGTAGTGTTATCAAATTGTAGCAAGGAAAATTCAGTAGTGTTCCTTGCTAAAGACTGGTTAGTAGTATTTGCCTTGGATGCGAAATTAGAATAAACCTCATTTACTTTTTCAAAAAGTAGTTCGCTAGAGAGTCACATAGAGACTGTGAGGGGCTAAAGAGCAGGAGGATGTTTGCCCTGACAGTTTGGCAACTACTTGGTAAAGCTGCTTATTAGAGTCTTGCGCAGATTCAATCTGAGCAGTGAAATATTTACTTTTTTCCTGCATAATTAGTAATTTATATTTGCTAAGCTCTTCTTTATATAAAAGTTTCTCCTGACAGTTATAAGATTTGCGCCATTGTCTTTCACGATTTCTACACAATTTTTTCTGTTCTCTGAGGAGTTCAGAAAACCAAGGGGCTGACGGCGAAAGCCGATTTTTTGAGAAGGTTTTGTTTGGCACCAGCCAGTTAAAATGTGTTTTAGTCCTTCCTAATGTTATTGCAGTTAGTAAACACATAAGCAAGCTTCACTGTTCCGCGTGTCTTTTTCTAAATGCAAATTATTAATTACAAACACGTTGTTAGTAATTCGTTAATGAGTTAAAACGAAAGGATTGCTTCCGAGCAAGTCTCATTTACGAGTCCTTGCTCCATCAGTGCCAGGGTGCCTGCGTTGGCACTAGGCAGCTAAAATTAGCACCAGCGCTAGGGGAAACGCAGGGGTGTGCCACATTCTTGTAAATACTGCGCATTCCTGCGTTTCAGAATGGCTCCGCCATTCTCTTGTATATATGCCCCAATGTCTTTTACGTATGTGTTTTGGATTGGAGTGTAGTATATGTATGAGTTGTGGAGTAGAATTATGTGGGTTGTATTGGAATTTTTAGTTGTGGAATTGTGTGGGATGGAATTTTGTGGTTTGGAGACTATTGGTGTAGTGGAATTATGTGGCATGGTTAATAGATAGGGGTAAGAGCTGCACAGAATAGATAGAAAGGAAGATAGAGAGGGAAAGGTAGTTTATGCAGGAAGTGGTGAATGAATTCGAGACAGAGGAGCAGAAAGAGTGTGTGAGAAAGGGGAAAGCAGGCCACAGACGGATAAAGAGGGAGGACCTGTGTATGCAGAAGACGCCCTAAGAAGAGGAGGAGAGCATGGGTTTGAGAGTCAGAAACCTTGAAAAGGCACAGGACAGAAACTGTGCTTAGTATGTGTGAGCAAGCAGTATAGAGAGGAGGTAGGGTGTGTGAGGGAAGGATGAGAGGGGGCAGTGGGATTGCGATATGAGGGGGGTAGTGGTCATCCACAGAAATAATAAGTTGCACATCCATTATGGGGCTGGTCTTGTGATGATTAAGACTCCATACCTTTTCAATCCTGGCTCTGGTGGAGAAGCAAGTATGAAGCTTGACTCGCTGAGCGGACTTCCTATTAAGGTGTAGTATACGTGTAACAGGACTACAAGTAAACAAAGCCTTTTATCCCTCCAGCCTTGCCACAGAGTATGCAACGGACGACAGACTCTTCGAGTCCTGAGCTAACTTAAGGCTTTACAATGGCATGTCCTGGGACGTTACCCGAGGTGAGGCTAAAACAGAGAAAAGGGCAGCAAGCATGGTGCTGTGCCTTAGCAGACAACTGAGTAGGTGCCCCCGCGCTTAGGGGAGGGGCGCCCTTAGTTGCACCACGGACCGAGCCTCCTCCAGGGGCTAGATGAGGAGGGGAATCACTGGTGACGGTGATACAGGTAAAGGAAACCAAAACTTAGTTAAGCTATTTAAGGCGACGTCCCTGGGGTCTCGTCCTCTTTGTCTTCTTGGACCCCAGGGAAGCCGCAGGAGCGTCGTAAACGAGGCGGAGTGTGGCACGGTGGGTTCGAGGAGGCCGAGGCATAGCGCTATGTAAACATCACGGTCGTTAGCTCAGTAGAAAAAACCACGGTGCTTGTAACCCAAGCACATGGGTTCGATTCCCCTTATGGGCCAATTTGCAGTTTTATTTTTTCTTTCAATTTCATTTGTTTTATCAGGTATGGGAAATAAGATATCTGATTATGGTCAGGGCGCGCGAAAGCTTTAATTCATTTGCGGGAACGGGGGTCGGGGCGAGAAGCTGATCAGAGCGTGTGGTGCCGCGTGTTGCTGAGGGCGCGCCCGTATGTGGATGGTGCGTGGCTCCTGTAGCGGAGCATCGTCTTTGATCATCTTTCATGCCTTCAGCGTCTGCGCATTAAAGAAGATGCGCTTTTGTGAGCAAGGGTATGGCAAGACACAATGGTGCGGATTAGTTCCTAATCGCATTATTACCGAGCTGAACCGTCAGAGGTACTGTTTTTCTTTCGCATAAATAGATACAAGTTGAATTGTTCCGATGGCTCCCCGCAGTTCCTTTTTGGTGCCATTCTGCAATATTGAAAGGGGGCGGAGGGCAGTACTGGGGGCGCTTTCTGTCCATATTACTAACATTCCAATGCTGGGAGCAGGAGTACTGGTCACGAGACGGAGCGCGTGCAAAAATCCCAGGTAGCTTTTCTTCTGACCGCCTCTTGGCCCCTGGGAGTCACTAGGTAAACAAGTTGAAACATGCATAACGGAAAGCGCGGGGTCATTTTAATCCTAAAATCATGCAACATAAATTGGAAGGCATTTCAGCAATGTGGCGCATTCCGGTCATTTCAACAGCAAGCCCATGCCAACCAGCACTGTTTAACTAATGTTAAACCAGGGGAAACTCGTGTTTTATTACACCCCCTGCATCACAAGGCTGGGTTGACAATGCTGAAGCGGTACTGCGCTTCACAGATGGATGACTGTTTATTAGTTTAGTGTTACCTGAAATGGTTATGTCAGGAGTGACTAATGGTATTATTATTTGACCTAGAAAACCCTTCCCAAAATCAACAAACCATTTCCCTATTGATGTTATACTTTTTGTTAGTCTTCCCCACACACTGTCAACCTCCAGTTGGGTCAAGTCTTTATGCATTCTTGTAATGTTTTCAATGTATCCTTTAATTTCTCTGCTCTTGTCTGGAATATAAGTGCAGCAATGTTGAATTTTCAACATGCCACAAACTCCACCTTCTTTTGCTAACAATATATCAAGAGCAAGACGGTTCTGTAAAACCATAGACCTGATTGCAACCATTTCTGTGTTAATAATTAAGAATCCTCCTGCAGTGTCTGTAGAAAGACGATCAACTATGGTTGATAACTTACAAATTTTCTGTGAATTAAGAATGACTCCAACTGAGGGTATCAATGCACTAAAAATGTCTCCTATAATTTCAGAAAAACTAGCTCTTCTTCTACGTGTTAGTCCATTAGAATTTCCATTGGTTCCACTGATTTTATCTACATGATAGATTTTTGGAAAAACTATTCCAAAATAGCAGGTCCCATACCATCTTGCGGGTAACATATAATAGGCGTTGCTCCCACAAACATAATACACTCCTGGAAACACAGGATCAGCCCCCCCTTTTAGTCCCCACCCTCCTAAAATTAGGATGTTGTGTTCACATTCACTGGAACAAATGTAATTATTGTTATAATCTGTCTTTAATCTATGGAGGCAGAATTTTCCCCTTTTCACAAAATCCAGGGACATCGCAGCATGAGCCTTGCCACTTGCATAGATTCCCTCCTTTCCAACCCATGGAGGTACATGGGTTTTCTGTTCAGTTGCCTTCTTTATTAAGTCCTGTCTCCTTTCTTCTACTAAATCCCAAAAATCTTTTCTTCTTTTCTTAATGTACATGTTAGATTATCTTTATGTGCCTGAACTAAATCTATTGAACTCATTGTTAAGAAAAATTCACCCATAAACTGTGCATTTTTACTACTAGCCACTGGATTCATATTCTTTCTAATAGGTAATTCTGAAAATACTACATCTATGTCTGAATAAAAATATTGAAGTCTCCTGTAGCATAAAATAAACTTGACAAAATACTACATGACACACCATACGTTAAAGGTATATGGTGATACGTCATCCCTTCTGATACTGATGAGGGTAACTTCATACACACATAGCAATTATTAATCTCCATAGTACTAACATATTGAAATAACAATTTAATAAACACATTAGACGACGTATTATAGTCTGATTCATTATGATAGTTTGCTTCATCTTCTACCCCTATTTCTATTTCAGTTTCTTTTATTCTATCCACCTTAACATTAGTATCTGTATTATTCTTGTCACTTGTTTTCATTAACAAAGGTACTCCTACTGTTAGGAATAACCATACTAATGCTGCTAATAAAATACTACAAAAACAAAATCTAAAACACTTTCTTTTTAATCCACGTTTTGGTTTCCCGGTAACTTCAATTTCTGCCATTTTACTCCTGAGAAAATTTATTTTCTCTTATCTTTTCTTTGTCAGTTTGACTTTCCTTTTCGTTTTTTAAGGAGGCCTCAATTTGCTTTCATCAATCTGAACAATATGAATTTCTTCTGTTTCATGAGTCAGATCTAGGGATTCAAATTCCTCGAGTATGACGTAAGTCCATTCAGGAGCCTTGTATCTCCTGTTTAAATTTCTCAATCTTGGACTTCTTCGAGTTATTTTTGCCAAAGTTTGTTTAGATTGTGTTTGACTTGTAACTTCGTTTACTTGTTCTGGTCTCTTTTCAGATTTTCTCAAGTGATATTTTAGTTTCTTTACTCCAGTTGGCCAATTGTCTCCCTTTCTGATTCTTTTGATTTGCACTGCGTTTTCACCTTCTTTATCTCCTTGTAAAGTTCTTTTTATTTCATTTATTCTAGGCACAATCTGTTCTGATTCTCTGTTTTCTGTGCTTGTACCTTCTTTTATTTCCACCTGCTCAGGTCTTACTGTACTTTGTTCTTCTTCTTCCTGAGCTTGTTCTTCTAATTCTATCTGACCCTATTCAGGTCTTACTTCAAACTTTTCTTCTTCTGCCTGAACCCGTTCTTCTAACTCTATCTGATCCTGTTCAGGTCTTAATTCAAACCTTTCTTCTTCTGCCTGAACGTGTTCTTCTATTTTTCCCTCCTCAGGTTCCTGAAAGTCTTTTTTATTTTCCACCTGAGTGTGTTCTTCTTCCCCTGTCTTTTCCTGACTACTTTCCTGTCTTTTCAGTTTTGTTCTTCTTCTCGTTTCAATAACATCATCAATGATTTCAATCACTGGTATCCACTCTTCCTGACATGTACCTGGCTGTTCGTCATATGGTTGTCTTTCAGAATCTATCACTCTAGATTCTTCAATTTCACAGCTTACAACTCCTGACGCTTCAGCCTGTTCAGTCAGTGGTTGCTCTTGTTGTTCTGATGGGCTCGGAACTCTTCTGGTATGACTGGCATGAATCCAATTGGGCAAACCTGCACACTTCACTGCTGTGTTAGTGACTAGTATGACTTGCCGCGGTTTGTCCCACCTTGGTGCTAGGCACGACTTTCTTGCGTGTTTCTTCACTAGCACCCAATCTCCAGGATTCAAATCATGCGCTTGGTCTGGCTGTCTTTCAACTGCGTCTTCTCCAACCTGGTGAGAGACAGAACACACCATTTCAGCCAATCCTTTGCAATAGTCCAATACCAGATCATCAGTTATACTCATTAGTTTATTTCCAGGAATAAATGCCTGTCTCATGGATCTTCCCATGAGAATCTCATGTGGGCTCATTCCTGTTTTTCTGTCTGGAATACTTCTGAGACCCATCAATACAAGAAGTAATGCATCTGGCCATTTCAGCTTTGTGGATGCACACACCTTCCCCAATCTTGACTTGATTGTGCCATTCATTTGCTCAACAATTCCAGAAGCCTCTGGACGATAAGCACAGTGCAGTTTTTGTTCAATATTAAATGCAGCACAGATTAATCGAATTATTTCATTATTAAAATGAGGGCCTCTATCTGATTCCAAAGTGACTGGAAAACCAAATCGTGGAACTAACTCCCTCAACAACAATTTTGCAACTATAAGACTGTCATTTCTTCGAGTGGGATAGGCTTCCACCTATCTTGAGAAAAGGCATACTATGACAAGTATATATTTCAGTCCATTGCATGGGGGCAATTCGATGAAATCCAACTGTAATCTGGTGAAGTGTCCTTCTGCCTTTCCAATCTTTCCCCAGCTTACCACTGTCTTCCTACCTGGATTTTGCTGCTGACAGGTTAAGCATCTTTGGCAAAGGCTCTCTGCGACTACCCTGAATTTCGGATTGTACCAACTCTGTCTGAATAGCCTGATCATTGAGTCTCTCCCTATGTGTGTTGCTCCATGATACACTCTGGCCATTTTTGAAAGCAAACAATCTGGCATGACTGGTCTTCCATCTAAGTACACCCATACCTCATCATGTGGTCTCTTTGTACAGGCTGCCTTTATCCAAATTTCCTTTTCCTTTTCCTCAACTTCTTCCTGCAATTGTCTAATCTCATCCCATGTTTCTGGTACTGAGAAAAACATAAGTTGGCATCTGGTTTCACCCGTTTCAATTTTTCTGTTTATGGCCACTGTATTTTTGGCACAGTATTTGGCCACTTGATCAGCATAATTATTGCCAGCAGTCAAATAGTCATTTCCTGACTGATGTGCAGCGCATTTTACAACTGCTATCTCTTTTGGCAATTGTAATGCTTCCAACAAATCTTTCACATTTTTGCTGTTTCTGATAGGAGATCCTGAAGAAGTCAGAAATCCCCTCTGCATCCAGAGCTGGCCGAAGTCGTGCACAACCCCGAACCCATATTGACTGTCCGTAAATATGGTTACTCTCCAATTTTTCCCCTTTTTGCATGCCATTGTTAAGGCAACCAATTCAGCTACTTGTGCAGACTTGACCCCAGGTAAACAGGATGCTTCAATTACCCCCGATATTTTACAAACAGCATATGCAGCACTTAGTCCTCCTTCTTGTGTTCTGAGGCAAGAACCATCTACAAATAACTCATGGTCAGCCTCTTTCAAAGGTGTCTCTTTTATATCAGGCCGGGGCTTCGTACATAACTCAGTCACGTCCAAACAATCATGATCACTCTCATCTCTCACTTCTTCATCGCAGGGGTCTGGCAGTAGGGTAGCTGGGTTCATAATCGTACACCTTATCACAGTCACATTCTCAGCTCCCAAAATCACTCTTTCATACTTAGTCAATCGACTGGGGGTGAGATGCTGTGTTCTTATTCTTGTCAAAAGAATCTCAACTGAGTGTGGAACAAAAACCTTTACCGGATGTCCCATCACTATCGACTCACTTTGCTCCAGACTCATACAGGTAGCAGCTACTGCTTTTAAGCAGCCAGGCAATGCTGAAACCACTGGGTCCAATGTAGCTGAAAAATATGCCACTGGACGTCGACTCAATCCATGTCTCTGTGTTAAAACTGAAAGTGCACAATTTTCTCTCTCACAGCAAAATAATGAAAAGTGTTTTGAATTATCAGGCATGCCCAAGGCAGGAGCTTCATACAAACAGTTTCTTAATTTCACAAATGCCTCTATGCAATCATCATTCCAATCAATCGGATCTTTTGCTCTTTTCCGGATCATCTGTATTAATGGTTTCGCTAACATCGAAAAACCATTAATCCATTGCCTACAGTATCCAACCACTCCCAGAAACATTCTCATTTCTCTCTGAGTCTGTGGCAATTGCATTTATTTGATTATTTTTATTCTTTCCGGTGTCACTTTTCTAACTCCTCTTTCTATTTTATGCCCTAAATATCTAACTTCTCGTTGACAGAATTGTAATTTTTCTGGAGACACCTTGTGTCCTCCTTCAGCCAAATGGTTCAGCAATGCAATTGTGTCTGTGACACAATCTTCTCGTGTTTTTGATGCCATCAGTAGGTCATCAATGTACTGGACCAAAACAGATTTTCCAGGCATAACCAATGATTCTAGCCACTTTTTGAAAATCTGATTAAAAATTGAAGGACTCTCTGTGTACCCTTGAGGAACTGGACACCATGCGTAAATACGATCCTCAAACTTAAACGTAAAAAGATACTGGCTGTCTGGGTGCAAAGGAATAGAAAAGAACGCTTGGCATAAATCAATCACTGTAAACCAACCTGCATTCCAGGGTATCTGATAAAGAATCACTGCTGGATTTGGCACTATTGGACAACATGGCACTACAATTTTACTTATTTTCCGTAAATCCTGCACTATCCTGTACTTTCCGCTAGGCTTTTTCAGTCCCATTATTGGTGAATTACAGGGACTACCCATCACTTCTTTTAAAATACCTTGTTTAACCATTCGTTCAATTTCTGGAATAATTCCTGCTTTTACTTCTGGACTCATTTTGCACTGTCGGGTGTTTGGATACACTGCACCTTCTTTCACTGTCACTTTAACTGGGTCTATATTTGTCATTAGCCCAATGTCTTTTCCTGTAAAATCCCACACTTCTGGATTAACTGTGGTTCTCAACTCTTCTGGTAATTCATTCTCAGTTATTAGCGAAAACATTTCATCTACTTCTGTTTCCTGTTTGGCTAGCATCATCTTGTATACCACGTCTTCATCAGGGGTTTGGAAAGCGACACCATCCTGTGTACAATAGATCGTGCAATTCATCTTGCACAAAAGATCTCTTCCCAACAGATTTACAGGACTGGAATCGCAACCTACGAACCAATGCATTTCTTTAAAACTTCCAATATGCACCTCCATTGGTTTGGTGATTGGGGTTCTAATCTGTTGGTTTGACACGCCAACAACTTGGATTGATTCTCCCGAGAGGGGTAGGTTTGGGATGTCTGCTGTTCTCAAAGTAGACCTGGTAGCACCAGTATCCAATAGGAAAGTAATGTCTTTACCTTCTACTTTCCCATCAACAAATGGACCTGACTGATCTACCGGCAAGGATGCGCCAAGCACGTACTCCTCTTCCTCCCCCCTCAGGCACCGTCATTGGGTAGGATCTGAATTTTCCTCATCATTCTGCAAAAAATATTGTGTAATTGCTCTATTATTCTTACCACTTTCTCCTTGAAATCCGGTGTTCGCACTGAAACTCTGATGATTCACAAAATTTGGCATAGGAGCTGGTGGCACCTGATATTGTGGAGTAACTACCTGCTGCTGCTGATTCATAAGTACTTCATTCTGCATCTGTTGAATTAAATTTTGATTTGGCCCATTATTACTCTTATTATTCTGAGTACTCTTACACTCGTTCTTCCAATGTCCAAGCTTTCCGCACGCATGACAAGGAAACTTCTGTTTCGCTTCTTCTCTGTCCATTGGTCCCCTATATTTATTACCATTCGCTCCTTGATTATTCTGACTCTGTTCTTTCGCTTGATTATTATTTTGGTCATTTGTTTTCTCTTCTTGCTGTTCTGCCAATTTAATTTGTGCCCACATCATTTTCTCTTTTAGCTTCCTACGCCTGGCCTCAATGTCATCTCCGCAATATTAAGCGTACTTTAAAATCTCATCCACTGTCTTGCTTTGCCAACACAACATGTGCTGCTGTATCATCTGACTAATCTCTGGTTTCAAACCATATACAAACCGGTACACAAAATGTCCCATATCCTTGTCACCGATATTCTCAAAACCACTATACTGTTTAAACACCTGTAATACCCTCTCATAATATGCATGTACAGATTCATTTGGTTCTTGTGTTGTTCTATCTATTTTTACCCAATCTGTTTCTTTAGGAGGAATTTTCCCTTTCAAATACGTAATCACTTGGTGATACTTTTTCATCACCTCTTCCGAGGGTGCTCCTGTCTTTGAATCTCTAGCATACTCCTCATTAGGCCAATCAATTGTAATTTTGCATTCTGTCCATAAATCAGCAGGTACCACTATATCAAATAGACCATCCAAATCCTTCAATAAAACTTTTGAAACCTTCACAAATCTCTCTACCTGTTTGTACCATTCAACTGGTTTCTCTCTTAGCTTTGGAAAATCATTTGTAAATGATAAAATATCTTGTCTACTCCAAGGAACATGAACATATCCACCTCCAGGAACCTCTCTCATTGGACACAATTTTACCGCTTTGCTTGATTCTCTTACTGGAAATGCAGCTGCTGCTTCTCTCGCTTGTACTTCCTCTTTCTTTCTTATCCATCTAATTCTCCATTTATCAATGTCTCCCCATTTTCGCAAAATGTTCATTAATTCTTTTATCTGTAGTCTCTTTCCAGAAGCATTTATGCTTTCTAAATCCTTATCAGTAAAGTCCACTCAATATGGTTTCTGTAACAACTTTGACTTCCCTATGTCTATTCCAATCTCTGAAGCAACTTCAGTCAATCTCTCATGAAATACTCTTGCTCTCCTTGTTATACTCTTACATAGAAATAATAATTCCTCATCATTATAAGCGTTCAATATTTCTGTGCCCACACATCCTGTCATCATCTCTTCCAATTCCACTTTCAATCTGCTGATGTCTAAAATCCTTGGTGTTGGGTTCTGATTATCTCTTTCCTGTGCCCATCTTTCTATTTCTTCAGAGGTGACTACTGTTGCGCCTCCAGTTCCAGCATGAACCAAAGGTCTTCTTTCTCTCAAATTCATGGGCGTAACTCTCTTTGGAGTTTCCGTCAAAGGTTCCACATTAGGGAGATCCATTAATGAAATAATTGACTCACTTTCGCTAACCTGATCATCTGTAATTATTATTTCTTTTCTAGGACTATTTAATGGAATTGTCACAGGTTGTGGTTTCTGGCAAATCTTATTATCTCCATACAATGGGATTACCAGACCAATGGTTACTGGTACTGTCAAGGCTTCAGTATTCAAATGTAATTGACTTATCTTCTGAACTAGTTCTTCTCTAGTTTTATTCAAAGCATCTCTTTCATTATCCTGCAATACTCTATTGTATGACGTCTCATGTAAAATCTGTGGGGTTAATGGCATTCCCATTACTGGTGCACTTGGGGTAACCTTACAAGCTGCTTCTTGATATGGTGGTGGATTTTTAATTAAAATATCCTCTAACAACTCGTCATCTGATTCCCCATATCCGGCTGAGTTCATATGTTTCGTTTTCTCCTTAAACTTTCCTCCAGACTGTTCCTCAGCCATTAACACTGGATATAAACCTTCTGATACCATAGCTCTCCTCCATTGTTTCATCTGCCCTTCGCATGACTCATGCAAGTGTCTGGGAAAGAATCCTCTATACCTTCCACCTCTGCATTTCTCTCGTTCATATGACTCAGTCTCCCATTCTTCCAAAGCCTCATATTGAGTTAACCTAGGTCTAGGTTCCAAATCATTCATTTTCAATCTCAAATTCTGAAGAATCCTCCCACTAAACGTACCATCTTTAGGAAATGTTAACACTCCATCACCCTTTGTATATTCTATCCAGTTTTCCAACCACACGCAAGTATGATATCCTCTTTCCATCATCATAAAAGATGCTGGTGTCTTCGGTGGCGGAATAGGAATTCCCTCTCTAGTCAACACAGGCTTATCCTTTACAAAGAAATTCTTAATTTTCTTTAAAAATGACATCTTTCTTTTCTCTCCATACATTCTTGAGGAACGATGTAGGAAATTGTATTCTGCAAACCCTTGAAATCTTTTACCTGTACGTCTTGCACTAACAGTCAAATCAAAATCCCGCATACAATCTTTCTCTCCACCAATCCTAGCGCGGCTTCTAACCAGCTATCCAATCAAATCAGGCTCACGCCCGTGATCTGACCAATGCCAGCGCGGACTTTTCCTGACATCAGTTCTGCTCCTTACTACTGACCCCTCCTTTACAAGGCTGCTCCTGTTAGGTAAAGGAATAGTAGCAAGCTTTCATTTTAAATCTGGAGTTAAAACATTCTAGGTATCATATAAACAGATATAACCACACAAGGAACTGACTATGAACTAAGACCAAATGCTTATTTCTGTTTATAAAAATATATTTTATTTAGTTATTTAATCTCTTTTTCTTGAAATCATTTTTCATTTTTGATCAATAGTGTAGATATACATATATACAGGGAAAATATAAACACATAAGTAATACAAGAAAAGAAAAAAGTCGATCCAAATCATGCGGTCAATTATATCATTCTTAAAAAACTTTTGTAGGTTAGATGAAGGCTAGCGGTAGATGACAACTACGCGCGTTTCGGCACTTCTGCCTTCGTCAGGAAACCGTCTATTACGAACAAAACTGTAAAAAACATAAACCAGTTACAAAATATATGTACAAAATACTAATTTTATATACAACTATATACAGACATACTCAAAACCTAGAATCTGACAATACCTCTCATTATTATATATAGTACAATGCAAAAGATGCAATCAAAAGACGGTCAATTCACGTATATACATTTGCAATACAAATACAAATATGTATATATATTTAGAAAAGTGATTAATAAATGATGTAATATGATACATTTTGAAATACTTTTTTAATTATTTTTCTTTTCCTTTAAGATTGTTGTTACTGAAGTAAATTCTTGTGTATAACATTTTTGACGGCAATCTAGAGTTTTAAAGAGAAATTGGTATCTTTATAAAAATTATTTTCTTAAATTTAATTACTAGTGGTCACTATAATCAGTTTTGTTATTCTTTACTTTCCTGTTCTAATTCACTTATCTAAGCCTCTCTGGCCTTTCTTTATATGTTACATATCTTCTTTATATATACTTTTGTTTATATATTTTTTATATTGTAATATAAGCTAATTCCAGATCACCACATTTAATTTCATAATATGTGCACACAACAGGTAATTCATATATAAAGGTTGAATTATCTTTAATACAAATTATGGCCACCCTCCCAACGTTTGGTTTTTCTGATGATGACTTCGCATCTATGGTGGGAGCATCAATGAATTTTGAAAATAGAGCAGCAACTAATTCTGATAAAAATGAGGACCTTAATACATTGATGTCACTCAAGAAAAAAACTAAAAGAATCGAATTACACGGGCAATTCATGCTTGATTATCTACGTGCGGGCATTATTCCACAAGGGCTAAGAGTCAAAAATATTCCCGGGCTATTTGTACAATTCAAAGAGTTTCTAGAAAAGTGGTCAATGATAGCGAACCGATGTTCTAGGGATCTGATGATGCTGATAGTTGAAACAGCGAAAGAAATGCTACAGAAGTTAGTAAGTGAAATTCTAGAACTGGAAAATAAAATCAAAAATTCATTAGCTGTGGAGGAAGCAAAGAAAAACTTGAAGAGCTAGATTTAGAATTGAACTCATATACGGATTATTTAATCAAGAGAAAAACGGAAAAACTTAAAAAAGATATAAGATTCTTTAGTAAGGAGAACACATATCCTTATCTATCTGATACTTACTATACGCAGCCAGATGTACATGAACAACAATCCTATCAACAATCTTACCAACAACCATATAGATCATACAATAGAAAAGTGACTACTTTTTCAGATACATCAGATTCAGACAACGAAGGGCCAGCAACTCCCCATGAAAATAGAGGTAGAGGATATACATCTCGATATAATCAGGGATATCAACCTTTTTTAGGGAGGCGCAATCAGAGAACAGGGAATTGGAGACCGCAATATCAACCACGTCCACAGTATCAAACCCAGTTCCGGGGACATCAGCCCATAAATCAGAACCAATATCTAGAAACTCGCAATGCCAGGTATTGGAGGGAGTAAAAGAAATTCCCATCTTTAATCTTAGTACCGCTTCGGTAAATGAATCTATCTATTCCTTTTTATCTAAAGGATTGACATATGTACCACACTCTGGACTCAATAAATTTGAGTTGTTTAGCGATCTAATGTTGTTTTTCCGTAAAATTCGCTTAAAATCCTTTTTTTCCAATGTAACTAGTAACAGCACAGACATTAATAAATCTGGATTAGCCCCTAAATCTATTTTTACGCCAACTATAGATCAGGTACCACCGGAGATTCATATCTTTGAACAGGTGGTATATAACAAGTTAAAGAATGCAACTAATTATGTATTTAAAACACCATTCAATATTACTAATGACGAACATATAGCCCTGAATGATTTAAAACACTCTCCAGAAATCACCATTAAATGTTGTGATAAGGGTGGAGGAATAGCTATACTAGATACATCAACCTACATAACTAAAATAGAGGAAATGTTGAGTGACGAAAGATTCTATATTAAAATAATGAGGAACTCAACTGACAAGATCAAAAACAAGATATTAAAACTCACTAACAAGGCTTTAAGAGATGGACATATCTGTGATAAAGAGTTTGCATATTTGAATACCCAAAACCCGAGATTAGCTAGCCTATATGGCATACCTAAAATCCATAAGGATGAAAAGAACCCTCCATACAGACCTATTATTACAACTATAGGATCTGTAACTGAACCAATTTCTAAATATCTGGATGCCATTTTGCGTCCATATATACAGGATACTCCGGCCTATGTACAGGATACACGACATATTATCAACCTATTGGAAGGAACATCTTTCAATCCAGCTAGGCAATGGTTGGTTACGTTGGATATAGAAAGTCTGTACAGTAATATACCTAGTGAAGGAGCAATCTTAGCAGTAAAATGGTTTATACAAACTATGAATATTGACTGTAATTTAACTTTTATCATTGATTGCCTTACCATCATCCTTGAAGAAAACATATTTGAGTTTCAAGGTGAATTATATAAACAAGTAAGAGGAGTAAGCATGGGCGCATCCTGCGCCCCTACAATAGCGAATATTTATATGACCCATTTTGAGCAACAATTTATTTTTAATGAAATTGCACCATTTTTCGAATCAACCTTGCATTGGTCGCGGTTTATAGACGACATCATCTTCATTTGGGACGATAATGAAGATGTTTTGGGGGAGTTCCTTTTATGGCTTAATCTCTGTGACCCTAATATGAAATTCACTTCTAACTTCAGTAACATCAAAATTGAATTTTTAGACATCTTAATTAAACATGACTGTGGACAGCTCATAGTAGATTTATACATAAAACCCACAGCATGAAACACCCTACTTCATTATAAAAGCTTCCATCCTACCTCTCAAAAGAATAGTATACCTTTTGGACAGTTCCTGCGCCTTAGGCGCAACTGTACCAAAATACAAGACTACGATCTTAGAGCCACAGATATGAAGGAAAAATTTCTAAATAGGGGTTATCCGCATAGACTCATACGTGAGTCATACAAGCGCAGCAAGGTTTTATGATAGGCAACATCTCCTAGAAAGTAACAACAAAAAGCAAAACTCTGAATTAGTTTTTGTGACTCGGCATTCCATGCTAAATGAAAAGATTCGCCAAATCATTTGCTCGAATTGGCATTTGCTCAATACCAACAAATCACAAACAGATAAAATTCAGAAACCCCTTTTTGCCTATCGAAAAAACAAAAATTTGAAAGATTTAATTGTTAGATCTCGCATGCCAAGAAAAAAAGAGCCAGTACAGAGAAGTATTGAGGGCCTTTTACCCATTCAAGGCAATTTTAAATGTGGAAGTTGCAAAGTGTGTCCCCTTGCTATGGAAATAGACAAGCTTACTTTCAATGGGCAACACATTAGATCAACTGGAATGACGAATTGAAAAACAAAAAATATAGTTTATCTGCTGATTTGCCCTTGCAACCAAGGCTATGTGGGTGAGACGTCACGGACTTTAAATGTCAGACTGACGGAACACAGATCTGCAATTCGAACTAAAAAACTCACGTCTCCCATGGTATTGCACTTTATAGATAATAATCATACCCCTGAGGACATCCGTTGGTTTATTTTAGAAAAAATTCAAGTTAAAGAAGGACATTGTTCTGAATCCATAAGAAAGAAACGAGAAATCTTTTGGATTTTTTCATTAGATACTTTCAATAATGGGTTAAACTTGGAGATGCCATGGGAACAGGCCATCTTGTAGTTCTCATCTTTTTATTAGAGCTTGCATCCGTGAGTAATGGGTTAAACTCTGAGATGCCATGAGAACAGGTCTTCCTGGAGTTCTCGTCTGTTAAGTAGAGCTTGCATTTGTGAGTAATTGTTTTCTCTCGCTTATCATGCAATATGGTATTTTTTGGTAATCTAAAGTCTATTACTTTATGGCCATTATTTACATCTCTAAGGCCACGCTATTAACCTTAACCTATAGCTCGAATATTTAGATTGACTTTTTGAACTCAGCACCTTGACATCGATGCTGAGACTATTTGTAATGACAATCGGGACCGATGCATTACAATCGTTCTTAGATGATTGGTTAGTTTCGTTTTAATTTGTCCTATTATAGTAGTATTGTGCGCTCTCATTAAGGCGAAATATTGCTCTTCCTTTCGTCTTGACAAGTAACATCAGTTGGCATACTAGTTGCTGCACCGTTTTGTTATGATTAGGACTAATATAGATTGGTGTAGTCTGTCGTCTTTTTATCGGCCTTGCAAGTCCGCTTTCCATTACTACAGCTAAGCGAGTCTGTTTTCGGTTGCCATTTACCAATTATGGCGACTTGCGCGCCAAAACGCGGTTGGTATAAAACGACCCGCGTTACAAACAAACATCCTCAGTGAACGGAGGTCAGAGTGCAGATGAACTTACGTCAAGCTGCAGGTAAGCGGGCATTGCAGACAGAGCAATCGAGGAGGTAGAATGTTTCTACTTTAGCCATTCCAGTAGTTGCAATTCCACTAATTTGCCCGTTATCGTTTTCACAGCATCGAAGCCCCTTATATTGATGGCTGTGATTTCCCTGTTGGTCCGTATTCCTATTCTGGATAGGAGTTTTTCTTTTTAAATAACAGAAAGTAAGTAGCGTACTAAAGTCTAAATGATAGAAATTGCTTCTATGAGTAATATTGTGACTATTGTTACTATGTTTCCATCTTCTACCCTGTAGTATCCATTAATTTTGCTGATACAAAGAGAGAATATTTTACTAGTGTCTTTCTGGACCGTTAAAAGTAAGCATTTCATCCTTACCTACATAATTAGTTACTATTTTACCCATAATACCATCTGTATTTATGCTATATTTCTATGATATCTCTTTTGATAGATACATTCATTCATTGGGACGATCATACAGCACCATATAAAGAAGTACTTTGGTACCATAGCATATCTGGCACTCCTGTCAACACTGGTTGTTATTCTGGTGTGACGTATATATAGTAAGTGCTGCTGGCCTTATTATTAGTACCCGCAATTGATTTCACATCTATACACTATAGAATATGCCAGTCTGTAAGAATTATATTTCTGTTTTTAGATTTTTTACCCTATGGAGTTTTCCCTACTCCTTTCTGAAACAATCAACTCAGCACTTTATCTCATCCAGGGTTTCAAAGCATTATACACGCCTGAAGTAAGTAATAATTTCTTCTGGTTTAGCCTTTATAAGGCTTTCTATGCTAGAGGCTTTTCTTCCCTCCTCCCTTTCCCTTTAGAATTACTGGTTATAGTAATAATAGAGTTCTTCAGGGTAGTTCATAGAGTAATTCTCATGCCATATACTTGCATTTTGGTCTGGATCTTATATTCTTTTTCTATTAACTATCTCTCTTGTTTTGTTTTAGTACTATTTTTAGGAGTTCACCATATCTAGGTTTTTCACCTTGGATGTACTAAGCTTTCTATTCTCTTTTCTTATTGTTTAGTTTTAGTTGTAATAATTTAGTGGCCATTAGTCTTAAAGGAAAAGAAAAATAATTAAAAAAGTATTTCAAAATGTATTATATTACATCATTTATTAATCACTTTTCTAAATATATATACATATTTGTATTTGTATTGCAAATGTATATACGTGAATTGACCGTCTTTTGATTGCATCTTTTGCATTGTACTATATATAATAATGAGAGGTATTGTCAGATTCTAGGTTTTGAGTATGTCTGTATATAGTTGTATATAAAATTAGTATTTTGTACATATATTTTGTAACTGGTTTATGTTTTTTACAGTTTTGTTCGTAATAGACGGTTTCCTGACGAAGGCAGAAGTGCCGAAACGCGCGTAGTTGTCATCTACCGCTAGCCTTCATCTAACCTACAAAAGTTTTTTTAAGAATGATATAATTGACTGCATGATTTGGATCGACTTTTTTCTTTTCTTGTATTACTTATGTGTTTATATTTTCCCTGTATATATGTATATCTACACTATTGATCAAAAATGAAAAATGATTTCAAGAAAAAGAGATTAAATAACTAAATAAAATATATTTTTATAAACAGAAATAAGCATTTGGTCTTAGTTCATAGTCGGTTCCTTGTGTGGTTATATCTGTTTATATGATACCTAGAATGTTTTAACTCCAGATTTAAAATGAAAGCTTGCTACTATTCCTTTACCTAAGAGTCTCTTTCCCTGCGATTAGCAAGCACATTGTATTTGTAGGGGTCCCCTTTTTCCCAAAAACAAGGCTGCTCCTGTCACACGCCCGCTGTTTCTATCAATCCCAGCGCGGCTCACTGTGACGTCAGTCCCACTCCGGCAACTGACCCTCTCTTCACAAGGTAATACAAAAACTTTATTTCTCAATATTTTCTTTAAAATTCTTTGTTATTAATGACATAAAAACATTCGCTACTCTGTCTGTTCCGCTAAATCAAAGGATAGTTTATTTCTTTTCACTGCGAGTAAAACCCTTTTGCTTACCCTTCATTCAAGCTCCAGAGAACCTGCTGTAGGAAGGTGGAATCTGACTATATGGTTGCCCCCACTTTTTTTTATGGTGTTTTGCTGGTTTATGACTTAGTTGGACTGGGATCCTGCTATTCAGGGCCCCAGTCTATCTGCTTTCTCTGTAAAAAGGTTTCCATGTGCCTTAGGCACATCTCTGATTGGAATCTGGAGTGCCCTTATAAGTCCCTAGTATATGGTATACTATGTACCAAGGGCATAGGTACCTCAGAGGCCTACCAGGGGCTGCAGCATGTATTATGCCACCCCTGGAAGGCCATCCAAACTGACACCACAGGTCTGCTACTGCAGCCTGGGTAAGGTGGTGCCTGCACCCCTTACTGTGATATAGGTTACCTATGTCACGAAATACATACACACATATAAACCTATAAGTCACTCCTAAGGCAGGCCTTATCAATCCTAAAGGCAGAGTGCGTGGTTCCTATGTGAGAGGGTGCCCCTGCATGAGCAGGGCCCCTCTGCAGTGTTCGGAGACCATCTCTGATGCTGTTTGTAGTGCAGCCTGACCATATACTCTTAAGCGCATTATATCCTCGTGGTAAAATGCTAACTTTGGAATGGCTGCACCTAAACATGTCGTGTTTGGTGTCAAACATCTTGGAATACTACCCCCCTGCCAATCCTGGCGGCGGGGGTAGCATTCCACCCTTCTAGAGGGAAAGACATGTTAACTCTGATGAGTCCGGTAACTTCTTTCCAGAGCCCTGGCATCAGAAAATGGATGCTGCTGCCACTGACACGAGTCTGGCCTCCTGCTGCTGGACGAAACTCCGGCAGGGGAGGCCTGGACAATAGGTTTCCTGTCCCAGGGAGGTGTGACCACCTCCCCAGACAGGATAATGTGTATTGGGGCTGGGCGGGAGCACTTTCGGGTGCTTTGAAGTCCTGCACTGGGGGCACATTTGGTGTCCCTGTGCATACCCCAGTTCAAACCGGATCAGGGGCTTGCAGCCCCTGCTTTGGCGCGAACTGGACAAAGGGAAAGGGGTGTAGCCACCCCTCTGCCCTGACCCACCCATAGGTGGGGCCACAGAGTAGTCCAACCCCTATTTTTAGAATAAAGGTAGGAACCCAGTCCTTAGGACTTTAGATTATACCTGGACGAAACTCTGAAACTGAATCCTGGACCTTCGACGCTCTACGACAAGATTAGAGGAGTGAAGAATCTCCCTTGGGGTCAAGGAGTGACTCCCCTGCTTGGCAGGCACCAAAGAAGCATCTGTCTGGTTCGCATTTCTGAAGCTCCCGTCGGACACCGAAGTCATCGCATCACCAGAGGTGGATTCTCAGACTTCCCAGAGGCTACCCTGAGTCCCCAGCAAAGCTGAGGCCCGTGGCTATCGTGGGTGACTTGAGACCGTGACCCCTGGACACCAAGCACATTTGCAAGTGCATCATCTTCTGGGTCTCCCAAGAAGTTGTGCTTTGGGCTCCGAGTAGCCCTAGCCTCCAGCACCACCTGCACTGAAGATCACTGGCCCCCACTCCACGAGTGTCCTGTAAGCCAGATCCACGTGCGGCGTCACGAGGCTCCTTTGCGGTCGCTAGCCCGTTGGCTAGTAGCCCTTAATGAAGGCCAATCCTTTTCTTACTTGGCATCCTGGTTGCTCCAGGCCTGCCCTCACTTACCCTTGCTGGGTGAGTTCCACAGATCTTGCTGGTCTGCACCATCGACGATCTACATCTTCACCAAGACTTGCCGTTGCCAAGGCTTGTTGGGTCCAATCCGGTCGCCAATACCTCAGCACTCGACAGACATCGTGTACCAGCCCGAATCCTGCTCCTGGTCGCCGACAACGCCTCCTGGACCTCGTGGCTGAAGAGTCAAGATGACCATCAACGCACCTGAAGCACTCGACATCGGTGGGCATCTGTCCATCGCCTTCCTGGTCACTGGCTAGTGACCCAGACTCTGTCCCCTCTGCTTTCAGGTTCTTCAGAACTCCGATCCACTCTTGGATCCACCCGGACACTTTTCTCTTGGCCGCCAGCAGCACTTTGCAGCAGATCGCCATTCGAAACGACGACGAAACCCGACCTCGAAAGGCACCTATGCACCCGGCTTCCCTGGGTGAGGTAACACGAGTACTCCGGTGCTCCCATGGGTAGAGACTCTTCAAAGTCCTAGATCTCAAAGGGTTTTGTCCTAGTCCTCTTTTAAGTGTCCCTTTCCTCTATTTTCCCGATCCCGACTTTCTCCATAGAAGTTAACGGCGTATCGCGGTTGTGTATTTACACTGCACGCGTCTCCCGTGGGTCCCCTGTGTCACTACCTTGGGTGGTTCCTTGTGGTCCAAGCACTTCTAGAGGCTCTAGGCCTAGTGTCTAGTTCAGTTGTGGTTCGCATACCACTTTATTGGTATATGGTTTGGTACGCCCCTAGGGCCCAAACGTGTATTTGTGCTATTACTGTGAATTAATAACTTATAACTTATGTATTTCGAACTCTAGCCTCATAAAGAGACTAGAGGGGTGTGTTTAGCAATAAATACATATATTTTTAATATATACCTGGTGTGGTGCTCTTTCATTTGGTCACTCAAGAGATTATAGACTGGTAAAACAAGCTGCTTTACATTCCTTCAAGACTTAGCCTGAAGGCTGCTCTCCATAGCTACCACTAGGATAGCTTTCAATAAGGTTGTCTTTAACCTCTCTCCAATAAGGGGTTGTTTGGACTGGTGCAAGGTGCCCACTATAATTAGTGGACAGCATATGCCAGGCCAACTTCTCACATTGGTGTGCAGCGTGTGGGATTCCAGCTTGCTATTGTTTTACCAGATAATCTCAATTGAATTGATCAACTGAAAACCACTAAAGGTACCTAAGGTACATATAAAGTAAGCTTAGAATACAGTAAGTTCTGCTGAACTTAGAGTTATGTGTTAAGGGATAGCACAACCCTTTCTACAACTCAAGAGAGTTTAGTAGGCCACACTAGAGTAGGTAGTGCATACACCACACCACACTAGTAATGTCTTTAAGGGCAGGATCCAAAGAATCCTTGCAGGAAGCCATTGAGCTTCCACCCTCCAAGTATGATACACTCCCATTCTTGGAATTGAGAGCTTTATGTAACTTGAGAAAAATAAGGACAGGCCAAAGCCCCACCACCCAACACCTCAAGGAGTTGTTGGTGGCTTATGACCTTAGTAAGCCTGTAGGGACTGAAGGGGTAGGAGCTGAGGGTGGGGCAGAAGAAGAGGACGAGGCCAGGGGTACCAGTACCCCCAGCCCCCCCTCTGAAACTGGCCAGGAGGTTGACAATGACCCTGACCTGGAAAACCCAATCCCTCCTGTGGATGATCAAGATGATGCCATCTTTGTCCCCCCAGGAAGGATTAAGAGTGTGCCCAGGAAGTCTAGATCTCCTTCTCAGGAGTCTAACCACTCTGGCACCTCTATAGGGAGCTCTGTCTCATCTCACAGGAGGGAATCCTCTCATGAGAGGAGAACCAGACTGGTCCAGTATGAGGAAACTCAGCTGGAAATCAGAAAAAAGCAATTGGCTTTAGATAGGGAATCCCTAGATCTCCTTAGAGAGAGAAGAAAGTTGGGACTAGAGTCCCATGGTGGCAGCAATATCCCTAGAGATAGGGAAAGGTCTTATGACCATAGAAACCTAAACAAGATTGTCCCTCCCTACCAGAGTGGGGATGACATCCACAAATGGATAACTGCACTGGAGAGGGCCTGTAAAGTTCAGAAGGTCCCCCAGAGGCAGTGGGCAGTAATCTTGTGGCTCTCCTTTGCAGACAAAGGTAGAGACAAGCTCCTCACTGTAAGAGAAGAGGATGCTGACAATTACACAGTCTTGAAGAGTGCTCTGATAGATGCGTTTGGCCTAACCACTGAACAGTATAGGTTGAAGTTCAGAGACACCCAAAAAGCTCAGACTCAAGACTGGGTTGATTTTGTAGATTGTGCTACAAAGGCTCTGGAAGGTTGGATACATGGCAACAAAGTGCATGACTTTTTAGGATTGTACAATTTGATTATGAGGGAGCAGATCCTTAATAATTGTCAAAACCAGCTTTTGCACCAGTATCTGGTGGACTCTGATCTGACCTCTCCCCAAGAATTGGGAAAGAAGGCAGACAAATGGGTCAGAACCAGAGTAAAAACTAGAAATCAGGGTGGTGACCAGAAGAAAGATTCTACTAAGTCCCAAGAGAAAGGTGGGGATAAATCTAAGGATAAGTCCCCTACAGGGCCCCAAAATTCCTCTTCTGGGGGTGGGTCCCAAACTCCTTCCTCTCCTGAAAAGAAACCATATTGCCATGTCTGTAAAAAGCCTGGGCACTGGAAAACTGATCCCAGTTGCCCCAGGATTGGCAATAAAGAAAATGTTCCTCCCACAACTACTACCACCCTCCTGGTAGTACCAGTAGTAATCCTCCAGTTGGGAGTAGTGCACCCAAAAAGTTAGGTGCTTTTGCAAGAGGAACAGAGGTGGGCCCTAGTTTAGACAGGGACCCCTCAACAGACTCCTCTGACTCTGATGGTGGTATAGGATTTGCCACCTTTACCATGGGTCCCATAGCATTGGGCAGGTACAGATTGGAGCCAATAATTAATGGTCAGAAAGCTGTGGCATTTAGGGTCACAGGGGCTAGTGTCACCATGGTGGCAAGGAAACTAGTCCCCCTCACCAGCTTTTACCTGAGTTTAAATACCAGGTGACCAACATTGATGGTGTCAGAACAGATCACCCCATGGCCATAGTCAATCTCAGGTGGGAGGGGGTCACAGGCCCAAAAAGAGTGGCAGTGTCCCCAACCCTACCTGTAGATTGCCTGATGGGCAATGATTTGGAAATTTCAGCCTGGGCTGAAGTTGAACACCAAACCCATCTTAGGATGTTGGGCGTCCCTGCAAGGTTAGTGGGGCTGTGATGGCCACAGCCCCAGCCCAAGAATTTGGAGAGATGGAGCCTGAAAGAATGGCCCACTCTCCCCCAAAAGAGAGCACAAGGGTTGAAGAAAAGTCTTCTTCCCTCCAGACAGTAGGTAAGGGTCAGCCTCCTCAGGGAACTGACCCTACCCCTAGTGAAGGAACTGCCCCAGAGGTAGTCAGGCCTGGCCTGGCCACACCCCTGATGGCAGAGGACCCTTCCAAGGCGGTACCCAGTCTGGAGCAGGTAACCTGCCCCTCTCTACCCTGCCTCAGCCAGCCCAGGGCTGCAGAGGTCAGGGAGGTCAGTGGACCCCCCAGGGCCCCCTGTCCAGAGGAACCCCCCATCAGCAGATTAGGGGCACCCAGTCTAGTAGCACTAGCCAGGTGAAAACTCCTCTACACACTGAGGGATCCCCCATGCCTTTATGTAGGGACCTCCCCCAGAAGGACTCGGGTAGGCAAGGGCAAACCTGGGACCTGAGGGTTCCAAACCTGCCCTGTCCCTCCAGTAGTCCATCCAAAGGGACCCAACCCCCAGCTGTAGGCAGCCAAAGGTTGACCCTTAGAGCAAAGTGCAACTCAGTCATGGAAAGACAGGCATACATGGTGACCAGTGATCTGAGGAAGCTGAGGCCAACATTCCTAGGGCCTCACTTCCCTACTCAGCCACCTCACCAGCCTTGTACTTTACCTAAGCACACCACAGGTAGTGAATCCCCATGGTGGAGACCCTCTCATACCCTTAGGGTGAGGGATTGCTTAGTGGACCATAAGACAGGGGGCAACCATGCTAGTGCAGGTGCTTCCTTATATGACCACTTAGTCGATGAAGGCTCAACTGGCCAAGGTTAGCCTTATCTCCTTTCGTTTGGGGGGGGGTTATGTAGGAAGGTGGAATCTGACTATATGGTTGCCCCCACTTTTTTTTATGGGGTTTTGCTGGTTTATGACTTAGTTGGACTGGGATCCTGCTATTCAGGGCCCCAGTCTATCTGCTTTCTCTGTAAAAGGTTTCCATGTGCCTTAGGCACATCTCTGATTGGAATCTGGAGTGCCCTTATAAGTCCCTAGTATATGGTATACTATGTACCAAGGGCATAGGTACCTCAGAGGCCTACCAGGGGCTGCAGCATGTATTATGCCACCCCTGGAAGGCCATCCAAACTGACACCACAGGTCTGCTACTGCAGCCTGGGTAAGGTGGTGCCTGCACCCCTTACTGTGATATAGGTTACCTATGTCACGAAATACATACACACATATAAACCTATAAGTCACTCCTAAGGCAGGCCTTATCAATCCTAAAGGCAGAGTGCGTGGTTCCTATGTGAGAGGGTGCCCCTGCATGAGCAGGGCCCCTCTGCAGTGTTCGGAGACCATCCCTGATGCTGTTTGTAGTGCAGCCTGACCATATACTCTTAAGCGCATTATATCCTCGTGGTAAAATGCTAACTTTGGAATGGCTGCACCTAAACATGTCGTGTTTGGTGTCAAACATCTTGAATACTACCCCCCGCCAATCCTGGCGGCGGGGGTAGCATTCCACCCTTCTAGAGGGAAAGACATGTTAACTCTGATGAGTCCGGTAACTTCTTTCCAGAGCCCTGGCATCACAAAATGGATGCTGCTGCCACAGACACGAGTCTGGCCTCCTGCTGCTGGACGAAACTCCGGCAGGGGAGGCCTGGACAATAGGTTTCCTGTCCCAGGGAGGTGTGACCACCTCCCCAGACAGGATAATGTGTATTGGGGCTGGGCGGGAGCACTTTCGGGTGCTTTGAAGTCCTGCACTGGGGGCACATTTGGTGTCCCTGTGCATACCCCAGTTCAAACCGGATCAGGGGCTTGCAGCCCCTGCTTTGGCGCGAACTGGACAAAGGGAAAGGGGTGTAGCCACCCCTCTGCCCTGACCCACCCATAGGTGGGGCCACAGAGTAGTCCAACCCCTATTTTTAGAATAAAGGTAGGAACCCAGTCCTTAGGACTTTAGATTATACCTGGACGAAACTCTGAAACTGAATCCTGGACCTTCGACGCTCTACGACAAGATTAGAGGACTGAAGAATCTCCCTTGGGGTTAAGGAGTGACTCCCTGCTTGGCAGGCACCAAAGAAGCATCTGTCCGGTTCGCATTTCTGAAGCTCCTGTCGGACGCCGAAGTCATCGCATCACCAGAGGTGGATTCTCAGACTTTCCCGAGGCTACCCTGAGTCTCCAGCAAAGCTGAGGCCCGTGGCTATCGTGGGTGACTTGAGACCGTGACCCCTGGACACCGAGCACATTTGCAAGTGCATCATCTTCTGGGTATCCCAAGAAGTCATGCTTTGGGCTCCGAGTAGCCCTATCCTCCAGCACCACCTGCACCGAAGATCACTGGCCCCCACTCCACGAGTGTCCTGTAAGCCAGATCCACGTGCGGCGTCACGAGGCTCCTTCGCGGTCGCTAGCCCGTTGGCTAGTAGCCCTTAACGAAGGCCAATCCTTTTCTTACTTGGCATCCTGGTTGCTCCAGGCCTGCCCTCACTTACCCTTGCTGGGTGAGTTCCACAGATCTTGCTGATCTGCACCATCGACGATCTACATCTTCACCAAGACTTGCCGTTGCCAAGGCTTGTTGGGTCCAATCCGGTCGCCGACACCTCAGCACTCGACAAACATCGTGTACTAGCCCGAATCCTGCTCCTGGTCGCCGACAACGCCTCCTGGGCCTCGTGGCTGAAGAGTCAAGACGACCATCAACGCACCTGAAGCACTCGACATCGGTGGGCATCTGTCCATCGCCTTCCTGGTCACTGGCTAGTGACCCAGACTCTGTCCCCTCTGCTTTCAGGTTCTTCAGAACTCCGATCCACTCTTGGATCCACCCGGACACTTTTCTCTTGGCCGCCAGCAGCACTTTGCAGCAGATCGCCATTCGAAACGACGACGAAACCCGACCTCGAAAGGCACCTATGCACCCGGCTTCCCTGGGTGAGGTAACACGAGTACTCCGGTGCTCCCGTGGGTAGAGACTCTTCAAAGTCCTAGATCTCAAAGGGTTTTGTCCTAGTCCTCTTTTAAGTGTCCCTTTCCTCTATTTTCCCGATCCCGACTTTCTCCATAGAAGTTAACGGCGTATCGCGGTTGTGTATTTACACTGCACGCGTCTCCCGTGGGTCCCCTGTGTCACTACCTTGGGTGGTTCCTTGTGGTCCAAGCACTTCTAGAGGCTCTAGGCCTAGTGTCTAGTTCAGTTGTGGTTCGCATACCACTTTATTGGTATATGGTTTGGTACGCCCCTAGGGCCCAAACGTGTATTTGTGCTATTACTGTGAATTAATAACTTATAACTTATGTATTTCGAACTCTAGCCTCATAAAGAGACTAGAGGGGTGTGTTTAGCAATAAATACATATATTTTTAATATATACCTGGTGTGGTGCTCTTTCATTTGGTCACTCAAGAGATTATAGACTGGTAAAACAAGCTGCTTTACATTCCTTCAAGACTTAGCCTGAAGGCTGCTCTCCATAGCTACCACTAGGATAGCTTTCAATAAGGTTGTCTTTAACCTCTCTCCAATAAGGGGTTGTTTGGACTGGTGCAAGGTGCCCACTATAATTAGTGGACAGCATATGCCAGGCCAACTTCTCACACCTGCTACTCCTCCGGTCTCACCCGTTTTTGGGAAAAATTGAGACCAAAATTTCACCAGCGAACTCCTTTTGCTGTCAATCTAGCTTGGAAGAACCTGCTACTCCTTCAGGGTTACCCTTTCTAGGTGATATAACGCCTAAAGTTTCACTAGCGAACTCTTTGCTATCAATCACTCTTACATTTACATAGAAAATAGTCCCTACTTTAACACTGCCAGCCCTACCTAGCTTCTCAGTGTTATTCCAACAGACGAGTAACCTCACTGCAGTGTGGTTTCTATCGCCACCCGCTATTCATTCCCCGGGAATTTTCCAGACAACATAAAACAAGACGCTAACTCTTTTGTTAAAACATAAATCAATAATCAATAATCTATACTTATCACCAAACTAGTCAATAATAACCATAACTCTGCTACCAGAAAACTGATCCAGCGGTGTACTAACAGCAGATACTCCACTACCATATACTCACCTGGGCCCATATAACTACTTCCACTAAACAGCAAATAGACCGCTGGAACTTAGTTTATGCTTTTCATACTTCAAGATCTAGTTATTTCTTTTCCCTAATTAAACCTTTCACTGATCAATTAGTTCTTTCCTCTGGTCAATGGACCATTAGTTGGAACTAGTTGATGGTGATAATTAACATAACTTATTAAACATTTCTTGATTAAATGAAATAATCACAGACTCGGGAAGTTTTAAAATCTTTATCTAAATTAATTAAGCGTGAACCATCTCAAAGTTTCAGTACAAACACCCTCATTCGCAAGAGTGTCAATTCAAACAAATATTAATAAGCAATAGAAATTCAGATTCACACAATAACTATGCTCAGAAAGAAGAGGACAGAGAGAGAAGAACATCTATTAATACGATGAATTCATATTTACCAAGGATGGTGTGAAGACCAACTCCCTGGCCAAAGGGCTGGTAAGGGTCCCCCGGGACAGATCAGGAGACAAAGACTTCAGGACAGGAATCAGGACAGGATAGTTCACCTCTCTAATTACCGACGACTGCGTCGCACCCCTCTCTGACACTCTCTTCCTCCTCGTTGTTCTTCCGCGATCTTCTTTCTAACCCAATTAAATTAAATAGATGGTTTTGCATTCGATTTCTTCATCAGCGTCTCACAGCATCAGCACCACCCCCAGCACCGAAAGCATCCCGAGCTCTGCTTCTGTGCTTCTTCTCCCGTGTCAATCTCCCTTAAAATTATGAAATGTGCAAATTCGAAAGCAGACTCAACTGTCACTTCCAATAAGCAGTGTGACGAACTGGCCAGTTACTTTATCAATAAGGTGGAACAAATTTATAAGAGCTTCCCACCAGCTACTATTAACTTTGAGCAGAGGGAAGGGTATAAGGACAGGGGACTCATTCCAGAAAATATTCTGTGCTCCTTCCCCCAAATATCCCTCACGGAGACTGAACATCTTTGCCTGAAAATTAAATCAGGCTCTCCAGCTGACCTCTTGAGACCTGCCCAATTCCGCCAATTCTATAACCCTATTCTTCCAGTGGCCAGGGAACTGATTAATTTATCTTTGACATCAGCGTGCCTACCATCAGCTTGGAAGCACGCGAAAGTAACACCTCTCCTGAAGAAAGCATCATTGGACCCATGTGAACCGGGTAATTACCGCCCCATTTCTCGGCTCCCTTTTTAGCTAAGGTCACTGAATCCCATGTCAATGCGACTCTGACAAAGTTTATAGAGGAACATACCATCTTGGATTCCTCGCAAAACGGTTTTAGAGCCCGCCATAGTACGGAATCGGCTTTGTTGGCAGTGACGGAGGAAATTCGTAACAGCCTAGATGACGGAAAGTCTGCGGCCTTAATTCTGTTAGAATTAAGTGCCGCTTTCGACACTGTCTCGCACGAGATATTATTGTGCAGGCTACAGGAGATAGGGATTGAGGGTCTGGCCTTGGCCT
Source organism: Calotriton arnoldi (assembly GCA_963921515.1). Lineage (NCBI taxonomy): Eukaryota > Metazoa > Chordata > Amphibia > Caudata > Salamandridae > Calotriton > Calotriton arnoldi. The sequence goes on along the minus strand of CAWUFW010007797.1, from coordinate 120,562 downwards.
GGTTTCGCTCCTTTTTAGAGGGCAGAACCTTTCAGGTCTTAGTGCCACCATATTACTCCCAGGAATTGGAGATTAAACACGGGGTTCCACAAGGATCGATACTGAGCCCCGTGCTCTTTAACATCTATGTACAACCCCTGTCTGTGATGGCAAGAAGCAGAGGGCTATCGTTGGTTTCTTATGCCGACGATACCCAACTAGTCATCGCCTTCTCCAAGAACTGCAATAACAATCTTGTTAAATTTAAGGAGGACCTGCTGGCAGTCGCCAATTGGCTGACAACAAACTGTTTACAGCTAAATGCCAGTAAGTCGGAAATCTTGCTGTTTGGTAAAGACAGCGATATGTGGTCAGAACAATGGTGGCCAGATCAATTAAAACCAGCACCAACACCAAAGGAGGTGGTTAAGAACCTGGGATTCTGGATTGATAGAGGGCTTTCTTTCGATGCCCAATCCAAAGTAGTTGCAGGGACTTGCTTTGGGCTCCTAAGAGGACTAAAACCCTCCTCGGCTTCTTTGAGCCTAAAGTCCGGCAGACTATAATACAAGCCACAATCCTATCCAGATTGGATTATGGTAATTCCCTTTACCTAGGTGCCAACAAATCCTGTATTCAACGCCTACAGAGGATACAAAACGCAGCAGCCCGCACTCTATTGGCGCTTCCGAGAACATGCTCTGTGTCCAGGTCTCTACCTAAACTACATTGGTTACCGGTAGAGAAGAGAATTCAGTTTAAGACGCTATGCGTCGCTCACAAAATCCTGACGCAACAAGCCCCCCAGGTTTTATCTGACCTGTTAACACCATATGCTCCGAGTCGCTGCCTGCGGTCAGCTGCTCAAGGGCTGGCCTGCATCCCCAGAGCTCTAAGAGCCAGGGCTGGTGGTCGCTCTTATAAAGTCTTGGCTGCCAGACTCTGGAACTCCCTCCCGTTTGCTATTAGAGGGCTCCAAGACCACTTGGCCTTTCGGAAAGCCATAAAGACCTGGCTTTTCCCAGCATAACTTTCTTCCCTTTTCCCGAGCTGTTATCACTCACGGGCACTATAGGGGTAGCGCTGGGACGCCCCGTTGCTGGGGCAGCTATGCGCTGTATAAATCTGAAAATAATAAAATAATAATAATAATGCTCCGTGTCAGCTCCACTGACTAACTAATACTACCTCAATTATACCTTTCCATAACCATGTACCACCCATTAATGTTTCAATTTTCCCAAATACTAACTCTGATTGGACAGGCAAGGGGGGATGATCATCACACCATGCTTACATTTCACTTATTTCATTAAACCATTGTTTCAAACCCCTCCCCTTAAACTTTATTAAATCATTTCCTTTCCCATACATCTCCAAACTTTATTAATATAAAATGTTGCAATGCCGTGAATAAAGCTCCTTCATATGAACTCTTCACCCTCATGTTCCCAGGGCACATCTTCGCTGGCCTTGGACGTGTGACAAGTCCTTACTCATCTTTCTTTATTCTCTCTCTGGTGGGCATGCGTGCGGTCAAGTCAGTCACCTCAATTCAGACATGTGTGGAGGGCCCAAATGCGCACTAATAATAAAGTTAAAAGAAGAAATGTTATTTTCAAAAATAAATGGTTTCACTGTACACCACCAACCTCTACTCTAACCCACTCTATTTATTATTACCCTATCTGCATTTGTGTTAGTATAAAACTTATTTTCTATTTCAACCAAGCAGGTGCCATGCATGTGAGCTTTCAAGCGGCCATTTTATCGTCTTTTGCACAGGCGCAAGATTTTTCCCTCCAAGCATTAGTACGTCATACTACGTAGATGTAGTAGACGCATGCGCAGTAAAGATCCCTTGTTAAAATGCGTTTTAGTCCTTCGTTCATGTTAATGCAGTTAGTAAACACATAAGCAAGCTTCACTGTCCCGCATGTCTTTTTCTAAATGCGAATTATTAATTACAAACACGTTGTTAGTAATTCGTTAATGAGTTAAAACGAAAGGATTGCTTCCGAGCAAGTCTCATTTACGAGTCCTTGCTCCATCAGTGCCAGGGTGCCTGCGTTAGCACTAGGCAGCTAAAATTAGCGCCAGCGCTAAGGGAAACGCAAGGGTGTGCCACATTCTTGTAAATACTGCGCATTCCTGCATTGCAGAATGGCGTAGCGCGCATGAGCAATTTTGGCTCCGCCATTCTCTTGTATATATGCCCCAATGTCTTTTACGTATGTGTTTTGGATTGGAGTGTAGTATATGTATGAGTTGTGGAGTAGAATTATGTGGGTTGTATTGGAATTTTTAGTTGTGGAATTGTGTGGGATGGAATTTTGTGGTTTGGAGCATATTGGTGTAGTGGAATTATGTGGCATGGTTAATAGATAGGGGCAAGAGCTGCACAGAATAGATAGAAAGGAAGATAGAGAGGGATAGGTAGTTTATGCAGGAAGTGGTGAATGAATTTGAGACAGAGGAGCAGAAAGAGTGTGTGAGAAAGGGGAAAGCAGACCACAGACAGATAAAGAGGGAGGACCTGTGTATGCAGAAGACGCCCTAAGAAGAGGAGGAGAGCATGGGTTTGAGAGACAGAAACCTTGAAAAGGTACAGGACAGAAACTGTTCTTAGTATGTGTGAGGAAGAAGTATAGAGAGGAGGTAGGGTGTGTGATGGAAGGATGAGAGGGGGCAGTGGGATTGTGATATGAAGGGCGTAGTGGTCATCCACAGAAATAATAAGTTGCACATCCATTATGGGGCTGGTCTTGTGATGATTTAGACTCCATACCTTTTCAATCCTGGCTCTGGTGGAGAAGCAAGTATGAAGCTTGACTCGCTGAGCGGACTTCCAATTAAGGTGAAGTATACGTGTAACAGGACTACAAGTAAACAAAGCCTTTTATCCCTCCAGCCTTGCCACACAGTATGCAACGGATGACAGACTCTTCGAGTCCTGAGCTAACTTAAGGCTTTACAATGGCATGTCCTGGGAGGTTACCCGAGGTGAGGCTAAAACAGAGAAAAGGGCAGCAAGCATGGTGCTGTGCCTTAGCAGACAACTGAGTAGGTGCCCCCGCGCTTAGGGGAGGGGTGCCCTTAGTTGCGCCATGGACCGAGCCTCCTCCAGGGGCTAGATGAGGAGGGGAATCACTGGTGACGGCGATACACGTAAAGGAAACCGAAACTTAGTTAAGCTATTTAAGGCGGCGTCCCTGGGGTCTCGTCCTCTTTGTCTTCTTGGACCCCAGGGAAGCCGCAGGAGCGTCGTAAACGAGGCGGAGTGTGGCATGGTGGGTTCAAGGAGGCCGTGGCGTAGCGCTATGTAAACATCACAGTCGTTAGCTCAGTAGAAAAAACCACGGTGCTTGTAACCCAAGCACATGGGTTCGATTCCCCTTATGGGCCAATTTGCAGCTTTATTTTTTCTTTCAATTTCATTTGTTTTATCAGTTATGGGAAATAAGATATCTGATTATGGTCAGGGCGCGCGAAAGCTTTAATTAATTTGCAGGAACGGGGGTCGGGGCGAGAAGCTGATCAGTGCGTGTGGCTGCCGCGTGTTGTTGAGGAGTCACTAGGTAAACAAGTTGAAACATGCATAACGGAAAGCGCGGGGTCATTTTAATCCTAAAATCATGCAACATAAATTGGAAGGCATTTCAGCAATGTGGCGCATTCAGGTCATTTCAACAGCAAGCCCATGCCAACCAGCACTGTTTAACTAATGTTAAACCAGGGGAAACTCGTGTTTTATTACACCCCTGCGTCGCAAGGCTGGGCTGACAATGCTGAAGCGGTACGGCGCTTCACAGATGGATGACTGTTTATTAGTTTAGTGTTACCTGAAATGGTTATGTCAGGAGTGAGTCGGGGAAATGCGCATAGGTGATGGTCTGTGCTTCTCACTGTGTGCTTACAAACAGAGGGGTAGCGCCATGACGCCATGATCTGCTTCCTAGGCCATTCATTAGTCCGCTTGCATTTTATAGGCGGAGAAGCCCGGAAATGGTGGCCCGGGTAATTAAAAACAAAACAAAAAAAATATATATATGCGGCGCTGCAATAGGCAGGTGCCGCGCCCATAGGGGGGGCGTGGGGATGGTGGCTTGCTGCTATGTGCGTTAAAAGCACGCTGTAAGGGATTAGAATGCCGCGCAGGAAGGAGGCAGCACCTGTATGCGGGAGAGAGGCAGCTTGCGGCGCGAGTCGGGTGGAAAACTTTATTGATATTGACAATGAGGCCGTGCCGCGGATGTGGTCGGGATCATGTACTGAACATCAATGGCTTAATTTTTCTCTTTTTGTTGCTTTTATGTTGGTGATATCCGGAAGTGCGCTTCGCTGGGAAGGCGGATGCATGGTGTACATGTGTCGTCCGGCGGGTGAAAACGGTCCGAAGACCGTGGAGCAGGTACATCTCGCTAAATGCCGGCAACATTTCCCAGCAGCAACGGCCCCAGTTCGTGAACGATATGGAAGGCAGCTCTCCTTAATGGGCACTGGGACAGGCGCAGATTAGGCCTGAGTGTAATTGCCTGAGTGCGTTCATGGGAAACTTTTATATAGCTCTATTAAGAGCATGGCTACCTTCTCGCCCTTTCCTAAAAAAAATGTTTAAAAAAATTATAACTCCTCAGTGTTATTACCGGAGTGTTTATAGGGGGTGTTCTGAGAGTGTTGGTTATGGGAGTCACTTGAGTTGAAGGAAGTTATCTTTGTGCTCCTCGGTGTTATTACCGGAGTGTTTGTAGGGGGTGTTCTGAGAGTGGTGGTTATGGGAGTCACTTGGGTTAAAGGAAGTTATCTTTGGGCGTTATTCAACACCAACAATAGGCGCTAATTTGATCTAGGTTCTCATATAGCTAGTAAATGAGACAGCATATGGTTTTTGTGGGTGACTGTATTTTTACATAATAAGGGCTAAATTAATACTATTTTGTATTTGCATGAGGGAGAGGTTTAATTAAGCGCAGGAGTCTGCCCAGAATACCACTCAATTCTCTATTGAAAGGTATTAATAAGTACCCCTTCCTATTCATGCCACCAGGTAAAGCATTATTCCTTTTAACCCTAATATGTCTGCTGTGTGTAGAACTCGCTGGATAGTTGATAGTGCTTTAGGTTCATTTGTTACAGTGAATCTGTGCTTCATGGGCACATATTTGCGGGCATCTTTTGTGCCCTGCCAATCAGGAGCTTAAACCTTTATCAGCTAGAATCATTCAGTACAGGGCCTGCATATATACCGGCAGCACCCTTGGTGAAACCAAAATTGGTGCAGCTACGAACTAAAGCCCTACTTAATAACTTCACGTTTTGGTGTCCAGGAGGCTGCATCAGCGTAATGCATTCGTATGCTCCCAGGACAATTTACCAGCAACAGTTCAAGCACCGCTTCCAGCAAGGGTGGTACAGCCCACACTAGGGCAAGCTTTTCGTGCGCATCTGCGTGCATGCACACGCGCGCTCTCTCTCTCTCAGGCAGCAGCGCTACATGGTGGGAGGGGCCGATGCAGTTCAGACAATATCCGATAATAATTTCTTTTGAACCTTTCTAACGCACTCCTACTATATCACTTGATTGCATTATTTCTTAGGATGCTTTTCATGCCAATGGTTGCGCTACTTATTGTCAAAGGGAGAAGATGGCACCTATTGGCAAAACCTACCGGCTTTGGAGCCGGTTACTCACCGAATGCATATATCTTGGGTGATGTAACTAGTGCTCATGTAAAGCGCCCCAAGTTTGCGTTATATATAAACATACACACCTCTGCAAAGCTACATCAAAAGCAGGTGCCGTTGCTCTCCCCTTCTTGTTAAGGAGAGAAAGGGACAGTAGTGGTGAATGAAGGAGTCTCACTAACTTATCCACGGGGGGCGTAACGGATAGTTAAACCTGGGCCGCACCATATCACCTGCGCACAAGGGTATGGTATATCCTACCTTTGGCGCTTTATATGCATAATGGACACACAGGTTGCAATAATGGTAAGTCGTGTGATTTGGTTCATTCACGTTAATAGCATAAGGACGGCAGCAATTTTGTCCAGGTCCAGCGGTGCACTCTATCTTGTTTAGCTGCTCGTGGCCATTTAGGCTCAGTTGACTCTTATCTAGGGATTGCTATCCTTGCAACCCTAAAGAGGCGTCTTATAAAATTTTAACGTTTCCCCTCAATTTTCTTACTTTTCGGGATTAACTTTTGTCATGATTTCCTCCGTTAAAAAAAAAAAAATGAGCAAAGGAAAGTATCCGGCGTCACAAAGCCACACTCACAGAGCTGTGCTGGGGGGGTTACTAACACGTCTCTTAATTCCGGATGCATTATTGAAACTGTCATGTGTTTGTGGCGCTCTGTCACTCTGCAGCACTCAGCGCTGGGGAAGTTATCAAGGTTTATCTTACAGCTAAGAGTCAAAACTGAGTACACCCACAGGGCGCGGTGTAATGCCTGTATAATGTGTAAGAATACCTTGATATATTCCATGTGCTTGCCTACAGGAATCTGTCTTACAGTGTGTGAGGGGTTACAAAGTGTCTTGGGCTCTAATGTAGCCGCATCCACACATTGTGGCATTATCGTTGTATGGTATGGCTCTTCAACACCTACGGAAAACCTAGCAGCCCTCACCAGTGGGGAGATTGTGCTGCTTGCGGCCAATATAATATTTAGTTTTCTCTATATGGTTCATCGTCAAGACGTTACTTGCATATGCAAGCGGACACAAATATAGGTTGTCTGTACATACCTCGCTTCAGCTTCTCTGCAACTGTGGAGCTTTTCCGGTGTTGCTGACGCGCATACGCTCAGTACAAGAAATCGGTTCAGGCCTGTAAAGATTGTCGGGCCTGTAAAGTACAAGCCAACAGACCCACAAGACTGGGGTAAGTGAGCAGCTACATTAGTTATTTTTATTGTCAGGGGCGGATTGGTCATTTAACGTTTGTAACAAGAGCCTTGAGTCCAGTGTATCAGCCATGGGACATTAAGCCGTGTTAAAGTGCGGTGCTCAGAGTGTTTGCGGCCGCACAACGCCCAGCCCCTATTTTACAGGGTGCTGTGAGCGGAGCACGGCCTCTGCAGGGCAGTGGCCGTAGCAATCGTCCTTATAAATTCGGCCCGCGTAGGACAAGACTAGAAGCTAGTTTTTACTATGGTAGTAAAAAGCTGAGACGTGTCAGTTATTTAGCATGCATAGTTATTAAACGTACATTGCTTAAAAGTGAGACATCATTCTCCAGGGAGTGGCCTTCAATGATGAACTAGGGAGTGGTTCCCCCATAGTTATCACCAGGGGTCTCAGCAAAACCCAGGAGTCAGTGCGTCAGGCTCTCACATAGAGGGTAAGCCTGCCTGGCGTAAGCAAGGCCTGGTTTATAAGCATTAGGCATAACTACAACTAACAGTACCCAGCAATGCCGGGTTTTGGGGATTTTGGGGACTACACCTGTGTGCAGGTATCCCAGTGGCAGTGTTTAATAAAAAAATGTTAAAAAGTGAAGGCAGATGCCCAAATTGGCGGTCACAATAAGGTGTGCTGGATGTTCTTCAAATGGGAATATGATAGTTTTCTTAGGAATTCAGCTTCTATCTTGCGGGTGGATACCTCGAGCGGTATGAGCTTGGGGGGGCTCCGGTAAAGGCAATAAGCAAATCCCCCCCCCCCCAAAAAGAAAAAGCTGAACCAGTCGATCAAAAGAATCTTAGCGGGTTCCACAATGGGCTCCATTCGGCACAACTTGCTCCAGCCAAGAAAGAAAAAAAAAGGAGTTGTTCCATCAGGAGGGATGGGGTGCATCTGTCGGCAAAAGGGCACGACATCTTTATCCAGACTATACTGGGGGCTATTGTGGAGCACAGTCAGCACCAGGGGGGGGAGGGCGAGTGCGCCAGGGAGCTTCTCACCCTGTGGCGGAGCGCTGACAGATAACAGCAAAGGAGCATGCACAGCAATGGAGGTTCAGCGACTGGATGGGCCCCAGGAGGGGGTAGGATGGAAGTGTGCAGAGGGTAGGCGTGGAGTGGACTGACCTGCTGATGGTCCTGGACTCTACTTCCCTAACCCGCAACGAATGGACTGAGTAGAATCTTGGGGAAGCTGCCTGGGTTCAGGTACCCCGGTGGGCTGGTGCGCTATGCGGTGCCCTAGATTTCAAGTAATGCAACTGCTTGCTGTAGCGCGTTGGGGCCTGCTGGCACAATGTGTGCAGCTGAATGGGTCGGCCGTGTCGGCCAAATTCAAGTTAAAGTGTTCGGCCAAGCTGGAGTTCAAGTGTAATGTTTGGCCTAATTTCCCAAGTAATGCAACTGTTTGCTGTAGCGCGTTGGGGCCTGCTGGCACAATGTGTGCAGCTGAGTGGGTCGGCCGAGTCGGCCAAATTCAAGTTAAAGTGTACGGCCAAGCTGAGGTTCAAGTGTAATGTTTGGCCTAATTTCCAAGTGATGCAACTGTTTGCTGTAGCGCGTTGGGGCCTGCTGGCACAATGTGCGCAGCTGAGTGGGTCGGCCGAGTCGGCCAAATTCAAATTAAAGTGTACGGCCAAGCTGAAGTTCAAGTGTAATGTTTGGCCTAATTTCCTTACTGCCTTTGACATGTGGATGTCGCTAAAGTGTGATGCTGTGAATAATGATATATATCCAAGAAGAATACTTTTACTCTCATAGTGGTTTGTGGTGATTATCTGATTTGATGTGAATAAAAAGTCTACGCCTTGGACAACACAACCTGATTCTGAGAGTTTTTGGGCCCTGCGAGGGCAGAAAGGTGACAGAAGTGGGGGAGGAGTGAGTGTTACGTTGTGCGCATACTATGAGCATTGCTTGAGAAAAGAGGCTACTGCTAGTGCTGTGCAGAGGCTGCTCTGAAACATTGGAATAGAAACAAGAAGACATTATGTACAACTGAACTACATGTGTGCGATTGAGTTGAGGCCTGTTGAACTGGCCAATGGGTAGCCTTATCTCAGGGTTCATGTGGTATTTGAGCAAGGTATTTCTTTTGGTAGGCCTTCTGCATAAGGTGGTAATCAGTTTCACTTCATAGTATTTGATAATAAGATGAAAGAAGGGCAAGAACAATTGTCACTACTGCTGGTAAATTTCAGACTCTCTTGGGTTGTACAGAGTAATAGGAATTCCATATATGACTATATTATGAATGTAAAAAATAAAAATTAGCAATTTCTTCATTTGTCATTTTAACTGAAATAAATACTGTCTGGGCAAAATGTTCACCTCATCAGTACCAGTTTGCCAGCAGCTAAAAGGTAACCAGTTATCCCTTGCAAAATGGTTTACCACTTCACAGCACCACTTATTGCAACGTTTTAGTAACTTTTGACCTGTTTGCGCTGGATACATTTTTTGGTTGACATTTAAAATGATGCATCATATGGTGAATTATGTGGTAAATGCAGTAAATCCATAATTAAACTGAATGTGTGTCCACAGAATCACATAATTTCAGTGGCCCCAAACACCTGAAAACAGTGTAACAAAGAAAAAATAGAGACAGCTACTTCTCCTACACTGGCTTGCATGCAAAGTCATGTCAGGAGGCTTATTTCCCATTCTGTTTGGAAAATGAATACGTTGAACAAGTCAAATACCAAAAAAACGTTACAAGATAGCATAGCTTCCCTCTGTATATCACAACAAGACCATAGAAACACAAGTAATAAAAAGCACCACGTGAAAGAAAATAGACGGTTGCAACAGTGTATTCATTGTATTGTAACTAAGTTCTTGTAGCAACCCATAACCCTTCCGAGGTGTAAAGCACATTTGCATATTGGAAATGCGGTACTCCATGGGAGTGCTACGGATGAAAGTGTGTTCTTTTCAAGTGTCCCCAAGCTTGGTAGTTATGTAATATGAGTATACTGATTTGACTTGCCATGCAAATGAAGCATTTTATTGGGTAATCACCTCACGATAGAAGGTGGGGGCGATGACACAGCGGATAAAATAACATTACAACAGATAGGGTGAAATAAGGACTCAAGGAAGTCAAGTCAAGGAAAGCTTTAATCGATTGCTTTTTTAACAATCTTAAAAGCACATAAAACACACAATTCTTTTTCCAAAATTAACACAGAAGTTAATATACAATAAGAATAAAAAGACTTCTTAAGATTTGAGGTAAGATTCAAGATAATGAAAATCAGATAGTATTAAAGATTTAAAAATGCAGTGTGCCCAAACAATCTCGCTCCCTAAATCACTATACTCTTCCTTTGGTAGAGCACTTTCTTCAAAAACTTAGATATTATCCAGGCTATGTGCTCATTTTCTAAAAACTGGAGTTTAATTAGTGCCGGGCGACATTGCCTCAACCCCTGAGCTTTTAAAAGTGGAATCAACCACACCTTCCTTAACTCCATATAAAATTTGCAGAATAAAACAAGATGAATAGTAGATTGGGCCGAGTGATTATCACAAGGACAGAGTTGTAATTCTCGAGCCCAATCATTCATTCTTGGGAAAGAAGCAAATCTATGAACAGTCCCCAGTCTGAACCTAGTTAGTAGCAGCCGATCATATCCACCAGGGACAAATGCTAAGTATGGCTGTATACTAAAAGTAGTTAAAACCACCTGATGCTGTTGAACACTGGGCTTTAAGGTCTCCCCAGACAGTCTTAACATATTCAATAACTGGAGGCCCTCCTTTTTTAGATTCTTTCGAGTGATCAGCTGGGTAGTGCTTGGATTTGTAAAGTATTCTAAGTGGCCTAGGTCTCTCATGAAATCACGCACATACTTAACCCATGGGATCTTTAAGGCCCCTTACAGATTCAAGCTATCCCGTAAAATCTCCCTGTTTAGCTTGGTCTGTTCTTTTGACCAAATCCTATGCCAGAGGAGAATAGGATCCAATTTTATGAGGTCAGAAATATATGGGAGGCCCAACTCAGCATGGCAAACATATGAAGAGGTACTGGCTGGAACTGACAGAATATACCTTAGGAAAGCGTTTTCCACTAATTGTATCGGATGCGTGTCTGTAAAGCCCCAGACCCCCGCTTCATACATTGCAGTAGAGATACATTTAGCTTTATAAATTCCGATAAGCTCTCCTGGCAGTTTCCTTCCCAGATTTTTTTAAAAGGTGGCCAGCGCAGTAGTAGCCCTGGTGAACGCCAGCTTTTTTGCAGAGACAGCTTGGGACCATAGATCGTTCTGATTGAATAAAATACAAAGATATGAAAAACTCTTGGTGTTGGCTATTTTTTGCCCATCCACAAACATGTCCCTGTACCTTTGATTCCCACGACCACATCTCATTGTAAAGGTCTTGGTCGTGTTAATGCTAAGACCAAGATCCTTCATAAAATTAGAAAAACTGTTTAAAACCTTCTGGAGACCAATCTGGGTACGTGACATCAGCACTGCATTGTCCGCATAGAGGAGAACAGGTATAGGACGTCCACCTCTTTGGGGAAAGTCTCGACCATCCTTGAGCAATGCCTGCTCCAACCCGTTAATGTAGAGATTAAAAAGGAAGGGGGCTAGGACACAACCTTGCCTACCCCCCCTCTTAATGGGGAAAAAAGCAGTACGTTCACCGCCCAGGCCATAGCGCACTTGTGCCTTCGCACCACTATAGAGACGCTTAAGAAAATAAATATTATTAGGATCAACCCCCACGGTCTCAAGGACCTCCCACAATTTGTCATGCCTCACAGAGTCGAAGGTCACAGTGAGGTCCACGAAGGCTAGGAACAGTCTGCCTTTCTTCACCCTTGTGTACTTCCCCACGAAGATGGCTAAATTTAAACTCTGCTCTGTTGTCCCTAGCCCTTCGCGAAAACCATATTGAATGCCGGATAGGATCTGGCTGTCCTCGGCCCAATCATGTAGGCGTTCCAGAATGATTCGCCCAACAACTTTCGCCAAAGAATCCAGTAAGGAAATGGGCCTATAGCAGCCAGGATCCTGACGATCCCCTTTTTTAAAAATAGGAACAATAATAGATTCCACCCAGGTCGGCGGAAATGAGGCCTGGCAGCTGGCATTTATTACCTGAGTAATTATTGGTCTCCAAAGATTGGTATTTAACTTAAACAGGTCAACTGGGACCCCATCTGGCCCAGGGGCCTTGCCACCTAGGCTTGCTGAAAGTGCTTTATTTACTTCCTCCAGGGTAAACTGGAGGTCCAAGCTATCGGTGATTTCCTCTTGAGAGTTGCTAAGTTGGATATTAGGATTTCCCTGCCCATTATACACCATCGAAAAATGTTTGATCCACTGATCCTCGGGTATGGCAATTTCTATTGAGGGGCCCCCTCCAGGTGATAAAAATGGTGATTTGACTGCTTTCCAAAAGGCAGCACTATCTTTCATTTGGGAAGCTGTGTGGAGGGATTCCCAGGCTTCTTTCCTTAGGGTGTTTTTTCTTTCTATAAGTGCAACCCTATAGCCCCTTCTAGCCTGCCTGATGTTAATAGGATTCCTTGGTAGTCTATGTAACTCGCGCTTCAGGGTAGAATAAGCTCATGTGCACTTTGTGTCAAACCAGCCCTGGGGCCCGGCCTTTTTTCGATTTTGGGCATGCAGTACTTCCCTTACCACACCTGCTATTATTTGAAAAGAGGATAAGATGCTGTCAGAAGTAGCTGACTCACTCAGGCAAATGTCAAACGCTAGTCTACATTTGGTTACCAGTTGTTTTGTGATTGCTACAGGGTAACCCTGGGCGTAGTCCGCGTAGTAGCGCTACGCGTAGCTACGCGAAGTGCACTTTGCACTACGCGAGCTACGCGTAGCACTACGCGAACTGCGTAGTGCGGTAGGAAATGCTGTTCGCCATGATTGCACAGTGCCGGATGCTTGTCTGCACTGTGCAATCATTGCAAACGGCATCTTGCACAGTGCAAGTGGTCGTTTTCTGCTGCTCGAGTAGATTTGTACTCGAGCGGCAGTTTTCTCAACGCGGACTGGTAGTTTCTCATCGCGAGCGGTCGCAAGCATATGCGACCACTGGCAATGAGAAACCTGACCTCCCCGCGTTGAGAATCTCGCTGGGAGGTTTATTTTCCACGCCGCGATCGGCAACTTGATGTTGCTGATCGCGAACGCAGGAAAAAGTCTCGCCGGGATGTCATTTGCTCGCCGCGGTCGCCAACTTGACGTTGAGGACCGCGAGCAAGCAAAAATGCCCGCCACGCTACACGTTTTGCACTGTGCTACGTGCAACTCGCGTGAGCACGTAGTTGCGCAAACTACGCGAGCGTAGCGTAGTTTTCCGCCCAGGCCTACTACAGGGTCTACCATAGACCACCGTAGAGTGTATCCATTGACTTTGTCAATTTTTACATTAGCTAATACCTGGTCGACCCGATCATCCCTTCCCGATTTACTCGTTGGAAAAAGGGAGACCGATATACAGAGAGGGAATTGGTCACTCAAAGAATTATCATCAACTGTAAAAGAATGCAGCCTAGCTGCTTGGGTATTTGACACTAATATGTAATCTATTGTTGAGCATAGGCCTCTACCATTAAAAGTCTGAGGCATTAGAATGGGTCTGGCACATAATTCATTCGCAAAACCCAAGTCCAGGGAGAAGACCAATTCATTCAACAACTCCCATGTTCTGGAATGACAAAAGTGAGTATTGCTTATACCTTCTTCACAGTTAAAACCACAAATTTTACCATCCTCATTGGAGCACAAAGCACAATTAAAATCACCAGCCAATATTAACATCCTGTCTCTAACACTGAAATTGCACAAGGATTTCAGATCATTGCCCAGTTTCTTAATCACAATCAGAAGTCTATCTGATGGAATATTGTTATAAAAGTTAGCCAATACAATACAATGGGTTGCACTTAAATACAGGGTGATTAATTGGTAGTAACTTTCCCCATGATAGGTCTCAATCTTAATTATTGTTAACTTGTTGGATATATAGGTGCAAAGTCCACCCTTTGCTCTACCACTTAGACCCCCCACTGCTTGCATACTAAGCGTTTTGAACCCATTTATGTGTGTTGTATCCTTTGCCCATGTTTCCTGGAAACATAATATATCAAAGTTTAATATAAAATCACACCATAGTGGATTATTGATCTTAGAACCTAAACCTGATAAGTTCCAGGAGATGAGGTTACAACCAGGACTCTTAGGAATACTCGGGGGTCTGGTGGTTACAGGGTTAGGGGGCTTAAGGCCGCCATCACAAATAGGTACTTGGGCTAAAGTCTGGGGTTCGTGCAATTCACGGGGGGAAGCCAAGTTCTGTAGGGTAAGGCCGATATCTTGGGCTTCCTCTTCAATACAGGCTAAGTGTGTCAAACAGTTATCTTGCTCTGTACTGACTTGAGCTATATCATCTTGCCTTGGATCCTTATCTCCCTGGTACCCATAAGGACCACCATCAGATTTTAAATACTGTCTCTGGGGGGTCAGTCAGTCAATGTCTTCTAAGGTATTCAGGATGTCAAAGCGATTACTGACTGGGACTACATACTTTTGCTGGTTTACCCATGTGAATCTATCCTCCTCTGCGATATACTATGGGGGTCTAGGTGGTTGACAGAAAAACCCCAGTGGTAGAATAATTATCCCCTTTGCCCTTATGGACCAGTTGCCACCCCTGTCTAGTATTGTCTGGGCCAAACCTGGAGACCTGAATGTTAGTACTACACAATCTCCGGGTAGGGTCTTGGTGGACTTTCCTACCCAACCAATCCGACGTGCCATCTTAAATTCTGAGAACAACAAGTTGTTTATCCCCATCCTTGCACTCAGAAAGTGTAGTGATTTATTCCTTAAGGTTGACCAGTGCTCTGTGTCACCGGGCAACAAGGGGGGAACATTGGCCAACACCACAGTATATAGCATTACTTCTGCTGGTAGATGCAGATTAGTGATTTGACTACGAGAGCCTCTTTGGTCAGAAATCTGGCTTCTTAAGGTACTTGTGGTCTGAGGTCTCTCATCTTGAATACAACTATCCCTATCCGGGGGGGCCCTACTTGGAGCGTGTGTGGTCTGGACATGCCTAGTGGTCAGACCATCTATCAAGTGTGGGGTCTCAGTGCCATTTAACAAAGTGGACACTACTCTTGGGCATGACAAATCATCCTGAGCCACGTTGGTGGATTTAGATGCAAGGTTTAAATGGGGTTTTGAATGATGCACAACCCCATTCATAACATTACTCTCAAGTTGACTGTTAGAGGAAATAACCTCAGCCCTGCTATGGCAGTTATCAAGAGAAATTGAGGGGGTGATAATCACAGGTTTTTCAAGGTTAGCTAGCCTAACCTCCATTTGGGTTAACTTTTGCACTATTGGGTCCAGAAGGGCTGAAACCATTGACTCCAACTGTTTCCAAAAGTCTTCCTTCTCCTGGGTTGGAAGTATTCCTGTTAATACCACCTCCTTTGATGCTGGGATAGGCCCCTGGTTAGGCTCTTTATTGGCAGGTTTAGTTCTGCTTCCTAATGACTTTGGCAAGAGATGACTTTGTTTATGGGGGCCCTGACCCTTCCTTTTCTTAGATGGTGGTGCAAGACTATTCTCATGACTAGATTTTGCTTTTTGACCCCTTGTAATTACATTCGGTCTAGTTGATTTGTCAATTATCTCGGAGGCATTGGTAATTTCGAGGTCCGAGACCGTGGAGTGCAACAAGCTGGTTTGAGAGGAATTATCTTTCGGGTTCATTTGTGGCATAGGGGCGGTGGGTGCAGATTGATTGTGGGAGCTTTGAGGCTCTAGGGATAGTCTGCGCTCTGTAAGTTCGATCTTGTGGATGAGTGCCGACTCAGCCCTCAATAAGAAGGCGTCCAATGTCCCTACTACTCCCTGCCCAGTTCCAGATTTAAGCCTACTCATTTTTGTACCCCCTCAGAACAAACTCTCAGTCAGCTGTATTAGTATCACAGCACCTTAGAAAGTCAAAGCAGATCATCCCAGGGACATTAAATGTCAATGATGTGTCCCAGCCCGGCCTCTTTCGGTCTCTGACGGTCTCTGATGGGCTCGGATGGGCTCGGACGGCCTGCCCTTGGCCCGGGCTTTGCTTGGGTGCGTCCCGCACTGCGGGAGCCCTGGCCTCCTTTAGAGCACCTCCTGGCGCGTTAGATGACGTTTACGACATGCGCGCTGCTAAGGCTGCTGGGTGGTGTAGTCCCTCACCCTCGTGGCGGCGTGGCAGCATGAATACAATCCACAGCAGTGGCATGGTCCCGTAGCAAACCGGGGCAAATGACAGGCTTCAGTAGGTAAGTAAGGACTCAAAAAGGGCATCCCCCTATGAAAGGTAAAAAACCTGTGCGTGTAACAAGAGGTGTTTACAATGGGTTAGACTTTTTCAATGCTGGTGTACATGGCCAACAGCCAGGGTAATTATTCCAAGCTATCCGCGAGATTAAATCAACACAAATAAAATGCAGAGTGTAATTTTTTTTATCAAATGCCTGGCATGCCAATAATACAAGAAACACCTGTTGGGTAGTACTACAGCACGAGGTGTGGAGGGGCCTGGGGAGAGCTGAAGAATCAATGAGAGGTGCATTGGTGAGACAATGGAGATATCACAGTGGTAACATATGGGCACCGTTCTATAAGGGCCAGCACTTACCAGATCTGGAAGCGCAGGAAGGGGCCGCTTGTGTAGTGCATCCAGAGCTTCTTGCCACCATTGATGCTTTTACTGTGGCCCAGGGCAGTGCCCAACCCCAAGAGCAGCAGCAACAGTGAGGGAAGGCCACCCAGCGACATCCTCTGCCCCACACACAACCAGGAACTGCACCCAACACTTGCCTGCTGTGAACCACTTTAGTTGCTTTGTGACGCCAACACGCTACGTTCTGCGTAACCACGGACAGTGGAAATTGTGTGGTGGAGGACGGAATGCGTTAATTCTCCTACCCTCCGAGATAAGAGCAAAGTCATGGAAACAAAAAAGGGATAAGCTCCCAGAAAATTAAACAGCTAATGGCTGACGTGCAATAAGGAAACTACACTACCGGGATATCAACTGGATTCAAAGTGAGCGATTTTTTTCGCCCACTGATTGTAATGTTTGATTCATCTTTCCTTTTTATTTTTGTGTGTATAAAACATCTTATTTTTATAGTCAGTCCAAGGTTCACATTTATTGAAAAGTCGCCCCCGAATCAGGCCCTAAGATAGCGTTCCTTAGAAATATCACGTTAGGTGTACTTGACTCAACAATCATATAATTAAACTTCTGAAACATGAAGCGCACTTAACAATCATATAATTAAACTTCTGAAATATAAAGTGTGGCTTCCGTGAAGCAGATGCCGTGCTGATACACAAGTCAAGCAAACAATAACAAGAAAGCAACAATTCTAATAAATGAGTTCTCACAATAAACAGATAAAGAATGAACGTGTAAGGTGTCTGTACTCGCCGGTGCTCCTTTGCCTTGAACGGAAGTGAGGTATCGGCTGCCAGAATGAGTTAGGAGGCAGCAAAGAAGAGCGACACTGGAGTGAACCTATGGCAAGCAGCAGGCGGGGTAACATTGTATTAGTGATTACAGCAGGTCTTGCAGACAGCGCTTACGCGCTGCCTAAGCGACCTAAAAACTAAAAAATGGATGCCATAAATCACTGGGGGCTTGATAGCTGAACACTGTGGAGCAAGAATGTCACAATGACAAACTAGAGTTAAATGTCAAGGAAAGATAGAACCTGACATTTGCAATTTACATGCGAATAATAGCAATGAATTCATTCCAGAATAAGGATTACAAACACCAAGCAAATATTACCTAAGCAAACATAACACCTTACACAGGGCACTTAAACATCTGTTAATGATTTGCACAATTTTTGTAGTAGCATGAAATACGTATTAACATAGTGGTTACTACCCCTTACCAGGCACTGAAGCACTTTGTGGATGGGTAGCACGCTATCTGTGGGACCCAAATTTATGGATATAGTCATGTATGAAAGTTACATTTTGACATGCTGTTTTCTTGCCATGTCATAAATTTTGCATTATCTGTGTCATGCTAATTTATGGTGCAATTCCTTATACATAGGTATTAAAACTCCTATAAGTTTTGGGTTATATCAATCAATCAATCAGTCATGATTTATAAAGCACGGCTGATCACCCGATAGGGTATCCAGGTGCTTGCAGGTCCCGGAGGCCTATTTGAACAGCCCGATCTTGAGGGCCATTCGAAATTCCGGAAGTGAGGTGATGGTCCAGAGGTGTGTGGGAAGGCTGTTCCAGGTCTTTGCTGCAATGTGGGAGAAGGAGCATCCTCCAATTCTGCTTTGTTAGATGCGGGAGGTATGGACAAGTGAAAGAGAGGCAGAGTGTAGTCTTCTTGAAGGTTGGTGGAAGTTCAGGCAGTGGTTAATGTAGGCAGGACCTTGGTTGTGTGCAGCCTTGTGTGCATGGGTCAGCAGCCTGAATTGTCATCTCTTCTGTATGAGAGCCAGAGGAGTTTCCTGAGGTGGGGTGGGATGTGGGTTCGTCAGGAAGGCTGCAGCATTCTGTATGGTCTGAAGTCTCTGTAGGAGGTGTGCGATGATTCCTACGCAGAGGGCATTGCCGAAGTCCAGTCGGCTGGTGATAGGGGCTTGTGTCACAGTGCGACTCGTGTGTAGGGGTAGTCACTTAAAGATCTTTTGCAGCTTGCGCAGAGTGAGGAAGCAGGTGGAGGAGATGGTATTGATCTGTGATTTCATGGTGAGCTTTTTGTCAATGATGATTCTGAGGTTTCTGGCATTGTTGGAGGAAGTGGGTGCAGGTCCTAGGTCTGATAGCCACCAGGAGTTGTTCCATGTGTTGCTGCTGTTGCCAAAGATCAGTACTTCCATCTTGTCTGTGTTCAGCTGCAGGCAGTTGTTCCTCATCCAGTTGGCAAGGTTTTCATGCATCTGTGGAAGTTGGTTCTGTTTGTGGTGGGGTCATCAGTGAGTGAGAGGATGAATTGGGTGTCGTCTGTGTAGGAAATTATGTTGAGACCGTGGGATCTGACGATGTTGGCCAGTGAGGTCATATATGCGTTGAAGAGTGTGGGCCTGAGAGATGAGCCCTGGGGGACACTGCAGGTGATCTCCTTGGGTTCACAGGTAAAAGGTGGGAGGTGATCCTCTGGGATCTTCCCGTAAGGAAGGAGGATATCCATCTGAGCGCGTCCCCTTGGATGCTGGTGTGGTGGAGTCTTTCAATCAGTGTGTGGTGGGATACAGTGTCAAAGGCTGCTGAGAGATCGAGGAGGATCAAAGCTGCTGTTTCTCCTCAGTTGAGGAGGGTTCAGATGTTGTGGCTGTGATCAGGATAGTTTCGGTGCTGTGATTGCTGTGGAAGCCGGATTGGGAAGTGTCGAGTAGCTGGTTCTGCTTCAGGTGTGTTATGAGTTGATCGTTGATGATCTTTTCCAGCGCCTTCGCTGGGAATGGAAGCAGCGAGATTGGCCAGTAGTTTTTGAATTTGCTGGGGTTGGCGGAGGGTTTTTTGAGTAGTGGTCTGACTTCGGCGTATTTCCAGAAATCAGGAAATGTTGAGGTGGTGATAGAGGTGTTGAGTAGGGTGGTGAGTTCCTGGCCAATCCTTTAGTTTCTGAGTTGAAGATGTGGTGCGGGCATAGGTCTGTGGGATCTCCCGAGTGGATGGATTTCAGGGTGGAGGTGGTGTCCTGGGAGAAGAGGATATTCCAGGTGGTCAGTGTGTGGCTTGTGTCGGTTATGGTGGTTGTGCATCTGTCGAGGAAGTCAATAGGTGTGGGTTGGGGTTCGAAGTTTCTCTGTTTGGTTGAGCTCTTGTTGTGGAAGATGTGGGCGAGGTTGTCGCACAGCTCCTGTGAGGGTCTAATGTTGTTTTCGCTGCCAGCCGTGTTGGAGAATTTCTTAACGATGTTGAAAAGTTCCTTGGTGTTATTGCTGCTGGTTCCGATGCATGCAGCAAGGGCTGTCTTCTTTGTTGCCCTCAGCAGGTGGTGGTAGAGGTTGAAGGAGGTCTTGAAGGCTGCCCTGTCAGAGGTGTCCTTGCTAGTGTACCATCTCCTCTCCAATTGTTTGCTGTCTCGTTTCCCTGTTCTGAGTTTTTGGGTGTACCTGCTGGCCTTTTTGGAGGATTTTGTGTGGAGGTTGCTCTTGATGGGGACGATAGTGTCTGCGCAATTGGTGATCCAGGCATTGAAGTTTTTCACTCCCTGTTCTAGGTTGGTGGCGGTAGAAGGGTTGGAGGTGTTGAGGGTGTTTGCCCAGCTGGTCTCTGAGATTTTGTTCCACCTCCGGTGGGGGGCGTTGGTCATCTTGGGGGTGGCGGTGTGGGGCTGGAGATGCTGAAGTAGACAATGGAGTGATCGGTCCATATGAGTTCTAAGATATGGATCTATCTGACGCGTTTGCTGGAGGTGAAAATTGGGTCCAGCGTGTGTCCTGCGGTGTGTGTAGGGTTGTGGATGATCTGGGTCAATCCAAGGCTGTTTATACTGTTGAGGAAGTGTGCAGTGTTTTTGTCGTTGTGGTTGTCGATGTGGAAATTTAGGTCGCTGAGGAAGATGCGGCCCTTGGACTCTAAGGCTAGAGGTGCAATGAAGTCTGCGATGGTGTTGCAGAAGCTGGAGTGTGGTCCTGGGGGTTGGTATGTGTAGGGGTACCTTTGATGATCATCTTGTCATCTGTGTGTAGCTTGAAGTTGAGATGTTCCATGGGGTAGGTGGTGTTGTTGGTGGTGGTGGTACACTGTGTGGTCTCTTTGGGGATAATGGCTGTTCCTCCTCCCTGCTTGTTGGTGCAGTCCCAGTTAGTGATTTTATATCCATCGGGGATCACTATGGCAATGTCTGGGGCGGATGTGGGGTTGAGCCAGGTCTAAGTGAAGAAGACGATGTAGTGTGCGAGGGTGGCGATGAGGTCCCATAATTCAGTGGAATGCTTGCATAGTGAGGGTGTGTTGAAAAGGACACATGCTAGTAGGTGTTTTTGTTCAGGTGGTATCTGTGGTGTGTACAGGGTGGGGCTGGTCGGTGGGCTGGTGTGTGTGCAGTGGCAGGTGAAGTGACAGTGCGTGCAGGTGAAAGGTCCTACTGTGAAGTGTGGGTCGGCGCTGTGGCAATATTTGTTGTGGCATCCGGGGTCGAGGGTGTAGAGCTCAGCAATGGTGTATCTATGGGGGCAGGAGGGTCAGGGGTCGTGGCGCTGGGCACGGTCCAGGTATGAATGGACGCAGACAAGCTTGCCTTTGGTGCCCCTATGGCACACCATCAGCACGTCCACAGTGCATTTGCACTGTGGCCTGCATCTGGATCAAGCAGGAACTGAAGGCCACAGGCAAGTGGCAAACTAGGTGTCCAGGTGCCTACTGATCTGTTCACACTGCGGCCTGCATTAAATAGACCTTGGGGTGGGCGGAACTTCTGTTGGCGGGAAGAACTGTGAGTGGGAAAACCCAGTTGGGAAACCCCAGCTGGAACTCCCGGGCAGTTGCGGTGCCACTGGATCACTCTGGAACAAGCAGGAACTGGAGGCCAAAGGCAAGTGGCAAGCTTGGTGTCCAGGTGCCTACGATGTGATGTGAGATGCTTCACACCATTATGGACTTTGACATGCGTGTCAATGCTGCAATTATCATTCTGTTTGCCCACTAGTTGTCATGCCACTCGTGAACATTTCTTTTCACAATTAGTTGTGAGAGTAGATTTTTTAAACGGGAATTTCATCACAATGTCAAATATTCTGATAGCTACAGTCATTTTAATCTATAGTGAAGAACTCATGTTTAATTCGACCACCAAGCTTCGGGAAGAATGGAAACCACTTATTCAGTTATAGTTTTTAGTTCATGTTTAATGTGAATGGCTCATAAAATGTCATGTACAACAGGCATGCACTGGCCATGAAGTGTGTACATTTATGTAATAATAATTCACAATTATTTAGTTGGTTGGCAAATAATTTATTAGATTAAAATAATAGCATGCTCTGGTGCATTAAAGGCTTCTTTATTGTTCTTAAATTGTTACTGTTAATGGCAGTCAAAGCCATTGCAATTTCTTGCTGTCTGAATTTGCCTCTGAGATATGTATCCTTGAGGGTTGTCATTAGGGAATATAGATCCTTTGCCATATATTGTCTTGTGTGTAGTGCACAGTATTGTGAAAGCAGATCTCCAAATAACGAGAAGCCAGTGTAAAGTCTTTAAAAGAGGACAGATGTGGTCTCATAGGTTTGCATGTAGAAAGTTTCTTGCCAATGCATTCTGGATATTTGGAAGATATCTGATTGTTAAAATTCATAGTCCATGAGGCAGATCATTTGCATATTCTAATCACAATATGATGTTTTAATTAGTTGGTTAGCTCCTCTGTGGAAATCTCAGTTTTGGAATACCCGCTAATATCTGTATGTTCTGAAATGTATGTTTTGTTAATTGAGGATTAATCGAGAGGGCTAAGTCTATCATGACTCATGTGTCTTACTTCTATTTAAGTTATTGGTGGTGTTCCCAGTTCTTCGGCCCATGTCATCAATGGATCATAGTT
Organism: Calotriton arnoldi; assembly: GCA_963921515.1. Lineage (NCBI taxonomy): Eukaryota > Metazoa > Chordata > Amphibia > Caudata > Salamandridae > Calotriton > Calotriton arnoldi. The sequence continues at coordinate 98,085 of CAWUFW010007797.1, read as the reverse complement.
TTTCCAATCTAAGTATGTCATAATCTCAGTTAAAAAAAAAAAAAACTTGTTTCCCAACAAATAAATAGAACATACCAGGACATCACATCTAGATCATTAGAGCTCTACGAAAAAAAGAGGAAAAAGTAAAGAGGAAAAGGTAAGGTAGACAAAACAACAGAACCTTCCAAAACCAGTAGCAAGCCTGATCATATGGTATGTGTCGCAGTATTGAGGGGCGATTTTATGTCAGTCAAGGTGTATTAATTCATAGGTCATACACTGCCTGCCAGGTGAGCCAGTCTGAAAGCAGGGCTGTGCAGTGCACTCTTTCAGGTGGTATCACATATAGCAGCAATGCCGTACAGCACGTGATTCTATCTAAGGCGGTCTAGCGTCATCCTTGAGTTCATACTTCAATGAAAAATATTCATCCCACATGAGAGCGATGGGGAGTTTACGAAGTCTCCGCGCCTCCCCTCTTCGCAGGGATATGGTTCTGCTTCCACCCAATGAACCACAATGTGGTACCACTGGATTGCCCAGTCAAGGAGTGGGCCTTCCATCGCATTGTAATTGAGCGCCCAACTGTAAGTATGGCCAGGTCTAAAAACCTACTTGACGCCTTACCTGATTCAGAGCTTTTGCAAAGTCCCAGTATGCAGCGCTCCAAGCCATTAAAACATGATGGCCAACGGTTGATGACTGTATCCTGCAAACCTCATTTCAAAATGCCTGAACCAGCGGGAAGCCCCAAAAGTTGTGCTTAATGTCTGTATTGGAGGAGTGACAATGTGGGCAGAAGTAACAGTAGGAAAAATGTTATTGAACCGTGCAGGGGTGAAGTAAGCTCGGTCTGATATATTATTCTGGATATAGTACGTTATGAAAGGCTTTCTGTGGGTGGGAAATCGTTTTTCCCATTCTTTGTGGGTTAAGGGATGGTCAATGTCTGCCACCCATTTATGGCGGAGGCCTGTTAGGGGGGTTACAGTTTGTTCCGGAATGGCTCTGACCAGCCAAGACATACGTCTCTGCCTGGCTCCAATTGTAAACAATGCCTGTGGAAGTGGGTGAGAAGGCTCAATGGTGGGGATGACCCAACCGGATTCCGGTGAAGCAACACCTCGTCTGTGTGTTGAAAACTGTCCTGCCGGGAGTCCTTTTTCCTCCGACAGTGTGCTGAAAGGCATTTCTTATGCACTGCACTGAATTTAAGGTAGCTTGTTATCATCCAGTGTTGAATGGCATAGAGGCAGTCCCCACATTTGAAGCTTCCCTTTCACTAATTCTTTCCTGTTTTAGGATTATTTGGCTATCATCAATATAATCAAAACGTGCTTTCTGCAGTGGAAGTGGCTTTTAGACCCAGTGTCATAGGCTGCGGGGAGGTCGATGAGTAGTTATTTATCTACGCCTATTAGTAGTACTTCAGCCACCCCCTTTTCTAAATGTGGAGGTCTTTAGGTCGTCGCCCATGGAGAACCCAGCAGATTCCGCACCCCACAGTGTAACCACTGAACTAACTGAAATACATGTTTTATATGTGATGTATACGTGTCTACTCAAAGAGAAAAGGATAATTGGTGAAGGTTACTATTGGCAGGCCTGTTTTTACGTAGTAAGACAGTTGTACTATTTATCACACTATACAACAATTATTCCTGCACATTAACACGCATCTGATATTCATAAGCCACAATGTATATGACAGAAAAGTACTGCTTTTTGCAGAAACACTCCCTTGGTATTTAGGATTTATTCCATCTGTGGAAGTCGCTTGTGCACCATTGTAGGCTATGTCCACGTATTTCATTATGGACCTATATGTATATAAAATGAAAGGGCAGATTTAGCAAGGATTTGCGCAGCCCTTGTGCCATGAAAGGGGGCGCAAGGGTGACGCAAAACCTAAGCGAGATTTATCATGCCACGCAAGGGCCCCTTGCATGGCCCTGAATAGCTTGATAAATCTCGACTAATGCAAGGCAGCCAAATTGCTGCATTGCATTACCCTGCCCCAGGAGGCATTTCATGGGGGCAGCGTGGGTGTTCCCACACATCCACCCATAAAATTTGGTGCATTTCCAGAATTACCATTAGAGGTAGACCTGGGAATGCATCAAATTAATTTCTACACCTCCCCATATGAGGTATAACAAGGAGAAATATCTTTATTTCTCCTAGTTTTTTCCTCTTTCTACATGTGCTGTATTCTGTAGCACTCATAGAAAGAGAAAATGCCTCTGAGGATTGTTTCTGTGCAGAAAGGTGCCCCTTCCTGCACAAAAACAATCTTGCCTTCAACGTAGGCACCCTTCCACCATGACGCAAAGATGCCTGCGCTGGCACTAGGCAGCCCAAAGTGCGCCAGTGCTAGGAAAGGACATGAATGTGCCGTATAATGTTAAATATGGCACATTATTGCCATTTCACGCAGCTCATACAGCAAGATGGTTTGCTGCATTTGCTGCGAGAAAAAATAATAAATATGGGCCTCAGGGTTTTACTTTGACTCAGGCAGATGGTCATGTAGTCCACCAGGTAAGCGGTGGTCTTAACCTCTGCCACCCAAGTGGAACACTGTCCACCATATTTAGTGCGCTCCACCTGCTTGGAGGGGATATTCATACTGTGAACTGCTGCTGCCACTGTGGCTCCCTTCATAGAACTGAAAGTTTACATATTTAAAATGCCCAATCAGCAAACCTTTTTGTTCAGTGAAAACAAACTCCCAAAGTAAGAGTTTGTTTTCTCTGAACAAAATATAAATGACCTGACACAGGGGGAGTTTTTCCCTGTGCATGGGAACCATTTAACATTTTCCCTGCAAGCTTCTGCCATGCTTTCCATGGCAGACATGGGAAGAAAAAATAAGTGACAGTAGTTCTACCATCAACCAGGCTGGATGATCATCATTTTGATGCAGTGGTCCTATGCGGACGGACTGTTGGGTCAGGGGTTACTGTCAGTGAAGCCAACAGAGGCAGTTGGGGCAGTATTGTCCTCTACATGGCTCTGAAGAGCATGTGCACCTACCCTCAGTCCAACATGTAGTGAGTCTCTCTTTATTTTTGATTTTGCTGGCCTCAGCACACATGGGAATCACATGTGCAAGCTGGGGACTTGTTTAGGAATGGATTCCCTGTTCTAAAGGGACACACAATATGAACCCCTCTTTTTGTAAGCTTCACTACCATCAGCTTACCGAGCTGTAGACAAGTGACAGTGGCGGCAGTGCCTGATACATGCAGGACAGGCCTATTTTCCCATTGTCTGCGCAGGGAATTTGCCTACTGGCCTCACCTGTTTAAAATGGTCTGCCAGTCCGCTGCAGTTCCATCCTTCACTCCATCCATGTGAGACATAGATGATGCATGTATTTCTATACTATATATGTAGACTAGGATGGGCAAAGTGTTTGACCGTTAGACACCAGAATTCCAATGTATAGCTCCTGTATGTGAATGCTATGCAAGATGGAGGTCGAAGGGTGTCTGCCATACAGCAATGTGAATTTCATGTCTCCTCCAATGCATCCATGAGGTAATTTGAAGGGTACAAGACTCTAGGGTGCGGAGGATAGCAGGCAGAGATACCCTTTGAAGTACAAGGACGGTCCTTGACCCTTTGCAGATCCATTCTTCCCCAGAGATGTTACCATCAACAGGCTCAGAGGAAGCTTAGGGAGGAACCCTCTCCCTCTTTTGTGTGTTTTTCTTGGGTCTCCCTGACAGGGGGCCCCCAGCCCCAGCTCTCCTTCATGTTGATACTAAAGCACAGAGACTGTGGCTTGACCAGTCTATGAGAAATGCACAAAAATAACACGGACCATCCGAAACCAATGCCACTGCTGGCTCTGTGATATTCACAGTGTCTGTCTTCTAAATAAATATAGATATGAAGCAGAGACCATAGTCAATGTGCCAGGAAAGGACCTACATTGCCAGGCCCTAAGGCCCTATGGAGATGACATGCGACTCGGGTTCCCCAACCAGTGTGCTCCACAACAAGATAATTTTCCCACAGAAGCTGTACCTGCATGGGTCACTTTGATCTGACCCTGATCTGAAGATCACAGAGGTGGCAACATTGACCAAGAAGGAATTACAAAGAAAAGGAAGTGGCCAGCTTAATACTAATGAATATAGAAACCACATTCAGCAGTTTCATTTCAAGAGGCGAATATGCCTGTGACACCTTGTCACTGAAGGATATAGCAACTCATTGAAGCATTTTTACTTTACACTCTTGACCAAAATCACGGCTGTGACCCCGAGTAAACACTTGATTAGTTTGGGTGGTCAACTTGATCTTTGGGCCCAATGAAGATACAGCAAAGAAGGTTTCCCTCTCTGAGAATTGTGCAAGCGAGTGCAGTCCCCACCTACCTGCCCATGCCACTCCTCTACTTCCGGCAGGCAGTATTGCAGTCTGTAGGGCCTAGGCAAAGTTAGCAACACTCTGACCTCCAGCGGCATCTTGTAGTAGGAAAAGTCTGCATGACAGACTTAAAGGTACAGTGTGCAAGAAAGCTTACAGGAACCACAATAACTGTAGCTGACACTGGGCAGATAAAAAGTTGGGGTAAAGGCAATCTTACTTTACCCAACATTATTGTAACTTTGCCTTTGGAAGTGTGATCAGAGATTGTATTCCACAAGCTGGGAAGCTGTTTATTGTACTTTCACATTGATATTCAATAGTAGCCGAAAGCAGGAGGGAGCAGCTCGAAGGTGGTACTGGCGGGCTCACTACATTTACATATTCCCAGGGATTATGGATCCTCTTTTGCCCTCTGTATTTCCATGAGTTGTGTTTAGCTGTGTCTTGTGAGCAATGTGTTTTTGCTTGTTAAGTAAGAACACTGGCTGGAGAATGATTTATTAATTGTTATTTTATGGTTACATGAGTGCTGACACTCTACCCCATATATTCTCACTGAGTAAGTCTTGGACCACTCTGCCTCACTATCATGAAATTCAACTGCTAACGTTGTGTACGTGGTGTTCATTTCTAATACAACAGATACTTGGGCAGAGAGCCATTTTCACAGACAGAACTATATGCTATTTTCTTATGAAAATAATTATTCTGCCTTATGTCTTCTGCTTAGGTGAGTACACACTCCAAACACAGGTTTATCAAGACCAGAATCAGAATTATCAAAGTGATGGCATCATATAGTTTAAAGTATATCAATTGGCATCCTTTCAAAGTAGACATAGTGCAATTTATGTGTTCCTAATTGTAACTTGAGGTATACACCAAGACATACAGCAGTAACATGATTGCTGAGGATACGAGAACATGGTTGCAATGATGAAGTTGAAATTAACTTTGATGCCTATTGGTAATACCACTGACCACCCTACCTAAAAAAACAATCTTAATTTAGTAACAAGATGAAAGCATCAAAGAAACAGTAAAATGTTTATATACCTTTAAAAAAGATCCAAACTTAACACAGTTCAACAGTGTTTAACACTTCAAGCATATTTAATGCTAAGGTCCATGATCGAGAAGTTCACACAAATGCCCTGTCTTCCTATCAATGGTTTAAATCCCTTATATATACTTTACTGGACCAGGAGGAAGACATTGAGTGCAAACTGAATGCTCTAGGTGGTCAATACTGTGATCTGTATCCTTAAAAACAACATCAGAGAGAGAAGCCAACTGGGAGGGGTTGGGTGAAAATGACCAGCATTAGAGTTAATATTGTGTGGCAGCCAATGTTAGACTATTCTTCATGCAGAACCCCTGAGCCTGAAGGCGTTCAGGCAAAAAATGCATTAATGGATGGGTCAGCAGAAGAAATGAAAATGCATGATACCTGAGGAAAGAGAGGTAGCGTAGCACAAAGCAAACAGTGTGATATCATTAGAACTCAGTATCATTAGAGAAGACATCTAATTTAGCCATCATATCCATAATATAAACCTAGACTAGGACTATAAAGGCTTCCTAACTGTTGAGAGAATATGGACTCTAAAATGAGGGGATGAAATGAAGACTTTGCTGAAGCACAGAGATGATACTCTTTATAATAAGTGGAGAACAAATGTAGTGTTGCAGATTCTGCAGAGGTTTCTCCATTTGTACAAACATCCTTGCAAAAGTTGGTCTGAGATGCTGGAAAGTGGTGTGTGTCTAGGGAAGGCACACTGATTGCACTACCAGAAAGACCTAGGGGTAGCTGAAGATGTTGAGACAGTAGGATGTGCTGAACTGTGCCCCACAATTATGGCAATTAAAGTTGTGAAAGTAAAGAAGGTGGTGGCCTTGAAACAATTTAGGGAATAATCTTCATTGCTGACTTTCTTTAACGTGTAGACTACACATGTGGGCCTGGAGGGTGTAGCCACTGCGGGAGGGTAGGGTAACTCGTTTTCCCATTGATGAAGGTAGTCAGGAAACAACATTGGCTCAGAGAAAGCACCTCCAACAAGCCCCTGCCTCCTTTCTTGCTGAACTTATATTTGACAGACAGTCTGTGAGCCTCTGCCAATGATAAAAAGAGGGACAGACATGCCTCCCTCATCCTTCCCACATTGGCTGAGGGCTGGCATTTCAGTCTCAGTCAATGATCGAGCAAGACATGGGTCTTGGCAGCATCTTCCATGCTTCCTGATTTCTGTTCCTGTCTGTTATCAACTCTGTTGCAGCATTCTATTTCCAGCCACTGGTTAGACATAGGTACTAGTTCTCTACAGGGCTTTCCTGAGCTCTGTGGTTCTTCTCCATCACAGAAGGAGGCCTTGCAGAGTCCTGTCACATGGACAAACGCCACTCTCTCTCCAATATGACCAATGCACTAAGAGTAGTTCCAGAAAATAAAGTAATGCCCATCCATTTGAGGGTGTTGTGTCAGCACAAGCTAGTGTGTGTGTGTGGGGGGGGTGTGGCTGTGTGTGGCTGTGTGTGGCTGTGTGTGTGTGTGTGAGGTATTCAGTGTCTTTCTATTGTCGCTGTGTATGTCTATTAGCATGTGTGTGCATTTCATATGGTAGGACGAGGCACACAAATTGGACAAATGGTGTATAACGGCAAAGCCTGGCATGAGTGTCAAATTAGGGAACAGTGGCAAGCCACAGCAGTGCTCTAGTGTGGGGACACTCGAAGCAAATCATGAAAAGTATGCCTTATGGGAGCTATCTGGGGTAAATATTTATAATCAATGCCATATAGTGGAGGAAATGGATCAATGATGGCTTTGACAGAAAACTAAAAGCTAATTTGTGGGCATAAATTAGTGTATTTTCAGAAAATGGCAAACTGTCAGAGTAAAAGCTATAATGGAAGCTGGTATTCTGAGGACGATGAACTGTTTCTAGATAATGATCTAATATTTTTGAGTAAAGTAAATCATTTTAGAAAATATTTAAACTGATGCCTGACTGATGCATCAAACAGATTTCCCGATGTCCTCAGTCACAAGAGTCAGGGCCGTTTCTAGGTGTTTTGCCACCCTAGGCGAGAATTGAAAAATGCTGCCCCCTTCCTTTTACTACCATCACTCTCTCCCCCTGTCATCCAGGTGTTGGGGAATAGAGGCCTGCTTTGGTGACTCTCTATCTAGTCTGGACTGTCAAATCCGTATTAAAGTAAGTCATCTGTGTCAATTGTTGTGGCTATGTAAGTGTTATTGCCCTGTTCTGAGGGTACTAACTCAGTTATGCAATCATGGGCTTGAGTTGGGAGAACAGTAGGGCTACTGGCCTCTACCACCTCCAATCACACCCAACACAGGCAGATACACAGACCCACGCAGAATCAAACCAACCCATAGAATGCTGCTTTATGGGGCGAGAAGGACTGGGCCGACCATAGAGGGATTCTAATAGAACCCTGCACGCCGAGGACGTGGCTCATTGACAGAGTTGCGTTCCTATGAGCTCGTCTCAGGTTGAGTTTTGGGAGAGGGATGCCCTATATCTTCATTTCACAGTGGCCCCTCTGTTTGCTGTGGCCAATGGAAATATGTTTTCTGACCTTTGGGACATGTGTAAGCCACTACAGGTGGATGTGTGGGTGGCATTGCCAATGTGTTTTTATCTCTTGTAAGCTGTACCCTAGGCTTGGCTTTTGTTTTGCTTTGTTCCATGCAAAATCTAATAAAAAGTTGTTATAATAAAAACGGAGGGTTCTGAACACAAGCATCAGGCGAGTGTCTGAACTCCCAATGCCATTACTAAGGTTCACAGATATCCACAGCACGTCAGAACCACGCTATTATTAAAGCTGTGGGCCACAGACACCAGAAGCAGGCGGAATCCGAGACTGCCATTACTACTGAGGGCTCCGAGCACAGGAATCAGGCTCCATGAAGTTAAAGAATAGGTTCATCTGAGCTCCCACTGCCATTAATTCTAAGGGTTCCAGACACCGCCAGCATGCCAGAACCACGCTATTCTTAAAGCTGAGGGCCTCAGACACTGGCAGTAGGACAGAATCCCCCCGTCATTTAATCTGAAGATCCCAGACACAGGCAGGAGTAAAAAATCTCACTGCCATTAAATTTGAATATTACATGGGGGGATCATCCCTAGCACTCGGCCCCTCGTCTCCATGTCCCCTTCCTTTCCCCAGTCAGGTCTGCATCCCCCCTCCCCCTCCCCCTACACCACCCTTCTCTCTCTCTCCCTGTCTCTCAGCGAGCTGCTCCTCTCTCCCATTCATCTCTGTCCTCCACCGCCCCCGCTCAATTCAATATAATACGACCATTTCCCCGCTCCCTCCTCCTTTCCTGTTCAGCTCTGCCCCTCGCGCCTTCCCCTCCCCGTCCATCAATCCTCGCCGCCTTCGCCCTCCTCCCCGTTCTCCCTCGTCAGTCTCCCCATCTCTCATCGCTTTCGTTCCTGGAGATCACACGTTCTCCATGTCAAGTGTGAGGGGCGCGTGCGGGAGCAAACTACAAGTCCCAGGATGCAAAGCCAGGATCCCCCGCGGAAGACAACGGACCGCACACCCCGGCACCTGCTCGGTCCAGTTCTACACGGGCCTCTTTGGATGGCTCTTGGTCCTGCAATGTACAGGGCCAAGCTCAAGACAGGACGACCTCCGATATGAGGCACACTAACTGGAGATCTGTGACTTTAGAGCTGTGCTGTGTGCAGAGGAGATGCAACTGTCAGGAGCTGTCTATAGATGAGATGCACCAGACTGTCTAGGCTTGAGCTCTGCATGGAATACTTCCAGTGCTTTAAATGGGCCGGTACTCACCGGTATTGAGTACCAGCACTTTTTCATTTTTTCGCATCAACTATCGGCATTTTTCCTTGAATAAGGAGAGTACCGGTACTCACGAGGGCCTGGCTTTGATGCAGGTGGCGCTCCGTTCATCAATCACCTCGTACCTCGGCAGCACCTTCCACTCTTAATCACAGTGGAAGCCTGGGCTGGGCTCCTACAAGAGAACAGCTGCTCTTGTCACCATTTCACAGTGATCTGCATGTACTGCTCTGGAAGCCATCAGAGCAGAGGTGTGGCTGCAGGGAGGTTCGTTTATCCTTTGTTTTTACACAGCGGTGGCAGAGAGGTGGCTATTAAACCTAATGGGCGAGCTTGTGAAAGGCATTGTTCAGGGTAACACAGTGCTACAATGACGCTTCTGTAGCAGAAATCGCTATATGTAAACTGCTGCCATTAGACTTTTTAACACAAATTTGCCAGTATATCTATCACAAGACAAGATGTTGAGCACTGTGTAAAATTCAAATACTTGATATTGTGCATCTATAAAACACATACAAGCATTTTTACCAGTTACTGTTGCCTGTGGTGGGTATTTTCAATATGCCTGGACAGAACAAAAAGTTTGCGCTTACTTTCACTATCTCTAACTATCGTTTCACAACTAAATTGCCTATTTGCAGGTGTAAATATAATTGTATCTCGGTACCAAACTCACTGATCCCTGTGAAAAATGCGATATGCTCTTTGAACAGAGATGTTTGCAACCAGCGCTAAACCATCTGGGCTTACATTCCACAAGGAAGTATATGGCTGCATTTTTATCAAAAGCCAATATATGTAATGCATGACTAGGTAAGTGCATGTAACTCACACTCATGGTTGCAATTTATTGCACACTGTGATTGGACGGCAAAAGCAGGAAAACTGAAACGCTTCATCTATTTTGCACCCCCAGGTGGTCATTGGTACAAGTTATTTGACTACAAGCACAGGAAACATATTTTATTTGGAATAAGTCTCATCTCCTGACTGCGACTTCATGTCAGTAGCCATATTTCGATTCAGACAGACCCTCTTGCCATTTGTAACGTGATGTGAATGTCTGTTGCTTTTTTTAATATTTATTTCATTGACAGTTAAAAATGCAAGAATACATTTACTATATTAAGTATATGAGGCATATAATATGTTATTATCTAAATTAACATACGTGGGATTGCAATAAATACTGCAAAGTAATGTCAACAAAAGATTTTAAAGCAATTCAAATTATCCAACATAGTCGTTTTTTCAACATGTGTGCTGTGTTACATATATAGGTGTATATTTTAATTACACAGAGTGTATTCAGAGAACCCAGTTAGATACCTTTATTCATCTAAAATCACATGTATAAACTGTTTATTCTGTCCACCACTCCTTTTCAATCACGTAAAATGGAATGTTGAAAGGTTGAGCCACCAGCAGCAACTTCACCCGTGTCTCTGTGTCAACATTTCTTATCCAGTGGCAGCGAGAGAGAGAATATGCTGCTTACTGAAGTTACACAAAGTATGTCCCTTGGAAAGCAACTCTGGTTTCCATTTTAGACAGAAACACCCGTGAATGAAAAGAGTGTCTGATGAATTACTCGCTTTTTTGCAGCTAAGCATTTACTAATCGTATGAAACAGGAAGCCACTGCCTTTCTCTTAAGTAAGTAAGATTGGGGCACCATAAGTAGCAATAAAGTGGATAACTCTGGTGGTTAATGCGCTTACTAGAAAGATCTGTGTGCATTCTAATCTAAGGTTCAACTCACCATAAAATTGCATAGAAGGTCCTTGTACCTACTGGAAAGCACAGCATGCAACATGTAGATCAGAGATTTGCTTTTTTTATGTAGATAGCTCAGTTGGATACTGTTTTTGTTGCATAGATCCTTGTCTTCCCTGTAGGTCACAAGTTAACATCCTTGGCATATATCTTAGTGAATTATGCCCCTGCAGCAAGGACCTGCATGCAACAACAAGGCATATATATAGAACCTTACTGGTTTTTCCTCAATCTTTTCATTTTTTTAAGGTTGCTAAAAAAGTGTTACTTTGGGTAGTAATAAACACTTATTAGTAGGTGCTATATAAATGGTTATTAGTGTAAAAAGCTAATGGACAGATACATTGGATATTCTAACAATGCATGGACATTTCTTGCATTAAAACCTTGGAAAGGTCAAAAACTTAGCCCCGCCCCTTGTTCCGCCTTTAGCACCGCCCTTATGCCCGCCCCAAGCTCCATCCCGTCTATCCATCCTTTTGATGAGTACCTGCACTTATTTTTGTCCATTTAAAGCACTGAATACTTCTAAGACTGTTTCTAGAGCTGTATGCAGATGAGATGTAGGATTCTGAAGAGCTGTACATGCAACATTCCGTGACTGTCTCTAGCAATGTATACAGATGTGATGTGACTGTCAGGAACTGTCTCCTCTAGATGAGATACCAGACTGTCTAGAGCGAATAAGACTGTTTCTAGAGCTGTATGCGGATGAGATGTAGGATTCTTTAGAGCTGTACATGCAACATTCCGTGACTGTCTCTAGCAATGTATACAGATGTGACGTGACTGTCAGGAACTGTCTCTAGATGAGATGCCAGACTGTCTAGAGGTCTGTGTGGAGTAAGACTGTTTCTAGAGCTGTATGCGGATGAGATGGTAGATTGTTTAGAGCTGTCGATGCAATATTGCGCGACTACCTTTAGAGATGTATACAGAAAAGATGTAAGATTGACTAGAGCTCTTAGTAAAAGATTTGTGAGAGTGTTTCTAGAGCTGCATACAGATTAGATGCAATAATCTCTCTAGCGCTGTCTATGCAGAGATGTCACTGTCTAGAGCTCTAAATGGAATAATTGTTGGACTGTTTCCAGTGCTGTTTACAGATGGTGTGAAAGCATAACAATTATGAAAAAAAACAACGAGATGCGCTAAATGCGTTTTGCCGATGGTAGCCGCCACATTTCACTCTAATCACAGTCTCTCCGGTACGCTGTATTCTAACGAGTACAGCACAAATAAAAGGGGTATATTTATTTAACAAACGTTCACGCACGCATGTTTTTTGCCGCCCTCCCCCTTTTGCCGCCTTAGGCGGCTGCCTAGTCTTGCCTAATGGTAGAAACGGCCCTGACAAGAGTCTCTTATTATTATGTATCTTTATTAATTTTCTTGAAAGCAAAAGACAGCAAAGACTGACACATGTTATTCTTAGATACAGGCAAAATGTAATGAGCCGGGGATGCCCCCACCATTAGCTGTTTGAGAACATTGTATTTCGGATAAGTATGGACTTCTGTGCACCCTTATCCATGTATCTGTAAAAGCCTAATGCAGCAAGGTAATTTAGGGCATCTCCAAGCCGCTGCATCCATGTGACAAACAGAACACAATTAAATCTTACGTGACACACAGGTACATTCTAGTTCCTAAGGTAACTCGCAACGAAATTCGTTTTATTTATTTATATGTGTACTTACCTGTGATCGGCCGTAATCCGTAGTTTGCTACCCCCCACCCTGCCCCTCCCCCGCCACACGTCAGCGCCCGGCGGCACTCCCACCACCGACCGCTACTGGCTTCCTGGTATTTCTAAGTACTTCCTCCCAGAAATGGGTTAGCACTGGGCATTTCTACAGCATCTGAAGAAAGTCCACCTCTCGTTCTGTGCATCCTGGGCATCCCATAGTTGCACGGTTGTCCATCCGTCCTACCCTTTTTGGCGTAAGGTATGCATGGTGAATTATATTAAATTGAGTGTAATGCAATCTAGTGTTCATTGAAATCATTTTCACTGACTCTCGACAAAGCCTCTATAAAGATGGTGCAAACTCCCGTCCCAGTGCCAGTCTCAGTTCCCACTAGTCCTTGAGTTGCTCCATCGGTTGCTCCATCTGTCACTGTAGCACCCCACATATACACGTGACAGCTTTTCATTGGTGGCCGTGCATTAGCAATACTGTTAAGCCTGGAACCCAGTGGGGCGCAACTTGTGGTGCTCCACAGACCTGTCTCAGTACTGTTGACAGGTCCCTATATAACAAGAATTTACCAGGGTTCATCCCATATGTGTCTCTTATGTCAGCAAACAAGTGCCATTGCCCATTCCCAACTAGATCTCCCCACACTGACACCCACGCTTTCGTCTAACTATTAGTCTGGTATTCAGAGGTCTGGGGCAATGACCAAATAGGTAATTCCCAGGAATATGCTGCCTGCCCTGCTTGGGCGGGCTGTATTTTCTCCAACATGCTCCGGCTAATTTTAATAACATACTGCCACCTTTGAGCCCCAGCAACACACACGTCAAATAATCCAAAATACTATAGTCTCCCAAGTCGGCCAACACATCTTTGCATTCCCACATGTTAACATTAGTCTGTCAGCGTCCAGTCCATTGCAACTGGGCTGCAGCGTAGTACAGTTTATAATGGGTTAGCCCAGCACGCCCTCTCCCAGGGAGAGAATAGAGCTTCGACAGCACTACCCTCGCCTACCATCTCTCCATATCAAGAATGTGAGTATCTTATGCAGCTCACGAAAGAAAGAGGGGCTCACTCTCACTGGTACAGCAGCAAAGAAGTACAGTAGTCTGGGTAAAATCAAAATTTTCGAAATTTCAATCCTAACCATGAGCAACAGCAGCAACTACACGCAAAAAAGTAGAAATTGTCTTGTAGTGAGAACTCTCCCCAAGTTCCCATCAACAAGATCACTTTTGTGATGATAGACTGTAACTCTGAAGTACTTAATCACGTTCAATCTCCAGGGGAGATGGGTGGACGGAAGGTTTGATATTTGTCCCTCCGGAATTTTTAGTAAGTGGAACTTACAAAATGTATCCCAGTTGATCTTGAGACCTGAAATATCTCTGAATTCACTAAGAAGCTCAATCAGCAGGGGAACGTTGGAGTCGTCTGCCTTCAAATAAATCAAAGTATTGCCACCGAATAGTGATATATTGTGCGTCTGATGGCCGATTGTAGTTCCCCAGTCAGGGACCTTAGACCGCAACAGGTATGCCAGGGGCATGCAACAATGATGGGGGACAAGGGGCATCCCTGCCTGTTACCTCTCTTTATTGCTACAGTATCAGAGACTTTTGCTCCTGTGCATATCCATGCTCATGGGTCTTTGTATGGTAGGGAAACCCATTTCTGATGTTCTTGACCCACCCCCATTCTTTCTAGCACTGCGAAGAGAATTGTCAACTCAGTGTATCAAACCCTTTTTCAATATCAAGCGATGCTATCCATTGTTGGACATTGTTTCATCTGGTCCAGGCCAACAAGCCTTCCTAATGCTGTGGCATAGTCCATGAATAATGTGGAGGGTAGTTCATGATCTACTTTGATTGGCTTTTTTAACCAATTATTGCAATGTGCAACTGATGCCTGAGCCCTAAGTACTTAAGAAAAATATAATTCAGTTCTGCTGTGAGAGTCTCTAAAATCTATGTTAAGCTGAGCCATTATTCTCTTACAGCCAGGGATTGTGAAAGATAGAAGTGAAGGCAGATGCTTTATCAGATTGTATACTCAGATTATTTGAAATAAATGTATAGAAAATTTCACTCAGATTATGTGTTTTAAATGCACAACTTTTAACTTAAATACATCCACTAGAGAATCTCCCTGTTGGCAGCACAGACCGTAGATTTGTTATAAATTTGAATATAAAACCCGTAAGGAAGCCTGCTAGGGTCAAATGTGATAAACAGATAGAATATACGTCCGTTCTCTCTCGTTTTATATACTATAGAAAACGATAAGTGGAACTGAATATAATGTCAAAGGGAGCCGGCACAAACTCTAAACAGACCCTTCAACTACCAAAGAAAGCGAGTGAAGATTGGAACTTCATCTTCATAATCAAAGCTACGTTTACCACGACATGATATCTAATAAAAATAAAACAAACGATACTATAGATTTTCAAGGTTAAATGGGGGAAGCTTTTGGCAGGAAAAAAATAACGAAACAGTGTTTCCAATTTATATTGTTAGTAACGCAAAGCAGTTGAAGTACCACAAAATAGACACCTTATAAAGAAGACTTTGTTTCTCTTATTCATTTTGTCTGCCTTGGCTTTGCTTGTGAGATGCATGCGCGCTACTTCTTAATTACCGGAAGCAGCAAGCAGTTAAGGGAACACATGACATTGAGGAAAAAAAGTGAAGTTCCAAAAGGACATCTTCAAAGTATGAAGATCAGCAAGGTCAGTGGGGAATGATATATGGCCAATAACCTTTTTTAAGGGCTTCAGGGACCTGTGTCAGATAATCACGAAACGGCGCCTTAGCCAATTATTCGAGGCTTATGACAATGCACCTTTAAGAGATTCCAAGGTGAGAAAGCGCAGGTCACGGAATGATTTGTTAAGCGCTTGCGCATCATTAGAAGGTTGTATGTGGGTTAGAGTCAGTGCTCATTTAGTAAAAGGAAAATAACTTAACCCACAAGAGCATACACAAAAATAAAACAAATCGTCCGTGCTGGAGAAGTCGAAGACAACATATCTATTTAAACCTAAAATGTGTTGAGCATATATGTAGCATACTTAAATGGAAGTAGATTCAAGGTGCTACAAAGTAAAGCAAATTACTTATGCACGACGATTTGCAGCACAGTCCAAAGGAATGTCAATTTCCCTCGTTCATATATATTTATATATGGGCGCATGCCCACAAACACAAAAACACACTGACACACATGTGCACCCATGGATACGTTTGCGTTTACACACACAGGAATACACGTTTCTGGTGCAGTAGCCATTTCCCTTCCTACCCCCATTTCTGCATTCTGACATATTTGGGGCCTTACTACATAAAATGTCTCAGGGGCGCAATGATGAATGTTAAACATCAGTGAGGTGACCCTGTGTTCCTCAGAACCTGGGCAACATGTATTACATAAACAAATGGTACTGTCGGATAAAAATCTTGTCACCTATATACAGCACACATTTTTTTCATGTACGAAAATGAATCCAAAAAACACATAGGTCTGGGTAGCTCATTAAATGACATGTATTTTCAGCAAATGGCAAGACAATATCTAATTTGAAATAAACATTGGTGCTCCAAATGTGCAAAATGGTGAAAGTGTACATGCAGGAAAACAAAATTAGACATATAAGAAAATCAAAAATAACAAATAAAAATGCCTTGACAACAGCCTGTCTGATGTATCCTAACATATAGGGGTCGATTCCGATCTCGGACGGAAGCGCACCTAACACTATTCGTCCGGAAAAAAACCAAGCCGAACGCGTGTTTCCCGACCGATTCGAACAGTCGTCCGAACGAGCAAGTACGATGCGCATAACTGCTCAGATCCGACCGTACGTACCCATTCCAGCTCCTGTTCCCCGCCCGAGCCGGATCCGTAAACGCTGAATCGAGTCGCACGGAAGCAAATACACAGCACCTTCCGGCCGGACTAGTACGATGCGCCTTCCGTACGCGCCGAACCCGTCGCTACGTCCGGCACGTCAGAGCATCCGGGAGAGCTGCACATAAGCTCTGATTCGCGCCACAAGACGATCCACGGCTACGAGACGAACAAGCCAGCGACGAGTACGAGTCGAAGCCACGAGAAACCCGAACGAGACGACCCAACCATGAATCCCATCGCGCAGGTCCTACCAATACTCTACATCTATTACCGGTACGCTAACCTTTGCCCTGAAGAAAGTCCAGGACCTTTACAGCCGACTCAGGACTGAAACATGTTGGCAATAGGGTCATAGGACCATAATCACTCCCATTGACCCGATTTTTTAATTATTTTTAATATCCCTGACAGACCCAATAATAAAGGGAAACTGGGGCCTGTCTAAGGTTTTTTATCTTTAATCCCCCTGGTCTTCATTTTCCCAAGAGCTCCCAATACTGTGGTTGAGCCCACCCCGACTTGTAGGAGTCGGGGTGACCCGATGATGAAGCTTGACACCACTAGGGTGTGTGAGGGTAACTAAATAAAAAGGAATTGCTTCCTTACGCACCATTTGGTGTTTGTAGGTTTATATCCTCACACAGACACTTCCCCCATCGTAATTAGGTAACCTAGTTCTTTGACCACTTGCCGGTCTATTGGAGTATTTTTTGCGGTTTAATGTCTTGAAATGGGAGGTTATACTCCAACGTAGGATCCTCTCAACCCTCTAGGCATTGGGGATCACTTCCCCATAGCCCCCTGTTTATACGTTGCCTACCACTAACACCACCCCTATTCAGGGGGGCCTGGATGCCTACCACTACCACCACCCCTACTCATGTGGGCCTGGATGCCTGTCACTACTACCATCCCCACTCATAGGGGGATGGATGCCTACCACTAACACCACCCCTACTCAGGGGGGCCTGGATGCCTACCACTACCACCACCCCATCTCATGTGGGCCTGGATGCCTGTCACTACTACCATCCCCACTCATAGGGGGATGGATGCCTACCACTAACACCACCCCTACTCAGGGGGGCCTGGATGCCTACCACTACTACCAACCCCACTCATAGGACGGGTAATGCATGACACAACCAGCATACTCCAACATAAGGAATGTCAGAAAAAGACATCACCCCAACATCATGACAAGCGTGTGTAGTCTGTGTCAAATACCTACAACACTGAACATGACATTGAACATACAATGTGACCCCCTATCACATGTGTCACACATAAATGTGTGTGGCCTCCACAATGCAAGCAGACCATGACCACTGTGGCAATGGGGTCTAAACCCCCATCATCACAGTGACCAAAATGTAAGTGTGGGGTCCATAGCTGAAGCCCAATTGAACATTGTGGCAATGGGTTCTAAACCCCCATCATCACAGTGACCAAAGGGTAAGTGTGGGGTCCATATCTGAAGCACATTTTGAACATTGTGGCAATGGGGTCTAAACCCCCATCATCACAGTGACCAAAATGTAAGTGTGGGGTCCATAGCTGAAGCCCAATTGAACATTGTGGCAATGGGATCTAAACCACCATCATCACAGTGACCAAAAGGTAAGTGTGGGGTCCATAGTTGAAGCACATTTTGAACATTGTGGCAATGGGGTCTAAACCCCCATCATCACAGTGACCAAAATGTAAGTGTGGGATCCATAGCTGAAGCACATTTTGAACATTGTGGCAATGGGGTCTAAACCCCCATCATCACAGTGACCAAAAGGTAAGTGGTGTCATGGAAAAAGCTGCAACTGCCAAACAGCATGGATGATTCCTGGTCACACAACAACAAACACATCAGTGGCAAAGTAGTGCTTGTGTCCCATAGCAACATAGATTGGGTGAGGCAAACAGTGCAGTGCAAATAAGACAAACCTTTGGCCATGTGCAGACAAACATCACCCATGGGGGCTGACATTGTCAACATTTATCAATTACACAATAACAGAAGTGACCATCATAATGCAGACCCACATATCTGCACCAATGGACACACAAATGTAGATATCCTGTGGAGACTGTAGATGTGAGCTGAACAAATACCATACCAAGTCAGCAATGGGACATACAAACCATGATTATTGTGCTGACTGATGACCTAGGAGTCCCAGGGACAGCAGGGGAAATCCACCAAACAACATACAGCCAATGGCACACTAAAGATATGCCAATGCAGTGGTGCAGATGCACAAACACAAACAGGCAGCCTCACACTGCATATCAAACACAACAGGTGATGGGGGTGTGCCAGTGTCCCCAGGCAACCACACAACACATGAGGAGGCCTGAATCCCAATTACACAGATGTGTATACAGTGCCACACAAAAGTAACTCATGGATCGGATTCCCCTATGTGGGCAATCAGGCATTGTTAGATGAGAGGGAGCCCAAATTACACATGTCACACAAGCTTGTAGGAACAGCAACTAACACAGCAAGAGACAGACCCACCACAGCACTACCCCCAGGGACCCCACATTGTGGTGACACTAGCCTGCATGATAATCCCACTGTGATGACAAAGGTAGATGCCGTTCACACTGTGAACCACAGCCATGTGTCCTGAGCAACAAACTACCATCACACCTACACAAGCACAAATCAATCAGCATGGCCTGTCAGCCAAGGCCAATATGGAGGTAGGGGTCTAGCCGTGCAACAACACACATTTGCACACACTCAACACCACACACCTTGATCTCCACCAATGTGCAGCAGTGAAGCTCACATGGACTGGTGACATTGCACATGCACCCATGACAATCCCAGGGGTGGTGGTGGGAACTAAGGTGCGAAACCCATCACACATGGCCAGTCAACAAGACTCGTGAATGTCTGACACACTGCACAGTACGCCGTACATGGGCATGACGTGAAATCCACCCCAATCAATGGGATCCCGGCCACAGTCACACACCAATGAAGAAGCCAAGGTGACCCACAAAGAACACACATAGACAACTTCCAACATTGCAGCTCTGACCCTGAGGAGTGGCAGCAGTCACACATACAACGTGTCACAATCACTGAAAGCTACCACAAACTGTAAATTACATGACTTGTGTAACCAACAAGTGCCAAGGGGAATCCTGACTGTGTCCCATCTGCGTTTGCCCACATCCCCAGCCCTGACAACAAAGACAACTAGGGATGACAACCTCATGAACATTAGTTTGCCATGCACCCACATCACGGAGAAACCAGGTCCAAGATGCTGGATGAACAGAGGACAACTCAGCAAGCATCACAAACAGGAACATCCCTAGGGACACAGCCTGTGTAGGAAAAGGGAAGGGAACACACACAGACATGCTCACACAACACACAACACGGGTCCAGGCAATGTCACGAGATTACACACTGCCATGAGGGCACTCCACTCCTGTGGAAGGTGCGCTGTGCCAAACCTTGTCTGTGCACCACTCAAACATGTCAGCAGAACACTCGGTCAGTGAGTCAACAACTACAAAACACTGAAGGCTCTGCTCACATCAGCCTGCGTACGGGAGTGTCACGTCAGTCATCTGCATACACCCAAAACACGTGTCAAGCAAGTTGCACTGTATACACAGATGAGTCCTTCAACATTGATGTGCTAAACTGCATGTCCAGTGGAGATGGGCACACAGTCAGGGAAATAGAAACATTGAACAGTGGTAAGCCCACCAGATGTGCATCAGTGTAAGCCAAAGATGTTAATTTACAAATGCAAAACGTACATCCCTGTGTCAAATGCTGAACATTACACCCTCAGACTGCAGCAAAGGATGCTATAGATCCAGACTACATTAGGACACATATCCCATGGACCAACCCCGGACGGACGCACAACTGCTTCAAGGCCGCACCGAAACGCACCCATGGTCCCTTCACCTGCCGGAACTGCAGCTACACCAGCCTCAGAGCCACCGAGGCGCCCACCAAGAAGGACCTCAACCACCCCCGATGCATCCTACTGAACACCCGCTCCGCACGCAAACACGCCGTCGAGCTCTGGGACCTGCTCGACACATCATCACCAGACGTCGCCTTCCTGACAGAGACCTGGATGAACGACTCCTCCGGCCCCGACATCGCCATAGCCATCCCAGACGGCTATAAGATCACCCGCAGAGACCGCGTCAACGCAGTAGGAGGAGGAATCGCCATCGTCCACAAGAACACCATCAGGGTCTCGACCAGCACCGACAACACTCTCAGCACCGCCGAACACATGCACTTCCAGATCCACACGGACCCCAACACCACCCTTAGAGGCACCCTTGTCTACAGACCCCCTGGGCCCCGACCCCAGTTCAGCGACTCCATCGCCGACTTCATCAGCACGCACGCCCTGACCTCTACCGACTACATCCTCCTCGGAGACCTGAACTTTCACCTGGAGAACAACAATGACAGCAACTCCACCACCCTGATCGACAACCTCGCCAACCTCGGTCTGAGCCAGCTCGTCACAACACCGACCCATTCCACCGGCCACACGCTTGACCCCATCTTCTCCTCAAGCTCCCACGTCTCCTTCAGCCACACCACGGAACTCCTCTGGACCGACCACCGCTGCATCCATTTCACCTTCCAGAAACCCACCACACACCACCGCACCCAACAGATCCCACGCCGCTGCTGGAGTAAAGTCACTGAAGACCAACTACGGGCAACCCTCGCTCTCAGCCCTCCCTCCGACCCATCCAACACCGACGACGCTGCCTGCAACCTCAGGCGATGGATGGACGACTGTGCCAACACCCTCACCCCGCTGAAAAAACTCACCTACAGTGACACCACCAAAAGAGCCAGCTGGTTCACCTCGGAACTCCTAGCTTCCAAGCGTACCTGCCGGAAACAAGAGAAGAAATGGCACAGTGATAAGACACCGGACAGCCACGCAGCCCACAAAGACGACATCCGTAACCACCACCACCTCATCAAGTCCGCCAAGAGAATCTCCTTCAAAGACCGCCTCGACAACAACGCACACAACAGCAAGGAGCTTTTCAACATCGTGAAGGAACTCTCCAACCCCAGCTCCAACACCAACGACATCCCGCCGTCGCAACCCCTGTGCGATTCCCTCGCCACCTTCTTCCACCGCAAGATCGCCGACATCCACGACAGCTTCAACACCCAGACAGCCCCAACTAAGATCGATGCACCAGACCCGCCGCACACCATCGACCACGACCCCCTGCCAGCCTGGGCCAGCGTGAACATCGAGGACACCATCAAGACCATGAGCACAATACACTCCGGCTCCCCGTCAGACCCTTTCCCGCACCACATCTTCAACAAAGTCAGCAGCTCCATCGCACCCCACCTGTGCAACATCATCAATCTCTCCTTCGAGACCGCGACCTTCCCAGAGAGCTGGAAACACGCAGTGATCAACGCCCTACTCAAAAAACCCAAGGCGGACCCGAGAGACCTCAAGAACTTCCGGCCCATCTCCCTGCTTCCGTTCCCAGCCAAAGTCATCGAGAAGATCGTCAACAAACAGCTAACCCGATACCTCGAAGAAAACAGCATCCTGGACCCATCCCAATCGGGGTTCCGCAGCAACCACAGCACTGAGACTGCCCTCATCGCTGCCACCGACGACATCAGGATCCTGCTGGACAACGGTGAGACCGCAGCCCTCATCTTGCTGGACCTCTCCGCCGCCTTCGACACTGTCTGCCACCGCACTCTACGCACACGCCTCCACGACGCAGGGATCCGAGACAAGGCCCTGGAATGGGCCACCTCCTTCCTCGCCGGCAGAACCCAGAGAGTCCGCCTCCCACCATTCCGATCCGAAGCCTCCGAGATCATCTGCGGCGTACTCCCAGGGATCGTCCCTCAGCCCAACACTGTTCAACATCTACATGGCCCGCTCGCACGCATCGCCAGACAGCACGACCTCAACATAATCTCCTACGCCGACGACACTCAACTGATCCTCTCCCTCACCAAGGACCCCTCGCCGCCAAATCCAACCTCCATGAAGGAATGAAGGCCGTCGCCGATTGGATGAAAATCAGCCGACTAAAACTGAACACGGAGAAGACAGAGGTCCTCATCCTCGGCTCCAACCCCTCAGCCTGGGACGACTCCTGGTGGCCAACGACGCTGGGAGCAGCCCCGACACCCACCGACCAAGTACGCAACCTGGGAGTCATCCTCGACTCAACGCTCTCCATGGCCAAGCAAGTCAACGCAGTCTCATCCTCCTGCTTCAACACCCTCCGCATGCTTCGCAAGATCTACAGGTGGATCCCGACAGACACAAGAAGAACAGTCACCCAGGCCCTCGTCAGTAGCAGACTTGACTATGGGAACGCCTCTACGCGGGAGCCCCGGCCAAACTCATCAAGCGACTGCAACGCATACAAAACGCTCCGCACGCCTGATCCTCGATGTACCACGCCACAGCCACATCACCCCCCACCTGAGGAACCTGCACTGGCTCCCCGTCGACAGGAGAATCTCCTTCAAACTCCTCATCCACGCACACAAGGCACTCCACAAGACTGGCCCAGCCTACCTCAACAGACGACTCCTCTTCTACGTCCCCAACTGCCAACTCCGCTCCGCCGACCTCTCCTCGCCACCGTCCCTCGCATTCGAAGAACCACCACCGGCGGCAGATCCTTCTCCCACCTCGCCGCCAAGACCTGGAACACCCTTCCACTAAGCCTATGACAGACCCAAGACCTGCTGACCTTCAGGAGGCTACTCAAGACCTGGTTGTTTGACCAGTAGCAGCACCCCCCCCTTTTTTTCCCCAGCGCCTTGAGACCCTCGCGGGTAAGTAGTGCGCTTTACAAATTCTGTGATTGATTGATTGATTGACCACATGGAGTCCATCACAGCAACACTTCATTTTCCTGATCTGAACACTATTACAACTGCAAATGCATGATGATACTCATCTACATCATGTACTTCCAAAGAAAAACAACAAGTAAACAAAAAGAGGCTTTATTCAGCAAATGTTAAACTAAAATTTTAAGTCCAAAAGAAACTAAGGCCAATGGCCAGTCCAAATACACAGTCCCAACAGGGTGATATGTGACAACTTGTCACCCATTGCTTGCCTGCACTGGTACGGACAGGGGACATCCCCCTCGGAGGGGCATACAAGGGGCAGGCCAGGCACCGCAGGGACAGGATCAGGGGATGCCAGAAGGAGGCAGTGAAGGGGTGGTGGGTGCAGGAGTGTCACCTGCAACTGCAGTGGAGGTGTATGACTCAGTGGGGGCCGGCACCACTGTAGGGCACAAGTCAGATGGTGTGGGTGCTGCAACCACTGCAGTGGGCCGGTCAGATGGAGTGGACTGGGTCCCCACTGCAGTGCCCGAGTCAGACGGGGTGGTTGTGGACTCCACTGCAGTGCATGACTCCAAGGGAGTGGAAGGGGGGCAGATGAGGTGGGCAGGACAGAGGGGGGACCCGGTCTCCACACCAGTGGCACAAACAGGCAGAGCGTCTGGTTTGGGGGTGGAAGAGCAAGTGGTGGGGGAGGGCCTAAGCAGTTTGGGGATGCAGTATCGGTGTGTGGGGGAACCTGGGGCAGGGTGTGGCGGTGGAACCTGTGGAGTGGTGGCCTGGGGGATGGAGGAGAGAGACTGTGTGGTGGAGCTGCGTGGTGGTGGTGGTGGGGTCTTGCCCTTCCTGGTCCGGGGAGACTTTCGAATGGGGTCCTCAGTCTGCCTGTGCCTGGGGGAGGGTGTCCGGGTGTGAGGGGCACTCCCCTCTGTGTGTGGTGGTCGCCTCTTCCGCCTGGACTTCGTGTCAGATGTATCTGTGGGGAAGAGGCCAAGCTCACAAAGGAAGAGCTTCTGGGAGGGGGGGGTTGCAGGTGAGGCAAGAGAAGGGGTTTTGGAGGGAGAGGTATCTGAGGACTGCAGAGTGCTCGTGGATGCATGTGTGTGTCTGGGCCCCATCCCCTGTGAGTGAGGTATCAGTCCCCTGACTGTGCGTGCATGTGCGTCTGGATTTTGGCTTGTGTGTCTGTGTGCTGCTTGTGTCTGTGCTAGTGCGTGCCGGTGCCAGTGTGTGTGTGCTTGGGACAGGTAGGGTGCTGGGGATTGTGGATGGGGCAGAGGTAGGAGGGGTGAGGGACTGTTGCAGGAGGGACACTGCTGCTGTCAGTGAGGAGGCCATGGACTGATTGGTCCGATGTAGGGTAGACATTCCAGATGACATGCCCTCCATGAATGACACCAGTTGTGTCAAAAGACCCGTGTGTGCATGGAGGACACTCAGCATTGATGTCTGCCCTACATGGATCTGTTTCAGCAAGTCCACAGACTCCACACTCAGGGCAGCAGGGGGGACAGAGGCAGGGGGTGCGGTGCCTGGCATGAAGGAGACACGCTCCCCTACACGGGAGCCTCCACGGACATGTGGGATGGGAGCAGATGGGAGGGTGGAGATGGTGGTGGTGGCGGGGACAGACTTGCTTGACATTGCCTCTGGTCTGCTGACACCCGCCTCCACAAGGGAGTCCTCACTGGAAGTGCTGTTTTCCCCAGCCGAGGTGGTCGTAGCTGAGGTCTCCTCAGTGTGGCTCCCCTCACCCTCTGTGCCACTGGGTCCCTCGGTCTCCCCTGCAGTGGACCCAGTCTAGCTCTGCCGCTCCTCTTGGTCCGTGGAGCTGTCTCCTCCTGTGGCCGTGGATGTATCTGCAAACAATCAGGATAAACAGAGCAACATTAGTCACCTGTACTGACCACACACACCACAGTAAGTACAGCACATCACAGAGCAAGCCCTGCCATCATTTGCTAGACATTGCAATTAGTGCTGACACTGATTTGAAGAAGCCCATTGTCTGCCTGACAGTCAGTCATGCCACACATATCCTACCTGTCCATGCACCCATCTGTCTGCTGCCTGTTGTATGCGACTAATCATATGTGCACACATGCACCACATACACAGTTGTTGGACATCCAAGAGAACATATGGAAATGTGTCACTCCAAACACATGCCATCTCCTGCCACTGACTCAGTACATGTGTCAGGAAAAGTGATGGGCAAAGTCTCTGTTGATATGCGGGTTTTGGTTCCATCACCAGACACAATGATGTCCTCATGTCCTGATAGACAATGCAACAATGGTGTGCATGCAGGACATATCACACCACTGCTGGATCACCCTTTGCGATTGGAATGTCATGGCACAGGCCTGTCTGGCAAGTCAGTCATAACTGTCTCCTGTCACAGGGGCAGTGCATACACACAACACCAGTCTGCACTGTGTCACAATCATGGAAGTTTTTGAAATGTAAGCCCTGTAGCTGACAGGTGCACATGTGCACCCCTGGCCACCCACATCATGAGGACTGAGATGATCCCACGTCAATCAAATGAGACATTTGAGTGACTGCAAACACAAATCCATACACATGAGCACTTCACCGTCTGATGAGAATGAACCAAAGCTGCCTGCACCTCAATGTTTCATACAACATCGTGCACAGTCAAGGGATCAGAGACCTATGCATTAACCTATGTGCAGATCCCATAGTCACAACTCAGATGGCTGGCCACCCCAAATTGTTAAACACTCCAGGAGTCCAAATAGCAAGGCCACACCACGGTGACACAGAGGCATACACCTGAGTGCACTCTTCACAATGCCCAATATGTATGCTGACACACGGGAGTGGGAGAACAGAGTGCCTTCGATGTACGGAGTAGGCATTACAGTCCTGGTCCATGTGCAACATGGTATTACCCTGAACACTAGGCAGGTGGCTATGCATGTGTCACACACATGATGTACATACTTCTGAGGCTCCTACCTTGGTCTCTGCAGCAGCATGGGTGTGTGGCACATACCCCAGACATGTGGTGAGTCAGAGCAGCAATTGGAACACATATTAAAGCCATACCCAGAGTACATGTCAGATCACAGGCATTGTGAGCAATTGTACCACCCATGCAGCCCACCACAAAGTTCCTGTAACTGATGCTGTCCCCAACTTGAACCACAGGTAACTGCAAGTACACAGTACCCAAGTGACCTAAGTCACAGACTGTAAGGGCCACACCTGTGTATCAGATGAGGAGGGGGCATGACACAAGTGAGGGACATGAGTCCAGGACGACATGACAGTTGTACTGTGGAAGTGGAACCAGGCTAAAGGAGTGCATAGAGCATGTCAGTCATAGTACACAGTTGAGGCTAGCACTTACCCCCTCCTTGCTGCTGTCTGGCCTTCAGCTGCCCATCCAGGTCAGGGAAGACCACCGCCAGGATCCGGAGCATGTGGGGGGTCAGGGTCCGGTGTCCGCCCCTCCTGCGAGGAGGCGACAGCTTCAGCTGGACCCTTGCGATCCTCCGGGTCCAGCCCCGAAGGTCCTGCCACCTCTTCTGGCAGTTGCGGATCCTGCGCCTGTAGACCCCCACAGATCGTACTGCCCGGACGATGGTCAGCCAGATCTCCTGCTTCTGGTGGGCATCAACCTGTGAGGATGACAAAGTGAAAAGGCCATTACTACACATGCAACATTTCCGTGCATCACACAGTTGGATATACATGTCTCAATCACAGGGGCATATGATCTACACAGGTAGTGCAACTATGGCTATGAACAGTTTGCCAGCAGTTACTAAATGGTATCATTGCCTGGGAAGTCAAACCTTGTTGGAATGCACTGTTACTGCACTATACCTGTTCAGTGCATGTGACTACACACTTTGGGGGTGACAACTACTCAGTGAGCATGCTAGCCACTGGTGTACACACTGTACGTCTTGCTAGTCAGACAACATGCACAATTAGTAAGGCAGTGGACAGCACACTCACCTGCTCCCCTGGTTTCCCATACAGCTTGCTGTACTGTGGAAGGAGGCTGTCCAGCAGGGCCTGGTTCTCCTCAGTGCTGAAGGCTGGGGCTCTATCCACAGTACGTGCCATTGCAGTAGCCAGAGGATGCAGAGACAGCAGCAGTGGTGGTGGCAGATGTCGTCCTGGAGCATGTAGTGCAGGCAAGTGAGCTCTCAGGGGAACAGCCAGCATTATATGTGTGCTGCAGAGGCAGATACTGTCCCATGTGTCCAAAGTGATAGGTCCAAGTTGTTTGCATCTTCTGAATCTGGCCAATCCATGGAATTGCACCACTTATACACGCCCACAGCATCCTTCAAAAGTTCAACTTCATGACACCCATGAATTTGCACCATTGTTGTGGGTGGCCAACTGAATTCACTGCATCCGACTCGTTAAAGCTTCGAAAACGTGTCCGTTACCATGTCAGGCCATAGCCAATGCGTGCGCACCGATCGGACCATTGCTGTACGACGCGTATTTCGAAAAACAACACGCATCCGTTCACATCATATGCAATGGCCAATGCGTGCGCACTGATCGGTCCATTGCTGTACAACGCGTATTTGGAAAAACAACACGCATCCATTCACATCATATGCAATGGCCAATGAGTGCGCACCGATCGGTCCATTGCTGTACAACGCGTATTTCGGATGACAACACGCATCCGTCCACATCATATGCAATGGCCAATGCGTGCGCACCGTTCGGTCCATTGCTGTACAACGCGTATTTCGAAAAACAACACGCATCCGTTCACATCGTATGCAATGGCCAATGCGTGTGCACCGATCGGTCCATTGCTGTACAACACGTATTTCGGATGACAGCACTCATCCGTCCACATCATATGCAATGGCCAATGCGTGCGCACCGATCGGTCCATTGCTGTACAACGCGTATTTCGAAAAACAACACGCATCCGTCCACATCATATGCAATGGCCAATGCGTGCGCACCGATCGGTCCATTGCTGTACAACGCGTATTTGGAAAAACAACACGCATCCGTTCACATCATATGCAATGGCCAATGCATGCGCACCGATCGGTCCATTGCTGTACAACGCGTATTTGGAAAAACAACACGCATCCGTCCACATCATATGCAATGGCCAATGCGTGCACACTGATCGGTCCATTGCTGTACAACGCATATTTCGGATGACAACACGCATCCGTCCACATCATATGCAATGGCCAAAGCGTGCGCACCGATCGGTCCATTGCTGTACAACGCGTATTTTGGATGACAACACGCATCCGTCCACATCATATGCAATGGCCAATGCGTGCGCACCGATCGGTCCATTGCTGTACAATGCGTATTTGGAAAAACAACACGCATCCGTCCACATCACATGCAATGGCCAATGCGTGCACACCGATCGCTCCATTGCTGTACAATGCGTATTTCAGATGACAACACGCATCCGTCCACATCATATGCAATGGCCAATGCGTGCACACGGATCGGTCCATTGCTGTACGATGCGTCCCTGTACAAGCCACTCGCATATGTCACCATGGTTGTCACTGGTGAACGTATGCCAGCCACATTTACTTGCCAGGGACTCAGGGGCACACCTACAACACCACAGCCTGTCCACACTGTATCCTAAGGCATATAAGGCTGCATTACCTGTGTGTGTATGGGGGTCAACATGTGGGTTTTTTGGTGGCACTTGGGGGCAGCCACTCCCAGGCTGTGCATGTGTTCATGGGGCAGAATCCTTTGTGTGTTGTGCACATGACCACTGTGATGTGCAACTGTTCAGTTCAGAGCATGTGGCATGGTCACATTTCCAGGTTGTGTATGTGTATGTCATGTCACATACACCCTGAGTCCCATGTGGGATGGTATGTACGTCACAGGGTGACCCATTGCCACAATAGTGATGGCCCTCCACAGTCTGTGTGCATGTTGTGTTTCCGATGTCTCTGATTCCATGTGCACAATGGGAGACAGTCTCCACATCCACGTTGTTTGTGCATGGACTTTGATGTTGTGCGTGTGTGTGTCACAGACGTCCATGTCTGTCCTGCAGAGGCAACAGGGGCCACTACCTGTGGGAGTCATGGTTGTTTTGCTGACGTGTACATGATACGCCATGTCATGCCAGTGTCCATGTGGCAATACAGGGTCCCTGGGAATCTACCTGTCAATGAGCTGTGATGCCTGTGGCACATCTGTCCTCACATGTCACTGTGGTGTGTGTTTGGAACGTGACAGCAGTACATGGGTACTGTGACACAGCCTAATGATTTCCCATAGCACAACCTGGAACTTGTTGTCAACACATGTTGAACTGTGATGTTAAATGTTGGCCATGTAGGTGCCATATATGTCCATACAGAATGGCACACACATCAGGTACCTGTGTCTCGTAATGATGTATCATGTGATATTGAGTATGGTCAATGCCACATATGTGTGGTGACTGACAATCTTTCTTTCTTCACCTATGCACTGCAGGGCACCAGCTGTCCAAAGACCATTCCCTGACCTTGCAACCATGGTTGAACATGACTGCATCCGACGGTACCGCTTCAACAGGGTGCTGATTGAAGAATTGGCGGTGCGGTTGGCCCCACATTTGCAACCTGGCCGGCCATACCCTACAGCGCTGACCCCCAAGGTGAAGGTGATGGCAGCCCTACACTTCTTTGCCACCGGTACCTTTCAACACACTGTGGCGTCTGCTGGTGGGATGTCACAGACCATGTTCAGCCGTGTGCTACGCGATGTTTTGGAGGCAATGTTGAGATACCTGAACCAGTACATCTATTTCCCTAAACGTCAACAACTCACTGATGTCAAGAGTGACTTCTATGCCCTGGGGAGGATGCCAGATGTCATTGGCTCCATTGATGGGACACATGTGGCTTTGGTACCACCACAGGCACATGAGCAGGCATACTGGAACAGGAAACATTACCATTCGATCAATGCTCTGGTGGTATGTCTTGCAGATATGAGCATCTCACATGTGTGTGCCCGTTTCCCCGGTTATGCACACGATGCCTACGTGATGAGGAGTAGTCGCATCCCGAGGATGATGTCACAGATGCAGAACCAGCGTGCATGGCTTGTCCTTGTCGGTGTGTACTGACTTTGTACCATTGTGTGTGTTCTGCAATGTTGTATTCCACCCTCTTTTCCAACTCAGCTAATGTGCAATTGTCTGTATGTAGGTGACTCCGGATACCCCAACATGCCATGGTTGCTGACACCCCTCAGAAACCCTGTGACACCAGCCCAGATGCGCTACAATGAGGCACATGGTCGGACCAGGAGAGTGATCGAGCGGAAATTTGGTCTCCTGAAGAGCCGCTTTCGCTGCCTAGACAAGACAGGAGGGGTCCTCCCATATGCCCCATCAAAGGTGTGCAAGATTGTCATCGTCTGCTGCATGCTACACAACCTGGCAGTGCGGAAGGAGTTGCCTCTCATCCTGGATGACGATGACCAACATCCGCCACCTGTGGAGGATCCTGGCCTGGGCCACGATGCCAGTGATGATGATGATGATGAGGGTGATGTCCGCACACAGCTCATCACCAACTTCTTCAGCTGAATGTGAGTATCCAGAGATGTCATGTCAATGATGTGAGTTTGCATGATATGTGTTGGTGGTGCTCTGGTGCTGTTTGAGTGTGGCCATGTGCTACTTGACTGGATGCGTGCAGCGATGTGTCCTTACAGGTAGTCTGTACTCCCCAACAGTGTTGACATGCTAACTTGGTTTTGTGTAGGTATCTTGTGACATGTATTGGGCATGAGTATTGCAGTTCTGTCCTGTTCTTCAGTGCTTTTGACTGTGTGTCATGTCTGTCCTTCACAGGGTACTTTCAGAGCTGTTTGGTCAACTCGGATCCCCCGACACCATGATTCAGCTTTCAGGGTGGAAGCAGTCGTTTCCCTACAGGTGATGTGCCACACACCCCTGGACTTTATTTCTTCTACACTTGTTGACTGTGTGGCCACTGCCATGTGGGATTACCTTGCATTTGTAGTGGAAACACCATGTTGCAAATGTGTAATAAACCTGTGCTTCACTTTGGGATGTGGTTTGTCTGTGGTCACACATCTGACTGACATTTGCTTACTGCACCTGTGGGCTAGTTAACACAGACTCTGAATAGATGTGGTGTCTGTGCATTCCACTGTATTTCCTGGCAACATCAGTGTAGGCGATGAGTCAGATGGCCCTGGTGTCTATGTGTTGTGTAGCCCTAGTGGTGTGTCTCCCTCATATGTGTCACGTCGCCATGACTCACATGACGGTGTTGAACTTGCTGTAGCAGTTAGCATGCACAGTGTCATTTAGCAGATCATCATCTCCATGACAAAAACAACGTTGGAATCACAACAGAGGCAAGTATGGTGTATTAGTGAGTTTATTTACATACATGTGTGAGGATAGTGCACAGGATGGTGGGTGCTGTACATTGGGATTGGAATCCAAAGTTCCCAGATGAGTTGGAAGTGTTGGTAGCAGAAATGTCCTGAGTAAAGTCCACAGTCATCTGATACATTAGTCCAACTTAAACTCCCCATGTCATGTGGGAGAGTTGGGTTGCATTCGACAGGGTGAACAGTTTGCACACAAAGGAGAATTTCCAGAACAGGTGTTGGGTTCCTGGGGGATGTACATGGCCATCGGCCTCTCAGTTGTCCTTCCTCGGACGACCCCTCTTCTTTCTGGGGGGACCCTCACGTGCAGGCCGCTGCGGTGCAGAGGACTCTCCACCAGAGTCATCCTCCCTCCCTGTGGCAGTTGCAGTTGTTGCGGCACCAGATGTTGTGGGCACACAGGGAGGTGTGGACATGTTGGTGCTAATCTGGCGGAGGCATGTCAATATGTCCCTCTGCACCGCTGTCAGTTCTTCCAATGTGTCCCACTTGGACTCCATGCCAGACATGTGTGTCTCCACACGGGACATGTGTGTCTCCACACGGGACATGTGGGAGTCCAAGCGGGCATGATGGGCAGCCTGCTGCTGTTGAATGTCCTTGAGGATCCCCACTACCTGGCTGACCTCTCCGGTGCTATTCTGGTATGCATCAGCAATGCGTGCCAGTTGTGGGTCATCATGCAGTCCAGACCCCTCTGCAAACAGCGACCTCTGCCTACCACCCCTCCCACCACCCCTGGCCACACGTGCGGGACCTGCGGTGGCACGCACAGGTGACCCTAGGCCCCCTTGGGGGTTGGTACTGGGGTTGTTGTCCGTTGCTTCACGGTGGGCTGGGGTCCCTGTGCTGTTGTCATTCAGTGTCCTTGGTCTGTCCGTGTCGGCGGGGGTGGTCTGTGTGTTGGCAGATGTTGGAGGAATGGGTGCAGGGGGTGCAGATGGTGGTCCTGCTGGTGCTGCATGATGACTCACACCGGAGGTGCCAGGTTGGTCTTCGCCATCCGATGAGGGCAGAGGCTGTTCCACACCAGAGAGCTCAGGGGCCACCGGAGCCTGGGACAGGGACTCCTCCTCATCTGCTGCTGTGTCCCCATCATCACCTGTTTTTGGAAGAGACACACAATGTATGTTATGTTTCTGCAGGCATCAATGGTTCAAACACATGACAGTTGTGACTGTACCTCTGGATGCGGCCCTGTACATTGCATTGTCCTAAGTTGTCACAGTCAGAGGTTGATATTGGTGTGGCTCATTGTCCTGCCAACCTGATGCATTTCAATGTGGATGTTGAGGTGTGTGCATGACCAGCATTGGTGGTATTTGGTTGACATCCGGACCTCCTTCTCCCCCCAGCCCAGTTATCCCACCATGAAGCATGCCACCCTTGCAGTGGGTGCAGGTTAACTCTCAGGATGTCAGTCAGTGGTGTCCTGCTGTTGGTTGGTGCCCAGTTCCCAGCAGGGCCTGGTACTCCCCACAACAGAGCACCATTGTCAGACATCTTAGAAGTGGCTTTTCACTCCCTGTGAGGTGTGCATGCTTCAGTGTGAGCTTGCTGGGCCATGTGGGTGGGGGATGTTGAGCTGTGACTACCACTCCCATCATGCTATTGCCTACACCCCCCTTCCCAGCATGCCCATACTTCCTTCCTTTTGACTCTGCTTCCCTGTGGGGTAGTGTGCCTGTGCTGACAGGATGGCTGACAGTGTTGTCCTGGCGTTTGTTTGGCTACAAGTCACAAAAGTGTCCCTGTGCTTCACACAGCATAACCCAGTGTGGTTGTTCTTTGTGGGATATTTAATTAGAGTGTGAGGCATTGCATTCTCCCAGGTGAGTTGTGTGGAGTTTGTGTTAAGGGGGGGTGTGAGAAAAGCTGCTTGTGACTATGGTCAGAGCTGTCAGTCCTCCTTCCCACCCAGCCAGATATCCCACCATGGAACGTGCTTCCATTGCAGGGAGTGCAAGTTGGCTTTCAGGATGTCAGTCAGTGGTGTCCTGCTGTTGGTTGTTGCACAGTTCCCAGCAGGGCCTTGTGCTCCCCACAGCAGTACCCAGTGTCAGCCATCTTGTCAGTTCTTTTCCACTCCCTGTGATGTGAGCATGGTTCAGAGTGGTGTTGATGGGCCAATTGTGAGGGTGACCAATATCTGTGACTACCACTCCCATCATGCTATTGCCTACACCCCCTTCCCAGCATGCCCATACTTCCTTCCTTTTGAGTCGACTTCACTGTGTGTGAGTGTGACAGCAATGGCAAGATGGCTGACAGTGTGGTCCTGTTGTTTGTTGGTGCACAGTTCCCAGCAGGGCCTTGTGCTCCCCACAGCAGTACCCAGTGTCAGCCATCTTGTCATTTCTTTTCCACTCCCTGTGATGTGAGCATGGTTCAGAGTGGTGTTGATGGGCCAATTGTGAGGGTGACCAATATCTGTGACTACAACTCCCATCATGCTATTGCCTACACCCCCTTCCCAGCATGCCCATACTTCCTTCCTTTTGAGTGGACTTCACTGTGTGTGAGTGTGACAGCAATGGCAAGATGGCTGACAGTGTGGTCCTGTTGTTTGTTGGTGCACAGTTCCCAGCAGGGCCTTGTGCTCCCCACAGCTGAGGCCAGTGTCAGACATCTTTGAAGTGGCTTTTCACTCCCTGTGAGTTGTGCATGCTTCAGTGTGAGCTTGCTGGGCCATGTGGGTGGGATATGTTGAGCTGTGACTACCACTCCCATCATGCTATTGCCTACACCCCCCTTCCCAGCATGCCCATACTTCCTTCCTTTTGACTCTGCTTCCCTGTGGGGTAGTGTGCCTGTGCTGACATGATGGCTGACAGTGTTGTCCTGACGTTTGTTTGGCTACAAGTCACAAAAGTGTCCCTGTGCTTCACACAGCATAACCCAGTGTGGTTGTTGTTTGTGGGATATTTAATTAGAGTGTGAGGCATTGCATTCTCCCAGGTGAGTTGTGTGGAGTTTGTGTTAAGGGGGTGTGTGAGAAAAGCTACTGGTAACTATGGTCAGAGCTGTCAGTCCTCCTTCCCACCCAGCCAGATATCCCACCATGGAACGTGCTTCCATTGCAGGGAGTGCAAGTTGGCTTTCAGGATGTCAGTCAGTGGTGTCCTGCTGTTGGTTGTTGCACAGTTCCCAGCAGGGCCTTGTGCTCCCCACAGCAGTACCCAGTGTCAGCCATCTTGTCAGTTCTTTTCCACTCCCTGTGATGTGAGCATGGTTCAGAGTGGTGTTGATGGGCCAATTGTGAGGGTGCCCAATATCTGTGACTACAACTCCCATCATGCTATTGCCTACACTCACTTCACCAGCATACACAGAATTCCTTCCTTTCAGTGAGCTTCCCTGTGAGGTGGTGTTCTAGTGGTGGCAAAATATCTGACTGTGTTTGTTGGTTAGATTTGTGCCACTGCCTTGCTCTATTTGTTGTTAGGTTTGTACATGTCATGACACAGTTACATATCACTATGAGATGGCATGTATTGTGTTTATCTGACTAACATACACATCTTGGGATGATTATCTTTTGGTTGCTGTGGATTTGCTAAGGGTGCATGGTTTGACTATCCCCTTGACAGTGATGTGTGTGTATTGTCACACAATATTGTGTATATTGGTTGTGTACTCACCAGGCTCTGGGATGTTTGATAGTCCATATACGCTCACTGGTGGTAGGATGGCCCGCACCTTCTCCTCCCAGGGCCTGAGGTATACTGGTTTGGCAGGAGGGCCACTGCCGGTGCTATTACTCAAGGCGTAATCCTTCTTGAGTAGGTCCTTGACCGTCCTGCGCACATCATACCACCTGTTCTGGATGTCTTCCTTTGTGCGCAAACATGGTGATTGTGCGTTCACCCTGTCGACGATCCTCTCCCACATCTTGGTTTTCTGCGACATGGGGGTCTGTTGGACCAATGTACCAAACAACTGTGGCTCTACCCTGAGGATCTCATCTACCAGGACTTCCAATTCACTGTCTAGGAACTTTGGATTCTTCTTTGGGGGCATGGTGATGGGTGGTGGTGGGGATCGATGTGTGTGTGAGTGTGCAAGTGAGGGTGGGTGAGTGTAGGTTTTGCTGGGTGTATGTGAGGGTGCTATTTGGGAGGTGCTAATGGTGTGTGGCTTGTGTGATGGATGAGTTGTGAGTGTGTCTGTGGTTGCTGTCTGATGGTGTTCTGTGCTGGCAGGTCAGTTGAATTTGCAAAGGATCATGGTAGGGATTTGTGGCCTTTATATGGGTTGAGTTGTGGGTGTGTCCTTGTTCCATGTTTTTTTCCCCCTGTATTTACTGACTTTGTCATTGCTTGTTTGGCCCTTTTTTTTGTATTTTTTCCTTTGTGTTTTTTAGGCATGAAGGAGACGTTCTTCTGACCGAGTAGGACACTGCAGTTGGCTCGTGCGGGCTTCTCCGAGTCTTTCAAGCTGTGTTCCTGATGGGTTTCATGTGCGGCGTACGCGTCGGTCACGGAGTATTGGGTTGCTTCGGCTCGGTTTTGTATGCGTGTCGGTCGTACGGCTTGGGCTCCGTGCGACTCGGTCTGGTTTTACACGCATTGCATCGTACTGCACGGGTCGGAGTTCGCGGGTACGTTTCTGTCGGGTTCATTCCTGGTGCGTGTCGGTCGGTTCGATTCACGTAGTTTCCCGGCCGGATAGCTGGTTTCCGTGCGGTTCGGTCGTTCGGCTTGTGTTCCGTACGAGTCGGTCGTAATTCACATGCATTTCATCGTACTACGCGGATCGGGAAGCGCCGGTACGTGTCGGTCGGACTACATTCCCGTACTGAGTCGGTCGGTATATTTTCCGGCCCGAATCGGAATCGGCCCCTTGGTCTCTCTTTTTATTGGGCTATACACTAATAACTAACTCTAGACAAACTAGGTCTGATATTATATTACATATCTCAAACGTGTAGGTCGCTCCCCACCCAGTCCTGATGAAGACCTGTTCAGATGCATACACTACGCAAGCTGTATATGAGGGTTGAAATGTCGACGATGTTTTAAGCTGCCTGCATTGAATCTCCAATTTCTGTACACACATGGAGAGGGGAATCTGGTCCAATAAAAAGAGAGACTATACTTCGATACATCCAACAGGCTGTTTTTTTTATTTGTTTATGTAGCAAATCCAGGGGCATAATGGGCACGTGCGCCTACTTTCTGCTCCCCGGAGCACCTTAGTATTACAGAAGAAGCTGCATATGTATGTGCGGCCCAATAAGTAATATAGATCTCACTGGTGCTATAGATAGGGCCAGTGAGTTCCTAATGGAATGTTCCCTCATTTGCAAATGCAAATCAGTGAAACAATTTGCCTCTCGGCCCACATCATATTATGGACTTGGGCACAGAGGCAAAGAGGGCTTTAAGAGGCACAATGACTGTGTGTCACAAATAGGTGGTGCACAGGTAGCCCGCTTCCCACAGGAGCACCCCAAAAGCAAGATAAGGGGGTCCCATGAACCACCAGACATTCCACGTAGGCGGGTGCAGTCACTCACTGCATTTGCTTGCAGTCTGATCTGTTTCCCTTTGTAAAAACGGGCATGTGCTGCCTGCATTGTGAAAGATGGTGCAACTGCTTTAAAGAGTTGCTATGCCTTCACTAATGCACTGCTCCGAGGACAGCTGCAAGTTCCTTTTGCTACATGCTTGGAGCAGGGGTTAAATGGGCGCAGGATCTATTTTGGTAGCCATTCAGCCAGGAGTGGTGGAAGATCCGAATAGGTGAGGGGAGAGCTAGTGGGAGCAGTTGCTGCTCCCCACTGTTGTTCATGAGGAGGGCAGGTGGGGGGCAGGCACTGCAACTGCCTGCAGCTCCCACAGAACCACACAAGGGTCTAGGTCCAATGTCTCTGAATCTGGAAGTACAGGGTTAAGTACTTGCAGACCCAGTAATGTCAGGTGGGGACACACCAGGCAACATTGGAATAGTTTGTAGCAGTATTTCAACTGGGGATGCCACTCCAAGCCACCTGTAATGAGACCGTAAGTATGCTGCCTTCTGTGTCTCCATTGTAAAATTATGAAGCTCCTTCATTTCACTTGCATGTGATAGTTGTGCGGGTTGGGGGTCGTTGGGAGAAGTTTGGCTACATGAGGTGAGGGGTGGGGTACTGTGTTATGGCAGTCCCACTCTAGGTAAATTGCACAGGTTTGGAGGGTGACACATAGGAAAATACCTTTTTCAGGATGCTATCTCTTTCCCCATGCTTTTCTCTCCTCTCCACCTTCCCAGGATCAACGAGGTGCTGTGTTTCAAACAAAAATCATATCCAGCTCAATGGAACAAGAAGATGTTTTTGTTTTGAAATTCCAGAATCAACTCATCTCCTTCAGATTAGAATGTGACTTTAGAAAAGACTACAGCCAAGGGCATTCATATTGCCCGCCTAGTCTTCACATTGTGTGGCCAGCTCTAGTAAGGACACTTGAGCCCAAAGCCCAACAACAGTAATGACTCGATGCAGAAACTCTAAACAGGTTCCATGGACCAGCACTTGTGTTGTCCTTGCTTCATGCCAGTTGACGCAAGCCAAAGCAAGTGCTTAAGGCAAAGCAAGCGCTTAAGTGACATTTAAAAAAAACACACAAATTGATATATGAGTGGCCTCGGGTCACTTTTCACCTACAATGTAACATGACACAACACTGTGCACTGCCTTGCGTAACCCTTCATCGGGGAGTCATTTAATGGGTGGAGCATGGGCATTCAAATGTATCCACCCATTAACTTAACACCAACCCAGATTTACTAAAGTCAGTAGACCTGGGTTCGCACCAAAATGGTGTGCCTAACCTACATTGGCGTAACAAGGAGCAATATCTACATTGCTCCATGTTACTTCCTCTTTGCATGTGTTGCTGCAAAGAGGAATATGCATATAAGGATCATGTTTGTGCAGGAAGGTATCCCTTCCTCCACAAAAACTATCCTGACCAATGCAGGCACCCTTGGCCATAACGTGCTAGGCTGTCACAATTGAGCCAGTGCAAGGAGAGAGCACAAGTGCACCATATATTAATATATATGGCAAATTTCTGCTCTCACGCAACGCAGCACAGCAAGTTCCCTTGCTGACTTGCATTGCATGAAACTTTTGTGAATCCATGTCCAAGAGTGAAAAGTCGCTTTCAAGCTGCATCATGGATGGGACATCACATTTTCCCTAATTTGTTCATTGCCAAGGGTCACACCTGTTGCAGTTGCTTAGAGAAGCTCCAGTAGCTCTCAAGAGCAGTTCATGTGCTCTATGATGGGCCATCAAATGGCCATTGATATGCATCAAGCAACAGGAGTAAGGAGTCTGTAGATTTATTGTGGCGTGAGAACTCCCTAATCCCAACAGAGTCCTACTTTTATGTATTTGCACCATGCCCTAGGACTTACAAGGCACACTTTAGGGGGTGACTAATGGATTTATAAAAATATGCTTGCAAATGTTTTTCTCCTTTCCATGTGTTTCTGCAGGACATTTTAACTGCGACCCAGCCAGAGTACAGTGGTGCTCCTGGCAGGCATGTACATTGTCATATATGATGGTGTAATTAGACACCGCGGCTCACTTATAACATCTAACCTTCCATGTCATAAGTGCATTTTAGGCACCATTACAGTTGACATACTGAGGCATTACATATGCCAAACAGGGAGTT
This sequence comes from Calotriton arnoldi, assembly GCA_963921515.1. NCBI lineage: Eukaryota > Metazoa > Chordata > Amphibia > Caudata > Salamandridae > Calotriton > Calotriton arnoldi. Next base: position 58,502 of record CAWUFW010007797.1, on the reverse strand, counting down.
CCATTGTACAGCACATGCTTTAGATGGAAAGCACAGGCACTCTACTACAAAGGTGGGCAGGCCACGACAAAAATAAAGTCATTTCTCACAATAGTCATTGACAAGTGTACTGAGAAAATGCATTTCTTTAGACATAATATGGTATTCAGATATCGTTTTTGAGCCTTGTGATTGTGACAAAGCCTGCCACATGGGTTTTTATTGCATCTGTCCCTGGAGGATTGCCCTCCAGATGAGTGGCTGTGAAATGATGAGTATGTCTTCAGTGACTTGCTGCAGTGAATTTATAGAATTAAATCTAGATTATATCTGGGCTCACAATGTAACATAGACACTGCAGACATGATTTCACCTATATGGTTTGGGGTTTACGAGCTGTTTGATCATATAGAAAAAGTTTTTGGAATGCCCTTCTTAGGTGAAGACATTATATTTTATTATTTAAATATCATTCTTATCCTCATGTATGTTTTCCCTTTTCTTCTGATCTTGGAGATGAGGATATACACAAGTTGATGTTGCAGTACCGTATGTAGTACCGTCTTATGAATCACTGACAAAATATCGAAGGTCAGAATATCGACCTACAGAAATATCGACGCAAGAATATTGAAATCAAAAATATCGACATCCTATCTACATTATGGTAAGTACAAAAATATCGAGAAAAAAAATATCGATGTCAAAAAATCGTTGTTAAAAATATCATTTTTTATTTAAGTTAAAAAAATAATGTAAAATAAAGTAAATAATACATATAATTAAAATAAACATAGTTAAAAATATTTTTAAATGTTTAAAAATTATAAGTAATATATATGTAATGTAAAAATAAATTAAACATATATATATAATATATAATATATATACTTACTTACTAATAAATTTAATAATATATTTTAATAACTTAAATTTAAAAAAAATATATCATATAAATTATAAATACATCTATACACATAAAACAATAATATAAATACAAATCAAATAAATATATATAACAAATTTAAAAATTTAATTATTTTTTATCTTTTAAAAATTAATTATATACTACATTAACTAAAATAATACAAAAAATATTAGCTAGCGGAGGTAATAAAATTACTATTCCAATTCCAAACAGTGAAACAGTAGGGAAAATGTTGGATAGCGTAGGGGTAAAAATTACTATTCCCACCCCAGTGAGTGCAACAGTAGGGAAAGTGTTGGATAGCGTAGGAGTAAAAATTACTATTCCGACTCCAGTGAGTGCAACAGTAGGGAAAGTGTTGGATAGCGTAGGGGTTAAAATTACTATTCCCACTCCAGGGAGTGCAACAGTAGGGAAAGTGTTGGATAGCGTAGGGGTTAAAATTACTATACCCACTCCAGGGAGTGCAACAGTAGGGAAAGTGTTGGATAGCGTAGGGGTAAAAATTACTATTCCAACTCCAGTGAGTGCAACAGTAGGGAAAGTGTTGGATAGCGTAGGGGTTAAAATTACTATTCCCACTGCAGGGAGTGCAACAGTAGGGAAAGTGTTGGATAACGTAGGGGTAAAAATTACTATTCCCACTCCAGTGAGTGCAACAGTAGGGAAAGTGTTGGGTAGCGTAGGGGTAAAAATTACTATTCCCACTCCAGGGAGTGCAACAGTAGGGAAAGTGTTGGATAGCGTAGGGGCTAAAATTACTATTCCCACTCCAGGGAGTGCAACAGTAGGGAAAGTGTTGGATAGCGTAGGGGTAAAAATTACTATTCCAACTCCAGTGAGTGCAACAGTAGGGAAAGTGTTGGATAGCGTAGGGGTTAAAATTACTATTCCCACTGCAGGGAGTGCAACAGTAGGGAAAGTGTTGGATAGCGTAGGGGTAAAAATTACTATTCCCACTCCAGTGAGTGCAACAGTAGGGAAAGTGTTGGATAGCGTAGGGGTAAACATTACTATTCCCACTCCAGTGAGTGTAACAGTCGGGAAAGTGTTGGATAGCGTAGGGGTAAAAATTACTATTCCCACTCCAATGAGTGCAACAGTAGGGAAAGTGTTCGATAGCGTAGGGGTTAAAACTACTATTCCCACTCCAGGGAGTGCAACAGTAGGGAAAGTGTTGGATAGCGTAGGGGTAAAAATTACTATTCCCACTCCTGTGAGTGCAACAGTAGGGAAAGTGTTGGATAGCGTAGGGTTTAAAATTACTATTCCCACTGCAGAGAGTGCAACAGTAGGGAAAGTGTTGGATAGCGTAGGGGTAAAAATTACTATTCCCACTCCAATGAGTGCAACAGTAGGGAAAGTGTTCGATAGCGTAGGGGTTAAAACTACTATTCCCACTCCAGGGAATGCAACAGTACGGAAAGTGTTGGATAGCGTAGGGGTAAAAATTACTATTCCCACTCCAGTGAGTGCAACAGTAGGGAAAGTGTTGGATAGCGTAGGGGTTAAAATTACTATTCCCACTGCAGGGAGTGCAACAGTAGGGAAAGTGTTGGATAGCGTAGGGGTAAAATTACTATTCCCACTCCAGTGAGTGCAACAGTAGGGAAAGTGTTGGATAGCGTAGGGGTAAAATTACTATTACCACTCCAGGGAGTGCAACAGTAGGGAAAGTGTTGGATAGCGTAGGGGTAAAATTACTATTCCCACTCCAGGGAGTGCAACAGTAGGGAAAGTGTTGGATAGCGTAGGGGTAAAAATTACTATTCCCACTACAGTGAGTGCAACAGTAGGGAAAGTGTTGGATAGCGTAGGGGTAAAAATTACTATTCCCACTCCAGGGAGTGCAACAGTAGGGAAAGTGTTGGATAGCGTAGGGGTAAAAATTACTATTCCCACTCCAGTGAGTGCAACAGTAGGGAAAGTGTTGGATAGCGTAGGGGTTAAATTAACATACTTATTATTTAAATAATTTTTGTAAAATAAATAACATATTAATAATTAATTAACTAAAAAATTAATAATAAATACCAATAAAATTAAATTAATATTTACTTAAATAACATTAAATTACTTCCCACCCATTCCCCCATAAACACACAACCCGCTACACATAAAAAGAACACAATTAATTTAATTATCAATTAATCAATTAATAAAAATTAATTACCAATTAATAATAAATTAACAATAAATAAATTATCAATAACAATAAATAAACAAATATTAATTAATTATAATTAAATTACTTCCCACCCTATTCCCCTATAAACCCACAACCCGCTCTGATACTAAAACGCAAAATGTACTTTAAAAAAATTACTAATTTCTAAACATTTAATACATATATTTAAAAATAATAAAAATACATTACACAAAATGTTAAACATACATATAAAATACATACTAAAATACATAACACTAATATAAATATCGATATTATTAACAACAATATTTTTGCTAACGATATTACTTACTTCAATATTACTTACTTCGATATAAAAAAAAACGATATTACTTACCTTAAGGTCGATATTCTGGTCACCGATATTCTTGACATCGATATTCTGTCCCTACGATATAAAAAACTCGATATTAGTGTAGGTCGATATAAAAAAATCGATATTTTGACTGCGCACCCCTTCTTATGTCTTCAGTTCTGAGTTCCACTGTACACAATAATCATTTGGGGAATATGATATGTGGCATACAGTCCTTCATTAAATGGCTGTGGTGAGGTGAGGTGGTTGTTTGCATGAATGTCACAACGAAATCCCTTCTTTTTTGGCATTGGAAAGGTACAGGTGTTTTGGTTGTGGAAGTGTGATATTTTCAGTGACCAATTCCCATTTCTGTATAGTTGTTTTTTTGCTTGCAGGAAATTCATCAGTATCTGCTCAACTTAGCGTACCATTCTATTTGCCCATTACTGTACTGTATAATAATCTTCTCGTTGAATGTAAGTATGAGGGATTCATCATTTTGGCGAGGCAGTTATGCATTTCTTTCCTCTACTTTTCATTTAGAGATTTCATAGACTCATTTTCTACCGGTTATGTATTTTTTTGAGCAGATTGTTTAGGCAGATGATGGGCAATGGCAGTACATGTGGTGTAGGCATAACAGTGGCAATACATCATGCAACTACAACATGGACTCATGGGCTTTAGTGGTACAGGTTTCAGTGGATAATAATAACAACAACAATAATAATAATAATAATAATAATAATAATAAAAACAATAGTAATAATAATAATAATAACAATAATAATAATAATAATAATGATGATAATAATAATAATAATAATAATAATGTTAACAGTGATAATTTCATACACCATAGAGCTTACCACTATTATTATTTTGAGCTGTGACACTGAAAATAACACCTGTTACTACAACACATCAATGGAAAGGCAATTTATAAAACCTTTAAGATGCAAGACTGCAGTTCACCTATTTCTAATACTGACCGAACACGAAGAGCAAGGACATAAACAGTGTAAATCTTTCTTGCATGTACAGAAAGAGTGAAGAAAGCCAGCTCTCATAAACATTTGTCTGAGATAAAAGGTGCTGAATGGATAGCAGAAGTGTAAAATCCACCACTCAAAATGAACAGAAAGGACAAGTGTTCCATAAAAGTAGGGGCTGGTAAAGGTACGTGCAGCAGCGGTGCAAACTTCCCTCATACAGACAGGTGGTCTTATTCAGAATATAACGCAAGAAAAAACTATGAGTTGGCTCTTAATGTGTACATCTTGTTTTAAGTGATGGATTAAACATGTTCCTTTTAATTTAGCTTGAATGTTCTGGGAATGCTTTGCACAGGTGTTGTTAAGGTTTGTGTCAAATGCCTTCGATATTTTGGGCACAGAGCACTGTGGAAGAACCCCCAACCAGACCATGACCATAAAGATTCCTAGAAGGTCTGAAGCAAATGATTTATTGTTTACTCATTAGATCAGCAATCAACATGTGCAATAAAGAGTATTACATCAAAGACACTCACGTCTAACACACCTTTTACTTCCTTGCTCCCAGATACTGTGCACAATGACTTAGCCCCTCACATGCTTACCAGTAATGCTGCACCACATAGATACTGCTATTGTGTATAAATTGAATGGCATTTACCAGTATAAAGGTAGCACACCAGCAATCTCAATTGACACGTAATATCTTAATAAGATGAGGTAGACATTTTGATTAGTCTTTGTCAAACTGCATCTACCATGATAATACTATGACGGCACCTGAAAATGTGGCCCGGAAAAATAAGCTGTGGATCCTCTTATGGCGACAGGGTTCTTCTACTGTTTTGCAGTGCCTTAAAGTGTTGATGTATATTTGTGAACACGTTGTATGAAGTGGAAGCCTAGGCAGTCTTTCCACGCCACTTCATATTAATTGATCTCTAGGGATTTATTTGAATGCTTACCTCCTCACTACACGATTGTCTTGGTACACTGCAATAACCTGAACCAAACTAAAAAAAAGCATGTAACATTTGTGTTCATTTGACCCTTTTAGGACTGTCTTAGCAATAGTTTTAACCTCATACAATTAAAAAAAAATTGGGTTAGCCATCTTCATCCATCAGACTGTTCAACTTTCAATTACTTTTGGCGTCCACTCACCACAGCATATAGATGGGGCAATAGGCCAGGCCCCTTTAGCCTTTAGCTCTCTTGCACTGTGATTGACGACACTCTCAGCTCACCACACAGGCACATCAGCCTGAAAAGAAGCACACTTTATTTAAGGGGCTGGTTGGCAAAAACTTTGCCAATGCTTTTTTTTCTTTAAATTCATATATCCTTTTATTATTTGTATTCCTTAGTCATTCTTCTATGTTTAAATTATGGCTTGTTATTACAAGTATTGAAAGCTAATGGCATAATTTCTTTGTGCCAATATGGATCACATTTTCCTGTGATGTATACTAACTCTAAAAAGTACTCTTGCCTGTTAAGAAGCACTTGCATTGCTCTAATAAAGTTAGATGCAACAGTTATTTTATCGTAATTTAAAATTCTATTACTAGCATATGACTGCCATGTTTAAATTATGGTATAATTTCTTTTTCTTCTTTTTTATGTGGCAAATGCTTGCAACAAAAATGACCTATTGCATCATCCTGCCACAGCCAGACCTATTGGCTGTACGAATGCTTGTGCTAATTTCAGACTCAAAGCCACATCTTTAAAATAATAGAACCAATGGATCAGCTGATGGTTATGGATATCCCTGAATATGTTTCAAAGCTGTGTTTAAAATATAAATACATTTAATTAAAAATGGAATGCAACTGCAAAGTTTTTTCAAATACTACTTTTGGATTACAACAATTATAGCAGCCCCCTGATCTTGTAAATATGCAAGTACTTGGGTACCCGAGTGCTGCACATAATAGCTGGGGTGCTTAATGTTGGGATCAGTGACTGTAAATTGTGTAAGTTAATGGCCACAAAATTCTAAAATTGTAATTTACAGTGGTTGGTGATTAACTGTCAAACAGAGACAAATCAGCCAACTACCTTTCCACTACACAAAGAAAGGAAGTAAGTTGCTGATGGCATGCATTAATTCTTCTGCCCACAGTCAGTCTGAGAACAGAAGCTATTAAGCAAGTGCTCAAGCTATATGCATGCAGTCAACACCTTCAGCCGTATCACATAAAGTAAGCACTAGGAGCTCTAAGTTAAGACACGGTCTCTGCCACAACTCTAGGCTGACTGATGCCTCAAGTAGTTGAAGTGCAAGAGCAGAATTATTTAACTACCTTAGACTGTGGAAAATGGTTAATACCCAGAACCCTCTATTCTGCAACTTAAAAAAAATTCAGAAATCTTCTTTCGCTGTACAGACCAGGTAGCCCACACTACAGGTGTGGCTAGCCTTCTGGGGGTGTACATCACCTGACTACTTACTTTTCCCACCTGCCCCAGTACAAATGTGCCTCGGTCAGGGGGGTGGCTGTTTCCTCCTTTGGGAGGCAGCCTGGATACATATCAGCAGCTGTATAAACTTCGAAGCTCACCGTCTTGATGTGCCACTTCACTGGCAACCCTGTCAGGGAGGGAGGTGTCACTACCTTTCCGGCCAGGCCTTTGTTTCTGACTTCTGGTAGTGTTCAGACCTCCTGGCAGGGGGTCAGATTCCTGTTTTGGTGACAGAAGCTGTAGGCTGTCAGCCAGGGCACAGGAAAGGCTGGGGCAACCAGGGGCCGTATTATTTAAGTGCCCCGAGGGTGCAACGGGCATTTGCACCCATTTTATGCACTCCTGGGGCACTCTGGTATTACAGAAGGTGCCATAGACACTGGTGTGGCCCCCTCTGTAATACCGAAAGCGCTGGCACACTTAAAGCACCAGAGCTATCTGCAGGGGTAGTGTCCTCATTTGCATGGGGATGTGCCCCATGCAAATGAAGGAATACCTTTGCTTCTGCGCCCGTGCGGTATTACTGACACGGGCACAGAGGCAAAGAAGCCCTCAAAAGGCGCACTGACAGTGTGCCATTTAAAAGGTGGCGCACTGTCAGTGGGCCTCTTGAGAGCAGCCCTCTGCAGGGGGTGAAGGGGGTCCTACGGACCCCCCATACATTCCTTTGCAGGCAGGTGCATTCACTGATTGCACCCGCCTGCAAGGGGATCTCTAATCCCCTTTGAAAGTGCAGGTGGGTTGCTGCCTGCCCTGTGCTTTAAAACAGCCGCTCTGTATTTCACGTGACTGCGCTGCCCCCAGGGCACTGCGTGTTCATAACTGCCCTGGGGGCAGTGCATTCATGGTAATAGGGTGCATTTTCTTTGTGTGTGTCGGGCGCATCATTTTAAAGGTGCGCCCTGCAAAAACAATGAAAATGCGCCTACACCATAACACGGCCCCAGGTGGGCAACCTCTAAGATAGTCACCTGGGTTCCTGACACCTCAATCCCAACATGGGAAGCATGTCAGTAGTAATGAGACAAATTGTTTTATACCAACTATTTTCAGTGGGACCATAACAAAGCTGGCAACCTCTGGGTTGCCCGGGTGCCAGCCCATGTTATCCTATGGCCACCTGATCACTTATAGTAGCCCTTAATGGAGAAGGCTACTATAGGGACGTAGGAGCTTGCACGTATATGTCCACGCCTTTAATATAATGCACTCTGCCTCCTTAGCTCAGGAGGCCTACCTTAGGGGTGACTGGCATATATTAAAAATAATGCTTTAACCTTGCCACACAGGGTTTGCAATGCTCATGAATTCTGCAGTGAAAAGGCTGCTGTCAACTGTTTACTTGTGTCACTTAGAGTGGCACAATCAGGGCCTCAGGCCCTGGTGACCCCTTTAACTCCCATGACCTGACTACCACTGGTACCACTTACCGGGGACTTATAAGGGAGTTAAAGTCCTTGCCAATTGGGGTAACCAATTCACATGTATCAATTTTACGGAGAGAGTACTGACACTGGGGCATGGTTAGCAGGTTCCAGTGCACTCTCAGAGCCATAACCATCAGCATTGGGGCAAAAAGTGGGAGGGTGACCATGCAAAAAGGGCACTTTCCTGATTGCATGCCACAACAAAACAGTCAAAACAGGGTGCAATACAGCAATTGCTGTACACCACAGCAAAATCACATTGCAGTGATGCAGGACAAAAATAGAGCTACACAAAAGAAAAACACATCACCAACATAACAAGATGGTACACAACAAATATACACAGATGTTCTTGTCACACATTAACACCCTTAGAATCCTGTTTTCATTAGATGGAGGTAAAATGTGGCTGGAGCAAGCACTACCTTAATTTACCACCAAGGACATGAAATAGAGCCAGTCAAAAATGTTTTGTGATCTGGCCCCTCTTTTCCAGAAGCCCAATGCAGCAGTGAAGTTTTCACCCAACACCGTCACACTGTCACTAGCCTGCTATGGGATCAGAAGGCACTCATTTTAGAATCCCCAGAGTTTCACACTATGCTCTTCTATCCTATAAAACACTACTTTGCCTGCCACCCAATCGTGTTCCACAGCCATGGTAAACTAGGTAAGGCCTGGTTGGAAGGGTAAAGCTTAGAAATAACTGAAAGAAATGATTCCAGACATGTGTCACAATGTTTATTAAGCATTTTTGAACAGAAATCTTCTGAGACGTCCTAAGAATCAAGCCTTAGCAGGACCATGGTATAAAATAAGTTTGGTACATAAACACTGGTTTCTTACAGTCTCATTGTCCAATATAACAATAATATATCCTGCTAACCATGAATATTTATTAGACAGTCTTAGCTGAATGGGAGTGAAACGTGATCAATTAGAAGCTTGCCACAGTGTCAAATAACAATAATCAGCAGTCTGCAAGATACATTTTTCTGATAGGTGACTATGAGACTAGATTATATCGGATCCAAGCATGGGTCAACTGTTCTGGTTCCATAGATTTAGTCAATACCATTAGCAGTTTGATTTTTTATTGTATTAACAATTAACAGATGTGATTTGAAATAACAATATGCAGACATAAAACATAATATTAAGTACAATAGTTTCTTATTGAATACCACAACCCAATGTATTTTGATGTTGCAAACTCTATAATCCTCAGTGGAATGTAGTGGGTTTCCGGGGTTTGATTTACCCCTCAATTTTCTTCCAATATGTTTTGCAGACCGTTCTGAGAACTTTAAACTTATTTCTAGTTCTACTGGCAGCCAGTGCGGTGCTTTGAAGGCTAGCATTACTTGGACCTTCTTCTGTAGATTCAGACACCTTCTTGCTGCCTCATTCTGCTACCCTTCTGCTCCTCTTCATCAGCATTTTGGGAAACTGGGTATATACAACATTACAATAGTCGGGTCATGACATTACCAAATATCTTGTAATTTCCCCACAGTTGATTTTGTGGACTAAAGGGTGGTTCATTTGGAGAAAGAATAAGTGCAATCAATGCCCATCACCACAGTGTAAATTTGGTATGAGATTGACATGTTGAAGGAGCCCAAAAATCACACATTTCTTGCCTTCATAGCCGTTACTTTTGGAATTCCTAAAATTACCAGATTACCAGTACTTGACATCCCAAGCTCAGTTCTCCAACTTACTGCCTTATAACATCTAAGCAACTGAAGTATATGCAGTGCAGACTTTGGCTTATTGAAGGAATCATTAAGTGATGCCCTGTGTGTACAGGGCTCGCAGCGATGAGCCTTTTGGTACCACCAGTAGTGATATCACAGTTCAATGATTTATAATAAGACCTGAGGGAAGACACACAATTAAAACACAATCATATCAAATCGCTTCTTTTTTAGTAATGTTATGTGTGTTCTAACACATAGACCAGAATCAGAATAAGCTTTATTGTTTAGTTAGATAAAACCATATCAATGTACCGATAAAACTGAATGAGTCACACTATAAAAATATACCGTTAAAAATTTTGTTTTACAAAAAATGCAAGAATTACGCATTTAAAGGATACATGTTAAAGATTGTAGTTTACAATAATGCAATAAAATGGGGGGAAAAGTAGTAGACGAGTTTGTGAGGCGTAATCTCAACAGTTCTGTAGTGCCTATCCCCTTAATCCGTGTTTTATTAGATTCTCGTACTGAATTAAAAACTTTACTAAGTTACAATTAAGCTGTCGGTCATTCGGGTCGAGACAATTTAATATTGCAGTTCTACATGTATGAATGCCCCTTGTGTTCAACAGTTTTTTCAATAGTAAACAACGGTGTGAATTTAAAACTGAACAGGTGCATATTAAGTGGATGAAGTCCTGTTTTGGCGCTCCACAAAGGGTACATGAGTTTGGGCCCTTGTATTGCCAGCTCGGTTGGTCTGCGTTAGATGGTAATGATTCAAAATGTATTGCTAGGAACTTAGGGGCCCATTACGATGTCGGGCGGAAGCACAACCGCCGTGCTGTCGGAGGCAAAAACCGCTAGTTACCGTCCACCAGCAACGGCCCACACACCCGCAAAATTAGGATGTGAAAAGTCAGGAAAACACCGCCCGTAACCCTGCGACTGCGCCCGCCATCAAAGTGCGCCCGTCTACGTAGCGGCGCAAGCCAATGGAGACACACCATCCGACGAAATGACGTACCGCCCGGCGTACAAATTACGATGCCACAACCAAACAGCCTCACCGGCTAAGAGACACCGCACGAGATACCAAGGCGGAAACCCGACTGTTCAGTACGGAGACTAAAAAGGCGGCCCACCCAGAGATGAATCCTGCACTCCAGGCCATCCCCATGCTCTACCTGATGCACCACCTAGGAGTGAACGCGCCACGACGACGCAGGTAGGCAGACACACAACAAGGGCACGCAAACACTGCACACAGTGCAAGGGCGGAAAGAATGTACATGGCTCCCCCAGACACCCTTGTGTGGACAGGACACATCGACCACTGTACCCACACAGGTCCCACCTGTTAAAATAAAACAACTCGCAACATCCTGGGCACCCACTACCCGGGACCAGGAAGTGACGTCCCCGTCACGGCACCGCAGCGCAGCGGCGATAACGCAGGTACACATGCGCACAACGCAGAGGCCAACGACAGCGCCATGCATGGGCTGCACACAAACACCACAGGGTCACAACTACACATCCCACACACCAGCCCCACCCGGAAGGCACATGTCACGTGGCCTTCCTGCATCAGTCAAGTCCCCAACCGACAACTCACAGTTGTCAACCTGATGTCACACAAGTGTCCGAACAGGGGAGTAATGTGATGGCAAAATAGGACACACCCTTGTGGGCAAAACATGGCGAAGCACACGGCGGCTGCCACATAACAGCGCAGAATATGGACATTGTCCGCAAAAGGCACGCCAGTCTCATCCTAAAATACCTATACCATCCTGCTCGCAATATCAAGCCATGCAATGTACAAAATTGAAAAACCCTGCTGCCTGAGAACAGGTGTTTCCAATTACTACACCCACACAGAAGCCCCAATGTATAGCGGAAACGCAGTGTCCCGCCCACACACGGGAGAGCAGATAGCACTGAATGGCCTTCCATTCCTACTCTGAAATCACCTTGCAACAATTTATGCAGGAGAATGGAGCCATTGTACCAACAAGAAGCCAAACAGAGCCATGCAGAGTAAACCGTCCACTGGCAGATAGCGCCCAACATGAAAGAAAGTTAATAACACAAAAAAAAATTATACCACTCCTCCATGTGGGTCAAATGCAAGTAATCTGGAAGGAGTCAGAAATCACTGGCCTTGACCATTCATTGAAGCATGTGGGATGAGGGCCTGTGTCCTCCGCCCAAGCTATAACCCAAGTCCTGCTGCCGTACAACCATTCCAGAATTCCCAGCATCGTCGGAGGTTGCACTCTGCTGACTGCACAGGCAGCCGGAGCACGCCATCACATCACCCTGTAGCAAAATGGCTGTTGCACCACTGCTTCCCAACTACGCCGGACAGATGCAGCTGTACATTGAGAGCTTCCTACAGATAGTGGGCTGTGAAAATCTGGCTATGCTGAACGTAAGTTACCGAGTAACTTACCGCATCGCAATGTTCAGCTGCGTCATCCCCGTTTTCTACTGTCAGAGGTGTCCGTTCCACTGTCCTGTGGATTTATGTCTCTCCAACCCGGCATGTCCAAAGGCGGACTTGGTACACTTGTTTGCACCCCACGACAGGATCTGTTCAGTGTATGGGGGCATGGCATATGTGGCTGCAATCGGACACACACTGCAATGGGACCAGTGTGCCTCCACACAACGTATTCCATACAATCAGCAACAAACACCTTACCATCAACTCCACTTCCATGACATCGGACATTTTCGGGACATGCACTCTGTTCCTCATCATATCCCGTGTCTCTGCATGAACAGGGGGAGGCAGAGGTATGGGACTTGTGTACAGTAACCACATGGCCAATACTGCACGAACAACTATGCCATAATATGTATTCTGCGCACCTGAACACATGCACCTGTCAGTGCACACTTATCTGTCTGCTGTATTACGTGAGAACTGTCACCTCACCATCGTCTGTACTTCTGTGCCAGGACTTTTGCATGGACAACAAATGCAACCCCCTACAACATGGCCCTAGTTATTGTGACATGTTCAGTAGCCACCACATTGCAACAACCAGTGAGACGCTGCTGCATGCATGTAGGCTCATGCTCTGATGTCACCTCTGACGCAGGTGTGTCGGAGTTACTATTGTAGTAAACCTGTACCATGGAACTGAGATGTATTGTGCCTATGATGTCAAGCTGTCTGGTAGGCAAAATGAATACTGTCTGTGTCAAAGTCTACAGCTCCTCAGTAATTAGCAAATGTACTTTAGCATAGCAAGGGCAAGGCAGTTGTAACTCTGAAGCCTTCAGTCCACAGTCAACAACTAATCACATCTACCCGTACCCCCTTTTGTATGTGTAATCATGCTAAGAATATCCTCCACATGCATTTTGCTGCCAGTAGTGTCCACTATACTGCATCAGAGAGGAAGTAAGTCCAAATACATGCCTTGAAGCAAATATGTGACTCAGTAGAATTAATTTACGAAGACAAGTACGAATGAGAGAGGATGAGAGTGTGTGAAGTACACGAGAGTCGTGAGATGACCATGTAGTCTAGTGTCATTGGATGTCAATGCATATGAGTTGCCGCAACAGTGGACCTAGTGAAATACTACAGCTCGTGGGCCTGGACTTGTCAGACTCTGACGTGGCCCAACAGATCATCACATTAACACCGACTGCCTGGTCACTACAAAGCACAGTCCTACATATGTGTATAATTACCTTCACAGTCTGACATCACACTCATCAAGCAAAAGTAGGAGCCACGCAAAAGCATGCTACAGCAATGCATGACAAAACACACTCACGATATCAGTGTAGGTGGGCAGGACTGCACAGTGAGTAAGAACTGCAGAAATTCACATACATGCTCAATTGAACAAGGCACAATCTTGACAGTCACACACCCTGCAGACACACAATGTCCTAAACATATCAAGTAGGAGTCATCCTGAACTGCAAGGACACACCCACACACTGTGCAACATACAACACACACATGTGAACACATTCACAGACCTGAACACGGATACAAACATCCACCATGGGCCTGGGTAACACATGTGTGTAGTCGACATTGCCAGAGCGCACACATACACACCAACACTACCCCAAAGTCACACCACTCACACCACACACACCTACACCTCCCAAATGCACACATTGAAAGTAAGCAATGTGCCCAGGCCCAATGTTCATCACAAGACTAACATACACCTACACTGCTGGCCACACAGCTAGTAAGCTCACACATACCTGCATACTCTGCACATGCTACCTGTCATCCTTTGGCTAGACTCACACCCTGTGCTTTGCTTGCACGCAAACATGACACGGAAACACTGGGGCAAATGGACCCACACATTCACTCTTTGGCCTCTCTGGGGCGAGATCGGAGCTGCTTGTGCACGTGCTGGCTTCTCCGATGCAATCGCATATGAGGGGTGAGCGAGGGGAGGCAATGAGTCTGACGGTGTAAGCCACCTTCCGTGATGTCACTCCCTGTCATGACGTCAGCGTCCCCCCACTTCTTTTTTTAGGACTCGTGCCCTGCTGTTGTCAGATGTGCCACTTCCCAGGGGGTGGAGAAAGGGTCAGGAATGTCAGCCTGAGATTGGCCCAGTTGAAGGCCCACCTTGACTGGGGGGACAACCATTGGACAGTCTGGTGTAGCCCACCCACGCGTACATGTGGGCCCTCCATGAACTATGTCACCTGCGGCAAAGTGATGTCATGGGCAATGACGTTATTGAGGAGAGCTGTCTGCCCCAAGCAGAGATGGCGCATAAGCTCAACAGACCCAGCACGAGGGCAGCAGGGGTCACATGTGCAGGGGCAGCTGTGCCTGGTGTGAAGGACACTCTATCCTTCATCCCTGTGCCGACACGTGTTGCACCAGTGGAAATAGATGGGAGGGCGGGCATTGGCCTCCGCGTGGCTGAAGAGGAGCCAGAGTCCACGTCCCCTGTGTTAGCAAACATGGATGCATCACCTCTGTCCTCAGATGACTCAGAAATTGCCGTCTCGGCCTGTGATTCATCCAGCACACGTCTGGCCCCTCCGAGGCGCTGGTCACATCTGTCTCACTCAGCACCTGTGCAGCTGCTACATCCGATGCCACACCACTGTTGACCGTCCCCTGTCCCTCAGCACCCACGGGAGATGCCACATGAGAGAGAGCGAGGTGGCCTCACTCATCTGGCATCAACTAAACAGACATGTGCAAGGGAAGCAGCACAGAACATACCCAAATCCACATGTTGCACGATACCTGTGCAATTGCATACAGCCACCACAATCAACACGTAATGGCTGGCGTACAGTAAATGAAGCCGCTAATAAGTGGCACATGTGTTGTGCACATAGCACTACACCCGGCCTGTGTCACCCTGCGACCATAGCCACAAATCGCGGTGTGCACACCCACTGTCCTGATGGTGGCAAGGATGACCACTACGTAATTAGGCCAAATACATACCTGCATGGAGCAGAATGGGAAACCACTCACACAGACTGCAACATGACAGGCCACAATGGCCATGAGCCCATGCCATCCACCTGTCGTTCACACAAGCACAACTGCTGTTGCACAGTGTGCCGGATGTGTAAGTACCAGAGAAATGAGGTGAGGCATCGCACACATATGACCGAACGAAATCAGAGTAGGCACAGTGCCTCAAACATACATGTGAATTGCCACTCCAGCCTACTACAAGTTGTTCCTGAGGGCTACGACTCTGAGTGCATTGAGAATGCAGAGTGCTCAAATTACATCTTGACCCTCAGGAATAGCATATGCATGTCAGATGCACACAGCACAGAGTACACTTACAACCCACTGCATCACACAACAAACATCACATTACCCAGATTATGGGTAGGCTGTGGACACATGCTGCCTCTCACAGCAAAAGACACCATCCCACAATACTGTACACTTGCTTGCTGCTGATGCCCCTACAAACATGCATCCGGCACAGGCTGTGTGACTGTCAAGATGCAGACCATTACTGGTGAAATGCAGCGCCGTGCTGACCTGACAATACGAGGGGGCATCCCCCGATTCGTTATCGCCACATAGTAGCTCATCCGGCAGATGACGTCACACCCTTTGTGGAATTGGCTGCACTGTCGGTCACACATACACAGAGGCATCAACTTGGATGCAATGGCTCATCACAAGCCCTTGGGCTGGAGGACTTCAAACTGCAGGGATGGTACACAAGAGGCTTGGAATATCACTCATACACTTCTCAACATCACCCACATCCACCAATCACAGTGGCATGCTGCTGATCCCATCCCAAATACTCAGAGACGTGTAACAGAGCCAAGAAGTAATAGGACATGGCCTAACAGCATGTGTACACCACACGTGAATGCATGCTGGTGGGAGTGTGTACACAGTACCTGTCCATCCCATTCACATGCAGGTTGCCAGCACATTGAGCAATGTGTAGTCTGCCCACATCTACTGTCCATTGTCAGGTGGACCAACACATAGATCACAAGGCAACACATCTTTGTGGGTGGACTCACTGTGTCCAACACTGCGCAGCCCTCAACGTACTCGCCCTGTGAATGGCTCACCCCGCAATGGAGGTCATATTCAGTGCCACTATCTCTCACACACATCCCTATCACAAGGCATGGTGTGTCCAATCGACAGGGCTGAGTTTGCGCATTTCCAGAGAGTCCTGAACAAAAGACACATGTAACCCACTGTACAGTCAGTGTTGTCTCCTTCTAGGATTGTGCGGTCAATGTGCAGCCCAGGTCTGCTGCGACTGAGAAGGCCAGCAGGGACCCAGCCAGCCATTCACACAAGCAATGACTGCCCTGAGTCCTGCATTGCCAAGTGGCTGCGTCACTGGATGTGTGACATGGAAATGCCATGTACCACCACTCGTGAGGGACATGCATGGGAAAGCGCCAGAGAGCCTACATACCCCTTACACCTGTAGTTAGCATGGTAAGCAGTGCATGTTGGGACCCCACAGGCTCAGAATCATAGTGCTGCGGATCTACGACATGTGTGTACCCCACATGCACTCCCACACACACTGTAGTTGTCTTACACACACAACTTTTGCAAGAAATAGCCTTGGGCAGTGTGCGTGGAGCTCGGAATCCATGATCTCCAGCTCCTCGCTGGTGAGTGGACCTGGACATATCTTCAGAGTCGTCGACATGTAGGTGGACATGTGGCAGCAGCGGCAGGTGTTGTTGAGGGATGCCAGGCAGCAGTCCCTGGAAGCTGTGGTAATGCCGGTCTCCCTCCCACACTCATATAGCACCCTGGGGCTGTTCCAGTGGGTCCAAGCTGCTGCAATTGGTGCACCATGTCTGCGTACTTCAAATGCACACAATGGCCTGCACCGAGCTGTCCCGGTACGCTTACCTCTATCGTCGAACACGCAGGATGCAGTCGCGAGGGCCATTGGAGTTGGCCTCAACGGCCTGGTCCATGGCGGGTACAGTCCGCTGGTGCCATGTGGAATCCACAGTTGAATGTGCGCCATGCATTTGCAGGTGTGGCCATGATTCGTGTGTGGGAGCATGTCCACACTGGACAGGGCCACTTCATGCTGTGTGCATAGGCATTGACGGCCAGTGCTCAGCCTCCACATGTCTGTTGGCACATAATCATGTACACATTAGCATGGGAGCATGGGATGTGCATATGCACACACATGCCATATTTCTCAATGTACATCTCCCACTTGGCACGTGCAACGTTACGTGTCACTTGTGATGTGTGTGTGCATTCACAAAGCTATGTTGTCATGGAGTTGTCAATGTGTACACCTGTCAATTTGTGTTGGAGGTGTGATACGTACAGTGCTGTACATTGGGTGAACTAGGGACATCATTGACTGTCTCATATCCCGTTGTGCAACAGGACCCACTTGTTTTGGCCGCTCAGCCTGTGTACATTGTGTTGTTGGTGTGTGCCATACTCACCCAGCCTCGGTAGCTGTGTCTGGCACAGCAGCTAGGTATATTGCCGTTGTGTTTCCGCTTCCCACATATGCAGTCTGAAATCATCATGATGCCTTTCAAGCTATTAGGGCCTAAATCCCCATGTGCATGCTCATAGCAATGGTTTGTGTCAGTAGCCATTGCTATTGGTAAGGGGACATGTGTAAGAGTGTTGTAGCTGTGCTGTCCCTACTTGTCAGCTGTTCTGTGATTCTATTGCTTTGTCAGTAATTGTAGTTATGTGTATGTGAAAGTGCCATGTGGTGTGTTGCATTGACATGTGTCCACTTCCATCTGTCCTAGGAGGAGACCAAACATACATCGCCCCTACCAATTGCTGTCAGACATGGAGGATGTGGAGGTCATTCGTAAATTCCGGCTAGACCGACCCACCCTGCATCACCTATGTGCCATGTTGGAACCCCACCTTCGTCCTCGCAGGGTGTATCCAACAGCATTCACCCCCACGGCTAAGGTGATGGCTGCACTGCATTTTTTCGCTACCGGATCTTTCCAACACACGGTAGGCAGTGGAGGTGGAATGTCCCAACCCATGTTCAGCATGGTGCTACGGGATGTCCTGTCAGCCATGATGCTGTACAGGAACTGGTACATCCGATTCCCCAGGGCTCGTGATTTGGCGGCAGTGAAGGGTGCTTTCTATGCCCTTGGTCGCATCCCCCACGTTGTTGGTGCAATTGATTGCACCCATGTTGGCCTTGTTGCACCACAGGCCATGGAGCACATCTTTCGTAACCGGAAACATTTCCACTCCCTGAATGTGCAAGTGGTGTGCCTGGCGGACATGATCATCACACACGTGTGTGCGAAGTTTCCCGGATCCACCCAAGACTCGCACATCATGCACCACAGCATCCTCCCACGATTGATGTCCAATCTTCAACCGGACCGTGCATGGATTGTTGGTGAGTATGCATACTCGTGTAGCGTGCTGGGTGTGACATGCTGTCTTGTATCCTGTAGGAATTGCAACGATTCTCTGTGTTTCTCACACCCAGGTGACTCGGCATATCCTAACGGGCCTTGGCTGCTGAGCCCACTTCGTAATCCCAGGACACCAGCTGATGTCCGATACAATGAGGCACATGGGAGGACCAGACGTGTGGTGGAGCGGACTTTTGGACTCCTGAAGTCCAGATTCAGATGCCTGGACCGCACCGGGGGTGCACTGGCATACTCCCCACAGAAGGTGTGCCAGATAGTTGTGGCATGCTGCATGCTGCGCAATCTCGCTATTCGCAGGCAGATCCCCCTGATAGTGGATGACGGTGATCAGCCAGGGCCCCCGCCTGCAGACCAGGCCGTGTCCAGTGACGAGGACAGTGGAGAGGAGGAAGCAGTGAATGAGCGTCAGCAGCTCATCGCCCGCTACTTCACTTGACGGTGAGTGACCATGTACGTCGGCTGATGTTGCTGTAGTTGTGTAGGTGTATGTGTGCATTGTGACGGCGGCCTATTGTTCACTGAGTGCTGTGTGGCAATGGTCCATGTTCAGGGTAGTATGCCACTGACAGTGGCTGTGGCATTGTGCCCTGTTGCTCTGTGAGATGTGTGTACATTGCTTAAACTTGATGACAAGTACTGTGTGATGAGTGTGTGACACACACATTCAATGGACTCTTGTTCTGTTTTTCACCCCTAGGTCCCTACAGCCTCTCCTGGCCTATCGACATACCACACTCCTGATGCATTTCTGATCATGGTGATGGTTGCACATTCTTGATTAAACACAGAGCAGATACAACAGAATGTGATCCAGGTGTATTTATTTTGAGCAGTGACATGTGATTGTGGGCAAGGTGATGACAAAAGTGGTGCATGCTGGAACAATGAGTTGACGGACATGTCCGCGTGATGGTCAAGGTGTACCCATGTTGTTCTGGGTCCACAGTCCGACAGACACATGCCATTCACATGGCAGTGTGGGGTAGGATAGTAGTCCAAGTGGATGCAGTAGATGGCCACCGTGGCTGGCTGTCTCACTGGCGTTTGGAGCATGCAAAGTCATCTCTGGACACCTGTTTCCTCTTCGGATGACCCCTTCCACGTTTGAGAAGGGGGGGTTGTGTTTGTGGGCTGCTGGTGGTGGCTGAGGATTGCCCACTCGCTGTGGACGCAGGGGAACTGGATGTTGCACGGACCTGCGCCCCAGCAGGTGGTGGCGGAGGTGCTGTGGTTGGCCTTGATTGGGCCCTCACCGCCACCACTAGCTGGCCCATGAGGTCGACAAGTTTGCCCATACGGGTCACGAATTGGCCCATATGGGCATCCATGGACCTCAACACCCCAAGGACTTCCCGCGTATCAGCAGCTGACCGGGCCCATTGTCCCTGGGCCTCTTCATAGGCCCCAAGGACTCTGGCGATTTGCGGCAGGGCTTGGCTCCCAGGCTCTGATGGCGTTGGCCTGACCATGCTCCTCCCACCTGAACTGCTGCCACCGACCTGCCCACTCGCCACAGTGGTCACCCGGGGCCTCGTTGTGGCTCCCAGGGTCGATGTCGACGTGCGTGCAGCCCCTTGCGCAGGGTGAGTGGTCAGGGAGGCCCTGGTGGTGGTGGTGGTGGTTGCGGCGGTGGTGGTGGCCGCAATGACCGTGGCAGCAGGGGCCTGGGACTGGTCACCTGCCCTGGGAGATGGGTTAGTGGGTAGGAGGGGTCCTGGGTGCAGTTGCACCCTGCCACACCAGATGTGCCTGGTCGGGAGTCCTCGTCCGAAGAGGTGTCCAGGTCTTCCACATCCGTGAGTCCGGGTGGAGGGCTTGTGGACTGGCTGTGATGGCTGCTGTCTCCCTCTCCAGCATCATGCTGTTCGTCACCTGTGGGGCGGAGACGAAAGGTTATTGTGTTGCTCTTTGCAAGGTTTGTGTTAGATGTCTGACATTCACAGTTGGTGCACAGTTGTGCACTGATTTCACAGATGCGTGTGTATGGCTCTACAATGTGTGTGCATGATCAAGGCAATGGAATAGTGTGATGGGTGCACATGGCATGGGATGGATATGGATAGCCAATCGGTGTGTGTTGCAGTACCCCTACATTTTGTGGCTTTGGTGGAAACGGGGTACAGCCCCATGAATGCTTTGGAGATGAAATATGGTTTTGGTGTTCAAATGAAACGCTTAGAAACGCAGATGGCAAAAGGGGTACAGCCCCATGAATGCTTTGGAGATGAAATATGGTTTTGGGGTTCAAATGGATTGCTTAGAAACGCAGATGGCAAAAGGGGTACAGCCCCATGAACGCTTTTGAGATGAAATATGTTTTTGGGGTTCAAATGAAATGCTTAGACACGCAGATGGCAAAAGGGGTACAGCCCCATGAACGCTTTTGAGGTGAAATATGGTTTTGTGGTACATACTGTGACATATGGGTGCAGAAGGGGACATGTGTTTTGGCCACACGACACTGCAGAGACAAAGGTGTGTGTATGTCTGACATACCCAGCATATCTGCTCACTGTTATCATTTAGGGACATTACACTGCAAGCATTGTAGTGAGTGAGTAATGGTTGTGTGCCACACAACGTGTTGCAGATGGGACAATTCCTTGGTGTGCGTGCTACCCTCAGCCATGTGCAGCAATGCAGTGCTCTTGGGGTGTTGACTATATTAGGTATGTTGTAAATCACAGTGTGACTTGCGCTTCAGACACTGCAGACACATTATTGGTCATCGGCAGGAATCTTTGCTGGACTACTGTATATGGGACAACTGTTTAGATGATATACCTTTCATGACACTGGGGCTGAAAGATGAGATGGATGAGATATTGAATGTGCATTGTGTAGCTGTGTGGTTCATGGGTCCAGTGGTGTATGTGACATTACTGGGGTTCCACTCTGTTACATTGAGACAGGATAGACTTACATGGGTGATGTTGTCCGATGTCAACGGAACAAGCAGACACGACTACATGGACAAGACTTCGATGGTGTTGCTGATGTGTGTGATGACTGGCACAGTGCACGCCATGTGGGTCAGTACTCCAGTGAGACTTGTGCATGCAGACGTGACTCCTTATGTGTTAGTGTATTTGAGATGGCTCATGTGGGCTATGACTCTGTAATTCATGTCTGTGTGCACATTAGTCACATGATTATGACAGGGAGCAGTGCTGCCTGTTCCTCTGCTACGTGACATGTCCCAAATGTTAGTCGTAGTACAGTCCTCATGCCTACAGACACCCCGCCCTGTACAGTAGTCTACCTACTTGTTGGTTTGGAAGGAGCAATGCAATGGCTGTCACATGGTTATGAGAGGGAGGGGTGCTCCATCTTGCTGGTCTGTGGGAGTGGGGGCCGTGTTGTGAGTTGTGGTGAAGGCTTACCACCCACAGTCACCCCTCCATGTAGGGAAACATATCTACCTGTCGGGTGGAGTTGTGCACTGCAATGGCTGACACATGGGTGTGGGGAGTGCTCCATCTTGCTGTGCTGTAGGACTGGGGGCCTGGTGGGGGTTGTACTTCTGCAGTCCCCCCTCCAATACTCTGAGTTTGTGGTAAGGCTACTTACCTGTTACTTGTTGGTTAGTGCAGCTATGGCTGACACATGAGTGTGGGTGTGGGGAGTGCTCCTTCCGGCGCATCTGGGGTACAAGGGGACCTGGTGGGAGTTGTGGTGCTGGCTGACTGTACACATGCCCCCATGGTTTTGTTTGTTGGTACCTTTGGGCTGAGTGTGTGGGAGTGTCTGTTGCATGTGTGAGAGATGTCTTGTGTATTGTGTACTGGACATGGGGGTGTTTGTCCCTCGGAGCTATGGCATTCTGGTAGTGCATGACAGTACATAGCGATGTGCTGGTATACATTTGTTTGTACTTACCAGCCTCCACTCCCCCTGGTATTCCGGTGAGACTCTCCGGATGTAGAATGCCTCGCACCTTCTCCTCCCACGCCTTGAAGGTCTTGAATAGCGCGGGATTTGCGCCGCCAGTCCTGTCAGCCAGCTCACAGTTCTTGGCCTCCTTCTTCCTGACCACGCTTTTCAGGTCATGCCACCTCTTTGTGATTTCACCCCGGTTGCGTGGCACGTTCCCAACTGCATTCACCTGGTCTACGATCCTGCTCCACATTCTGTTTCTGGTGGCTACTGGTGTCTGTTGGACCTGGTTCCCATAGATTTGTGGGTGCACCTTGATGATCTCGTCGACCATGACCGTCAACTCAGTGGCAGTGTACTTAGGCATTCTTTGTGTTGCCATGGTGTGTGGTTTGGTTTTGTGGTGCTGGTGTGGTGGTTGTGTGGTGTGTGATGTGTAGAGGGTTCGTGGTGCCGTTGTTTCAGTGGTGATGGTGGTGGTAGTGGTGGTGATGTGTGTGATGTGTGCGTGCGTGTGGTGTGCTGCTTTCCTTTGTGGCTCTCTGGGTTCTCTGATGGCGTCTTCGCTTTGTCGTAGTGCAAGGTATTGTGGTCTGTGAAGGGGCTGCTTTTGTACTGACCTATGTGGGTGTGTCATGATGGGCTGTCGTTTTCAGGTGTGTTGTGTCTGGTGTCCTGGGATTTGTAGTTTTTTAGTTTTGGCAGGGGGGATGTGTCTTTGGGATGTGTTCTGTGTTTGGGTATTTTGTAAGCCTGGGCGTAGTTCGCGAAGTAGCGCTACGCGAAGCTACGCAAAGTGCAGTTCGCACTACGCGAGCTACGCGTAGCACTACGCGAACTGCGTAGTGCACTGTTCGCAATGATTGCACAGTGCCGGATGCTTGTCCGCACTGTGCAATCATTGAAAACGGCATCTTGCACAGTGCGAGCTGTCTTTACTGCCGCTCGAGTAGATTTTCACTCGAGCGGCAGCTCTCAACGCGGACTGGTAGTTTCTCATCGCGAGCGGTCGCGAGCATACGCGACCACTCGCAATGAGAAACCTGACCTCCCCGCGTTGAGAATCTCGCCGGGAGGTTTATTTTCCACGCTCGCGATCGGCAACTTGATGTTGCTGATCGCGAACGAGGAAAAAGTCTCGCCGGGATGTCATTTTGCTTGCTCGCGGTCGCCAACTTGACGTTGAGGACCGCGAGCAAGCAAAAAATGACCGCTGCACTGCACTACGCTACGCTACGCGTGTTTGCACTGTGCTACATGCAATTCGCGTTGTGCGAAGTAGCGCAAACTACGCAAACTATGCGAGCGTAGCGTAGTGCTTTGCCCAGGGTTAGTATTTTGGCGTAGTTTGCTGTGTGGACTTGTTGGCCATGTTGTGTGTATTTCTTTGTTCCGAAAATTATTTCTGTGTACGGACGTGGCCGCCAGGCCTTCCGCCGTGTCAGTTATTCATCACTGTTGTTGACCGTGGCGGGCGGGGAATATGTGGATTTTCCGCGCTCATGTCGGGGAGATCATAATTTCACGGTCGTTGTCTCGGTCGTCAGAGCGGGCGGATTTGGGTTTTCGGGCGGGATTGCGTCCGTGGCGGACGGTTAATCTTCTACTCGGACATGGACGGGCGGAATTTTATGTGTTTTTACCGCCGCGGGCGGAGGTTGCTTCGCGACTTTATAATTGCTCGGTCGGTATTCCCATGGTGCAGGTGGGCGGTTTTCTCAGGCTATCGTAGATGGCGGATTTTTTAATGCCGGTTATCGTAATGTGCCCCTTAGTTTTTAAATAGGGGAATAAGTCAGACACAAGTATGTTGCCAGTTGCAGTTTTGTATACGATTGTAGGACCATCCATGCGTGGGCTCACTTACTTAATCTGGTTTTATCTTCCATTAGCGAGTACTTTGTTGCTACTTTCTTTAATATTTGTTGAAGGGAAGAGAATGGTAAATTCTGTTCCCAGAGACTTATTGTGTTTGTAAGCATTAAAGATGATTGTAAATATTTGGTGTAAGCAGACTGGGGGTCATCGTGTAGTGCCTTCCAGAGCGCATTGTTGATTGGGTTTAGTCGGTTGGTCCAAATTTTGTACCAGAGTTTTATTGTTGCATATATTCTGTGTAGGTACTGGTGCTGCAGCCCAAATTCCAGCCGGACCTGCGCCTGTGAAGAATTGCGAGGTAGGTAAAATGCTGTTTTGTATGCCCGTGTTTGGAGGCTGTCCAGGATCGCTGCATCTTTCCCATGCTGGATTTCACTTGCGTAGGCCACAGTTGGCAGGAGTTTCACTTTAATAACTGCCAGTAGTGGAGCAAACGATGGGCCTTTTAAGCTCTTTGCAATTAAACAGAAAGCGAATATTAATCCATTATCTTTTTTCAGTAAGTTCTTGTTGTGTTTTTGAAAGGTTAATCTGTTATCCATGTGTACACCTAGGTGTTTGTAGCTGCTTACCACTTCCAATTTTGTGTCACTGATTTTGAATGGTAGTTGTTTGTGGAAGCGGCGACTTATAATCATAGCATTTGTTTTTGTTGTATTTATTTCTAGGAGGTTGGCCTTGGTGAAATGCCCCAGTTGGTTGCTCGCTCTTTGCAGGCCTATTCTTGTGTGACTTAGAAGCACTATATCGTCAGCATAAGATCTGTGTGTGATAGACAGTGAGCCGAGGCATGGGTGTGAGTTGACCTCATCTAGCATTGGCGAGAGGTCAGTCATAAAAAAGTTGAACAGATGTGGTGCTAAGACGCAGCCTTGTTTTAATCCCGCATTCGTGCACATTTTCCTGGTGAGCCTCTTTCCGTCAGCTATTTTGATTTGCATCCACGTGTTTGTGTAAAGTTGCATTACAGCTCTGAGTATTG
Source organism: Calotriton arnoldi (assembly GCA_963921515.1). NCBI lineage: Eukaryota > Metazoa > Chordata > Amphibia > Caudata > Salamandridae > Calotriton > Calotriton arnoldi. Next base: position 32,836 of record CAWUFW010007797.1, on the reverse strand, counting down.
GTTCCGGGAGACCCCAGTGCTTCAGTTTGTGCTATAAAAGGCCTCTGTGGCTCGGTCAAATGCGGCTTTGAAATCTACGAAACATAGATACAAATTTTTCCGCTGCCGTAAACTCTTATCTGCCATTAGGCCTAGGGTGAGAATGTTTGTGGTGGTGCCAGTGCCCCTGCGAAATCCTGACTGGTTGACAGGGATTATGCTGTTGTTCTCAGACCAGTCTACCAAGTCAGCGAGAATCAATGAAGCATAGTATTTTGCTTCTGAATCTATTAGAGCGTTCATTCAATAATTGGCTGGATCTGCTCGATCGCCTCCTTTGTGCACTGGGTTGATTATTGAGCCTCTCCAACTCTCTGGAAGTCTGTTTGTACTGCCCACCTCACGGAACAGGCGCGACAATGGGACCGGCCAAAAATTAGGATCCAGTTTGTAGATTGCTTGGGGCATACCGTTTGGGCATGGTGCCATGTCTAGTCTTCCCGAACTTATGATCTTGGATGCTTTTTCTTATGAGTATTGAGTTGGTGGTTGCTCAATTGCCAATGCTGTCTCTGTGATGCTTCCTATTTCATTGGGGGTCATAACTATTGAGTATGCTAGGTTGATCTGATTTGTTAGACCAGCTGATTCTGTGGGTAATATGGGTGCACTTGGAGACTGTGTTGTTGTATTGTGGTCCTTGACAGGAAAGTAGTTTGGAGTTTCCTGTGCTTCAGCCCTTTTATCAATAGCTATGGAAAAAGTGGAGATTAAATGATGTATCCAGGCTGACTCCGTGACACAACCAACATTTATTACCTTTGGGGATCTTACAAGGCCATTTACTAGCTCCTAGAAGGCTCTTGTGTTTGATCGTTTGGCGTTGTGTAGAAGTTTGGACCAAAAGTTGTCTAGTTGGGTTCTTTTATCTTCCCAAATTTGTTTTTTGTACTCCTTCTTGAGTTTTTTTTATTTGTTCCCGTGTGGTTTTGGGTACGGTGGAGCCCCTTGTGTATCTGATCACACCTCTTAGATCTTTTCTTAAGCTCCTGGCTATTCTACCCAGGTGTTTGTGTTGGCTGCCCTTCACGCTTCTGTGTGGGTTTGTTGTTGGGTCTTCCTTTAATAGGTTTGTTAGGAAGGTAGCCCAAGCTTCTACCAGTGAGCCCTCCTGTGGCTCGTCAATTGTTATCAGTTCTTTGGCCCTCGCTGCTATTTTGGGGAGTGAATTGCTTGTCCATCTTAACCATTTGAGGTTGTTCGTAGTCGTTGACCCTACCTCAGGTGGGGCTATCATGTGTCTTGGAAAAGAGGTTATCAGTTCGAGATGTTGGCAAGAATGGTCACATTCGGTGATGTATTTGATTGAAAATTCCTTTGTTTGGGCAAGCAGCGGCAGGGTGAGAATTGTGTAATCTATTATGGAGCGGGCATTTGGGCCATGGTATGTGCAATTCGGTGGTCTGTCCTGTTTGGTTCTCCCATTTAGTACTCTCATCCCTAGATGTTCTAGGTCCGTAACTAGTTTTTGTCCGCATGAATCATATAGTTTGTGGATTGAGTGGTCTTGAGGTTGTACTGCCCATATTGCATTTGCTGCTGATATGTTGTCATCTTCCTCCGGTTTATGTATTAGGTTTGAGTTAAAGTCGCCAGTTACTATTATTTCCCATGTTGGGTGTTCGAACCTTATTTTGGCTATGGCACTTATCAGTTTGTTGAATAAGGCTTTTTTATTCTCTTGTTTCGGGTGTGCGTAAATGCTGATAACAATGATAGTGTTTGCCACTTTGTTGGGTCCCAAGTCCATTTTTATTATTTGCATGTCCATTGTTGTCACGGGCATTTGCGCAGATGTGATGTTTAATGCAGTAGAGATATAGACGGCAAGGCCACCCTTTGGTCTACCATAGCGTTGGGGTCTTGTTGCTTTCACATGGTGGAGAATGTATCCTGCAACCTGGATTGGTGTAATCAACCATGTTTCTTGAAAGACTACTATTTCATAGTTTTTCCAGTTGTCCGGTGGAGTGTTGTCCTGCAGTTCATGCTTTGCACATGCTATGTTCCATGACAGGGTGTTTAGTGGCGAGTGCTGAGATGTCCTGCATTTGCTTGTATGTCATTCTCATCGTGTGACCATCCTGGATCTGTGAAGTTCTGGATAGAGCATGTCTTGTGTCTTTGGTTTTGGTTCCTTGTGTCCCTGTTTACCTCTTGCACTTTGTAATACTGAGTGTGCTGGGGTAGCGCCAAAAGGGTCAAGCCTCGTATTGTGCATGTGTAACAGGGGTAACAAATAGCATTGCTTTATAGGTTTTGACAGTGTTATACCCCAGGCCTCGAACTGTGGAGCTGCATTTAGAATTAGTGAGACGTCTCTGCAGTCTTCTAGGATGAGAGAGTATTTTCGTTTCGGTTGTTGTCCCCCTGCTTGGTTAACTCAATTGCTAACAGGTCAGACGAGGATAGATGGTTTAGCATTGGAATGGCTGCCATTAGGTTCATAATGTTTCCTCTGTTTAGGTAGTCTTGTGGCCCTTGTGATGTATACTGTGGAATTAGTAGTACCTGATTATTGAGATTTTTTATTGGCTCATAGACTCTTGACTGTGGAGCTGGAACACATAGACCAAGCAAGTGCAAAGTGACTTTTTTTAGTAAGAGTTTGTTTTTTTGCAATTTATATAGGGCGCTGAATCAGGGCTATCTAACCATGTGCCTTCATTACGACTTTTGCAACAGATGTGTTGGAGTGCCAGTGACTGGTAGGGTATATCAGGAAAACTATGTAGAAAGATCTGAGGTTTCTGGGCGTCACATAGGTACTCATATTTTTGTAGCAATGTTATATTTTGCTTTTCATAAATTGAACCTGGATGATAATGAGCGTTTTGACATTAAATATTGTGTTAAAATATAGCCAGTATATCTTTTGAAAATCGAAGTTTAGCAGCCTGTGTTTGATAATGCCTGATGCTGAGCTTCAATCTGTTAGAGTTTGTGAATTAAAGTTTTGGGAAGAAATAATGTGTGAAGGGTACAATAACAGTTAGTCTTCAAGCTTAATATACCTTTTCCAATTATCGTATTGTGCTGGTGATCCAGCGGTATACTAACAACAGATACTCCGCTACCATATACTCACCTGGGCCCATAAAACACAACACACTCTGAATCGAGTAGACCGCTGGAGTTTTTAGTTTATAATTTCATATTTCTCAAGATTAGTTATTTAACATTCCTAACTAACCTTTCACTGATCAAAAAAGTTCTTTCCTCTGGTCGATGGACCATTAGTTGAACTAATTGATGGTGATAATGAACATAATTCTTAACTGTTCTTTAATTAAAGTAAATAACCACAGACTCGGGAAGTTTTAAAATCTTTATCTAAATTAAATGAATGTGAACCATCTCAAAATTTCAGCACAAACACCCTCATTCATAAGAGTGTAAATTCAATCGAAATAATCATTAAACAAAAATACTTCTGACTCATGCAATAACCATGCTCAGAAAAGAGAGGATAGAGAGAAAAGAACATCTACAAACGGACAAGAAATAATAATTACCAAGGATGGTGTGAAGACCAACCCCCTGGCCAAAGGGCTGATGAGGGTCCCCCGAGATAGATCAGGGGACAAAGACTTCAGGACAGGAATCAGGACAGGATACTTGACCTCTCAAAATACCGACGGCTGCGTCGCACCCCTCTCTGACACTCTCTTCCTCCTCGAGTTTCTTCCGCGATCTTCTTATCTAACCCAATTAAATTAGGATAGAAAGTTCAGCATTCGGTTTCTTCATCAGCATCTCACAGCATCCCTCCCTGCGTCAGCATCTCAGCAACACGAACTCCCAGACAGCATCCTGAGCTCTGCTACCTAACTAACTAAAAGTTACCTCAATTATACCTTTAGTTCATCATGTACCACCCACTAAAGTTTCAATATCGTAAAATACGAAATCTAATAGGTCAGGCAAAGGGGATGATCATCACACCATGCTTACATATTACTTTTATACTATCATTCCATTGTTTGCAAAACCCATCCCCTTAAACTTTATTCATTTCTTTCATTCCCATACATATCCAAACTTTATTAGCAACATTTATTTCAAAATCATGAATAAGAGTCTTCTTGGCTGAACTCTTCACCCACCGTTATCAGGGCACATCATTCTCGTCCTTGGACGGCTGTCAAAAGCTCGGTCATCCTTCCGGGTTAACTTTCTTCTGGGCCTGTGCACAAATCATGTGACTCAGCTTACTTTGGTCACTCTCGAGAGGCCCAAATGCGCACTAATAATAAAGTCAAAAAGACAAATGTTACTTTCACAAATAAATGGTTTCACTGTATACCACCCATCTCTACTCTAACCCTCTTTACTTATTAATACTTTCCCCGCATTAGCATTAGTAAAATAGCTGGTTTTCATTTCGGCTAAGCAGATGCCATGCACGTGAGTCTTCAAGACTCCATTTTAATGCCTTCTGCACATGCGCTAGAATTTCCCTCCAAGCATTACCTCGTCATATTGCGTAGATGCAATTGACGCATGTGCGGTAAAGATTTCCCTGTTTAAAGCTGTATTAGTCCGTTTTCATTGTTATTTTCATTAGTACACACATAAGCAAGCTTCGCTAACCTGTGTGTTTCTGTGGTGCGTGTTATTATTTACAAGACACGGTTAGTAATTCGTTAGCAAGTTAAATGAGAGGATCACTTTCGAGCAAGTCTCTTTCTTTACGAGTCCTTGCTCCATCACTGGTATGAGAGGAAGGCGTGCAGGTGACGTACGGACCTGCCATCAAAGTACCAGTTATTGATGATTTAATTGGCTTCATGCACCATGTTTTAGAGTCAGCCTGGGGAATTGTTATATAAGTAACTTGGAACTGGCACCTGCAAATCACAAGGAGTGTGTTTGTGATGTAATTGGGAAAGATATGTAAGAGCTGGCCAAAAAACAGAGGAAAAATAAAAACAATTTGAGAAAAAGAAACAGTCAGAAAAATACGAATGTCACACCGAACTATGACAAAGTTTATGGAACAGAAAAAAGGAAATGTAGACAAAAGCATACATATATATATATGCATATATTATCTACTGGCGGTCGCCAGAAGATAGTTATAGTTAGGACCTATTATCCATAGGAAATCCGCGACATTCTATTTGAAATAACGTTGGCGCCGGTTGACGGATCTTCGCGAAAGTTTCCAACTTGTTGGGGCGCTCCGGTCTGCTCCTATCCTGAAAGTCTCGGGGTGATACGTCAAGCGGGGGCCGAGAAAAAAGGGGGCTCCCAAAACGCATTTTCCCCATTCATTTTTCCATAGGAACCTTTAGTCGCAGCTACAGCCTGAACTGCTGAACGGAATTACACCAAATTTGGCAAAGAGGTAGCCCTTGGTTCAGTGTCATGCCTTTTGCTTAAATGGTGTAAATCCGTTGAGTAGTTCCTGAGAAAATCAAAAGTAAAGTCACATATATATCTATGGCCACGTAGGGTCCGCGTACCCTCCCGATCACGAGCTGTATGCTAATTGGCTGTCAAGTGGCTGTCAACACTCCAAATCAGGAAGTGTTGGCAGCCATTTTGTCCTCGGTAGAACCGAGGGACAGAAACAAGTGCGCAAAGCGCAAAAAGGGGGCAGGGTAGAAGCACCCTGACCCCCTAGGTCTGCTCAGGGGTCCCACAAGGACCCCCTGGGCAGAAAAAAGCATATATATATTTTTTTAAATCGGCAGGATGCGCTCAGGGTGCGCGGATCCTGCCGGAAAAAAATCGAGCGCGGTCTCCCGCGCTCGATGTTTATTTGCCCCGGGTGGGCCAAGTCCCGGGGGCATGGTGGGGGGGGTTTAGATTTAATGTGGGGGGCAAGCCCCGGGGACCGCCACCCCCCGGGGCTTCTTTTTAAAAACAAAATTTAACCTGTGTGGGGGCTCCAGCCCCACATGCCCCGGGACTGCCACCTCCCGGGGCACTAAAGATTTGAATATGGGGGTCCGTTACGGACCCCAAAGCCCCGGGGACCACCACCTCCCCGGGGCTGTGAAATGGTTGGGAGGGGGGCCGCGCGGCCCCTCCTGGAGTCCTTGATGGCCCTGGGGACCGCCACCCCCAGGGCCGGCTCCTGCAGTGTCCCGGGGTGCCTAGCCCCGGGACACTGTAGTTTGCTATGACAGGACGGGAGCCTCGCGGCTCCCGTCCTGTCATAGCAAACTTGGTTTGCATTTTGAAAGAGAGAGCAGGAAACCTGCTCTCTCTTTCAAAATGCAAAACCAATTGCTTTTCCACATGGGGAGCAGCATGTTAGCTGCTCCCCATGTGGAAAAGCAATGCCGGCTCACGTAGGACGCGGGGAGCCGGCTGGGACTGTGGGGGGATTGGGGACCCCCCCACAGTCCCCAACCAGAGGCCAGTTCCCGGGGGATGTGGTCCCCGGGGCCATAAGTGGCCAGGGAGGGGGCCACGCAGCCCCCCTCCCCAAATAAAAAATGTAAAAAAAAAAAAAGGGCAAGGCCGGCCCCGGGGGATGGGGTCCCCGGGGCCTTAAATGGCCTGAGGAGGGGGGCCACGCAGTCCCCCTCCAAATTAAAAAAAAAAAATCGAGGGCATGCCCCGGGGGATGGGGTCCCCGGGGCCAATACAGGCCCAGGGAAGGGGGGCCACGCGGCCCCCTTCCCGTTTTTTTTTTATTTAAAAAATAAATAAATTGCTCAGGCCCCGGGGATGGGGTCCCCGGGGCCAAAAGTGGCCAAGGGAAGGGGGCCACGCAGCCCCCTCCCATTAAAAAAACAACAAAAAAACGACCGGCATCGTGCCGGAGGCCCCGCCCTCCCTGCAGTACTCTGCAAACGCGCCCCCTGGCGCGTTTTAAGAAGGGGAAGTAATTCCCCTTGAATACTGGGGATCCCTGGGGCCAACTAGCCCACCAGGAACCTCCAGTATGCGCCAGGGGCTGCGTTGCAGAGAGGTGTACAGAGGCCACGCCCCTTTTACACCTCTCTGCAACGCAGCTCTGTGGCGCTTTTAGAAGTACATGGTGGGCTAGTTGGACTCCAGGGACCCTCAGGATTCAAGGGGACTTAATCCCCCAACTTAAAAACGCGCCACGGGGCGGGTTTGCACAGTGGTGAAGGGAGGGGCGGGGCTTCAGGTGACATGTGTGCAAACAGGCCCCGTGGCGCGTTTTAAGATGGGGAATTAAATCCCCTTCAATCCTGAGGGTCCCTGAGGGCCAACTAGCCCAACAGGTACGTCCAGAAAGCGCCACAGAGCTGCATTGCAGAGAGGTGCAAAAAGGGGCGTGGCCTCTGAACACCTCTCTGCAACGCAGCTCCCTGGCGCATACTGGAGGTACAGGGTGGGCTAGTTGGACCCCAGGGACCCTCATGATTCAAGGGGACTTAATCCTCCAACTTAAAACGCGCCACGGGGCGCGTTTGCACAGATGTCACCTCAGGCCCCGCCCCCTCCCTTCACCATTGTGCAAATATTCCTCTAAAATCAGCCGAACTACGAATTCCTATTTACTCACCTGTTATCAGGAGAGACCTCAGTGCTGCATCTTTCAGCCCAGTACTGATCCTGAAAAGTAATTTTAACCGTACTTACCAGTAACTTGAATTTCCTTCCATAGGCTAACATTGACTGGTTTCACTTGGAAATTCTTCTAAGTGTGGAGTTTTGGAACTTTATAATATTCCTCTAAAATCAGCCGAAATACGAATTCCGATTTACTCACCTGTTATCAGGAGAGACCTCAGTGCTGCATCTTTCAGCCCAGTACTGATCCTGAAAAGTAATTTTAACCGTACTTACCAGTAACTTGAATTTCCTTCCATAGGATATCATTGTCTGCTTTTTGCTGAAAAAGTTTCTAAGTGTCGATTTTTGAAACATACAAATATTCCTCTAAAATCAGCCGAACTACGAATTCCGATTTACTCACCTGTTATCAGGAGAGACCTCAGTGCTGCATCTTTCAGCCCAGTACTGATCCTGAAAAGTAACTTTAACCGTACTTACCAGTAACTTGAATTTCCTTCCATAGGATATCATTGACTGGTTTCACTTGGAAATTCTTCTAAGTGTGGAGTTTTGGAACTTTATAATATTCCTCTAAAATCAGCCGAAATACGAATTCCGATTTACTCACCTGTTATCAGGAGAGACCTCAGTGCTGCATCTTTCAGCCCAGTACTGATCCTGAAAAGTAATTTTAACCGTACTTACCAGTAACTTGAATTTCCTTCCATAGGATATCATTGACTGCTTTTTGCTGAAAAAGTTTCTAAGTGTCGATTTTTGAAACATACAAATATTCCTCTAAAATCAGCCAAAATACGAATTCCGATTTACTCACCTGTTATCAGGAGAGACCTCAGTGCTGCATCTTTCAGCCCAGTACTGATCCTGAAAAGTAATTTTAACCGTACTTACCAGTAACTTATATTTCCTTCCATAGGAATCCATTGTCTGGTTTTCAGCAGAAAAGTTTCAAAGTGTTGATTTTCACAAACTACAAATATTCCTTAAAAATCGCCTGTATGACTTAAACGCATTCTTTCAACTGTTTACAGGAGATGCACCAGTGCTGGATCCAGGATCCACCACTGAGTAAGAAAAAGTAACGATAACACTACTTACCTGCTAAGTTATTTTCCTCCCATAGGATAACATTGGTGATTCTATGTGAAAAAGTTTCTAAGTGTCAACTTTTAAAATACAATAATATTCCTTAAAAATCACTACTGTAACCAAAACGCTTTTACTCAACTGTTTACAGGAGATGTCCCAGGACTGAATCTAGGATCCAGTCCTGTGGTTAGAAAAAAGTAACTAATTGCATTTAGCTAGAAATTCACATTGAGCTCAATGTTGCATTGTGTTTGAAATTGTGTTGCCCATTGCAACAACTGTAACTACTGTACTTAAAAGTCTATTGCCTATTTGCAAAGTATTTAAACTAAAGTAATTTATTCTGAGAAAGTATATTTTGTAATGTAATGTATAATGTAATTACAATGTAATTTAAAAAATAAAACATCTAAAAATAAATAGTTTAAAAAAATGTAGTAAATCAGTATAAAAAAATAAATATATAACAATTAATACATTTAAAAATTGTCATTTACAAAACCTTTGAAATTCACTGAAAAAAACCATAGGTTTCAGACATGTTAAAGTTAGGAATTAGCATTTAAAAAACCTTTGAAATTCACTGAAAAAACCATAGGTTTCAGGCTTGTTATAGTTAGGAATTAGCATTTTAAAAACCTTTGAAATTCACTGAAAAAACCATAGGTTTCAGGCGTATTATAGTTAGGGTTTAGCATTTAAAAAACCTTTGAAATTCACTGAAAAAACCATAGGTTTTAGGGAAAGTTATAGTTAGTTGGACATTGCACTCGTACAAAACCCGTGAAATTCCCCTGTTATAGTTAGTTCAGCTAACTATAACTCGCGCCCCCGCAATGCACTGCTGATGACGTCACATATTACATCACTCATGACATGGTCAGTGACATCACTGATGACATCACTGATGACATCTCAAATGACATCACTGATGACATCATCCATGTGAGAATTTAATGCATCTTCTCACACCCTAATATAACTTTTGATACACCTACTCTAAATTACAGACTGCCATTCTCAAAACCATACACACTCCAATACCAATAAGTACATACCCACTCACTGATTCTTAGGTCTACACACACACATCTACTCACTCACCCGTACAGTCACTCATACTTACAGTCACTCAGTACAGGACTATCATATGCACTAATACACCTATATAAACACTCACACAACGCAACTCATCCATAGAGGTACTCACACACCTAGTCAGTCATGCAAATAATTAATCACACTCCAATTTACTCACCTATACAGTTATACACACCAGCTCACTTACTCATAAAAATACTAGCACATTCTTACGCTCCTATGCAATCACTGATGCAAGCACACACTCATCCATATAGCCACTCTCACAATCACACACTCTCACTTATAGCCATTTATATACTCCAACACACATATATACTGCCTTTCACATATGTAGTTACTCACACATGTACCACTGAGATATACATTCAATCACTAACACACCCATACACACACTCACCCACCCATACAGTCCATCACAGACGCACTATTGAAACCATGCACCCAGTGAATCACCCACTCACACATCTATGCACAGAGTCACACACACCCCACCCACACAAACACTGAGGCACCCATACAGATACTCAGAGAACCAATCCATAACCCATATAGACACTCATTTAGCTAGTCAGAAACCCATGCAGCTGCTTACACAACAACAGACAGACGGATACAGACATTCACACAGTTTAGTCACTCACCCATGCATCCAGTAAGATACGTTTAATCACTCACTTATAGACTCAGTCACGCACCTACTAAATCATCCATTCAGACGCTTATACACCCACTCATTCTTCAATACTCCTTTCCCTATATATATTAAACATACTTAAACTTTACAGAAACACACAGTCACTGGATGATGTCAGTGATGTCATGAGTGATGTCACTGACCATGTCATGAGTGATGTAATATGTGACGTCATCAGCAGTGCATTGCGGGGGCGCGAGTTATAGTTAGCTGAACTAACTATAACGGGGGAATTTCACGGGTTTTGTACGAGTGCAATGTACAACTAACTATAACTTTCCCTAAAACCTATGGTTTTTTCAGTGAATATATATATATGCATATTAGTATATATATATATATATATATATATATATATATATATATATATTCACTGAAAAAACCATATGTTTCAGACACGTTACAGTTAGAAATTAGCATTTAAAAAACCTTTGAAATTCACTGAAAAAACCATAGGTTTTAGGGACAGTTATAGTTAGTTGGACATTTCACTCGTACAAAACCATAGAAATTCCCCGTTATAGTTAGTTCAGCTAACTATAACTCGCGCCCCGCAATGCACTGCTGATGACGTCACATATTACATCACTCATGACATGGTCAGTGACATCACTGATGACATCTCAAATGACATCACTGATGACATCATCCATGTGATAATTTCATGCATCTTCTCACACCCTAATATAACTTTTGATACACCCACTCTAAATTACAGACTGCCATTCTCAAAACCATAGACACTCCAACACCAAAAACTACATACCCACTCACTGATTCTTAGGTCTACACACACATCCACTCACTCACCCGTACAGTCACTCATACTTAGTCACTCAGTACAGGACTATCATATGCACTCATACACCTATATAAATACTCACACACCGCCACTCATCCATAGAGGTACTCACACACCTAGTCAGTCATGCAAAAACGTAATCACACACCCATTTACTCACCTATACAGTTATTCACACACCAGCTCACTTACTCATACAAATACCAGCACATTCTTACGCTCTTATACAATCACTGATACAAGTACACACTCATCCATACAGCCACTCTCACAATCACACACTCTCACTTATAGCCATTTATATACTCCAACACACATATATACTGCCTTTCACATATGTAGTTACTCACACATGTACCACTGAGATATACATTCAATCACTAACACACCCATACACACACTCACCCACCCATACAGTCCATCACAGATGCACTCTTGAAACCATGCACCCAGTGAATCACCAACTCACACATCTATGCACAGAGTCACACACACCCCACCCACACAAACACTCAGGCACCCATACAGATACTCAGACAACCAATCAATAACCCATGTAGACACTCATGTAGCTATTCAGAAAGCCATGCAGCTGCTTACAAACCAACAGACAGACGGATACAGACATTCACACAGTTTAGTCACTAACCCATGCATTCAGTAAGATACATTTAATCACTCACTTGTAGAGTCAGTCACTCACGTACTAAATCATCCATTCAGACACTTATACACCCACTCATTCTTCAATACGCCTTTCCCTATATATATTAAACATATTTAAACTTTACAGAAACACACAGTCACTGGATGATGTCATCAGGGATGTCATTTGAGATGTCATCAGTGATGTCATCAGTGATGTCACTGACCATGTCATGAGTGATGTAATATGTGACGTCATCAGCAGTGCATTGCGGAGCGCGAGTTATAGTTAGCTGAACTAACTATAACGGGGGAATTTCTATGGTTTTGTACGAGTAAAATGTCCAACTAACTATAACTGTCCCTAAAACCTATGGTTTTTTCAGTGAATTTCAAAGGTTTTTTAAATGCTAATTTCTAACTATAACGTGTCTGAAACATATGGTTTTTTCAGTGAATTTCAAAGGTTTTTTAAATGCTAATTTCTAACTATAACGTGCCTGAAACCTATGATTTTTTAAGTGAATTTCAAAGGTTTTTTTAAATGCTAGTTTCTAACTATGCCTACAGAGGTAGGACATGTGAAGAAAGAAGAAAAAACGCACAGAAAGAAGCAAAAGATGTGCAGAAAGAACCAACAGAGGCACAGAAAGAGGCCTTGTTGCAAAATCATCCTGTGCCCACAACTTTTTCAGACTGGTACTGGTGGTAACTGACTCTGACTAACCAGAGCCAGTGCTATGCTAAAAGACACTTAGAATACAGTGAAAACACCTACATACACTAGGGAACACTATGCGTTGGGGTACCCCTGTGATTAGCATGACCTCCTCTGCAAGTCCCTAGTACATAATAGGGCAGGGGGATTAAAACTACCTCTTAAAACGCGCTACAGGGCGCGTTTGCACAGTGGTGAAGGGAGGGGGGGCCTGAGGTGACATGTGTGCAGACGCACCCCGTGGCGCGTTTTAAGTTGCGGGATTAAGTCCCCTTGAATTCTGAGGTCCCTGGGGCCCAACTAGCCCCCCAGGTACCTACAGTTAGGACCACAGAGCTGAGTTGCAGAGAGGCGTTCCGAGGCCACGCACCTTTTTTCACCTCTCTGCAACGCAACTCTGTTGTGCTTACTGAAGGTACCTGGTGGGCTAGTTGGCCCCCAGGGTCCCTCAGGATTCAAAGGGAATTAATTCCCCAACTTAAAATGCACCACAGGGCGTGTTTGTGCACATGTCACCTGAAGCCCCGCCCCCTCCCTTCACCACTGTGCAAACGCGTCCTGTGGTGCGTTTTAAGTTGGGGGATTAGGTCACCTTGAATCCTGAGGGTCCCTGGGGCCCAACTAGCACACTAGGTACTTCCAGTAAGCACCACAGGCCTGCGTTGCAACGCCTGTAACAAATTGTGCAGTTGTGTTTAGGTAGTGAAGAGGGTCGTGCTGGGGGTAGTGTTTTAGGGTTTAGGGTAGTGCAGTGGTGTTTGTGTAGTGTAGGGGGTCATGCTGATGGTAGATTTAGGGTTTAGGGTAGTGCAGTGGTGTTTGGGTAGTGTAGGGAGTCGTGCTGGGGGGAGTGTTTTAGGGTTTAGGGTAGTGCAGTGGTGTTTGGGTAGTGTAGGGGTCGTGCTGGGGGTAGTGTTTTAGGGTTTAGGGTAGTGCAGTGGTGTTTGGGTAGTGTAGGGGGTCGTGCTGGGGATAGAGATTTAGGGTAGTGCAGTGGTGTTTGGGTAGTGAAGGGGGTACTGCTGGGGGTAGTGTTATAGGGTTTAGGGTAGTGCAGTGGTGTTTGGGTAGTGTAGGGGTACTGCTGGGGGTAGTTTGTTAGGGTTTAGGAAAGTGCAGTGGTGTTTGGGTAGTGTAGTGGTTCGTGCTGGGGGTAGTTTTTAGGGTTTAGGGTAGTGCAGTGGTGTTTGTGTAGTGTAGGGGTAGTGTTTTAGGGTTTAGGGTAGTGCAGTGGTGTTTGTGTAGTGTAGGAGGTCGTGTTTTAGGGTTTAGGGTAGTGCAGTGGTCTTTGGGTAGTGTAGGGAGTCGTGCAGGGGTAGTGTTTTAGGGTTTAGGGTAGTGCATTGGTGTTTGGGTAGTGTAGGGGGTCATGCGGGGGGTAGTGTTTTAGGGTTTAGGACAGTGCAGTGGTGTTTGGGTAGTGTAGGGGGTCGTGCTGGGGGAAGTGTTTTAGGGTTTAGGGCAGTGCAGTGGTGTTTGGGTAGTGTAGGGGGTCGTGCTGGGGGAGTGTTTGAGGGTTTAGGGCAGTGCAGTCGTGTTCGGGTAGTGTAGGGGGTTGTGCTGGGGGTAGTATTTTAGGGTTTAGGGTAGTGCAGTGGTGTTCGGGTAGTGTAGGGGGTCGTGCTGGGGGTGGTGTTTCAGGGTTTAGGGCAGTGCAGTGGTGTTTGGCCAGTGTAGGTGGTCTTGCTGGGGGTGGTGTTTCAGGCTTTAGTGCAGTGGTGTTCGGGCAGTGTAGGGGGTCTTGCTGGGGGTGGTGTTTCAGGGTTTAGGGCAGTGCAGTGGTGTTCGGGCAGTGTAGGGGGTCTTGCTGGGGCTGGTGTTTCAGGGTTTAGGGCAGTGCAGTGGTGTTCGGGCAGTGTAGGGGGTCGTGCTGGGGCTGGTGTTTCAGGGTTTAGGGCAGTGCAGTGGTTTTCGGGCAGTGTAGGCGGTCGTGCTGCGGCTGGTGTTTCAGGGTTTAGGGCAGTGCAGTGGTGTTCGGGCAGTGTACGGGGTTGTGCTGGGGCTGGTGTTTCAGGGTTTAGGGCAGTGCAGTGGTGTTCGGGCAGTGTAGGGGGTCGTGCTGGGGGTGGTGTTTCAGGGTTTAGGGCAGTGCAGTGGTGTTCGGGCAGTGTAGGGGGTCGTGCTGGGGCTGGTGTTTCATGGTTTAGGGCAGTGCAGTGGTGTTCGGGCAGTGTAGGGGGTCGTGCTGGGGGTGGTGTTTCAGGGTTTAGGGCAGTGCAGTGGTGTTCGGGCAGTGTAGGGGGTCATGCTGGGGGTGGTGTTTCAGGGTTTAGGGCAGTGCAGTGGTGTTCGGGCAGTGTAGGGGGTCTTGCTGGGGGTGGTGTTTCAGGGTTTAGGGCAGTGGTGTTCGGGCAGTGTAGGGGGTCTTGCTGGGGGTGATGTTTCAGGGTTTAGGGCAGTGCAGTGGTGTTCGGGCAGTGTAGGGGGTCTTGCTGGGGGTAGTGTTTCAGGGTTTAGGGCAGTGCAGTGGTGTTCATGCAGTGTAGGGGGTCGTGCTGGGGGTGGTGTTTCAGCGTTTAGGGCAGTGCAGTAGTGTTCGGGCAGTGTAGGGGATCGTGCAGGGGGTGGTGTTTCAGGGTTTAGGGCAGTGCAGTGGTGTTCGGGCAGTGTAGGGGGTTGTGCTGGGGGTGGTG
The DNA here is from genome assembly GCA_963921515.1 of Calotriton arnoldi. NCBI lineage: Eukaryota > Metazoa > Chordata > Amphibia > Caudata > Salamandridae > Calotriton > Calotriton arnoldi. The sequence continues at coordinate 17,606 of CAWUFW010007797.1, read as the reverse complement.
TTTCAGGGTTTAGGGCAGTGCAGTGGTGTTCGGGCAGTGTAGGGGGTCATGCAGGGGGTGGTGTTTCAGGGTTTAGGGCAGTGCAGTGGTGTTCGGGCAGTGTAGGGGTCGTGCTGGGGCTGGTGTTTCAGGGTTTAGGGCTGTGCAGTGGTGTTCGGGCAGTGTAGGGGGTCTTGCTGGGGGTGGTGTTTCAGGGTTTAGGGCAGTGGTGTTCGGGCAGTGTAGGGGGTCTTGCTGGGGGTGATGTTTCAGGGTTTAGGGCAGTGCAGTGGTGTTCGGGCAGTGTATGGGGTCTTGCTGGGGGTGGTGTTTCAGGGTTTAGGGCAGTGCAGTTGTGTTCGTGCAGTGTAGGGGGTCATGCAGGGGATGGTGTTTCAGGGTTTAGGGCAGTGCAGTGGTGTTCGGGCATGTAGGGGGTCATGCTGGGGGTGGTGTTTCAGGGTTTAGGGCAGTGCAGTAGTGTTTGGGCAGTGTAGGGGGTCGTGCTGGGGTGGTGTTTCAGGGTTTAGGGCAGTGCAGTGGTGTTCGGGCAGTGTAGGGGGTCGTGCTGGGGGTGGTGTTTCAGGGTTTAGGGCAGTGCAGTTGTGTTCGGGCAGTGTAGGGGTCTTGCTGGGGGTGATGTTTCAGGGTTTAGGGCAGTGCAGTGGTGTTCGGGCAGTGTAGGAGGTCTTGCTGGGGGTAGTGTTTCAGGGTTTAGGGCAGTGCAGTGGTGTTCGGGCAGTGTAGGGGGCGTGCTGGGGGTGGTGTTTCAGGGTTTAGGGCAGTGCAGTGGTGTTCGGGCAGTGTAGGGGTCGTGAAGGGGCTGGTGTTTCAGGGTTTAGGGCAGTGCAGTGGTGTTCGGGCAGTGTAGGGGGTCGTGCTAGGGTTGGTGTTTCAGGGTTTAGGGCAGTGTAGTGGTGTTCGGGCAGTGTAGGGGGTCGTGCAGGGGCTGGTGTTTCAGGGTTTAGGGCAGTGCAGTGGTGTTCAGGCAGTGTAGGGGGTCGTGCTGGGGGTAGTGTTTTAGGGTTTAGGGTAGTGCAGTGGTACTTGTGTAGTGTAGGGGGTCGTGCTGGGTGTAGTGTTTTAGGGTTTAGGGAAGTGCAGTGGTGTTTGTGTAGTGTAGGGGGTCATGTTTTAGGGTAGTGCAGTGGTGTTTGGGTAGTGTAGGGGGTCATGCTGGGGTAGTGTTTTAGGGTTTAAGGTAGTGCAGTGGTGTTTGTGTAGTGTAGGGGGTCGTGCTGGGGGTATTGTTTTAGGGTTTAGGGTAGTGCAGTGGTGCTTGTGTAGTGTAGGGGGTCGTGCTGGGGGTAGTGTTTTAGGGTTTAGGGTAGTGCAGTGGTGTTTGTGTAGTGTAGGGGGTCATGTTTTAGGGTAGTGCAGTGGTGTTTGGGTAGTGTAGGGGGTCGTGCTGGGGGTCGTGTTTTAGGATTTAGGTTAGTGCAGTGGTGTTGGGGTAGTGTTTTAGGGTTTAGGGTAGTGCAGTGGTGTTTGTGTAGTGTAGGGGGTCATGCTGGGGGTAGTGTTTTAGGGTTTAGGATAGTGCAGTGGTGCTTGTGTAGTGTAGGGGGTCGTGCTGGGGGTAGTGTTTTAGGGTTTAGGGTAGTGCAGTGGTGTTTTTGTAGTGTAGGGGGTCATGTTTTAAGATGCAACGCTCCAATACCTGAGCAGTCTGCACTACATAAAACTGCAAAAAACTAAAAATAAAAAGTGTTTTGCACACTTTTGTCATTGGGCTATATGTGGGCTACATCTGGGTAATATTTGTGCTACATTTGGGCTCTTTTTTCACTGGTGGCCATCTTGGAAGTCTTCTTTGTTATGAAGTTTCCTAATTTCCTCATTTACTGCAATCTCCTCAGTAGGAAATGCTTTCAGTTTTTTACTTTGATTCCATCAAGAAGGCATTCAGATGTGTCACACATTTGCCAGAAATTCAGAATGTTAGCACTCTAGTTGTTCATTAGATCACTGTAGTAAAGCTACTGCTCACCAAGGAGTTAACTGGAAGTCTTCTGCTGGTATTGAAAGTGATTGTTTCAGTCTGTATGTCAGAATTTTCTAATGAAATAGAAGAGGATTTGAGATCTCACTTAAAACATGCACTAAATTTTCTTTTTGCAGCACTAACCATAATTTATATGGCAAAATGAACCCCCTCATTTTGTTCCTTTTTAAATTAAATGTTTTAAGTGTTACCAGTTTATTCCAATCAAGATGGCTTCAGGTGTGGCATACTTTTGTCATAAGTAAGGCTGTTAGCACTCTAGTTGTTCTTTAGAACACTCTGGGAAGCTGCAGTAGGACACAAAGGCATCAACTGACAGGCTGCTCCTGTTGAAATATAACAGGAAGATATTTGAGATCACACTTGAAATATGTCCTAATTTTTCTTTCTACAGCACTAACCATAATTTCTATGACAAAATGAACCCCATCATTTTGTTCCTTTTTAAATTAAATGTTTTAAGTGTTACCAGTTTATTCCAATCAAGATGGCTTCAGGTGTGCCATACTTTTGTCATAAGTAAGACTGTTAGCGCTCTAGTTGTTCTTTAGAACACTCTGGGACGCTGCAGTAGAACAGAAAGGCATCAACTGACAGGCTGCTCCTGTTGAAATATAACAGGAAGATATTTGAGATCACACTTGAAACATGTCCTAATTTTTCTTTCCAGAGCACTAACCATAATTTCTATGACAATATGAACCCCATCATTTTGTTCCTTTTTAAATTAAATGTTTTAAGTGTTACCAGTTTATTCCAATCAAGATGGCTTCAGGTGTGCCATACTTTTGTCATAAGTAAGGCTGTTAGCACTCTAGTTGTTCTTTAGAACACTCTGGGAAGCTGCAGTAGAACACAAAGGAATCAACTGACAGTCTCTGCCCTTGTTGGATGTACATGTTTTACTGAGAATGTCAGACTTCATTCTCACATGACTGAGAAAGATAATGTGAATTTACAGAAAATATGCTCTCATTTTAGCTTCTGGAGCACCTTCCAAAACTGTATGGGACAAGCATGTGAAAATAGTTTTCTCTCAAACATGATTCATGATATCCCAGCAGAAGGTTTTTCACAGGGTAAAATCACCTTAGAACTAACCCTGGGCAAAGCACTACGTTACGCTCGCGTAGTTTGCGAAGTTTGCGCTACTTCGCACAACGCGAATTGCACGTAGCACAGTGCAAACACGCGTAGCGTAGTGCAGCGGTCATTTTGCTTGCTCGCGGTCCTCAACGTCAAGTTGGCGACCGCGAGCAAGCAAAATGACATCCCGGCGAGACTTTTTCTCGTTCGCGATCAGCAACATCAAGTTGCCGATCGCGAGCGTGGAAAATAAACCTGCCGGCGAGATTCTCAACGCGGGGAGGTCAGGTTTCTCATTGCGAGTGGTCGCGTATGCTCGCGACCGCTCGCGATGAGAAACTACCAGTCCGCGTTGAGAAAGCTGCCGCTTGAGTAAAAATCTACTCAAGCGGCAGTAAAAGACAGCTCGCACTGTGCAAGATGCCCTTTTCAATGATTGCACAGTGCGGACAAGCATCCGGCACTGTGCAATCATCGCAAACAGCACACTACGCAGTTCGCGTAGTGCTACGCGTAGCTCGCGTAGTGTGTACTGCACTTCACGTAGCTTCGCGTAGCGCTACTTCGCGAACTACGCCCAGGCTTACTTAGAACACACCACAATTCCTGAAATTAGTATGGTACCATCAACAAATGAATTCTAATGTAACTAAAGTCTGTTATCACCCTTTATAGTTCTCCTTTTGGTAACCCTCAAAATCTTCGATTCACTACAATGCATTTCAATGGGGTACTATCATTTATATTGGTCCCAAGATGGCTGCCTGCAATTCCAGGATGAAGTGCTGACAGCCAATTAGATCTCACGATGACATGTGTGGTTAGGCTCCGCCCAGATATATATGTGTTTTTACTTTTGATTTTCTCAGCAACTACTGAACGGATTTACACCATTTAACAAAAGGGTTCTTTCTGAACCAAGAACTACCTCTTTGCCAAATTTGGTGTAATTCCGTTCAGCAGTTCGGGCTGTAGCCTTGCATAAAGTTTCCTATGGGATATTGATTTTTTGACTCTTATTTTTAATTTCTCCGCAACTACTGAACGGATTTACACCATTTAACAAAAGGGTTCTTTCTGAACCAAGAACTACCTCTTTGCCAAATTTTGTGTAATTCCGTTCAGCAGTTCGGGCTGTAGCCGTGGCTAAAGTTTCCTATGGAAAAATGAATGGGGAAAACACGTTTTGGGACCCCCTTTTTTTCGGCCCTCGCTTGACGAATCACCCCGAAACTTTCAGGGTATGAGCGGACCCGAGCGGGTCATAAAGTATGAAAATTTCGCGAAGATTCGTCAACCGACGCAAGAGTTATTTCAAATAGAATGTTGCGGATTTCCTATGGAAAATAGGTCCTAACTATAACTATCTACTGGCGACCGCCAGTAGATAATATATATATATATATATATATATATATATATATATATATATATAAATCCCAATCCTGTGGTCGTGGCCAGTAAGGATTCCCTGGCCGCAACTCGAATCTTTGTTCAGCGTATTTATTTGACACTGGCAACAAACAATCCCCCAACGCGTTTCGGAGTTTCCTCACTCCTTGGTCACGGGTTAGGTAATGCGTCATTTCCCTATCATTTTAAAGAAACAGGACATGTGTTTCACATTCGTCATAGGTATAGACGGATCACTGACATAATATCGACAACAAAAATATCGTATTGACAAAATATCGTCGTCATAATATCGACTACAATAATATCGACTACCAATACTTATTTAAAAAAATACAAAAATATCGAGTACACAATATCGTATATAAAAAATATCGTACACCACAATATCGAAATACAAAATATCGTTAAATTAAATATCGTTTAATTTTAAAACACATACAAAATATCAAAAATATCGAATACCAAAATATAGACATCAATATTATCGACTTTTTAACAATATCGACTATTGAAAAACTGGTCAATTAAATATATGTTTAGCACCAAATATAAATTCACATTATAAAATAATATAAAACACTTAAATAACATAAAATAATCATTTGCAAACACATCAATATATAAAACTGAAACTTTTTTCTAAACGAACAATTACAGTAATAAAATAAAAGCTTTAAAATATATAATGCTTGCATCATGTCACATTCAAAACAATGTTTAATGGGGGGAACATGGCGGCTGCACGTTAGCCGCTAGCGCCCGGAGCTCTGCGCCAGCCACTATGGGCCCGGGGAGTGAAAGTAGCCCGTAATTGATCGGAGGAGGAGCAGGGGGCCGTTACCTGAATGCTGACAGCTCTGCTGGAGCGTCTCCTCGCTGCCCTCGCTGTTCGCACCGGTGCCTGGGTTTGTTGATGCGGCGTTGCTCTTTTGTGAAACCGTGAGCAGGGAGACGCTGGGCTGTCACTGGGGACGCCGCGCTTGTTGGAGAACGCGCGAGAAGGCTTTCTTTTTTCTTTTCTCCAGCTTTTCCCGGCTTGAGCCGGTGTTGGTGGCCTGTGGCGCGGCTCTTTTCGTGGCTCTTTTGCGGGGGCTGCGGAGGAGAAGAACACTGGGCGTCGGACGTCGTGGAAGCCAGGGATGTGTAGAGAGGAGGCGGGGATCCATTTTCCTACACCTCCCCGCCTGTTGGAAGCCGCGCTGGAGCTCAGGAGGGGGCGTAAGGCAGTAGCGCAGGGCCTCCTCAGGGGGGGCAATAATGCCAGTATCACCGACTTTTTTCGGCGTGGAAAGGAATTGGACTTGGATCACGGCCACGAGCAGGAGCAAAGACAGGAGCAGGAGGAAAGCGGAGTCAGCGGTAAGGTTGGAGAGGATGGGGAGGAGGCTGCTGGTGATTTAAACAGAAGCATTGAAGGTGTGGTAAGGGTAAAGAGGTCAGCTCCCTTATCAGTACAGCATTCCGGGAAACAACAGACTCCCCTCAATATATTTGAGGTTACCTCTCCTACCGCTGGTAGCCCACAGATAGAAGTTGGGACAGGACAAAAGAAACCAACAAGTAGGGCCACAGGGGGTCCTAAGAAAGTTATTGTAAGCAGTAAGAAGAGCAAAAAGTGCACTAAAACTTCCTCCGGAAAAACAAATATCAGTAAGGATCCCCCTGAGGCTGTGGCACCACAATTCCTCGCTGCTGCCGAGCTCGCTTCTCCTTGCGGAGTACAGGCCTCTTCAGTCGTAAGAACCAAGTTTACTGGTGGTGACTCTGCCTTTCAGGTCTACCAGGTGAAAGGGAAGTCTATTAAACCGAGGAAGCCAAAAAGTAAGGCGCCTAGTAGCATGGTTAAAGTGACTCCATCATTACGCTCCTATTTTAGGGCTCAGCCAGAAGTGTTGGTTATTGGTACACAACCTGGATCTCTGGGTCAGTGTCCGGCAAGTTTAATTTCCCCCACACCTCCATCTACGCTACTGGTTGTTTCCTCAGATATAGCTTCTGTGACAGGGATGGAGACTGTAGTCGAATCAGGAAAAGCCACAGATGTAGCCATACCAATGGACCTAGTCTCCCAAGCAACAGGCCTGGCCCCCCAATTCAAGGATTCGGGGGTGCCTCCAGGGAATATGAGCGCTCCTAGAGACGACTCGATGATTATCGCTTCAAGTTTAGTACAACCACTATTAGGAGCGCCTGATAACAGCACTGTAGAACTACCAGAAAGGGGATCCCTTCCAACACAGCCAGCACAGCCAGTTTTACCTTTGCCCGCGGGTTTGGAGAATCTCTTCGTTGCACTAACGGAGGACATAAAGAAAGAATTTGCAGCATCTACAGTGAACCAAGGGGAGATCAGGAATTACTGCGAATCCCTGGAAAAAAAAGTTGACCTTATAAATTCCAGAACCGTAGTTTTAGAGAATGCAGTGGGTGAAATGAAAGAAGATCTGGGTCAGGCAAAGTCGGAAATCGAATTCTTAAAATCGGAACATCGGGAACTCAGAGACAGAGTGGAGAAATTAGAGAACAACGCACGAAGGAACAATTTATGTTTATTGAATGTACCAGAAGGAAGTGAAGGATCTGATATTCGGTCCTACGTGGTTTCTCTACTTAAGACCTCATTACAGCTTGAAGTCTCTGAGGGAGAGCTTAGCCGAGACATTCAGAGGGTACATAGGGATCCTTTTCGGAGGAACCCTAACAGACCCAAACCCAGAAAAATTCTCATTAATTTCCTCACATTTGCCTTGAAGGATAAGATCTTAAATTTAGCACTGATATCTAAATCAGTGCGGGCAAAGGAATTTGCGTTTGAGATTCGGTCGGACCTCTCAAGCTGCACTTTGGAGAGGCAATGGGAGTTGGGCAAGAGACTGGAAGGGTTCAAAAGCTAGGGGCGGTAGCCCAATTAAAATTCCCGGCCTTTTTAAAGGTGATGTATAACAATAAAATGCACAATATAAGGTCGGTACAGGAAGCGGATGAGCTGTTGAACAGCCTAAGTAAAGGGGACTAATAGCTGGCCCAACTACAGTGCAGTCAGTGAGGTGATATCTCTCCTACATAGAGAAGTTAACAGCAATGAGAGTTTTTTAATTCTGAGAGGCTGTCTGGAGTTGTGAGGAGTGCTCCCTTCCTGGTTGCTTTTAGTATAGTTAGGCTTCCCCGCTTTTCTTTTATTCTTTGAATCTTATTTAGTTTCTCTCTGGGTGTTTTGTTTTGGTGGTGTTGTTTTTTATTAAGGTGGGGCTAGCGCAGATATCTCCGGGACGCAATTGCCTGGACTCCATCTGTCCAGATAATTGGGGTATGGGTTCCCAGTGAGGGGGGAGGGGTAGGTGGGGGCACGGGGTAGGGTTTGGGGTTGGGTGTAGCAGGAAAAAAAAAAAAATCCTCATTCGCCGTTTTTTTTTGTGTGGGATGTACTCACGTTAGGGCTTGGTTGAGAGTTTTGGAGCTAGGCTGGACTGATTGCTGGCATTGGTTACCTTATATTCAGTCCTCGGTTTTTAGGCTGGGTTTCTCGATGGATACAATATGAGTCCTATACAGATTTTATCTTGGAATATTAATGGCCTGCGAACCAGACCAAGAAGAGATAGGATAGTACAGTATCTCCATGATTCATTGGCTCAGGTTTTGATCCTTCAGGAAACACATCTCCAAAAGAGGAGGTATGTTCCCTTCTTAAAAATAAAAGATGGGTAGGTTCATACGTGTGCACGAATCAGACAGCTAATGTTAGAGGAGTCCTTATAATTTTCAAGAAATCAGCTCAAGCTTATGTTTTACAGCAATTGGTTGACCCAGGTGGCAGATGGGTCATTGTTAAAGTTAAGATGATGGAGACCCTGTATACGTTGGTCGGCTACTATGGGCCCAATCAAGATGATCCCTCAATTCTTAAGACCATCTTTTCCCATCTATTAGATTTTCCTGAGCCAATAATTATGGCTGGAGATTTTAATATAGTTTTAAATCCCGGCCTGGATAAAACTCCAAATAGCAGAGCTGCAGCACCCTTAAAATCTTGCGTTTTTCTCCTAGAGGCAATGCAGCAATTTGCTCTTTTAGATATATGGAGGGAAAGATCAGGCTTACAGCAGGGGGTATCATTCAGACATTATAAATACCGGCATCAATCGAGAATTGATTACATGCTGATAAGTAACTCGCTCAGGGACAGAGTTAACGATATTACCTATCTGGCCAATCATCTTTCTGACAACTCAGGGGTCCTTTTACGCCTGGAGAGTCCATCTGTAGGGTTTATTCGTTCATGGTCATTTGATCGTTCTTTACTCCTGATAGAGGAAGAAAAAGCTTTCTTGTCACAAGAAACTGAATGGTTCTTTGAAGTAAATTTAGAGTCAACATTAATATTAAATGTGTGGGACTCTTTTAAAGCTTTCCTGCGGGGTCAGATCACAAGCAGGGCAAGTTTCAGAAATAAAAAATATAAAGTGGAGGTATCTTCCATTGAGGGGAAGTTGAAAGATCTAGAAGCTGATACATCCTCGTTAGCCTCGCCTGAAGCCCAGCAAGAATGGAAAGTTAAATGGGATAACTTAAAAGGGCAACTAGAAAGTATACTGCAGTCCAGGCTTATACGTAGATGGGAGGCCAGTAAAATCGCCGATTTTGAATATGGAGAAGGCGCAGGCAAACTTCTTGCCTGGAAAGCTAAGTCCGACCGGGCAAGGAATCAGATTAAGGAGATCATTAGCGGAGATGAGACCTCCCGCTTAGATGGGGAAATTAGCCTGGCTTTTCAGAGGTATTTCGAGGAGATATATTGTGAGGACAAAAGCCTAGATGTTACTAGCGTTCAAAACTGGTTAAGGGATATCCCCCTTCCCTCGTTAGGACAGGACCAACAGCAATATTTGGATCAAGCCTTCACTCAAACTGAGGTTAGAGAAGCCATCCAACGCTCCAAGTCCGGGAAAGCTGCGGGACCTGATGGCCTTCCAGCAGAAATGTATAAGATGCTGGGAGAAAAGATCATCCCCGTCTTAACACAGCTGTTTAATCATGTGCTGGAGGCTGGTCTAGGGCTCCCAGCTTCTTGGAACGATGCTTTAATAATTTTGATATTAAAACCCGGGAAGCCTCCGTCAAGCTGTGGGTCATATAGACCCATCTCGCTCCTAAATGTAGATTATAAAAATTTTACTTCTATTCTGGCAGCGAGATTTGGTCTTATCGTGGGAGATGTCCTTCATATAGATCAGAAAGGTTTTGTAAGGAATAGGCAGCTCTCTGATCTCACGTATAATCTTATTGGGGCCATAGATCTTGCCTCTACTTATTCCCTCCCACTGGCCGCCATGACTTTGGATGCAACCAAGGCCTTCGACAGAGTAAATTGGATTTACCTGTCGGAGGCCTTGCAGAAATTTAACTTAGGGGGAAGATTTCGTCATATGGTACAATTGATCTACCAGAATCCCACAGCTAGACTGCTGGTTAATGGGAAGATTACCGACTCCTTTAAGATCACAAGAGGAACCAGACAGGGCTGCCCACTCTCCCCTCTTCTATTCGATCTTTACATTGAGCCATTTGCTCAACGGCTTAGGGCGGATCCTAACATAGCGCCATTTAAGTATGAGGAGTGGGAGAGGAAGGTAGCCCTGTATGCCGATGATATCTTGGTTTTCTCCATGGATCTACAGTCAGCTTTTCCAGCGGTTATTAGTTTGGCCCGGGAGTTTGGCTCCGTCTCTGGGTATGAGATCAATGCTACAAAAACCGAAATCATGACTTGGAACCTGTCGGAGACATAGCAGGGTTACCAGCCTAGCTCCAAAATGAGATATCTGGGAGTTCAGGTGGTGCAGGATATCACAAAGATAGCTGAGATCAACTTAGCTATGGTGGCAAGGGAGTGTAGAATGCTTATGAAATCTTGGGCTTGTCTTCCATTATCAATCTTGGGAAGAACTAATTTGGTCAAGATGACGATACTCCCAAAGATTTCTTTTCTTTTTAACTGTATCCCTCTTTATTTTGAAAAATCCACGATTGCGAAGCTTCAGAGTGACATTAATTCCTTCATCTGGGCATCTAAGGCATCTAGGATTGCCTGGAAGATGCTGAGGCAGAGAAGAGAAAAGGGTGGCCTGGCCTTACCAGACCTTCAGATATATGCTTGGGTGTTCCAACTCTCACATTCACGCATGCTATTGAGAATGCCCGTAGATACCGGGGCTGGAGGGATGTTTTTGGCCATGCTAAGGGGTGTTAAACTGCCAGAGAACGGGTTTCTGTTTAAATTTGGGGATCCGAAGTTTTAAAAAAAATTAGGCTGAAGGTTCTTCAGGGGGTAGCTAAAACGTGGGCCCAAGTCAGGGGGGCAGTGGGGCTCGACTATTTCTCCAGTTTAGCTCCCCTTTGGGATTCTCCTGGAACCCCAGAGTGTTTAAGGGACAGTTTGGCAAACCCCTTGAGGAATGCAGGGTTATTGGTTTGGGGAGACCTCCTTGATGGAGGTATACTTACCCCCTGGGAACACCTCCAGGATAGGGTTGGGGGAGGACTTTCTCGGTTTAAGCATTATCAACTTGCAAGCTGGGTCCAATCTCACCCGCGGAAGCATGCCTTGGGATGTGGAAGTATTTTAGAACATCAGCTCGTGACCAAACCCCCAGGGAAGAAAGAAGTCTCCCTTTGGTACCAAACCCTGTTGGAGGAAGTAGATGGTGAATTCAAGCTTGCTGAGGAACTGTGGGGGGGGGTCTTTGCCCACGCAGGACTGTGCGAAATTATGGCAGAAATCATGTAAGATCCTATATGAAGTTGTGAAACCAGCCTGGCTAAAAAGAAATCACCTGTTCACCATCCACAGGGCTTACTACACTCCCTACAAATTGTCTAAAATCTCAGTTGGGCCTCCAGTCAGCTGTAAAAAATGTGGCCTGGTTTCCGCCTCAGATATCCACATGTTTATGGAATGCCCTTCTCTTGCTACTTTCTGGCAGGAGGTCGGAGATTTTTTGACAAGTGTTTTAGGCTGTGCTATTAATATAGATTTGCCTTTAATAATATTTGGTCTCGCAGAAAACATCACTGGGCTTGCCGAAACTTTGTTTTTTTATTCTGTTTTGTTAGCTAGGAGGCAAATCTGTATAAGGTGGACGGAATCCAGTCCTCCCACTTATGCAGACTGGCAGTCATCAGTTTTATCAGTCTCCAAATTGGATCTGGCCAGACAGGGAAGTAGAAAAAAGAAAGCATTTTGGAATCTTTTGAAACTTAGAAGGGATTCTCAGACGATGAGGTGAAGTCGGGGTTTTTTTTTTTTTTTCTCTCCTGAGTCTTATGATTATGCTGTCAACACTCCTTGGGCTAAGCCGTGCGCTGCCAGGTATGGTGGCGGTTAACCTGCGAAAGTCTACCAGCCCTTGAGCTTGGCAGAAGGGGTATCTCAGTGGTTTCTTCATTTGATACCCAGGGCAGGTCTGGTATTAGTAGGCGGGGCCCTATTCCAACATTCCAACAGCCTACTCTCCTCAGTGTTATGAGAGTGAGTACAGACGCCCAGGGTGGATATTGAAGTGAGATAGACGGCGAATGAGGACAAAAAAAAAAAACAATGTTTAATATATTTTAAAACAGAAAAACGAAAAAATAATAACTTTCTACTAACAAGTTCTTAATTAGCGTTTCCCTTATATGGAAACAAACAGCCAAAACAATAAAAACAATTAACTTGAACGAATCAAATACTCACATTTTAAAATACACCAATAACATAAAGCAACAAATTAAATAAACACTATATAAGCATGAAATGTTTGCATCTCTTTTACACTTCTAACCTATAATAAAGAAGAAGGTGAAACTCTGCCCGACTGTTTCCTGAAAGAAAACTTTCATTACTGAAGAAATCTTTAAAACTGCACTAAGTAAGTAAAACTGTATTTAAAATATAACCATACTACTAGCCTTCAACCCTAATTATTTCTGAGACATAATTTACTAATCTTTCATTGCTTACATTTATATCTCCTCTACAGATATCTTACAAAGCCAGAAAAATATTTTCAACATCCTCACCAATAAAAGAACAATTAATGTAAGTATATTATATTTTTTTCCAAGCTACCTAAAAATATTTTTCAAACGTAATTCACTAATATATATTTTCTTTTTTATCTATCTCCTCTACAGCCAACTGCAAAAGCATCCAAAATCATTTTGTAAACACTAACCAACTAAATACAATTAAAAAGTAAGTATATAATTTTCAATTATTAAACACCCTTAAATACCCACACAAATATCCCTTTTCCACTAAAATCCCTATCATCTACAAACAATGTAATCAAATTATTAAAATGTTTGTTTTCTCTTCTCAACAGAAAATACATCAAGAAAATAGAAAATAAAGCTTGAAATCATTTCCTGGACGATTTTATTTACATCAAACTAAACATTGTAAGTATATTCACTGAAATGTAACTGTATTTAATAAATATGTGGTATTTATTATATTAAAAAATGTAGTTTTTTAATTTCCCCTAGCATAAGACAAAACAACATGACTGAAGGTGCAGAATTTGTAATGTCACAAAAAAATAAAATGTTATTATGTTATATGGGGTATGTCTATACACAGGAGAAACAAATTGGCCTCAAAGTGTTTTGGAAGTGTAGCAAATACTACTCTAACAAATGCTATGGAAGAGCTACTACTCATGAAACTACTGTTCTTTCTGTAAAAGAACATAATCACCCTCCAAACATAACAGAGATTGAGGTTAGAGATGCTCTTGAAAGTATTAAAGAAGCAAGCACTAGTACTGATAAACCCACCACCCAAATACTGAAAGAGCAACTATTAAAAGTACCTCAACATGCATCAGGACAATTACCCTCCATAGATTCTTTAAAAAGAACTATTGCCAGACAAAAAAAAGCAACTACAAGTACCATACCTGCCCCTAAAATGTTTGCAGAAGTAGTTATTCCCCCAGAATTAAGCATTACTCACACTAAAGAACCATTTATATTTTTTGATAACAAATGCCCTGATAAAAGAATAATTATGTTTGCTACTGCAAACAATTTAGTTAAAGTACAGCAATGTGACACCTGGATGATGGATGGAACTTTCAAAGCCTGTCCAAAACCATTCTACCAGCTGTACACAGTGCATGGATTGTACCAACATTCAAATATTCCATTCATCTATGCCCTATTACCAAATAAACAGCAAACTACCTACATAGATATACTCACTAAAATAAAACAAGAAAGCAATAATTATTTTCCTTCAAAAATAATTATTGATTTTGAATTAGCCATGATAAATGCTATACTGAAAAATTATCCACACACAGCAATCCAGGGTTGCTATTATCATTTTAACCAGAGTCTCTGGAGACATCTACAAAAATCAACCCTAAGTGTACAATATGCTACAGACAGTACTTTCGCCTACCAAATTAAAAAGCTAATAGCACTAGCATATGTACCTGTAACTGATGTAGCAGAGCACTACAATATTCTAATAGAGAGCCCCTATTACAAAAGGAACGAAGACAAAATAATCCCGCTACTAGACTACTTTGAGGACACCTGGGTGGGAAGACTGCATAGATCAGGGCATAGAAGGCAACCTAAGTTCCACATTCCTTGGTGGAATGTGTACCTAAGTACCTTAAACAAAGAAGCCAAAACAAATAATAGTGTTGAAGGATGGCATAATGCCTTCCAAGCAACAACAAGCAGAGGTAAACCTACCCTACAAAAACTACTACAATCTATACAAAAAGAACAAAGCTATCAAGAATTACGGATGGAACAATCTGTAACTCAAATATGTCCCAAATTAACTAAGCAAACTAAAAAAAAGTTTGAGCTACTGCAAAGTCAGGTTACCCTATACCAGAGGTCTTCAAACTTTTGGATGCCGAGACCCCCCAGTCAAAATTTTCTGGCGTAAGGACCCCCTCCTGACAAAAAATTCTAAACCTATAGGCATAGCTACTGGAATTATGAGGTAGGTGAGGACCAAATTATGCGACAGGCTCTACTAAATTATATGGTAAGTAAATATAAATAATGCTATGTGAGGCCGTATATTTTGGGATAGTATTGCTTCATTATTTTGACATTTTTTACACACTGTAACACCGAGGAAAGATTTCACCTCATCAGTATCAGTTTATAACGAAAATACAGCAATAAACAACAGAAAGATGTCTAGTCAACCTTTGTGAAGGGCCTTCCACTCCGCAGGAATACGTGTTGCCACATTAGAAGCTCACCTGCCCTGGCTGAGAACAGCAGGGGTCCCCTAAATAGGGTGGACCCAAAAATAGTAAATCTAAACATTAATATATATACTTACCATGACAACATAGTTATTTATATTCTGCACTCAACATAGTTGTCGATCAGTATTAAAGATTCGGAACTGTGGTAGAACACGGTATATTGATGAAAGGTAAACTAAATTCTTGTCTTAAGCTTAAGCCAGAAGAAGATAAAAGAAACTCTAGGATCCGGAACAGAAAATTCTTCAGTTGTTCAAAAACAGGAGGATGCTTATTGTTCCAGGAGTAATGTTTTTCAGTGATTACATAATCTTTCTTATTTAGGAACAGAAATAGGAAACACCAGGAAATGTAGTCACGGATTAGAACCATGCGAATGTGCCGATCACAATGGAAACATAATTTAGACGCAAAATCTCCCATGCAATCCTGCAATGGTGATAAAATGAAGGTGTGATGAAGATCATTTGTGGTTAGTTTGAGAGATAAATAATGAAAAAGCCTACATGCAGAAAATTAAGGGTTGGCCCTGTCATACCTGGACATTCTGCGAAACAGATAAGGATGCCTGTGGTGAAAATAACCTGGCTTCCCTACATCTCTTCACAGAAGCATGCACCAAGAGACAGATTATCTTTCCATCCGCTTGAAAGTAAAAGGCACGTCTCTATCATGGCATGTAGATAAGAAAGCATGCTCGAGGAGAGAGCACCTAAAAAGATCAAGAAAAAGGAGCAAGGAGAACTGAAGGAGAGCACAAAGAAGGGGTTAGCAGTAAGTACTGGAGGAGAGCACAATGAGAAGGTGGCAGAGGAGAGCACTGGAACAGAACACTGTCAGGAACAAGCAATGGGGTACTGGAGGAGAGCAGGGTTCAGCAGACAGCATCAGAGAAGAGCATGATGAGGAGGGGGAAACATACAGCCCTGGGGAATAACACTGGTGAAGCACTGTATTAAGTGCGATCTAAAAGCGAGAGTCTTTAAAAAGGAGTGTGGCCTGTATAATAAAGGGAGTGACTTAAACACGTAATCTAAATTTCTGTGGTTTTCATAGTATGCTATTCGACCAGTATTTTGGTTCCTCTGTATGCATTCTGTTATTGCTTCTATTCATACATATCATAACAACAGACATACACCTAAAACCAGCCAGGACTATTGGCTTTGTCAATGGTTGTTAGCTGTTTAAGGTAAATTAATAGCAACAATAATTTTGTTGTAAATAATTATTATTGAAAAATGTTCAGTTTGGAAATTGTGAGACTGTTAATTAAATTTAACTGCGGCTGTGAAAGGGGTAGTGATCTTCAGTGTCTCAATCACACCCCTTGTGTTCACTATGTTAGACATTTAAGCCCATTTTAATGCCAAATTTGCATATCTAACACCTCATCTTTGTCCTATTCAGCACCCTCTTGTCACTCTCTCTTGAATGCACTTTCTTGCATCCCTTTCAATTCACCCCCCAAACACACAACACATGCACTCACGTGTAAGCACCGAATTTTCTTTTCTTTCACCTTGTCAATATTTTGACAACTGTGAACCTCCTTTAGAAAACCATTTGCACAGAATCACAATTGTGACTAGAGTATTGCTCTGTGCGCTCTGCAAAGAGGCCAAGGATTGTATGACCATGTATTTTGAACACTTTTATGTCCCACTGACAGGCCCTCTGAGAAACTCGCACTGTCTTCAGCTTCCGCCTTGGAGTGCTCAATTGTGGCCCTTTAAAAACGCATATAAGCAACATAGTTCAAAGAATGCACATTGCAAGAGTAATATGCATTACTTTTAAGTGATGCCTTGTGGGAGACTAAGTTCTGTAGTTAAAACAGCCATTCTTTGGCCCAATCCAGTGAAATACTTCCAAAAGTGGAAAATCCAGTCTCAGTGGCTGCATGGGGAGGGAATGGGTCCCGTTTCAAAAGTGCTTCACAGTAGGAGACAGAATGCCTTTGGCGTCCCTGGCAGGCAGTTTGTTTCAGCTCTATCCCTCTTCACACCTCGTAAATACCTCTTCTCCCAATACTGAATGCCCTTTGTAATGCGCGCATCGAATGAGCCTCTGCGTGGGGAGAAATCACAGTATGTGCGGGCACGCAGCTTAGGGGGAACATAGGGCAGAAGTGTGACTGGGAATGTGCGACCCCCTTTCCTTCACTCCACGACCCCCCTGGGGGTCGGGCCCCACAGTTTGAAGACCCCTGCCCTATACCCATCAACAAGAGGCCTAGATTACCTATCCCTAATAGCCAAAAGCATATTATAAACTACATTTCCACAGCTATTATAAATTTTTTCATTCACAAAACAAACACTTTACACACAAATATTAATATTATATTTTCACAAATATTAATTAATTGTCATATATATATTTTTTAATTAAAAATATATATTTACAAATAAATAATATTTATCAAAATATACTATATATCACAATTAATTATAACAACATTTCCCACCCAAATTAATACAAAAAAATAGACTTACGGTTTATGTAGCTGTAGAAGATGTATTCCAACAAGTAATAATCCTTACATCTGTCTGTTAATCCATGTTAATGTTTAAAAAAGCCCCAAAAAAAATCCAACAGGTCCAATATAAATCCATCCTGGCCAAATCCAAGTAACGGAAACCCTCAAAAACCCGAAAAAGATATAAAAATATAAAAATCGCTCCAGGAAATCCTGAAAAATAGAAGAAAGTGTGATAATAATATTAGTTTAACAAACTAATACACACTTCTTTTTTTTTTAAACGCGTCTTTCTCTCCAACGTAAAGTCGATTAAAAGTAACCTGCAAAAAATGTTCAAAGCATACCCACC